>CM062629.1:42572813-43772813 GCA_025617555.3 Puccinia polysora
TATTGGCAATTGGGACGCGAGAAACGGAAAATGGATTTAAACGCGGGTTGTTTTCCCCAGTGGAGACAGGATAGGTGTTGGAAAAGCGGGTCTTGGAAGAGTTGGATCAACCCATTTCTATGAAGAAAGCAAGGATGAGGGACTGGAAGCGGAACTAATGGTGGCGGAGGGAAGGGGAGCTGCAGGGGATGGGACAGGAGTGGATATTGCGTTCAATTTGGGAACCAATGGGCCACAGGCAAGTCTTTCAGAGAAGAATAGAGCTGTGGATATTGCACGCAATTTGGGAACCAATGAAAGGTGGATGGGTCTTGCAGAGAGATGGGAAGCAGTGGAAAAAGGAGTGCACCAGGCGTTGAAGGATTGCAACCAAAGTAGGACCCCTTCAATTGCGGGGAGAAGCATGCAGGATGGAAGGACGTGGAGCGCAGGGAGTGTGGGATGGATGAGACAATGGTGGGCCCGTATTCAAGCTATTTGCAGCTAGGAGTTATCCCAGTTGGTATAACTCCCCATAGTTGCATGTTCCAAATGACTGTGCAACTAAATCTGAGAGTCTTCTCTGAACAAACCAACCTTCTCCCAAACTCAATCACCAACCACCAAGAAGAAAGAAAAAAAATACTCACCAAAAAGAACAACCAAAAATTCCTTCAAGACCAATTGACAGAAAAAACTAGGAACAAGAAATCTCCAAAAAATCAATTTATCAGAAAGCCTTTCTCAAGCTTTCCAATCATCATAACAGCAGATTGAAGAGGATAGATTGATTTCCAAACTTACCACCCACAGAACAAGAATAATTTTCTTCCAGCAAGAACCACCCAAGAAATATAACCAATAGACCACCTCCATCAGCACTACCATCAACCTTAAAATAAGATAGATATATTATCAGCCACCATCCCAAGACAGGGAGTTGAAAACAAAGCTGGGTAGAAGATAAAAAATTGAAGACCACGAACTGTGACCTAGTCCACCTTGATATCAACCAGACCTAGAACACCATCAAGGCCTACCCAGATTCAAGTCAGACTTATTTTTCATTTCCTTTCCTTGTGCCTTGACCTGAAGACATATATCCAATTCTAATTTTTTGAAATTACAGGGCTCTCAATCCTGAATTTTACCTTTATTGCTCTTTTTCTAAAACTAGCAACTATTCTGAAAGTACAAGATTTAATTCATCAGAAAAAAAGGAAACAAGAAAGAACAGTTGAATAAGAAGTTATCCCTCAGAGATTTCTTTATCTTCAGGTCAAGGTACAGACTATAGTGGGAAGACTTGATCCTCACTGGACTTAGTGAGGGTCTTTGGAAGAATTTGGGGTCAACTTCCACACTGCTCTATGGCCCGAGAAATAGCTGAATGCTTTTTCTGTCTATATTCTACCCTTTTGATTTTTCAAATCTAGGTTGAGAGTTTTAAATAAATTTTCTATTTTGCCTCCTTTTTGTTCCAGAGTAAGGTTTTCAGTTGTTTTTACTTTCTAAAATGAAGGCCATATGAATTGCACGATGAATTTTTCCTGGCTTGATTTTGGTTTTTTGAAATTTGGTCATTATTTGATCAATTGGCAAGGGCTTGAAGGCCAGCAAATCTCTATCTTGATTTTGTAGATAAATCAATAATTTGGGAGTGTCTAGCTAATCTTTTTTTGGTGGGTTGCTCTTGAGTTTGATTTGTTGGTCTGGTAGGTTCTGAGATGATCAATGGATTTTAAACAGTTGTGGTATTTCTGATTGGGGTTTTTTCATTGAAGGGATTTATTGTGGGAAGGTGAGGAGCAACAGAAGAAGATAGGCTGGATTGTAATCACATGGGAGCTCTGATATCTTATGACCAAAGGAGCTTTCCCCATTGGGATAACCCCAGGCCATAAAGCGGTGGTTCTTGTGACCTAAAAAAGTTATCCCAACCAGGATAACTCATTGTGATTTCCATTTAGTTTCTAGAAGGCAACTAAATCACACTTACTACATATGTATGTGTTATGGGATTTCCACATAATCTGTGTTTCAATTCAAACCTCCAATTTTTCCCTCTGCATTTATTTATACTATCCTGTTGAAGTAGAATAGTTTTCTTTTAATAAAATAGTAATAAAATATTGATTTAAGATTCATGAGCTCCCATTTGAACAAAATTAAAATTGAAATATTCTCCATTGCCAAAGGAAAATTTAAACTCACGCACTTCTGTAAGGAAGAATCCTCAATAAACCCAAAAATAAGGCCCACTATCATAAATTCAGAAATAACCATGTCTGAAGCTTTAGACAAGGCCATTCTAAAGATCTCAATCCAAATTATTCCTTTACTGAGCATGGATAACTTCTCACTCTGGAAAGACAGGATTGAAAATCTACTATAACTTCAAGGACTTGGAGACATGTTTAGCTCACCAGGACAGAATCTGAAAGATTTCAATATACTCAGCATCAGAACTTTCCTTTTCACCAAAATATACCCTGAAATACATGCAATAATCATCAACTGCAATGGTAAGGAGGAATCCAAAGCCATTTTGAAATCAATTCTGAGGCTTTTTGCCTCCTGAGAAGTGTCAAACAGAGCAAGAGTGTACAAGGAATTTCTCTTTCTCACCTTCAATCAGAAGAAAATTCAGAACTTCATTACTCAGATTAAGAAATCCATCAATAAACTACACAAAGTGGAAATATAAATTAACACAGAAATCCTAGGAAACACAATCCTTGGAAAGTTACCACCAAGACTAGACAAAATCAGCCAACAAATCATCCACTCCAACAGAATTTTCAACCCAGAATTAGTGCTTTATCAACTCAAAAGATTCATGAAAAACAGATTCAAAATCAGTCCCTTCAAGACTGAAAAAACCTTACAGGCATCCAGCTCCTGCACAATCAGATTCAAAAAGAGGAAACACAATCCCTTAGCCCAGCACTCAGTCTCCAAATGCTAGACCCTTCATCATGAGCTTCAACCAAATGGGCCAACAACTCAAGAGACCCATGTCACTTTCTGTCAGCTTGCTACTATTGCAGAGCAAGCTGCAAAATTAACAAAAATAACATAAAAATAATAATAATAAAATTAACCTAACAATGAGTAAAAAAAACCATAAATATTATTACATAAATGGACTTTCCACCCAAAATTAGGTAGGGTCACTCACTGACTCCACCCTTGAAATCCAACTCCTTATATTTTTAAATAATTGAGGAAAGAAAGACCAAAATACTACGGCTCCACTATTGAGTTTTGTGTCAATTAAATATTTCACACTCATTGTCACGTATTGGTTCTGCACCTAGAATTCAGTCAGAATTGAAGTTTTGTGTATATCTTAGGAGTTACGGGCTGAAATGTGTTTTGTCACAATTCCCGCACGCAGCTGCGGAAGCCAATGCACCCGCGCGCGGCTGAGATACAGCCCTGTCGCTCCGTTGAGGTTGTGTACGCAGCCCTGGGCCTCTGCCAAGTATGCAGCCGCGGGACTACGGGTTGAAAGAGTGACAGGCGGCCTGAGAGGCTCAGGTACCGCATAAACATGCTACAAACCACACGGGAAAATTCTACATATGTAATAAATGTTCCCTTGGATAGTAGATAGTCTAAAAATACATAATATTATATAAAAATACATAAATAATCCTTATACATATTTTTTATTTAATATAATTCAAAGTACCAAGAATGTCGAAAATAAGACAATGACAACTTCTAAAAATATATTAAAATGCCTTAAAGTACTTGAATGGCAATTTCTAGACATCAACATCTTTGTGACATACTGAGAAGACTAATGATGTAAAAATATTACATGAATTCCCATGACTTATATTTTTAAGTAATTATCTTAGTAAATCAACTGGAACTCAAAAATAAGGAGTAAAATCAATATTATGACTTTAACTGCAGTTATATAATACATAATGAGAACTCACCTGACATCAGGATGTCCGTAGAAATTTTTATTTATATAATCATTAAATTACTGGGAACATTTAATAAGGATAATTAATTAAATAATACATAAATAGGACAGATTAGTGTTATTCACACGTCCTAATGTCTATTATAAAGTATAATAATTCCCATACCCTGAGGAATTAGATGCTACCCGTGCTATAGCACCAAAAACACATGACAGGCTACCCCTTGTTACCCTGCTAGCCTTATTTTCCGTCCCTTTGAGCCCCTGTACCCCTCAGAAGGACAATGTTGGGACTCCAAAAAGCTATAAATAAAGAGCTCTTTTGAGGATATTGATGGGCAGAGACCCAGTTATATTTAAATCCAGACACCGTGCCAAGGTAATCAAGTACTTAAAAGAGATAAGCAAGTGATTTATGGCTAAGTCTGATCAATACTATACGTCCTCAACCTCTTTTATATCAATTAAAACTGCTGAACAACCTCATAACCCCAGTATACAGGTTTAACCCATCAGTGCACATCTCAAACAGATACCCAAAGTATTTAATAATATACCAGTGAGTTTTATTATCCTTTCTCTGTTGTGGTAGCTTGGCTACAAGGACCTGCCACTCCACTGTGTATTTTATATAGATATTATCTTTGGGTAAAATATCCTTTAAACTAAAGAGCCCAAAGTAACCAGGACTACGTGTTTTCATAAGGAAATCCCTGAAGAGAGGTGTTAAAGATCCCCAATTTAATTGTGGCCCCTCTATAAAAATATTTAATAATCAATTTATTCATATTGATTCAAAACAATAAACCAAAACCAAACCACTTAACCTTGCAATAAGCTTAATCCAAATATTTTACGGATTTTTGCTGCATTTATTAAATAATATATTTATTAGGGGGTATCAAAGTTAACCAAACCCGCCATTTTTAATGGCGGTTTTCAACCCAAATCCGCCATTAAAAATCAAAAAAACCCACTTATTTCAGATCAGACGTGTCAAAGTTAACCTGAAATAAGTGGGTTTTTTCAAATAAAGTATTTAAATGCATCCACCACCTGTCCGCGTCATACACCCCTGTCTTCCCACCTCCTTCTACCTCCAACCTCATCGGAAAATTTTTTACCCCCACCCTCATCATAAAATTGATTGACCACTCTCATCACTTTATCGCTCTCATCACTTGATCACTCTCATCCACTTCATCGCTCTCAAAACTTCATTGTTCTTAAAAATTCATCACTCTCATCACTTAACCACTCTCATCACTTGATCACTCTCATCCACTTTATTGCTCTCAAAACTTCGTCACTCTCATCACTTAACCGCTCTCATCACTTGACCACTCTCATCCACTTTATTGCTCTCAAAACTTCACCACTCTCATCACTTTATCGCTCTCATCACTTGCGTAGCCCAAACTCTTTCAAATGGCCTCTCAGCAAACCTCCCCCCACAAGTCCAACACACCCAATAGAACACCACCAAGGAACTCCACAACAAACAATCCTCCCCCATCAGCTTCCAAGGGCTCAAGTCAGCTCAAGAGAGCTGATCACATCATCCTGGTAAACTGGCTGAAAATTCCCTCCAACTACGATGCCTGCTTTGGATCCGACAACAAAACACGTGTTGGCCAACCTCAATCCTCTAAGGTCAATGGTTATCTCCTGATGGCCAATGAACTCAAGAACAAAACAAAAGGTAGGCTGGATCTGTCATCCAAACAGATGAGGGAGCGGTTCAAAAACTATCAAGCCAAGTACAAAAAGGCCCACTCCATCTCTATCTCCACTGGCTTTGGTATCACCGACTTGGACAAAGCCAAAGGAATCAACTCGGTGGTTGATAAGTTGGACTCCATTTGTCCTTTTTATATTCAAATGGATGAAATCTTTGGAAAGAAAGCCAACATCACCCCCCTAGCTGCTTTCTATGCCCAACAATCCGATTCCATTGATGCCAAGGACTTGGCTGGGGATGCTCAGCCTACCAACGGGGACCTTGATCAAACCTTGGCCTTGGAGTGGCCCCCATCTGATGAAGAGGAGGATATTCAAACACAATCGGCTCCAATCACTTCTACTTCGGTATTGATTTATCAGTCAAACCTGACCTTGGACCCCTCACTTCCTTCTTTTGATTGCTCTCTTCCTGGGGCAGAACAACTGGAGAACTTGCCCAATGAGGAGGATTTTATTCCTGGATCACCGTTGCCATCAACATTGGCTCAAGTAAGGAACTAAATTTTTTTTGATTCTGACTGGTTGCTCCTGACTGATTTACATTGTAAAAAAACAGGCTCATCCATTTTTGATTGGCCAAAAACTCAAGCCAATGGGGCCTCCCACATCGCCTTCAAATACTAGTGAGGACTTTCAGACTCAACCCTCCTCTGCAAAGGGTAAGCAAAAGGCCTCCAATTCCATCAATGTCAACCCCAAAAGTCATCAAAGGAGGAGAAACACTTCCAGTTTTTCGGGCTTTGAAGAAATCATGGAGAAGCAAGATTCATGTAAGTTGATTGATTCAATATCCTTGCTTTCAAAATCATTCTCATTGCCATTCCCCTCCAAAAAACAGTGAAATCACAAATTGAATCAGATAAACTTCAGTTTGAAAAGCAAAAGTGGGATTGCCAACTGGCCATGGATGGTCAAAAGCAGCAAGCCAAGACTTTGGCTATTCAACAAAAATTGGATGCTGAGTGGAGGTTGAAACAAGCTGAGCTAGAGTTTCAAAAGGAGAAGGATTGGCAGCAAGTGCAACTGGAAAAGGAGAGGGAACAACGGGCAAACAAAAAAAAGGATAAGGTATCAGTAGCTTTGGCTTGCATTGGAAGTGGTAGATTGGTAGAAGAAATACAGCAGATTACTCAAATGCTGGGCTTTTAAATATATTTGCATGGATGAAAGAAAAACAAATTATTTTTTACTACAACAAAGTTTGAGAGCATTCTTAACCCCACCAATATACAAATCTTTTTTTTTTATTGATATTTTTTTCTCTAGAGTAAATTTGGCCGTTTTTCATGTCCCTACAAGTGCTCTGAGTTTTTTTATTAATTTGGAGTGACATGGCCATTCTGGTATGGGTTTCTGTGTCCACAGCTGGAAAGGTACAGTGCTTGTACTTGTTAGCCGCCCAAACCATTTTGACTATACCTTTTTGCTTGAAATCAATTCCAAAGCCAAGGTCAGGAAAAACAAATTGACCGTCCGAAACTTGATATTCATCCGTATCTTCAATAAGTCGACCATTTGATTTTTTGGTTGGGACCACAAGTAAAAAGGAATAGCCAGAGATGTCGCCTTTGTCGATATGAGGAGAATTGTAAAAAGAATCCAAGGTGAAAGTGAGGTTTGGGGAGCAATCAAAAGGTGTAGGCTTGCAACCAAATTCCAACAAAGAGAAAGAGGGGATGTTGCAGTCCTTCATGGTATCACGGTTTGATTCAAAGGCAAGTTTGGCCAAATTACAAAACATTTGTCCTAAAATTCGGGATACTTTGTTGGCCTTCAAGTTGAGGACAGCATACTCTTGAGGAGAAGATCTAATGGATGATTTCTTCACATAACGTCCGAATAACTCCAAAGGGTTCATCGATTTTTGCCAACCAATTGCCCACATTTTTCCACCCCAAGATCTTGAGGGACCAACCGGGTTGACAAATTTTTTTGAACTGTGAAGGAATGTCGTCACAAAGTTGATATCTTTCTTATCTTGCTCAGATAGTCAATCCAAAGGCACAAATTCAATGACGGCAACGAGAGCATGGTGATCAGATTGGTCGAGAACAATAACTTTTCCATGGTGGAAGAAGTGGAAAGCCCCAATTGTCTGTTTTGCTTGCTTAAATTCTTCCTGGGTGGGTTTTCGAGGTTTGTTTTTCTTTTCAGCCATGATAGCAGGGTACAGATCCAAAGGGCATAGCTTTTGTCTAGACCAGGCAAACTTTTCCTTGATCAAGTCGTCAGTCACTTCCAAAGAAATTTCCAAATCCCTCATTTGAGCCCTCCTTTTTCTACAATTCCTCTGCTTGCCACCTCTCTTTATGTTTTTCATACCATCTCCTTCCATCTTTCTCCCTCCCAGGCACTTGCTGCACCCAAGGTGAGAATCAAGGTGAAATTTGAATGGATGTATAACATTTTGAGTTTGGTAGGCATTGAAGGAATCAATATCAAAAAAGGGGTTGGACAAACAAAAAGACCGGTCAAACAAATTAAAAAAAAATGTCAGAAACGTTCTCATTATGGAAACGGTGGGATTAAAAAAATCAAAAAGAGATGAAAATCAACGATTCCTCTGCTTGCCACCTCTCTTTATGTTTTTCATACCATCTCCTTCCATCTTACTCCCTCCCAGGAACTTGCTGCACCCAAGGTGAGGATCAAGGTGAAATTTGGATGGATGTATAACATTTTGAGTTTGGTGGCCAGTGAAGGAATCAATAGATATCAAAAGAATAGAATTAGATGGGGAGGAGTGGTAATGATGAGGAGCCGCAGCAGGCATCATACTAGGCGAACCAGACTGTCCCAGGACGTAGCTTGTTTGGCGTAAGACTTGAGAGAATGTGTTCTGGCCAAGCTCAAAAACCTAAAAAAAAAAAAAAAAAAAAAAAAAAAAAAAAAAAAAAAAATCAGGAAGTCAGTTCCTGTACCCTACAAAAACCCTGCATTAATTGGCCCAAACAATTGGCCAATCAATGGCAAATTGATTTCTCAATCTCTCTCCGTTTTTTCCCCCCTTGGCCGCCTTGCTTGGTTTGGTGTACTTGCTGGTGGAGTGCTCGGACCGAAGCGCGCAAAATCGGTCGTTGAGGTGTGAGAGGTGCCCTCTCATCAGCTCAATTGCTTGATCCACGTGCTCGATGGCTTGCTTCAGTGATTCTCCGTTATCAGGAATCAACTCGAGAGCCAGTGCAATCATCAGATGCGTCTTGGCTACCCTTCCCGCTTTAACATCCGGTCGTGACTTTTTGATCTCTAGAGAATTCTTGTAGGCTTCGACGGCCATCTCGAATTGCTCTAATTGTAATCAAGTAAATCAAAATCAAGTTAAGAATTGAGCCAGAGTCAGATGGTTCAATCTTTGCATCAAGTAAAATTGGAGGGGGGGGAGAGAGAGACAAAGACCGCACCACCTTCCTGATGGACTTGTGCAATCAAGTCATAAACGTCAATGATTTTATTCTGTAGACGTTTGGTCTCATCCCAAGGTTTTTGATTGATGAGATGGGTATCAATCTGAGACTGAATGGCTTGACAAGCAAACTCAAGGGCGTGAAAGGCGCTCTTGAGTTCTTCTTTGACTGTCACCGGTCCTTCTATTGCCTCATCCTCATCCGTTGAAGTACAAATTTAACCATCCATTGCCAACATATTAATTGCAGCTTACAGTTAGTCATCAGATCAAGGCAATATTAGGACACGATTGTATTGCGTATTTCTAGAGCAAGAGGGGATGAGATGGATGCTGTCAAGATTTGAAAAAAATGATGGGTCGAACAAATCAGAGAGAGGCGATCGGACGGTGACCGATATGGCTCAAGACTCTTTTCCAGAGGGAGGTAGAGGGATCAGATGACCTAGAGTATTGTCACCGATGGACCGTTAGCCACCGGTTGAGATGGATGAGAACCAGAGGATGAAGACAAGCAAGAGCGACGTACGCATCCGATTCACTTTGGTGCGTAGGTAAGCATCCAATTTGTTCCCAGTCTCCAATGGAGCGTTTCGGGGATGATCCTTCCTGTCATCGATAGCAGCTTTTGGATGGTGAAGATCTTGGAGAGACAAACGAGAGCTCTGATTGATCCTAGGTTTGAGTTGATGTTTGAGACCTCGGGAGACTCGATCCTGATGTTTGGATGAGATGAAGGCCCACTGTAGAGGGACCATGGGGATACGTTCAACGACTTGAATCGATCGATCAACATCTGTCTCCGAGCGCTGGTCTTGGGTGCCGTCAATCTTGGAGTTCGAAGGTAGGGATGATAGGGCTTTGATCTTGTGAGGGTTGTTGGTCATCAGACGAATCTTGCTTAGGTTGAGATTGAGGAGGATGTGATGAGCGAGTCTATAGTCTCGGAGATTGGCTTGAAAGCCTAGGAGTAGGTTTGACTCTAGGGTATCAAAGCCAAGTTCCTGAAGGTTGTAAGCTTTGATCTTGTTCAAGAGACCGATACCTTGACCCTCTTGCCTGAGATAGATGATGGCACCCTTGTGAGGGGGTGTATCAAAGATGTGCTGGATTGATCGATCGAGTTGTTTGCCACAATCGCATTGTTGGGAGCCGATCATCTCACCAGTAAAACATTCACTATGGATCCTGACAATCGGTAGTTGACGATGATCGGGATGTATTTGGGGGTTTGATGGTGGGGTGGATTGATTGTGAGGAGATGGTTGGAGTAAGGGTGGGGATGAAGGATGGTTGGACAATCAGCCCAAGTAGGCACCCTGGATCAATCAGTCCATCTTGCTTTTGTCGTGACTCCAGACTTGGTCGAGGGAGGCGGAACGGATCCAATGGGAGGTCGAGGATTGGGAAGGGTTGAGCATCCAATCCTGATTGATGACGAAGGCCAAGTAGGGTGGAGGAATGATGGGGAGATGGATGGATGAGATGATGAGTGGGAGATCTTGAGGTTGATGGTGGTGGTAGTGGTGGGGATGGCATGCGATGGAGATGGGACCGGTATGGATTTGCTGATGTGGATGGGTGTTTTTGATGTGATGGATGGTGGATGGATGATGATGCATAAATGGCGGGTTTAATGGCGTGTTTGATGATTGAAATCCGCCATTTTCATGAAACACGCCATTTTGAAATACACCAGTTAGGGGGTATGTGTATTTCAGAAACCCGCCATTAAGAATGGCGGGTTTTGTCAAAAAAATGGCGGGTTTCTAATGGCGGGTTTGCTAACTTTGATACACCCTATTATTTATTCTATCACCTCTGGTAGCTAAAGGATAGCAAGGGTCTTGGAATCCAGGAGGCTGAAACTTTCAGCTGTCTTCATCACTCTCATTCAACTCTTATAAACTGCCTCATCTTTGATTCCAGCTCTACTTCTCACATGATCTCAAACTCCAGTCTCTTTGAACACCATTCAACAGAAGAAAAGGTAGCTGTGAAAACTGGATCTAGAACCCACCTACTGGATATTAAAGAATCTGGAACTGTGTTCTTGCAGAAAAAAGATGGCTATGACCTCTGGTTAAATAGTTTCCTATATTTACCTGAACCTTTGGAAAATCACCAATGCTCTTGTTGTATACTCCTAGACCAATAAAATTTTTTCCTTTGAAATCAACAAATTTGCTGTTTCCAAGGAAGGAAGAATTTTTCTCAAGAGCCACTATCAGAATAGCCTTCCTGTCATACCTTGGAATAGACCAAAAAAAATCATTCCTCTCCAGTGCATAAATTGTTGACTTTCATGTCTCCCTCACTCTTCTCTGACTCAGCTCATGTGCTCCTGGTGGCAACCCCTTGTCAAGACCTAAGAACCCTTTGGGGGTCACAAGCCTATCAGGGTCATTCAACCTCTGTTCTTTCCTGTCCTGATCTTGCTTGCTTTGATCTCACTTGTCTCATCTTACTTGTTTTTTTGCTGACACCTTTTTTTCCTGTTCTTGTCTTGTATCTTTTCCTTCTTCTTTCATCATTTTTTCTTCTGTTCCTCGCTTCCACTCAACCTACTTGTCACCAATAAGCCTTCACAAAGATCAACCTCAACATATTGATTTTCCATTTTTTAGGTTCTCAAATCCCTCAGTTGTGTACTTGTAAGAGCCAGTCCTCTCACTACTCTGAACACTGGACTCACAAAACCTTGAATGAATCAACCACCATCAGCCTGGTCCACTCCACTTTAGTTTACTCAACCAATTCTCAAACTCAATCCCTGAACGTTGTCAAACAGACTGCCCTATATACCTGTTTGTTTCCTTCTGTGTTCATGTTGTGATACCTCACACTTTTTATCACATCATTTCATTTGTTCTTTCATGTTGTCAGCTGGCTGGTTTGCTTTTGAATTCAATCTCATTTGATTGACAGAAATCCTACACAAATCCCCAGGAAATGTTAGCTATCACACAATCAGAAAAAAGCTGAACATACAAGTGAAACCAGAGACTGTATGCATGTCCTGCACCATTGAAAATATAACCAAGGCCTCTTTCAAAGGAAAACTCAACTCATCATTCAGACCCTTTGAAGAACTCCCCTGAGAAATTATTGGGCCCATAAATCCAGCGTCAATTGAAAAACATAGATACACCCTCACTGTGGTTGAAATCCACTCCATGTAATGCTCCAGCATCACTCTCAAATCCAAGGAAAAAAAATTTTGAAACACTCTCCTCAATCCTATAACTGGAGGCTAAAATATTTGTTTACTACCCCCAAGTTTTACACTTTGGTAGACAAGGAATACTGCAAAAAGAACTTGATCAAGACTAGGTACTCCAATCCATACACCCCCCAGAAGAATTTTCTGGCCAAAAAAAATAATAGAACCATACTTGAGTCACTCAGAACCATCTTTCACAACTGATTTTTTAAAAAAAATCTATGGAAATTTGTTCTTAAGGCCAGCACTCTCACTCTGAACCAGATACCTAGTCACAAATCCAAGCATTCTCCTTATTCTCTCTTCAAGAAAAAAAATCACCCTTGGGAATACTTCCATCCCATTGGGAATCCTTTCTCCTTTGCAACTCCAACCCAGAAACCATTATCCAAGCTTGAAACCAAAGGAGAAACTGGACTCCTGATAGGCTTCAACAACAATTGGAGATCCTATCACATTTTATCATACTCTGGAAGAATTTTTGAAACCAAAAACATCAGATCCCTCACCTTTGTTCCCAGAAAAAATATTGAACCATTCATAGAACTTGAGCTGGAGAATACAGGCCAAAAAAATCCCAGCAGAAAATTCAGAGAACCAAAAGACTCCTCAGACTCACATAATGAATGTGAAAAATGGCTGGACAACATCAAAGACAAACTCAGTCAAGGATCATTTGCACACAAAGGTGAAGAAATATTTTCAAACCAGGAATCACATAAGGACAGCCCCAAGAGGTCTAAAAATCCATAAAGACAGCCCAATCCTTCCAGATAAAATCTGAGAGAAATATCCTCAAGAGTCAAACCAATCAAATACACATACCTCAGCACCCCTGAAAAAGTTTTGGAAGCTATCAAACCCAAATTTGATTCTATTAAGAAAAGGGAATTATGGGAAGATGCAAACATAGTCCCAGACTGCTATTTGAAGACTGTCATGGTACTCAAAACCAAGCCTACCACAGGCTCCTCTCCCAAAAATTTAATAGCCAGACTCTGCATCCAGGGATTTAAAGAAGTTCTAGGTTTTGAATATGACCAAACCTTCTCTCAAACTGGAAAATTCACCACTCTCCTAAAACTCCTCATCCTCTCTATTTCAAAAAAGCTCTCCCTCAGATTGTTTGAAGTGAAAGCAGAATTTCTTTACACACCAATGAAAGAAAACATCTACATCAAGACCCCCTCAGGCTGCCCAAGAGGTTCACCCTTCCTTAAACTGAACAATTCTTTCTAGGCTCTGAAAAAAGCTCCAGCCAAATGGTACATTACTCTCATTAATTGGCTTTAGTAAATCAGATAGGCTCCATCCAAATCTGATCCCTTCCTCTATATCCATCAGGACCCAACTCTATTCTCTTTATTCATGTAGAAATCCTTATATTATCTGGATGAACCAAAGAATTAGGAGCCCTTTTCCTCAAATTTTGTCCCAACTTCTCAGCTCATAGTCCAGAAAATATCCTGGGAATGGAAATGACCATCTTAGATTCAACTATAAACCTTTCTCAAATGAAAATTATTCAAGAAGGACTAAACCTTCTTGGGATATCAGACTGCAAACACATTCTCACACATCTTACCCCAAGAATCCAACATTTGAAGGCAAATGAGGATGAAATATATCAGTTCAAAAGGCTCAAAATAAATTACAGAACCTACACTGACTTCTGAATTATTTATCACGCAGAACAAGGCCAGATATAGCCCCAGAAGTGTCCATACTATCCCAGTTCAACAAAATTCCAGGAATAAATCACTGGAAAGAAGTTCTTCACTGCTGGAAATATCTGTCTGGAACCTCCTCAGACTTTCCCTCTCTTTTTCCGTCCTTTTTCTCTTCATCCTCTAGACTTGAATATTTTTTTAAAATACATATGCACTCAGGTTTGTGCTACATATAGGTGTAATGCAAATGGGATTCACTTATGGGCCTCCACAGCCCATTGGAAAATCACACGGACCATACATGCCTGCCTGGATATCATGGATTTGGAGAAACTGGCTCCAAAACGCATGAAATAAGCCAATTGGTACATGGGCCTCAACAGGCCCCATGGGGTATATGAGCAATTGCAGCCAGATGGGCTTCTATTGGAATTTTTGTGCCCAACGTTTATTTTGGATACACTTTTCCAGATGGAATGGCCCGCCAAAGTGTGTATAATTCAGCTATCAGGCGGGTTTGGCCCTTTGAGGCTGTTTCCCGTGTCCTGGCCCACTTGGGGCCTCTGTTTTAGGTGTCTGGCCTGTTTTTGGGCCCAATAGCCCACAAAGGGTTGTTTTAGGGGGCAGAGGGACTCTAAATGAAGTCCCCCACCCCAGTTGCGGCCAGCTTTTAGGGCTGAGAGCCCTGGCTCCCTCCCCTCCCCTTGCTTGTTATTGCAAGTGGCAAGGGAGAGGATTTAATGCATGCAGCTAGGATGAAAGGATAAAGTATTATATTCTTCCATATTGATATGATACGTGCATATTATTAAGCTTTTTCTTTTATTTACAAGTTAATTTTATTATATAGTTCAAAATTTCTTTCCTAGGATGACAGGATAAATTAGTAGACTTTGCCCTATCAATATGGTGAATGTGGTTTTGTGCAGTTTGTTTTTTTCTAGTTTTTTTAATTCCCAGGGTTGATGAAATTGATACATATTCCCATGACCAAAGCCATAACACCTTCCCCCGCACAAAAATTCTCACCACTGGCAGCAGCACAAACAATTGATCACAAAATAAAGGAAACATTCACAAAATTGGCAGTGCAACAAAGATGAGCATGTGAGTCACAGAAAGATAAAAAAGGGGGAAAAAAAACTCTACCCCGGGTTGGGGACCTGCAGCCTCATCATGGACAGTGCCTTTTTCATTAGCTGGGCTCCTAGGGCCTTGATCATATGGTCCCCCACCTGCAATTTTGTGTCCACCCACATGATGGTCACCTTCCCCGTATTTATTTGCTTTTCAACGTAGAAGAAATCATGCTCCAATTGCCTAGTGCATTTTTTTGCGGTATTGTCCTTTGCCTTCTTCACCTTCAACTTGTTATTGCAATGCAGCACAGGCCATATATATCCTTCAAAAGTTCCTTGATCCATACACACATTCTGGTTACCCACCACAAATCCACGAACTCTGCATAATGGGTGGAGGTTGCCACAGAAGGTTTCCACTTGCTGGCCCATAAGATAGGTGTATTGCACAGAATCACTATTTAGCCCTGAGTGCTGCGGCCAAACTCCCCGCCCCAGCTTGCATCCACCCACAACTACAGCGGGCAGGTTGTATTGTTGGCTGTGACCGTCAAGCAGAGTGTACCGCATCCCTTGACATACCCCAGTAAATGGTGAACTGCTGCCCAGTTCCAAGTGGTTGGTTACTTGGAGAATTGAGACAAAAAACAAACCGCATGGGTCAGGTTGGGGCGGGTGGCCACTCCAAGATAATTAACCAAACCAAGGATTTCCAGGTACCCATTTGGCTTGATGATACTGTGCCCTTCCTCAATGGTTTTGATGCCATTTGTGGTGGGTAAAGGTGAAGCTTGGGCCCTGGTGATGGCGTTCATGTAAAGGGAGACGATCTTGTTTATGAGTAGTGGTTGAGAGAGCTCAAAACCATTGCCAACCTGCTCAAATTTTATCCCTACAATGGTGTCCATGGAATCTTGCCATTTGGCCTTGACTTTCCCACCAATTGCTTCCTGTAAAAACTGAAAATTCTCACTGCTCAATTTTTCTGCCACCCCATCATCCACATGAATGCAAACCAGGAAAGAATCACCTCCCTGCTGTATAAAATGGAAGGATTTGTTGGAAAAACTAACCAAGAAACCAACCCCTGCAGTAGCCCTGAAAAAAAATTCCACCAGCAATAACCACCCTGTTTTGCGCCATACAACCCTTTTTCAAGCTTTGCTACCTTCCCTGCACGCTTGTTTGGTACCAAAATCCCCTCTGGCACTTTTAAACATACATCTTGATTGATTTGAACGTGAAGGTAGGCAGCAGGGATATCAAAAAATGGTCAGCTTCCCCTTGTTCTGAGTGGTCAACACTAAAAGCATCCTGAGGGACGCAAATGTTCCTGTTGGGGAAAATGTGTCAGAATAATCTTCCCCCCATTTTTGCATAAATCCCCCCACAATTTAACATACCTTTTGCTCCTTGACTGAGCCATCCTGATTGCATGTTACGGTGGTAAGACACTGCGCATCAGTGAGTTTCTTCCCTTCAGGGAGGTGTTCAAAATGCCAAACCCCAAAGTGGTTCAGCTTGTCAATTTCCTTTTGCCAAGCCGGCTTCAAAATTGGCCAGTATTTCTGATTCTTGGCCAGCCGGTACTTCCACCAAGCCGTGAGGCCCTTATACAGGTGTTTAGCTTTGCTGAGTTCAAAAAACTGTGCCTTGTGCTTGGCAATTACCAATTCAGCAGTGCAATACTGATGGGTATGACAGTCTGAATGGAATGCATATGTTGATTGTGATTGTTCAGGAAATCCCCCACTGATTGCTGCAGGACATCATCAGGTTCTTCATTAAGTATCTGGTTCAAGGATGACAAAGTGGTAATTTTCACTGTGTTAGTTCTTTCCGGTGCAGTTTCCACCCCATTAGAGTAGGGAAAATCAGTGATTTCCAAATCAAAGAATTTCTTGGTCACTGGGTTCCAGAGGATCAATCCTTTTCCTCCATCAACATACCCCACTATCCATCTCCTGCACCCCCTTTTGGTCACCTTTGATTTTTTTAGATGCGCCAGCTTGTTTGCAAAATATACCTTTCCCAAGATATGCATCATGCTGAGGTTTGGCTTTTTCCCAAACATTATCTTTTATGGGTATTTTTCACCAGTGATGGATTTTCCCAGCCTATTTTTATTATGAGAAGCCCAGCGGTAAGCAAATACCCAGAACCTTTCTGGAAAACTGGCTGCAATCAGGGCCATCCGTGCCATATCCCCCACTTTCTGGTCCAACCTTTCTATAGCACCATTCTGCTTGGGCTTGTAGGGTAACCTGTGTTGGTGTTGGATGCCCTTGTCCAGCATCCATTTCTCAAATTCCTTACTGGAAAACTCACCCTGCCGCCAGTGAGAAACACCTTCAGTGACTTCCTGGTAGACCTCTCCATTCGCTCAATGTACCTCTGGAAGTTGAGGCTAACCTCATTCTTCTTCTTTAACAAGAACCCCTCCTAGTATGTTGACCCAAGATCCCAGAACAAAAAAATATACTTAACACCATCAAAGTCCTTCAAAAAAGGACCCAACAAATTTTAAACCATAAGATCTATGGGCCCTAGGACAACCCCACTGGCTGTGCAATTTTGTGCTCTAGTACTTTTCCCTAGGATGCAATTGTCACATGTGAAGCCCTTGTTTCTAAGTCTGTCCATTAGACCCTTAAAATAATCTGTCTTGCACATGTTCTCAGTTTTCTTGATGCTCACGTGCCCCAGTTTGTTGTGCCAAATGAGGGCGTCCGTAACAGGGCAATTAAGGGACTTGGCCCAAATGGGCTCTGGTTTGTAGACATTAAAAGCATCTTTGCAGGGAGGGATCACTAATGAAGGTACTGGATTTGATAATTTCAAACATGGCACTTCAAATCAATTTCCAATCGGCTGAATTTGTAAGAAAAAGCCATTGGCAAAGAAAAAAGACAATATTTTGTCATCATTGACTTAAAGGCGCCCCCCTCCCCACCACGGACCCTCTGGGGAAAGCAATGTGCATTTTTCTTCCCTGCAGAAATACCCATCCTTCAGCACAATGGAGCCCATTGTGTCCATGAGCCTGAGATTCCCAGATTTTGTGAAATTTTCAACAGGCCCACTAGTGGAAACTGTAATTGGAATGGGGCCAGAAAGATTGAAAAGGTCTTTCAGAATTTCAGACCCAATAGTTAGAAAATGAGAGGCTCACAAGTCTATGCCAACCATTAGCTCCTCTGCTTGCGCCACTAACAAAGCCACATCCTCCTCCCCAACTGCCTTGGTCCCTAGTTCCACTTATTGCACTGCCATCCCTTCAGGTTCTCCTGCTTCCACTGCAACTGTGTTAGCCGTCACTCCCTTTTGGGGCGCTGCTGGTGGTTTGCTAGTAGACCCCAATGCCCAGTTGGGGAATTCCCCCTTCCAATGGCCGGCCTGCTTGCAGGCATAGAAGTACCTGGTCTTGCCAGAGGTTTTTGGAGCCTTCTACCTCTCAAAAGGTCACTTGGGTTCACACTGCAATTTTTGGTTTTTCCAATAGTGCATTTGTTTGATCTTTGCAACTTGCAGAAGCTCAAGGTTGGACACGCATCCACTAGGTTTTGGGAGGACATCAATTTTTCAACTGATTTTCACAAAAGGATAAGCATCAATACCCAGCAGGGGGAGGTGGAACAGAAGCCCAATGAAGGAATCCTTTTTCAACTGGAAACCCAAGCAAAACAACAAACGGCCTAGCCCCTTAATCTTCCAAAATTGGTAGTCTAAGTCTGCATTTGGGATTTTCAAGTCAAATTTTTTTGTTCAACATTTCTTGGAAAATTCCCACATGATTTGAATGGCTTTGTATAGTTAATCAATCTGTGAAGTATTTGAAAGCAGTGTCAGCCGTTGGCGCCTGGATCACTTCAATTTGTAGTGAGTAATCAACAGTGGAAAGGATACCATGATTGAAAATGGTTTCTTTGGATTGACTCAGGTATTTTCCCTGGTTATAAAAGGTGTGTTCCTTGCCAATGGCCAAGTTAATGGCATATCCCAGCCTGACCAACCAGGCCTGAAATTTTGAAGCCTCCAGCGCAAGCTTGTTTAACCGCACACTTTCATTGTTGAGTTGCATCTGCATTGTCAACTCTCTGATACCAGGTACCTTGCAGTCCTTTAGCTACAGAGAGTGATAAACATACTAGAATAAAAATAATTATTATTATTCCAAAAATAAATTCTTAGAGGCTCAAATAAATAATATAATAAGAGCAGTTGCAAGGTTTAATTTGTTTGGTAATAAAAGGTTTTCAATATGTATATAAAAGAGGGGCCACAGTATTATACAACTGGGGGTCTTTACAGACAAAGCAACCTCTCTTCAAGGGGCCTCCTTAGGCAGTTTAAGAACCTTGGAATGAAGATGGGCGCCTTAGAAAGGGCTTATTCCACTAATTGCCGGGCATAATAGCACACTGGCCTAGACAGCAAGGCCAACACTCAATCTGAGCACTTTATCACGAAAATCCTGCAATAATGGGAAGGGTTTCAGAGCAGATGGGGTGGATTGCCTGACTAAACTTCAAGGGTTGATTGGTTTTGAGAAATGAATAATAATACCACAGACTTGGTCATAAATCACTTGCTTAAACTCTTCATAAGCACTTGACTAAAAATGACACGGTGGCTGATTGATAATAATAATTCCTGGTAAACTGATGATGGAATAATGGATCCAGAGAGTTCTGTATAAATACCTTTTTGGGGTGATTTTGAGCTTCTCAGGGCACGTAGAGAGGGTTCTGCTCGTGGGCTGAGACTGGAAAGCCAGAAAGGGAAATATTGGAACGTCCACTTGGTGCTGTCAGTTAGATGTCCTTAGATCTGCTGGATTTCTGTACTATTTTAGCCACAGGATCTGTTAATCTGTTATGGCGTAAATTTGATCATTCTGTACTCATCCTTCATTTGTACTATTTTTATTGCTTAAAAGCGGGCAGATGTGGACTTTTACTGATTTTCCATCATCTGCTTATCAATTAGATAATTTTTAATAATTTTTATGAACACTCCTTGTATTGTTTTGTGGTCTTCAAGGATCAGAGTCAGTGATTTACATGGTAATCCTTGATCTTTGATTTATTATTAAAAATGTTCTAAACTTAATTTTTATTAATTTTATTTAATTTTTGATCTTTTTAGACTATTACCAATGCATATTTCAACTTGTTACATATGCTAGGCAACTCTAACTAGGTTTTAGCTCTTCTGAACGGTACCTGGTTGTCAGATTAGTCATGATGGATCCAGACGCGGAGATTGGTCAGTACAGATGCGCGCGGGGTAGGATCCGCTGCGTGCATGGCAGAATTAGCTGCGCGCGGGTCTGTAGTACGCGGGAATCTGCTACTACGAGTACGTAGGGATATGTAATGATGCGGAGCTGCGCGCAGGAATTGTGACATAAC
This sequence comes from Puccinia polysora, assembly GCA_025617555.3. NCBI lineage: Eukaryota > Fungi > Basidiomycota > Pucciniomycetes > Pucciniales > Pucciniaceae > Puccinia > Puccinia polysora. The sequence continues at coordinate 42,593,268 of CM062629.1, forward strand.
ACATTTCCGTGTGTAACTCCTAAAATATACACAAAACCTCAATTCTGAGTGAATTTTAGGTGTAAACCCTATACATGAAAACACGTGTGAAATATTAGAATGTCCAAAAGGTGCCATAATGGTGTTGTAATTTTTAGTACTTTTCTATTTAAATATTTTAAAAATGTAAGGACTGGGAATTCAAGGGTGGGGTCAGTGAGTGAACCTACCTAATTTTGGGTAAGGAATCCATTTCTTTAATAATATTTATGGATTTCTCACTCCTTATTTTGTTAATTGAGATATTCTTACTTTTCATAGTTTTGTGTTGCTATTGACAGGTTGCTCTGTACATAGTAGCAAGCTGACATTTTTTGGGTGAGGAATCCATTTCTTTAATAATATTTATGTATTTCTCACTCCTTCTTATGTTAATTGAGATATCATTATTTTTCATAGTTTTGTATTGCTATTGACAGGTTTCTCTGTACATAGTAGGAAGCTGACATTCCCCAACTCCAATATATGTCTATATCTGAAAAAAAATTGGGTCAATGCCTTCTGCTGGCTCTGTAGTTCCTTAGGTGTATTGGTCCGTCAGGGATATTATTTTCAGCCAACCATTTATCTTTATCGGCTGATTCTCCCTTGTATCTAACTAGGTAGAGTCTGACATCTTTTCCATTGATCCTTTCTTTTTTATCTTTAAGGATCTTGCTAATTTTTCCCCTGTCTTTTTCAGGTTCTTCTGCAAGAGGTATTTCAGGCAAAGGAGTATATTCTCCATTCCTTGGGTGGTATTGTTTGATGAGACTTACTGGGAAGACTGGGTGTTTCATAGAAAGCTCATCCCTAAGGATTACTTCCACAACATTCTTACCATGAAGTTTATTAATGGTGAAAGGTCCAACAAAAGCTGGTCTTAGCTTTCTATTTCCAGCTAAGTTGGTGAGGTTGGTGGTAGAGATCAAGACTTGATCACCAATCTTGAAATCAGGCTCCTTATGGGTTTTATCCCACCTTTGTTGGTTATACTCCACAGCATCCTGGACACACTTAACAGCATGTTTATTGGCTACATCTATCATGTTTTTGAAATCAAGTGATGTAGGGTGAATACTTGCTAGCTGGTGATTAAGGTTATCCTTGCTCAATTTGGGAATCCATCCTCTTTCCAGTATGTAGGGTGCTTCCTTAGTGGTAGAGTGCTTGCTACTGTTGTAGGCCATCTCTAGTGCAGGTAAAGGGCTAACAAAATTGTGGCAATAGCCATCAGAATTCTTGTATTCCAGACCAAAGCGACAGAATCTCCTGAGCATGTCTTCCAGTTTTTGAATCATTCTTTCAGCTAAGCCATCCATCTGAGGGTGATAAGCTGTAGAGAAAGCTAGGGTGGTTCCCAGCATGTCATGAAAATTTCTCCAGAACTTAGAGGTGAATTTAGGATCTCCGTCACTGATAATGATCTTGGGAACTCCAACATCAGAAATGAGTCTTTCCCAAAATAATAGGGCAAATTCCATAGCAGTGTCTTCCTTGTGATTAGGTAGAAACTTTGCTTTCTTGGAGAACATATCCACAATGACTAGGACTGAGTTTTAGGAATAGGCTCCTCCTGGTGGTAGTCCAGTTACAAAGTCCATGTTGATGATCTCCCATCTTTTCTTGGGTTCAGCAATCTTTTGCAGTAGACCAAACCTTTTCCTAGTGGTCCTGTTGGACTTCTGACAAGTTTCACAACTAGTAACATACTGGATAGTGGAGTCTCTCCAATTGATCCACCAAGCAGTTTTTTTTTGACCTCATCTAAGGTTCTATCAGCAGATAAATCACCAGATGAGCAGTTATCATGGTATTCAGCCAGGACGTGTTTGATATGGTCATCCTTAGTTAAGGCTATAACACTTGAATGTTGATGCCTGTAGTATACTAGACCCTCCCATATGGTGAACCTTCCGGCTTTTTATGGTTTCAAGAGGGGTTCAGGTATGCTATTGATCATTTCAGATGGTGGAGAAGTACTTTCCATAATGGTGATCAGATTTTTCATGCAAGAATTGAAAGATTCTTTGATTGAGTTGAACAAGGATTCATCCAATTCACAAATGTGGATTCCCATTATAGGATGGTTGTTGATCTTCCTCCAGAGAAGAGTGGCATTCTTCTTGGTGGTGGAGTTCATAACAGAGATAAAAACAGTCTGATTAATGCGACTGGTGATCACCCCAACAGCCTTGTAACTTTTCTTTGTCCACTTGTTGACAGCAGAAGCTGAGGCATCCTCTGGTGGTTCATTTTCACAAACATCCATGAGGTCCTTTGACCGTAGATGAATTTCCATTCGCATCTGCCATTCACTGAAATTGGTGCCATCAAGGATAGGTACATTGAGATTGTCCTTGGTTTCTCTTTCCGTCATAATGACTGAGACAGGGGTCGAAGTTCACCTTTCAAAAAAAAAAAAAAAAAAAAAAAATTCCGTGGTGCGGGCAGCAATGGGACTGCAAATCTGTTAGAAGTGGAGAAACTGAAAGATGGATTTTGACTGGTTAGACAACTTTCAAGGAGGAATCACCCTTCATAAGACGTAATGGAAAGTACCTGAAAGGTGAAAAACGAGTGGCCGTGAGAGTTTTTAGAGATAGGACAATTCAATCAATAGTGAATGGTGGAGGAGGAAAATTCAAGGTCGAGTGGGGTGATGAGTGACAAAAGGAGACAAGGGTTCAGTATTTAAGCTGAACAAGTTTGAGTGTATTGAGTCAAGACAAGGAAGAAGAGAGCAGAATGAAACAGGTGTGAGGAATGAGACAAGTATGAGAAAGTAACACAAAAAGAGACATAGCATGTGAACGAGTAATACGGAAACAGAAGCTTGTGAGAAGACAGTACGAAAACAGAATAAAGAAGAAGAGTCTGGGAGTCAATTACACCTCAAATTCCATCAATACATACACCCAGACTGTGCATCTTAGAGAGCAACCAGACCGCGCATCTCAGAGCGCTGGTAGAGTCAAGCAGTCACAATAAAAGCAGTCACAATAAATAAAATAAAATAAATAAAAAGAAATGAGAAGCAATAATAGTAATAGAAAATAAAAGACAAATATAAGAAACTGATGTGTCAAAATCTCAACATCCCCCCGGAATTTGGTGTCAATCACTGAAAGCAATTTTGATTGAGTAAATCAAGCATGGTTCTATTAGTAGGCTTGGAGAGTGCGTTGGCCACCATTTCCCCGGAGCTAATGAGATGTACGAGTAGTCCTCCATTGGCATATTGACTGCGAAGCCATTTGAGATTCATGTCAATGTGCTTTGTCTTTGAGTTAGACCCAAAATGTTTGATTTTGTCAAGAAATCCTTTGTTGTCAATGAGAAACCTCGTAGGTTCTGGAGTCTTCTTACAAACTTCCTCCACGACTGATTGTATCCACAATGCCTCCTGCGCACTGTCAGTGAGGGCATTCAACTTGGCTTTGGTGGTTGATAAGGTGATATTAGTTTGCTTTTGGCTCTTCAATGCAATAAGAAACCCCAGCCATGTCACCAGGAAACCCAATTGCGAGAGTTGCGTATCCGGGTTGTCCGCCCAAGTGGCATCTGAATAGACTTGGAGTCAATGATTTCCCTCTTTTGGACAAAGAGTGAGTGTGTGTGAGTCGTTCCAGCTAGATACTTCCAGACGTGGAGGACTTTGCTCCAATGAGAGAGACTGGGTCTTTGATTGAATCTTGATAACAGAGACGCCGCCGCAGAAAAGTTGGGACAAGTTCTGCACAAAAGATGATTGAGAATTCCCGTAAATCTCCGAAACTTAATGTTCAATTTGCTGAACTCTTTGCAGTCCTCATCCGTGGCTTGTGTCAATCTTAAAACGGGCGTAAGAGGCGTGCCCACAGGCCAACAAGATGTTAGATCCAGCTCCGCAAGTGTGTTGGCAATCAGAGAAGACTGATTCAGACCTATTTTTCCTTTGGTTAACGTGACATTCATTCCAAGCACGGTGTCCAGATCATGAGCCGAGGATCTTGGAAAATGTTCCAGAAACAGATTCTCGAAAAGATCCACCTCTCCTACCACCACCAGATCATCTACATGAAAAAAAGAGACAAACACTTGAGATGGTGAATGTGAAAGCAAGGATCTGAGTTTGACTTGCAATAGCCAATGGACTGTAAACAGGTTGTCAAGGTTTTGAACCAGTTTGCCGGTGCCTGTCTTAAACCGTACAAGGACTTCTTCAATTTCAGGAAACAAGACTTGCAAACACATCCTTCTGGCTTCAGGATGTATATGTCTTCATCTAAGGGGGAAAATAAGAACGCGGCCTTGAAATTGAATTGTCTTATCTTCAGCCCACAACTGATTCCATGAATCAGCAAGATGAGTAGAGAGGTGAACTTCCCTGTGGGGGCAAACTTTTCTCCAAAGTCAATTCCTGGAGTTTGAAAGTTTCCCATGATACACAGTCTAGATTTTTTTTGTTCAGGAGTTAAGCCAGTGGCCAGTTTTAATTTATCAACCCACATAGTTCTGAGAAAATGATCAGGAATTACATCGCATTCCTCCCAGACGTCTTGACGTTTGATGTCATTTAGTTTGCTACTGCGTGAGTCCTTCCAGTACAATGGATCTTACTTTGTCCTTTTGAGATGTGAATACTGAGCTGGCCTGAATTTTTCTGTCCTTTCTTGTAGATTGTATCTATTCACTGACATGGAGTCTGGTCGATTCACTGTTGGCAGCGTTGCAAAAGTGGGATCAGGCTGAATTGTCGCGTCAGCAGAATCATCAGCTTCAGACAGAGCTTGTTCAAGATGATGAGTGGACTCTTCTGAGCCCTCAGATAACCTTTTGTTTGGAGAAGAGGTTGGAGTCAACTCTCCACCAAAGATCCCTTGATCTTCTTCTTCTATTACAAATTTGACGTTGCTAGTGGACGGCGTAAGGCAGGTATTGAAATATAAAATTTTAATGCTCTTCGTGTTAATGACCCAATTATCCTGTGTCAGTATTTTATAAGAGAGCAACTCCTCATTGTATCCTATTATCCTCCTGAATGCTCTGCGAGGTTCAAGCTTTGTCAAAGAGGGTTTATTACCAAAAATGTAGGTTACAGGATTACCAATGGGATGGAAATAACTCAACTCAATTTTCCTTCCCTTGAATTGTTTGTATGGAAATTCCTTGGATCTGTAAGATGGAAATTGATTAATGACAAGAGTGCAAGCTTTAACTATTATGTTCCAGTATTTGCTGGAGAGTTTTGAGTCAAAGAGAATTGTTCAAAGAAACTCAAGAATTGTTTGGTTGTATCTCCCGGCTAATCCATTCTGCTCGGGAGTGTAAGGATTGGAAAATCTTTGCTTGATGTTGTTTGCTTGACAGAATGCTTTCATAGACTCATTACAAAATTCCTTTCCCCTATCCGAGTGCAAGGTCATTGGAAAATACCCAAACCGTTTTGATTCCATATTGATCAGAACTTGGAGAGTAGACCCGGTTTGACTCTTGTCTTTAATCGGAATGGCTGCAACAAATCTTGTACAGCTGTCAACAATTGTCAGTATGTGGGAGTCATGAGAGATGCTTCTTGGTTTGATTGGACCTATTAGGTCACAGTGCAACTCTTGAAACGGTCTTGATGTTTTGAGGTGAAGGACACTGGAGTGATTTTGCTAACCGGGCATGCCATACACTCCTTAGGTTTAGATACTTTGATACCGAGCTTGTGTCTGATCCAATGATAACTGACATGACCCAGAGATTTATGAAGAATCTCTTCTTGAATTAAATGAGAGACCTGATTAGGTGACCCTTGATGAAGATGAAAGATAGGTATATTACATTCATAATACCCTACAGCCGCCCAACTTCCTTTCTTTAATACTACCTTGTCAACAAGAAATGCGACAGAGAATCTGTCCAATAATAAGGATTGAAGTGAAAGGAGATTGGCTGTTGAACTTGGGGCATACAAAACGTCTGATAATTTCACTCTATGTCCCTTCTTGTCAGTTACTGATACGGTTCCTTTTCCAGAGTATTTGAGACTGTCCAGCCCAGAGCTAGTAGAGATTAAGCCTCATTGTGATCTGTCTAGATGATTGAAAAAAAATTCATCAGACACCATGTGTGTAGATGAACCGGAGTTGAGGACAAATGATCAGTAGAGAAATGACTGAGAGAAAGTGGAATGAAATGATCTAACACTTGTTGCGGAACCATTGGATTCATTGGCTTCCAACCTCTTCTTCTTTTTTGGAAAGCTTGGTCTGAGTTGTGGATAGAGCTTCCAACAACAACCCTTGGGGTGAGCGGCCCTAGGATTGTGCCAGTTGTCTTTGCAGGGTTTGATCTCCTTGTTAAAAAAGGAGACAGAGTTGATGTCTTCTTTTTTATTCTTGCTGGTTGAAACATTTCCTAGGGAGCGTTTGTTGTGGTAGAGTCTGAGATGGTTGAGAACATGATCCGGGGTAACTTTCTTGTCCAAGTGGGTGATTTGTTGTACAACCGTATCCATCGAGGATGGCAATTTTTCCAAGATAAGATAGGCTATAATATCGGACGGCAGAGCTATTCCTACTTTGTGAAGTCGTGTGATTGCTGTTTTTGTGTTGGTTATGAAGCCCATAACATTTGAAGCAGAAAAAGGGGTCCTAAGAAATTCTTTAAAGATTCTTGCTTGGTTTGAGGCATGATTTGACACGAAATATTCATTGATACTCATCCATATAAGATGAGCATCTTTATTGTTTTTGGGATTTATGATGTTGGCTTGAACCGAGGTGTCTACCTTGGAGTAAGAATGGTTCTAATCCTTACGTTTTCCATATGACTAAGTCCAATTGGATTTCCTGCAGAGTCTAGTATCTTCCTGGTAAGTTTAACGTAGAGATCTTCTTGTAGATCCATCATATTTTCCACTTGATTGCGCCAGATGGAAAAGTTGTCCATGGTGAGAAGAGGAATGGCTTCAATGGTGGTTTTAAGGATTGTCGCTGTTAACGATTCGGACATGCTGGTTGTCTGGTTGAGGTTACGTTACGTTATTGCTTTTGACTGTTAATTGTGTTAAACCTAGATTTCTTGATATGAATGAAAACCAGCAACTACATACAGGACTGTTAGAGATAACGTGAAATAAGAGTAATGGAGATGAGAATGTTCATACCCAGCTATTACAATGTCAAAATCTGGAGCTATGAGAAGAATTGAGAAGACTCTGCTAGACTACCACCTCTATTGATGCCAGAATACCTCTAAAGTAGCAAACAGCGAAGGTTAGGAGAAGGAGAGAAGAAGTCATGTTTGTTAAGAAAGAGATTGCACCAAATTACCACAAGCTTCAGGTGAAAGGCTGTTCTTCTTGGATGTGCTGGATCGTTAAGCTGTTGGATTTCGGCAAATTGATCTTGTAAAGCACTTCAATGTTAAAAAAGAAGAAAGTTGACAAGTCCCTTCATCTCCGGTTCCTTTGACTTCTTGACTAAATACGCGCCGTGAAGGTGAATGAATATTGGGTATGCATACACCCAGACCGTGCATCTTAGAGAGCAACCAGACCGCGCATCTCAGAGCGCTGGTAGAGTCAAGCAGTCACAATAAAGGCAGTCACAATAAATAAAATAAAATAAATAAAAAGAAATGAAGAGCAATAATAGTAATAGAAAATAAAAGACAAATATAAGACACTGATGTGTCAACATCTCAACAAAATCTCAGATGGATAATGAATGGATTTTTGATATATATTGGGCAAAAGGATGGGGAGAGCCCCTCCTTTTATGGGCAAGAGGCCCTGTAGACTACTTAAAAGAAATAACACAAATGATAGTGGAATTTTTTTTTTAATAAGACAGGTCAGGGAAGTTTTGGTTCTTCCCCTCCTCCCTTTCCAAGTCTTTTGTTGAGAGGAAATCTCGCGAACCCCATACCGTGCTCATTCTCACCTACAACCTTTCCCCAACCTGTCACACGTGATCTTTCGCACTCCTTCTTTCATCATCACTTTTCCGCTCCCGGCTCCCTTGCTTTGCTCGATCCTCATCCTTCCATCCTCGCTCCACATTCTCCTCCTTCATCCGCTTCACATACTCCTCAGTTCTCTCCTCCGCTCCATCATATACGCTCCACCACTCTCCTCCGCTCCATCATCTCTCATCCATTCATCCTCAATTGCTCCATCATTCTCAATCGCTCCATCACCTCAATCATCACACCCTTATCCTCATCATTCAACCACATCACGATTATGATTCTCCCTCAATTACCTTCTCTTATCTCGTCAAGATTCTCCCCAACTCAAGCCTCGAAAGCCGACGACGATCCTCACATCTCACGATTCAAGACTTCCGCAGATCAGCTCCAACCTCGAACATCTCACTCGATTTCCCTTATCTTGTTCACATGTGAGGTTGCTTCAATCAAGAAACTGAGACATCCTACTGATTCTCTTGTTTACTCTCATGCCTTGTCACCTAGTCACCTGTTCCGTACTGTTCTCCTTTTATCATCTATTTATCTTTTCTTTCCTATTACTTGAGCGCTCTACCTTGTCCGTGACCACACTGAGTGAGATCCTGTTCAATTTGTTTTCAGTCATTGCTTTCATTTCTATGAAGGTTGTTAATCTTTCCTTTTCAGTCTGTTGGTTCAGGTAATCAAGAATTCTATATCTCTTCACGGTTAAAAGCCGAAATCGCTACAACTTCACCGACGATCTCGAGCAATAACATGGATTCGAACCCCTCGCCTGGACCAACGGATCTCAACTCCCCTCTCCTAAAAACCCTCACAGACTCCATTCCCACTCTCTCGGAGTCAAATTTCTCACTCTGGCGCTCAAAACTCATGACTATTTTTGCTCTCAAAGGTATCGCTAAATGGATCCAATCCCCTGAATCCGAAAAATGCCCCCCGGAAATCAATCTCGAACTCGTTGGATACATCTTAGCGAAACTCAATAATCGGACGTACATCAACTGCGTTAAGGACCACCATCTGACCAATGGGATCGAACTCTGGAAATCAATCAACGAATTTTATGCGTCATCCCAAACAGCTAATAGTTCTCGAGTGTTCTTCAATTTCCTCAACCTTCAATTCGACACAAAGCATGTGGACAAATTTATCACCGATGTCAAGGCCTGTCTCATTCAAATTTCGGAAATCGGAATCAAAATGGACGAGGATATAGTCGCGTATCTCATACTCTATAAGTTTCCTCCAGAACTCGAGCATCTCAAAACAACAATCACCCATTCGCTTGGAGAATCCAAAATAGACGGCGACCTGATCCTTCGACATTTGAATCAAATCAAGAACGAAATTGCGGCAGGTACCTATGCTTCTGCTATGATGAATAAGGGCGCAAAGCAGGAAGTCATCAAATGCCGATCCACCTGGCATAACCCAATGGCATCTCATCCCAAAAACGCCTGCTGGTGGTTGTATCCTCACCTCCGCCCAAACTTCAACAACAGCTCCAAACCCAACGAAACCAAATCCGCTTCCGCCAACTTATCCTGCACTTCCTATAACTTCGCTATGACCAACTCCAAGCTTCTCACCAAAAACGCCATCATTCTGGACTCTGGTGCATCTCAATCTATGTTCAACTCGCCCGACTTCTTTGAAACCATGGCAGAAGACCACACTCAAATTCAAACAGGAAAGGAAAACTCCTCTCTGTACGCCGAAGGGGCTGGAATTGCAAAGCTCATGTCAGAAAACTGCAACGTTCATCTCAGTCAATCACTCTATGTCCCTCAACTGGCAGTGAACCTGGTCTCCTTGGGACAACTACTGAACAAAGGCTGCTCTCTTCACCTGTCGAGTCCTAGCAACTTTGTCGTAAAGTTCAAGCAAAAAGAAATCCTTTTTGGGTCAATCGAAGATAACCTCTTGGTCATTAAGGACCTCTCCCTCTCTCAGTCCGAATCGTCCCACGTGTTCGTCACTCTCACCACTCTACACAAGCGCTTTGGCCATCCTCACCTGGATCAAACCCGACTTCTGTCCAGGGACTTTCCGAAGATCAGGTGGTCCAATCTACCATGTGAATCCTGCGCCCTAGGTAAAATCCATAGATCATCCTTCAAGAGTCACATGCCCCGCTGCTCCAAACCATTTGTCAGAATACATGCCGATGTTTGTGGACCAATCAACCCCATCTCCAAGACTGGTAATTGATACTTTCTCCTGCTTACCAACGAATTCTCCCGCTTCAAGGTCTGTCTCCCCATTAAGCTCAAATCCGACGTCACGGATGAAATTATCAAATTTATCAAAATACACTCGAATCAATTCGGGTATCAACTTAAGTCATTCCACTCCGATAACGGCGGGGAATTCATCAACTCCAAACTCTCAAGTTTTTTTTTGGATTCGGGTATCATTCACACCACGTCAGAACCTCATACGCCACAACACAATCCTATCGCCGAGCGAGGAAATCGAACATTAGTTGAAGCTGCTAGAACGACCCTCATCGACATGTCCATCCCCACTTACCTATGGGATCAGATCCTAGTGGGATGCTGCGAGATACTCAACCTCCTGCCAGCTAAGGAATCAAAACTGAGCCCTTCAGAAATGTGGAACGGGATCAAGCCCAAACTTAACCTGATCCGAACCCTTGGATCCAAAGCCGTTGTCCTGAATCTCCGGCACAACATGGGAAAATTTGACCAGAAGGGCTGGGAAGGAATCCTTGTGGGTCATGACCTGCAATTCAATTCCTATCGAATCTTCATTCCAGAGCTTGGAGAAACAATTCGCTCCAAACATGTAAAAATTTTTGAGAATTTAAAGCTAACTGAACTTTCTTCACCATGCGAACCTCCTTTTGACCCACTTCTCCAAACCGATTCCGATCTCCTGGATGCTTTGCTCTCCACCAATCAAAATAAGTCTTCATCCGACTCCGCAAGCGCTGGTGGCTCGGAAACCTCGGAGTCATCGCAACCCAACGAAACCGCTGCCAATCCTGAAAACCCTGAAGAATCTCCTCCAACTCATCCGTCAAGCTCTGAGTCCTCCGACGGTGAAGACCTAACCAATCAACTCACATCCTCCGGAATCAACCTCAGAGATTGCTCCAACCTTCAACGTCCTCAACGCTATGGATTCCTTACCAGAACAGTCCCTCGAAATTATGAAGAGGCAAGACGCTCACCCGAATGTCAAAATTGGTCCATGGGCATGAAAAAGGAACTTGATGGAATCGAATCCATGGGTGTTTGGACTGGCTGTCATGCACTGCCTGAAGGTAAAAGAGCGCTGTCGACTGTGTGGGTTTATCGGCTCAAATTCGATCCAGACGACGACAGTCTCATCTTCAAGGCCAGATTATGCGTCCAAGGATTCAGACAACTGGAGTTCTTTGACTACGGAGAAACTTATGCACCCACAGGGCAAATCACGACACTTCGAACGATACTGGTCTATGCATTCCATCACGGATTACCCATCACTCAGATGGACATCAAGTCTGCATTTCTACATGCTAAATTAGACGAGGATATATATATCAAAGCCCCTCCTGGACACGACACCCCCTTTCCCTACTTCAAATTGAATAAAGCCTTGTACGGCCTAAAACAAGCACCCAAAAGCTGGTACGATACCCTTAAGAAGTGGATTCTTGACCAAAATTTTGTTACATCTTCTACCGATCCATGTCTTTTCATAAATCAATCCGCTCAGATCTTCATCTTCTGCTACGTCGACGATTTAGTCATCTTTGGAAACTCGGAAGACTTTCGGACAAAACTGAAGTCGAAATTTGCCATCTCACACAAAGGTCCTCTCCTCAAAATCCTGGGCAACTATATTCTCAACTCTCCGAATGGACCCTGCCTACATCAACCTGACCACGTCAAAACGGCACTAACTGAACTTGGACTTTCTGAATCGAAGCCCATCAACACACCCATAACCCCTGGCATTGCCCTCAAACCCGCAACTGACGCTGACGCATCCGAATTCTCCACCCTAAACGTCAACTACCGATTGGCGACGGGTTATCTCAATTTCATAGCCACCCGAACTCGACCGGATCTCTCCTACACAGTCTCCTCTTTATCCAGGTTCAACGCAAAACCCGGCCTATCTCACTGGAAGGAAGCCAAGCATGCCTGGCGATACGTCAAAACGACTCAGAATCTTGCCCTTCGCTTGAAGAACGACTCTTTCAGCTTTGACCTCGAATCCTGGAGTGACTCTGACGGAGGCAATGACCTCATTTCAAGGAGGAGTCATACTGGATACCTGATCTTACTCTACGGCTGCGCCGTATCGTGGCACAGCAAGCTCCAGCCCACAGTCTCTCTCTCCTCAACCGAAGGCGAACTCAAGTCACTGGTCTTAGCAACACAAGAAAAAATCTGGATCCTAAACCTACTAAAGGAGTTAAACCCCTCTCTCTCTCTCTCTCACTGCTCACATATTGACAACAAGGCCCTGAACGATCTTGTTAATTCCGAGTCCCATCACAGCGCGCTTAAACACGTGGACACTCAAATCAAGTGGCTTCGAGAACAAAAGGATGCTAAACTTCTTATTACCAATCTCGTTCCTTCGGAATCAATGTTGGCAGACTCCCTAACAAAATCCGCCATCAAACCCTCGGTCAAGCATCTCACCAATACACTAATGCAACCTCTCATGTGAACACGGCGGCGTTTTGAGAGGAAATCTCGCGAACCCCATACCGCGCTCATTCTCACCTACAACCTTTCCCCAACCTGTCACACGTGATCTTTCGCACTCCTTCTTTCATCATCACTTTTCCGCTCCCGGCTCCCTTGCTTTGCTCGATCCTCATCCTTCCATCCTCGCTCCACATTCTCCTCCTTCATCCGCTTCACATACTCCTCAGTTCTCTCCTCCGCTCCATCATATACGCTCCACCGCTCTCCTCCGCTCCATCATCTCTCATCCATTCATCCTCAATTGCTCCATCATTCTCAATCGCTCCATCACCTCAATCATCACACCCTTATCCTCATCATTCAACCACATCACAATTATGATTCTCCCTCAATTACCTTCTCTTATCTCGTCAAGATTCTCCCCAACTCAAGCCTCGAAAGCCGACGACGATCCTCACATCTCACGATTCAAGACTTCCGCAGATCAGCTCCAACCTCGAACATCTCACTCGATTTCCCTTATCTTGTTCACATGTGAGGTTGCTTCAATCAAGAAACTGAGACATCCTACTGATTCTCTTGTTTACTCTCATGCCTTGTCACCTAGTCACCTGTTCCGTACTGTTCTCCTTTTATCATCTATTTATCTTTTCTTTCCTATTACTTGAGCGCTCTACCTTGTCCGTGACCACACTGAGTGAGATCCTGTTCAATTTGTTTTCAGTCATTGCTTTCATTTCTATGAAGGTTGTTAATCTTTCCTTTTCAGTCTGTTGGTTCAGGTAATCAAGAATTCTATATCTCTTCATCTTTCTGCAACTGGAATGAGAAAATCTTACCCCTTCCATTGCTTGCGTCTTTCTGCAGAAGCTTGCATGAAATGATGATAATAACAACCCCCATCCAAAGGCGGAAGGGTGGTGAGACCAATGAAAACAAAAGGGGACGCCAAGCAGCACGGTGTGGTGTTGTATCTATAGCCTTGGATTGGGAGCTTCGTTGCGGGCTGCGCGCTCAGCAGTTGGGTAGGTCAGGCTCAGCATTTGGGGTGCGCGCAGTCTCAGAAGTGCCTGCTGCAGGCTCAGCGGCAGGGATTGCGGGGCTTGGCACCAGGTGCGGGTCAGGCCTACTCTGGGGGGGGGGCGCCGGGCCGCGACCCGCCCAGGGAATGCGGACCAAGTGATGGAGCCGGCCCAACCAAGCTTGCGGGGGGGGGTTTCCGGAAGGTGAGGGCGGGGCAAACGGGGGTTATACGCGCCGGGGAGGTTCGCGCGGGCATAAGCGGGGGCCGACATATGGATCACGGGATCACAGGCGCGCGCGGACGGATAAACCCGGGGGGCTCTGAGTAGGGCACGGCGGAGGGCTGCGCCATGAGAAGGACAAACCGGACTTACGTGATATCAAAGGGGAGGGTTTTGGACGGGGTGGGTGGTATGGGGTAGGGTTAGGGTGGAGCTAGGGTTCTGTACTTGGGGTTATGTTTTCATCTATCTTGCTGCTTGTGGTTGTATCTAGGTTAGGGTTGAGAGAGAGGACTCAAAAAACCTCACTCTCAACTCCAGGTTGGGGGGGAGGCTATCAGGTTATGATACATATCATATAGTTCATATCACCAGACCGCCAGGAAATGGTATAAGAAGGATTGGAGGGAAGGAATTTATCTTATCATCAATCTCTCTATTCTTAAAATCATTGCATCAAATCTCCTTAGAGACACTTAGACCAATAACTTCCGGAACTTGAGGATAACTTTGGGGGTATCACCCCTCTTGTTTCCACATCTGGGGGTCTGGCCGGGAAAAATCTTTTGTCAAAGTCTCTCAAAGGTACTTAGGGATGCTAGCAGCAGTTGTCCCTCTTGTTTCCTCCTTCTCCCACCCCCTCCGCACCAGCCCAAAGGATTACCCTCATATTTGATTCAACACCATGGATGTGGAGCGATTCATCTCACGGTATGAAACAATTGCAGACTCTGAAGGCGCATTGGCTTTTGCAAAGGTGCGCCATGTCGTCCCGTTCATGAATGATGCGGAAGAGCGTCAGGACGTAGAAGAGATGAGAGGCTACTGGAACCTGGATTGGCCAACACTGAAGGGGGACATTTTGGCAACATGGGGGAGGAACAACTCTTTTTTTTGGGAAGGCAATTTCAAGCCATCAGAGGAATTGGACTACAAAGCAGGCATGTGCGACGGGCTCCGGTTACAAGCCAAATTGGATTACGCGGAGCCGTATTAAAGGGCATTTTGCGTTCCAGACCCATCACCCGCGACCATCCCTTGGGCCAACAAACTTGCAGAGGTGCCAAGGGGCCTCAAGGCCTATCTGGAGATTATTCAGCATCCTAGCGCGTCCGCGTCCGGGTGCGCACGTATGGGGACAACAACAATTTTTGGCGGCTGGGAGGCAAGGGCCAGAAAACGGATTAAAACGGGGGACCTGTTTCCTTGGCGGAGGCGGGGTGCGTGTTGGGGAAGCGGGTCTTGGCAGAACTGGTTCGGCCTGCTGATAGGAAGCAAGCAAGGACAAAGGAATGGGGAGCGGATACTCCGTCCGTGTTGGGGAAGCGGGTCTTGGCAGAAGTGGTTCAGCCTGCTGATAGGAAGCAAGCAAGGATGAAGGAACAGGGAGCGGATACTCCGTGCGGTTCAGGAACCAATGAACAGTGGATGGGTCTTGCAGAGAGGGAAGGGGTGGCGGCAGTGGGAACAGGCCAAGCGTTGGAGGATTGTAACCGGGGCTGGGCCTCTTTGAAAGCAGGGAGAATGCATGCGGGACGGAAGGACATGGTGGTGGCAAGGAGGATGAATGCAGAATGTAAGGATGAAGGGCCCGGGGAGTGCAGGACGGATTGACGGAGGACAGGCCCGTTGCCATCATGGCTAGACAAGGTTTGGGCATTGGTGCAACGGACGCTTGTGCCCAGGTGTCAGGTGCAGAACGGGGAAAGAATGGGCGCCAATGAGATGACTGGGAGAAAGGAAGTGGGGGTTGCAAGGGCTTTAGCGTCAGAAGGTGCGTTGGGATGGAAGTTTGGAGAATTGGCCGGTGGACGCGACCTTTGTGGGATTGGTTGAGAATGTCAGCTGAGGACAGCAGCCAAGTTTGGGGCAAAGCTAGCGCAGGATGGGACGCAGGCGCGGCACAAGCCGGGTCCGTAAACGCAAGGACAAGCCCCGTGGCTGGGTAATGCGGGACAAGGAGCGGAGGCCCGGTGCTAGCAAAAAAAAAAAAACTTTTTCTGTTTGGGTTTGGTTCCCTTTTTGGGTTTGGTTCTTTTCTCTGTCTTCTCTTTATCAGTTGTCTTCTCCTACAGCGGAATGGGTGCGGAGTATGCATGGGACATGTACAGGACAGGTCTGATTTGGTGAGGGGGTGTTCTAGCTGGTTCACAGCCGGAACAGCTAGACACCCCAGAGTGTTTGTTTCCTCAACTTCTTTTCCTTTCTTGGATTACTGTGGGCACGCACTGGTGGGGGGTGGTTGTGTTTGTTGCAGGTTGGGTACGGGGAACTGTGTGGCAGTTTGGCTGGGGCAGTCCAGGTACTATAACTTTGATTGATAGTTATTGATTTTAAGCCAGCAAGACTGTGACACACAAGTTAATGAGAAGAGATCAACAACCAGATAGAACAATAGGAAATCCCAGACATTTGAATAAGAATAAAGAACACGGACACTGTGATGAGAAGGACAGTATTCACTATGGCAACAATGAGATTTGTCTGAGAGAGAACATGAGGAGAGAGCTAAACATTGAAGATAGAAGTTATAGGTCGGTTTTTATTCAGACAATCTTGATTATGGAATGATCTCATCAGTTAGAAGGTCATGGGTTTGATGGACTGAGGTTGGTTGGTTTGAATGAGACAGTCAAAAGTCTTGAGTCAAGATCTTGAGTCTTGAGTTTGAGAGTTTTGTTTTAGGATTGAGATTGTATGTGTGTGGAAGGGAATATTGGAGATGTTGTTTTTATGAAAGAATATGAAGGAAAGAAATTGTGAGAAGGATCAAAGAGATGAGGATGAAAGTCAATGAAGATTAAAATAAAAAAAGGAATTGTAGAACCCCCCAAGATCCAAACCGTTGCCTCTATCCGGGTGACTGTCTGAAAAGGTCCAAGTTCTCAATTTGAAGTATTCACAGAGGTGTGCGGGCACTGGCAAGGGTCCTGAGGTCCCTGACATTTTTCACCGTGTCTATCATCCTCTACACACCCCATAACTGGAGATCAAGCCCCAAAGATCATATCAAAGAACTTCTGCAACTGATCTAGGCTTACCGCCTTGGTTAAAGGATCAGCCAGCATCTTCCCGGTTTCTATCAGATGAACGGACAGGGATCCTTCAGTTAATTTGTCTCAAAGTCCCTTAGTCTTGAGTTCCATGTGCCTTGTTTTTGCATTGGATCCAAATTTCTTGATATGGTTTTGAGCACTAATCTCACTTTATCCAGGTGGGTATCCCAATCATCAGAGTAAATGATAACATCAATGATGTAAACCATCATCCATCCTTGTCTGATGAACAATCCTAGAACCATGTCCATCATCCTTTGAAAATGAGAAGGAGCATTTTTTATACCAAAAAGCATCCTGAGATACTCATAAATTCCCAAATAACAGATAATTCTCCTGAATTTCTGGCTATCAGGGCTGATAGGTATTTGGTGAAAACCTTTCAGCATGTCCATGGTAGTGATTTACTTAGCTTTTGATAGGTTATGCAGAGCATGGTCAATCCTTGGAATTGGATAATAATCAGCTTGGGTGTAGTTGTTCAGCATTCTGAAATCTCCAACCATCCTTGACTTATCATTATGCCAAGCTATAATTACTTGAGTAGTGATATCTACTTGTTCATTTTGTCCTACTTTCCTTAAGACTTTTAGGTCAACCAACTCTTGGATGTGAATTTCTAGAGCGGCTCTAGATTTTGGACTAGAAGGGTAAGCAGGTCTCCTGAGGTTGAGTGGGTAAGGAGGCTTAATGGTTAGAGTCAGGATCATATCATGTCCTTTGATGTTACCAATGGGGTGATCCTTGGTACAGAAAGCATTCTGATTTTCAAAGCATACTTGTAGGATGTCCCGTCTTTTTTCTTCATTGAGCAGGGGATTCAAAGCTTCTTGAGAGAATTATTCCTGATTGAAACTCTCTAATTGTTTTTCATAAGTTGAATCAGAAGTTTGAGCATTGACATGGCATATTTGAAACTTCTTGTTCCAGTCTCCTCCTATGGTGAAGTATCTACCCTTGCTTTGGAATACATTTATACCATACAAGCAAATAGAATCATTACTAAGGATGAAGTAATCACATACTCCATTCTGGAGTACTACAAATTCAATGTTCAGTTTAAGTGACCCTTTAGAGTGAGGGAGTATGATATCAGAGGACAATACTCCAACAGCATTAAGAGAAGAATTACAACTGCTGAACTTAGCCTGAGGTACAGGTAATAAGTTCAGTTTCCAGTTTGGGTCTTGTTTCTCCAAATAAGCTAAACCAACACAAGAGAAAAAGGCTCCACTCTCTAGAAGTAACTTAACAGGGGAACCTTGGATTAAACCAGTAGCATAGCATGTTTTGCCTGAATTGTAACTTTTACTGGCAGAAGGTTTTAGAGTCAAGGCCTTAGCCTCAGAGATGTGGTGAATCTTCATGTTGGGACTCCATTTTTGAGGTAATTTAGAACCCTTATTAACAGAATTTATGTCCAGAGAAGAATCAATACTTCCTTCAATAACATTGATGGGGTTAGTGATCATTAAATCACACTCAGAAAGTGATCCATCAGTATCATCAAGGTGAGGGTCAGGATTATCATACTCTTCTCCTTCAATAGGATTAATCCTTTTCCTAGGTAGAGGACAGTCAGGTCTTACATGTCCTTTCTGGTTACAGTTCCAACATATTTTTTCCTTTGACTCTGGAGTCTTCTTGACTTCCAAGGTAGTTGGATTAGTGGCAGGGGATTCCTTAGTTTTGGCTGCATACTCTTCCCTGTTCCTAGTATTCTGTTCCCTGGGGAGTCTGTTGACTCTCTTATCAAGACCATTCATGTCAATAGTCTCTTCCAACACACCTATCAAGGTAGAAAGATCAGAATCCATAGGCATCCTGCACCTTACACTGTGGTTGATTTGTCCGGGACATAAGTTGAGAAGTCTTTCATTGACTTCTTCTTTATCAGCATCCAAGTAAAAAAGTGTCACCTCCTTTTTTTGGTCTAAGCACCACTTATGAGGTTTGTCCTTGGATGGATCAAAATGGGAGGTTTCAAAAGTTTTCATCATCTTTCTTTTCCAAATCCTAGTACCAAATTATACTTTGATCAATTCTTTCCAAGAACTCCAGGATAAAGATCCAACTTCTTCTCTTTTATTGATAAACCAATCAAGAGCTACTCCTTCAAATATTCTGGGAAATCTTACCACAGCTATTGCATCGTGGAGTTCATAAGAAGCAAGGGTATAATCAATCAATTTAATGAAACTGAAATGGTTGTATTCTTGTTCTCCGGAGAATTTAGGCCATTCAGTAATAGGAGGAAGTAACTTTAAAGCCTGCTCTATTTCAGGAGTAGGACTGGGCCTAAAAGATTCATCCCTAGTTGTCCTAGTTCTGGAAGGAAAACTAGGAGTACTGGTAAACCTAGCAGGTCTAGTTTCTTCCAAGTCAATGACTGGGGAGTTAGTAGAATTGACTTTAATATCTCTGAGATCATTCTCAATCATACCTAACTCCAAATCAAGTTTGTTTTTTAGTAAATCAATTTTGTTAATCAGATGAGCTCAAGGAGTAGGACTAGTTTTCTTTACTTCTTCCTTAAGCTGTTTCATGGTTGCCAGAATATCTTCCTGAAGAATTGATTGGTTATCATCAATATGTTTCATCAGTTTCAACTTACTAGATTTTATACTATCCTTGGTTTGTTGTATTTCTAACTCATCAATTCTCATGGTCTGAGACTGGGTATGAATCACTCTGAAAATACTCAGACTCAATCCGTCCAATTGTTGATAAACTTTGTCAAAACATTGGCTGATAACGGTAAAATTGTGAGACACATTTACAGAAAAGATATTAAGAGCTTCTAAATCTAATTGTGGTACACCTTTTTCCACTTCTGGGCTAAGGATATTATTCTGTCCCAATCCTTTGGGTTCCTTAACTTCTGATGGACTGAGGACCTCTTCTTTTTGGGGTCTAATAAGAATTTGACTTAGTTTCTTTGAGTTCAGAACCAGCAGACTAAATACAAAAGTCAGAAAACACAGAGATCAGGAATGGAAAAAGAAGAAGATTAAGAAGATGTAGAAACCAACAGCTTAGGTCTATTTGATTGACAGGGAGGAGATCAGAGGGCACAAGGCGTGGGCAGAGTCAAAGTAATGAGGTTGAGTTGGCATAGATGGTAACTGCAAACAGCGGAGCTAGGTTTTCAGAGATGTTGAGTTTAGGGCCTTGAGGGTCAATCTCTTGCCAGGCAAGTATTCAGAGTGGCCTTTACTTGGTTCAGCAAGATTGTAGGGATAGCTTGAGTTGTGGTGATGTGCGTCTTGAGTTAGGATTCAAGAGTTCAGAGTTGAGTCTTGTTCAGTTTGAGAGTTGGAGAAAGACGAGAAGAAAAGAAGAAAGAGGAAGAAAGAGGAAAGAAGAAAAGAAGAAGGAAAGAAGGAAGAGAAAGGTTGAGGAAGAGAAGGAAAGAGTTGAGATAGATGGGAAAAGATGTATGGTTGGGAGATGAAGAATTGAGATCAAGATCCGGAGAAGGTGAAGCAAGAAAAGAGAAGGTCCCAAGTCCCCCGAGGGATTGCGGGAGGTCCACCGGGGCGGTAAGGCGCGCATGGCTACTGAGAGAACGGCAGAGGAGAAGAGAGAGATTGAGGTGCAATCTTAACACCCCACGTGACTGGTGAGAGGATGATCTGAAAGGAAGATCTTCTTCTGAAGAAGGTCCAAGGATGTCATTGAGGAGGCCTTTGTAAGAGAGTCTGCAATCATGGAATTACTTTGAACGAGATTAAGAGTGAACTCTTTGTTAGTTTAGTCCTCACGTAGTCCCTTGGTTTTGATATCAATGTGTCTAGATTTTGAATGAGAGGCAAATTTTTTAATTTTTTCGTCCAAGCCTTTATTTTCAATGTGTAGAGTAGGTCTAGGTTCAGTGATTTGATAAATCTCACTAATGAGATGTCTAATCCACTTGATTCCCAGGTAGCAGTTGAGAAGGGCATTCAATTCGGATTTGGTGGAGGAATAGGTGATATTCCTTTGTCTGGTGGAGTTCCAGATAACTGGACTTCCATAGTGAAATATAATGGAGCCAGTTTGAGATTTTTGGAAGATTGGATTGTTGCCCCAAGTAGCGTCGCTGAAACTCAACAGGACTTCTTGTTTGGGGTTGTATTTGATAACAAGTTTGAGATTCTTAGTTGTTTTTAGATACTTCCATACTTTCTTAACTTCCCTCCAGTGGGTCATGCCCGGTTTGACAATGAATCTCGCCAAGCTTGACACAGAGAATGCAATGTCCGGTTGAGAGTATTGAGAAAGGTGGTTGAGAAGGCCAATCACAGATCTGTAGTTGACATTAAGTTGACAGAATTCGGCATGATCCGCGTCAGAAGCGGGTTCAAGGTTGAGGTTTTGAGTCAGTGGAATATTAGTATCTTTACAAGAGGATAAACCGAGTTCCTCAAGCCCGCAAGCAATGTTGTTAGGCTGACTTAAGAGAATTCGTTTGTCTTCAATTTCCATAAGCATGCCGAGGATAGTATTGGGCGGATGGCATGATGAATTCTTGAATTGCTCAAGGAAGTTTACTTCAAATTTGTTAGAATTGCCTACATGGATTAGATCGTCAACGTGAAAGTAAATAATTTCCCCCGTTTTTGAATTGAGGTACAGACAGGGATTGCTGGTCAATTCAAGATACCCTTGAGACTTGATCCATGACGTCAATGATTTGTACCAGTTCTTGGGGGACTGTTTCAACCCGTAGAGAAACTTTTTTAATTTTAGATAGGGGGATTTCCTGTTTGATCCTTCTGGGGTCCTTATGATGACAGTCTCATTGATTGGGGCATGGAGAAAGGCGCCTTTCACATCAAATTGGGTGAGCTTCAATTTCATCTTCAGACTATATACAAGAGCCACTCGGAGTGACCCAAGTTTGCCTGTTGGTGCCCATGTTTCATTGTAGTCAATCCCTAATACTTGGTTGAATCCTTGAACGCAAAGTCGAGCCTTGTATTTGACAGGGTCTCCATGGCAATTCTCTTTTACCTTGAAGACCCAAGTAGTATTTAAGATATTGTCGGGGACTCCGTAGTATTCTTCCCAGATGTCTTGAAGTTGAATAGAGTCTATCTCTTCTTCAGCGGCTTTCTTCCACTTGGGCCATTTGGCACATTTCCGCCCTGCTTTGTAGGAAGGGGGCTCGTAGTAGTGGTAGAACCCGTATTGTTGAGGCTTTCTTTTTTCTTGTCTAGGCCTTTGAGAGCTGGGTTGGATGGGAGGATCAGGGACAGGAGAAGGAGAAGGTAGTGAAGGATGGGGGTCGGAAGACAAGGAATCAATAGATTCAGAGTCTTCTCAATCTGAGTCAGATTCTGATAGTTCATTTTGAGATTCTTGGAAGGCGTATTGTTTTTCAATTGAGGAAAAATCCGATTCATTTGATTCAAAATTAGATTGACTGAAGATATTGATACCTGGTGGTTCAAGGAGGGGGAAGTCATTGAGGGAGTTCTTGAGAAAATGTACATGTTTGGTTTCAACAAGAGCACCAGATGAGTTGAGAATCAGGTAGGAATGAAAAACGGGGTTGAACCCAACTAGGGTCCTGTCTAATCCTTTCTCATCAAATTTTCTCCCTTTTTGAAGCCGATTTGCGAGATAGACAACGGGAGATCCTACAGGTTTCAAATAATTAGTGGGTAGTTTCTTGTTAAACATGAGCTCCCAAGGGGATTGGTTGTTACCTTCCCTAGGGACTTGATTGAGCATGAAGCAACAGCTTCTGATCACAATATGCCAATACCCTTTGTTCAATCTTGAAGATGAGAAGGTGGCTTGGGCGGATTCAATAATTGTTTGGTTCGCTTGTTCAGCTCAGCCGTTGTGTTGGGAATGGTAGGGCTCAGAAGTTAAAAGTTTGATGTGTTTTGACTTGGAGAATTCTTTCAGAGTATTATTGTTGAACTCAGTGCCTTTGTATGAGAAGATTTCAGTGGGATAGTAGGTGAGCCGCTTGTATTCCGTCTCGAGTAAGTTGATGATGATGTTGGAGGTCTCTTCTTTAGATTGGAGAGGAAGGCCAGTAAGATAACCGGTGAAGTTATTGACTAGAGTCAAGATGTACTTGTGGCCTGCCTTAGACTGAGGAGTGATTGGACCTATCAAATCCAGGTGGATTCGTTCCAAGGGTTTTGAGGATGGCGTCGAGGTGGCTGAGAAAGGAGCCCTTGTGATTTTACTTTGATTTGCTTCAAGTTTGCCTGTCTTGACTTCATCCAGTTCATCTTGTAGATTGATCAAGGTAAAATACTTCATATTGTTGAATATGTGTATGTTTGCGCCGGAATCTAGGAGGAGGTTGGGTGTATTATCTGTATTGATCCAGAGGGTGAGTAGTGCGTGGTAATTGATAGTAGGAGTCTTTTTGGTTCTATTTTTCCATTCCTTTTGCTGCTCAACCCACCATTCTGGCGCAATTTGAGGGTGGAGATGAAAACATGAGGATTCAGGGTGTGGTGCATTTGGGTCATGGAAACCTTCTTTGCACTTAATGCAAACCTTCCTATCTTCCTTATCCGGCGGTCTGCCTTTCATGGTTACCAAAGAAACATCTGGATTCAACTTGCCCATCTTGTGTTGTGCCTTTTGCTCATTGTTGAACTGCGTTAGGTGATTGAACACCACTTCAACCGTGATTAGCTTCTCGCCGTGCATGATCTTTTGTTTCAGGTTCTCCAGAGAAGGAGGGAATTTGAAGAGAATCAAATATGCCAGTATATTTTTTGGTAAGTCTATTCCTACATTGGCCATACGAGGAAGAGCTTTTCAAATTTTGGTTATAAATCCTTCAATGGCGTGTTTGTTAAATGGGGCATGTAGAAATTGGTTAAATATACAAGCTTGGTTGGCGGTTTCAGATGAGGCAAATCTCCGGGTGATCTCAGCCCAGAGCAATTTTGAGGATTTTATGTTCAAAGCATTGACTACATTAGCATGAGTTGTTCTGTCAAGTTTGGATAGGATGATGGCCCAAATTTCTCAATCTTGCTTTGTGGGTAGTTGGCCCACATTCACGGTCATAAAGTATTTGATGTCTTTGAGGTCAAACAACATCATCATTTTGTTGCGCCAAATTGAGTAATTATCCTCGTTGAGCTGGGAATAGCATTGACAGAAGCCTTGAGCGCAACCTGGTGAAAGTAATTGTTGGCTCCCGCTGGTTTGTTCATTTTTGATATCGTAGAGTTGTTTTTGGCTTTTAACCGTAATAAGAATTTGACGTAGTTTCTTGGAGTTCAGAACCAGCAGACTAAATACAAAAGTCAGAAAACACAGAGATCAGGAATTGAAATAGAAGAAGATGAAGAAGATGTAGAAACCAACAGCTTAGGTCTATTTGATTGACATGGAGGAGATCAGAGGGCACAAGGCGTGGGCAGAGTCAAAGTAATGAGGTTGAGTTGGCATAGATGGTAACTGCAAACAGCGGAGCTAGGTTGTCAGAGATG
Source organism: Puccinia polysora (assembly GCA_025617555.3). Lineage (NCBI taxonomy): Eukaryota > Fungi > Basidiomycota > Pucciniomycetes > Pucciniales > Pucciniaceae > Puccinia > Puccinia polysora. The sequence goes on from CM062629.1 coordinate 42,617,663, forward strand.
TTGAGTTGAGGGCCTTGAGGATCAATCTCTTACCAGGCAAGTATTCAGAGTGGCCTTTACTTGGTTCGGCGAGATTGGAGGGATAGCTTGAGTTGTGGTGACGTGCGTCTTGAGTTAGGATTCAAGAGTTGAGAGTTGAGTCTTGTTCAGTTTGAGAGTTGGAGAAAGACGAGAAGAAAAGAAGAAAGAGGAAGCCAGAGGAAAGAAGAAAAGAAGAAGGAAAGAAGGAAGAGAAAGGTTGAGGAAGAGAAGGAAAGAGTTGAGATAGATGGGAAAAGATGTATGGTCGGGAGATGAAGAATCAAGATCAAGATCCAGAGAAGGTGAAGCGAGAAAAGAGAAGGTCCCGAGTCCCCCAAGAGATTGCGGGAGGTCCACCGGGGCGGTAAGGCGTGCATAGCTACTGAGAGAACGGCAGAGGAGAAGAGAGAGATTGAGGTGCAATCTTAACAGGGTCCCTTCCCTTTAAGGAAGCTAACTGATCCCAAGGATTCCAGTTCTGCAAGTAGCCTTCTACTTCTTTCTTTGGGATCAAACTTTGAAGAGAAATCTGAGATTTCTTTGCCAGAGAAATAGCTTTTCTCATACCTGGCTGATTCTCCTGGGTCTGACCCAAATTGAATTGTTCCCAATAGCTCACATGCTCTTTCACTAACACCTTGACTCTTTCCTCCTTGGTTGAGTCCAGCTGGGGTGGAATAGGAGGACCGGTATCCTCCTGGGATAAATTTTTGGGCAAAGGGCGGTTCTCCAACGCTCTGTTGGTTGAGTTGGTGGCCGCATTTGTCGCCGTGGTTGTCCCCCGTGACGCTACGGTCACAGGTTTGAGCCCCCTCATTGCGCTTGCAACTGGAGTCCTTGCGCGTACGGGTTCCTCCGGGCAGAGAACCATACAATGGGGCTCTACCTGTTGCGTGGGTGTTGCACCTATTTTGATACATAGCACCAAAAAAAAATGAGTAAGTCTTTTGTCAAAAGTTTTGAAAAAAGACTTTAAAGATATAAAAAATAATATTTTTTGTGTTTTTTCTATTTTTAATAATTTTTTTATATTTATTTTAACTTACTTAAAGTTAAATTCAAGGGTACCAACACTTGTTTGGGATCACAACTGTCCTTGGGGTGTATTCCAATGGGGTCTGAGTGAGTTCCAATCAGATCCTGGGATAAATCCAAGGGTAAGTCCAAGGGTACACTGTCTGGGACGTCCTCTAGGAGGTCCTGGTCAATGAGATCACCAAAAACCATATCCACTGAGATGGATAAATACAAAAAAATATAATTTTGATATTTTTTTATATTTTTACATGGCAAGATTATATTTTTAAAAAAATAATCACTTTTATTAGTTTTGGATTTTTCTTTATCTTCAGGATTATTTAGTTTATAAATGTAAAGCTTCCTTTGATAAATTTTCCACTCCTTATATTGCCTTAATAAAGAATTGAAATTGATAATTCTTTCAAGCTCAAGTTCTTTGTCCTTTATAACCTGCTGTTTAAAATAAACCAATTTCTCTTGTTGTTGCTCAGGAGTTATGAAAACAGGGAAAAAGTTACGGATTTTCTCTTCTTTTTTCTTTTTAAGAAGGTTCAAATAATAATTTATCAATTCTCCGTTGGTCTTAAGATCCACTAGAGAAACAAAGGATAAAAAATATATGTTATAAGTATTTTAACTTATTTTTAAAAAGATGGACTGTTCAAAGGAATAAATATTCAAAGATTAATTATTTAAGGATATTTCCTGGCCAGACCCCCATTTTTCAGCTCTCTGATACCACAAACCTTGCAGTCCTTTAGCTACAGAGAGTGGTAAAAATACTGGAATAATAATAATTATTATTATTCCAAAAATAAAGGCTTAGAGGCTCAAATAAATAATATAATAAGAGAAGTTGCAAGGTTTAATTGGTTTTTTAATAAAAGTTTTTCAATATGTATATAAAAGAGGGGCCACATTATTATACTACTGGGGGTCTTTACAGACAAAGCAACCTCTCTTCAAGGGGCCTCCTTAGGCAGTTTAAGAACCTTGGAATGAAGATGGGCTCCTTAGAAAGGGCTTATTCCACTAATGGCTGGGCATAACAGCACACTGGCCTAGACAGGATGGTAAACACTCACTCTGAGAACTTTATCACGAAAATCCTGCAATAATGGGAAGGTTTTCAGAGCAGATGGGGTGGATTGCCTGACTAAACTTCAAGGGTTGATTGGTTTTAAGAAATGAATAATAATACTACAGACTTGGTCATAAATCACTTTCTTGGACTCTTCATAAGCACTTGACTAACAATGACACGGTTTCTGATTGATAATAATAATTCCTGGTAAACTGATGATGGAATAATGGATCCAAAGAGGTCTGTATAAATACCTTTTTGGGGTGATTTTGAGCTTCTCAGGGCACGTAGAGAGGGTTCTGCTCGTGGGCTGAGGCTGGAAAGCCAGTCAGGGCAAGATTGAAACGTTCACTTGGTTCTGTCAATCAGCTGTCCTTAGATCTGCTGGATTTCTGTACTATTTTAGCCACAGGATCTGTTAATCTGTTATGGCGTAAATTTGATCATTCTGTACTCATCCTTCATTTGTACTATTGGGATTGCTTTAAAGCGGGCAGATGTGGATTTTTACTGATTTTCCATCATCTGCCGATCACGTAGATAATTTTCAATAATTTTTATGAACACTCCTTGTAGTGTTTTGTGGTCTTCAAAGATCAGAGTCAGTGATTTATGTGGTAATCCTTGATCTTTGATTCATTATTAAAAAATGTTCTAAACTTAATTTTTATTAATTTTATTTAAGTTTTGATGTTTTTAGACTATTACTAATGCATATGTCAACTTTTTACATATGCTAGGCAACTCTAACTAGATTGTAGCTCTTCTGAATGGTACCTGGTTGTCAAATTAGTCACAACGGATCCGGACGTGGGGATTGATCAGTACAGATGCGCGCGGGGTGGGATCCGCTGCGTGCGTGGCAGAATTTGCTGCGCGCGGGTCTCTAGTACGCGGGAATCTGCTAATACAAGTATTTAGGGATATGTAATAATGCGGAGCTGCGTGCAGGAATTGTGAATCAACACATTTCCGTGTGTAACTCCTAAAATATACACAAAACCTCAATTCTGAGTGAATTTTAGGTGTAAATCCTGTACGTGAAAACACGTGTGAAATATTAGAATGGCCAAAAGGTGCCATACTGGTGTCGTAATTTTTAGTACTTTTCTTTTTAGTTATTTTAAAAATGTAAGGACTTGGAATTCAAGGGTGGGGTCAGCAAGTGAACCTTCATAATTTTGGGTGAGGAATCCATTTCTTTAATAATATTAATGGATTTCTCACTCCTTCTTTTGTTAATTGAGATATTCTTATTTTTCATAGTTTTGTGTTGCTATTGACAGGTTTCTCTGTACACAGTAGCAAGCTGACATGCATTGCCACAAGGAATGATCCATCAAGTATTTTATGCTCCATTCATGAGAGAAATCTGGTAGTAGTACTAGTTTCTGGAGGCTTGAGTGAAGTGGTTTCCAAAAGGGTTTTTTTTGCACAATTGCCATGTACAGGGATGACAGATGTAGATACCCCTAGCTTGTCAAATACAGAGTTGATTTTATCCTTTCCTGTCTTTCCAAATGCTGGTTCCACAGATGAAGAATCTCTTGTCTTCTGCTCCATGGGCCTGGAACCCTCCCAGGTTTCCAGAGATGGGTGCCCCAAAGGCTTCCCAAGTTAACAAGTCTTTTTAGCGTAAAGTGTGGTCTGATTTGGTAGCCTTCTAAATTCTCATAACCTGTAATGCACACTGCTAGGATGAAAGGATAAAAGATTGCATTTTTCCCTACCAATATTATATGTGTACAGTATAAAGTTTTTTCTTTTATTTACAAGTTAATTTAATTATATGGTTAAAAAATGCTTACCTACAATGACAGGATAAAGCATTTGATTTTGCCATATTGATATGATACATGCGGAATTATCAAGTCACCTAGGTTTTTGTTTTTGTAAGCAATAAAAGGATAGAGGTTCAATGAATTCTATGCATATGTATTTGTGCAGTTTTTTTTTCTATTTTTTTATCTTTGTCTTGAGAAATTCATATGCATATTCCCATGTTCAATGACATGGATCCATCTTCTCATCCAGTTAGAACCAGCCAGAAACCAGTCAGGGAGGGGGTACCTCATCACCATCCCACCTATGCAAGGTGGGAAGCAATGAACAAGCAGGGTGCTCTCCCCCCCCCCCCCCCCCCCCCCCCCCCCTGTTACCAAGGGAGAGGCATCAAGGGCTGGGGGGACCTTATTCACCTCCATCCTACTACAATTTACAGGCAACCAGCAGGGGATTTGACCACCCCTGCTGGTCACCTAGGTAGGAAAGGGGGCAAAGCATTTCTGCCAGTTACACCGACCCCTGTGAGCTTGAGACCGGATCCAGATGAGTTCTGGGTCCCACCTGGTCTGTTTGTGGGGCCAGGGACTGGTTGCATGAGGCAACCATCCTGTAAGGTTAGGTCATAGAGGTAACTGGGCTGGTTTTAAGGGAAAAAAAGCCAAGGATTGAAGAGCAAACGGACAGTTCAGACCTCTTTAAGGATGGAAACATCAATATCAACATGAATATTCTGGTCAAAAGGTTTCAGGGGCTAATCCATGCGGGCTGATTCAGTCCAAACCAATTAAAAATTTTTATAGAACTCTTTTGGGGCGGAAAATTTCCCCTTACTCTTTTTGTATCATGGGCCCAAAAGAGGCAAATCTTTTTTACTTAAGAAGCTCTTCTCCCTGCTGTTTTAAATCATCCATTCAAATTCATCCAATCAATTTACCAACATATTTCCCCATTTTGAGAGCCCATTAGTTATTATAGACACAGAATTTCCAGCATTTCTTTTGCTTTGATTACTGCTCATTTTTCTAAGCTAATTGCTGGCCATAATTTTCACATATGTTAGTGACACAACTTGGGCCAATGATCTTGACTATAGAAAATGGAGAAGTGGATGTATCTTTTTCTGGATCAACTGCCACATCACCTGGAACATCTGCAAACAAATTAGGGTGATGCTATATTCACAAATCCTAGTTTTGTGGGAGTTTTGTAGGGCCCTACATGGCCTAAGGGATGCGTGGGAGCCCATACATGGGTCCAAAACGCACTTGCTGGCCAAAGCATGCATCTACCCACGCCTAAGGGGTTGTCTCAAACATGTGCCACCCCCAAGGGGTTCTTTACCCTTCAGAGACAGAATATTTGTGCTGTATAACCCCATACACAGCGGTTTCAAGCTGTGTTTGGGGGTGCGCCGCCCTGCAGGGGTCATGCCATATTTTTAGGGTCCCCCTGGACCACATTTCGGTTCCATCAACCTACTATGTGGGACTGTTTGACCACACCTAGCAACTGTGGAACTGTTGGACCACATCTAGCAATCATAAAGTGAGACTGAAGGCAAATTGAAGTGAAATCAAGTGAAATCAAAGAGAAATTAAAGTGACACTGTAGGAAACTGTGAATATAACATCCCACAACATTTATCTTTCTCAACTGGAAATTGAGAAAACTTGATAGTTTTTACATTGAAAGTTGGATTGAATACTGAAGTAGCATTGCATTTTTTTGCATTATGGGAACAGTGGCAAGCCCTCCTTTTTGTAAAGTGGCTGTGGTGAAAGACTACATTGGTAGTGCAATGAACAAAGCTGGTGACAAGAAGGATTTGATTAATGAATAATTGGAAGCCCCAATTTCATCCTCATCAAGGGTGAAAATTGAGGAACAAAATGTTTCAAAAATGGACTGATCTCTGGTGGTTAGTAACATTATAGATCAATTTTATTTGAATTATTTAATTTTATTGAAACTTATGGAATGCATGCCATCAATATCACTATGTAACTATGACAGAACCACTTCACCCACCTCCTCTGAGAGCTTTTCCTACTAGGGAAGAGGCAATAAACTATTTTCAAACATGGGCATTGAGGTATGGCTATGCTTTAACAGTTTTCAAATCAAAGCGTGACAAATATGTGGATCTAGCTTGTGATGGACATGGTTTTTACTCTGGGAAATTTCTCACCAAACGTTCAAGGCAAAATCAGACAAGGAAGGTTGGGTGCAAGTTTTTAATCTGTGCGAGTTTCACAAAGGCAGACCCCTTGTGGAAAATCTCCTACAGAAATTATTAAAATAACCATGAACAATCTCCACACCCCTCAATGCATCCTCACCTTAGGAGAATCTCTGGGATAGCCTTAGAAAATATGAAAGAAGGCATGAAAGATGGGCTCAAAACAATTCAACTCAAAAAAAAATTGAGAAAGATCAATGGTTTCAAATGTTTTGATGACCAAACAATCTATAACACTAAGGTTAGGTAGCACTTGAAGAACCAATGGGAAAAAGTGTTATGGAGGTCCTCTTTGAACAACTAGGTAAATCAGTTTGGGTTCATTCAGCAAAAATAAGTGAAGAGGGTCACTGGGAGGCCATATTCTTGGCTCACTCTGATTCATTATAGATTTTCAAGCAATTTCAGCATATAGCTCTGATTGATTTTAGTTAGAAAACAAATAATTACAACATCCCCCTATTGCATGTTGTAGAAATTAATTCCAACAAGAAACTTTCACAAAACCTCTTGTTTTTATTACAAGGGAAACATTTGAGTTCTAAATTTAGTCTGTAAATGCAATAAAGGAGTTGGCTTATGATCCTGAGAAACTTCCCAAAGTCTTTGTGATGGACCGTGAAAAGGCTTTGATCCGTGCTCTAGAAAAAATTTTCCCAAGTCAATAAGACAATATTTTCAATGGCACTTGTCTAAGAACATACAAGCAAACTGTAAAGTTCACTTCAATAATGACGTCAAAGGGTGGCAAAGCTTTATTTCTCTGTGGGATAAGTATGGGGCCTCAAAAACCAAGGAGAAGGCAGAGTTCAATGATGGGGAAATTGGAGTAAGTGCCAAATCATTGCCTCTACTTTGAATCTTCCTAGTTTTGGGTTGCTTACATTATGAATTTTATAAATTGTTTTCTTGCAGACCCTGAGGATGTACTCAAGTATGTAGATAATAATATCTTCTGTATCAAAGAGACATTTTTAACAGCTTAGACTTGCAAAAACCCAGAATTTTGAAATAAAACAACATCTTGTTTGAAGGAGCCCCTGCTACTCTCAAACAATTACTGGCAGATTTGGCACGCAACATGATGCATGTTTGGAAAGACCTAGAGGGCACATTTTCAAATCAAATCAAATCAGTTCAGGCTTCCCTTTAAAACTCTTGAATAAAGATTGGATTAGTTCTTCCTACTGAACTTTTACCATTGGGATACAAGGTATCTTTACAGGCAATCAAGCTTTTTGTGGATCAATTAGAGAGGTTGAGGCGGGAACATGATGGGGAAGTGTGCACCAAGTCATACTCAATGACTATGGTTTTGCCCTCTTCCCACCAAATAGGTGACCTACTAGTTTTAAGAGGATGTGTTGTGCCTTAGGGGTTTTATCCTCAATGGAGATTGGATTATGACCCTTGCCGTTCTTGTTTGTATGTTGGTTTAAGTTGTATTGGTGGATTTTTCAAATCACTTTGTGATTAATTCTTTTTGATAAATGCTTTTTGAATTTTGATTCCTACTTGAATAATCTTTGATCCTATTGATTTTTGAAAGGTTTAAGTGGATGAAATGCTCAGTAATTCTCAGTTTCATGAGAAGCTCAACGCAATGATCTTTGCTGATCCTGAACAAGATTATTGCGGGCTGTTGAAGCACTTTATGAACAAGACGGAAAATTATTGATCAAATCCAATACAAGAAAATAAATTCTTGTGATCAATCAGAGGCTTTCCAAAATTGAAAGATAACTTGCAAGATACTTCTCAATATCAATACACTGAAAAGGAACTTAAGGGGGAAAAGAGAATCAGAAAGGCACCAAAGAAGAAAAGAAAAAATATTTTAAGTCTTGTCCTTGGTGAAAGTTTCATTTTGTGATTTTAATGAACTGATTGAGAAATGGTTTTAGTCCAAGTCAGGCTCTTCATCTGAATTTCATATTTCAGTGGGAGAGACTGAAATTTCATTGGGTTTGGTGCCATTGGAATCCAATTCCTTTTTGAAGGATGAAGCAGACACAATGGAGAAGTCAAACGGAAGCTCATCTTTGGTGAGTGGTGATTCCTTCAATGAGATTAAAATTTTGGCTAACTAATTTTTGATTTTATGAAGTGGATTACCTCAATCAAATACCTGAGAGCTTACATAAGTTCGTTGGTGGGGTTTGGGACCCAGTTGTTGATTTAAATTTTGGTTTCAGAGTCATTCCTAAATCACTTGGGTATGACAAGGATGGATGGTTTAAAGTTTGGAAATAAATACTTTAAAAATTGGGGGAAAATAAGAATTTCTATTCCAAGATCCTTGGTGGCAGTAAATATGTTGAAAAGATTGAAAAAAAAAACTTGATTTTAATGACATCAATGAAAATATTTCCTCTTTAGAGTGGCTTTCAAAGCTTTACATGGGTCAAATAATAGCTGATACTTATGGAAGATCAATATTTTTTATTTCATTGGATTCATGTTTTAATTTTACTCCTATAAAAATGTTTTTAAAACAAAAATCATATCCTATGTTCATTTGCTTTGTTAACAATAACCATTGGGTCCAGCTTTTACTTAAGGTAGATGTAATTCCAATCCCACCCATGGTTTCCAAACCACATTCCATGATTTCTGAAAAAGCAGCTTGTGGGGTTGATCACCTCAAAGATCAACTTGAGTTGTTTTCTAACTTATAGATTCACCTCATCATTTGGGTTTGCTCTAACATTCTGATATTTTGATTCTATTAATATGAAGGGTTATCAAATTTTGAACATCATTATGTTGATTGTTTTGAGTTAAAATCATTACAATGAGTGTTTTGAATGAGATTTTAATGGTAAGTCAGTTCAAATTGTGTTGGGCTGATACCATCACAAGCTTGAATTCTTTTAAGCATGTGATGGGATCAGCTTAACACAAGTTTAACTTGTTTTTTTTTGTTTTTTTACTTTAGGGCTGGTCAAAAGGCTTGTATTTTTTTTGGCAGTTTGACTTTAGGGCTGGTCAAAAGACTTCTTGTATCTTCTGGCTAGTCAAAAGACTTGTATTATTTTGGCACTTTGACTTTGGGGCTGGTCAAACGACTTCTTTTATTTTCTGGCTAGTCAAAAGACTTGAATTTTTTTTGGGCACTTTTACTTCAGGGCTGGTCAAAAGACTTATTTTATTTTTTGGCTCTTTTACTTTAGGGCTAGTCAAGTTGAACTTGAATTTTTTATGGTTGGTTTTCTTCAGTGTTTTTTGTTTTTTATTTTTGTTTATTTATTTTTACTTATTTTTATTTTATTTCTTATTTTTCTGTTTTTTTTAGCTCAAAAATCAACCTTTTTTGATATTTTGGTTGATCTCTGTTTTTTTTTGTATTTTTATTTAGTTTATTTTAGTTTATTTTTTTTGGCCCACAAGACTTGTAGTTGTGTGGAACGGCTACACAACTAGATTTGAGACGTGTAGAGCCCCACACAACTCAAATGTGGTTGGTCTGGCCATGTGGCACAGCAACATCACTGCATTCAAGCTGTGTAGGGCCCCACACGACTTGAATGTAGTTTTGCGGCCCCCATATAGCATTCTGGTGCCATGTGGCCCACAGCCTGACCACATACAAGTTGTTTGGGGCTCTACACAGCTCAAATGAAGTTGTTTAGCCGTTGTGTTGTCATTGTATAGCCTTGGATCAGGAACTGCTTTGCGGCCTGCGCGCTCAGTATTTGGTAGGTCAGGCTCAGAAGTTGGGGTGTGCGCGTTCGCAGCAGTAGCCACTGAGAGCTCAGCAGCAGGTGCAGCGGAACCAGCACACCGGTTGCCGGTTGGGCCTGACTAGGGGGTGGACGGGCCACAACCCGCTTGGATATTACAGACTTAGGAATGGAGCTGGACCAACCACATTCACAGGCAGTTAGTTTGGGGAGGTAAGAGCGGGGAAATAACGGGGATATGTACACAGGAGGGCGTGTGAAAGCGCGGGCCACCAACGGGACAGGGGGGAGTTGCAATGGTGCATTGGGCGGATACACCAAGCAAAGGGGTTCTGAGTTGGGGGTGGCGGAGGGCCGCGTCAGGAGAAGGACAAACCAGATGTGTGTAATGGCAGGCAGGCTTGAGGGATTGGATATAGGGGTTAGGGTTGAGCTAGGTTTCTTGGTCTCAGTTTTTCTTCTTTATTTTCTTTAAGGTTGTCTTTGTGTTTCTACCTTATGGGTTAGGGCTGAGGGGGAGGGCATAAAAGCACTCTCCCTCAGCGCGGAGAATAGAAGGGGGGCACAGAAAAAAAATGAAAAGAAAAAGAAAATCATCATCTTTTAACCCTCTCTCTCTCTCTCTCTACAAAGGGGTATCCTTATCCTTACAGATTCTAAGACCATCACTTCCAAAACTTAGGGAAAACTAGGGAAGTTCCTATCTGTTGTTTACACATCTGGGGGTCTGGCCAGGAAGTTTTTTTTTTCTCAAGTCTCTCAAAGGTACTCACAATGCTTCCAACAACTGCACTGGAATCAAAAATTCCATCTGCTTTTCCCTTACAACAAACTCCTAATGCTCTAGCCCAGCCCCGGCCACAGGCCGCTTCCAATCCAGGATGGGCAGGTTTGCTCCGCCATCAGAGGGGGAGTTGTTGGAAATGGTGGCTGAAGTCCCTTGTTGGGTGTGGCTGAGGCAAGGGATTTCCCTCACCTCCAGTTCTGCACCTTGCACGTGGAGCAATATCTTTCCATGTTTGAAGGTTTGGCGGACTTGGAAGGCGGAAATGGCGCAGATAAGGTTTGGACTATTGTCCTCTTTAACACCAAAGAGAAGAAACTGCGGTACGTGGAGGAAATGGTTGGTTAAAAAAGGCAGGATTGGGGAAGGTCAAAAGGTGAGATTCTGGCAAGGTGGGGAAAGTGCAAACCTTGGTTCTGGGAAAGCAATTTCAAGCAAGCCATGGAGGAAGCAAGTGAGAACATGGGATTTCAATGGCGCAAGGGATTAGTGGAGTACATGTCAAAATTTGAACGTATCTACAGGTATTTTGCAAAGAACAAACTTGTTGCGGGGCAGACAGGGGCAATGAAGCAGGCATTTTTGGGAGGTCTCATGCCTCAACTCCGTTCTAGAGTGCAAAGGTATCTGTACAATCATGGCTTGGTGAAATGGTTGCTTGATGGAAGCATTGCAATTATCCCCAACTTGTTGTTCATCCTTCAGGCTGTGGAGAGCAAAATAAACAAGGAGGAGCTTATCACAGACATGGCAAGAACATACCTGGCAGCCTCTAAAGGTTTGGTGACCCTCTTGGTGCCTGCTCCTGCCAAACTCCAGCTGCGCAATTGCCAATGCCCTCCCATGCTGCGGCGTCTCAACAAGCTCCAGGACCATTGGTGGGAAAGATATTGGAGATTTTGCAAGACGAAAGAATCTTCCTCAACCGGACAACAGCTCCAACAGCACCAAAAGCTCCAAAAGCTCCTACAGCTCCTGCCGCTCCTTATGAACCGGGCATGACACCATTTCATGTGGCAGAAGGATTCCAGCCTCCTGGAGGGACCTCTGGGTTGTTTGGGGTGCACACCTGTATTTATTGTGGGGAAAGGGGGCACTGGAAGTCAATATGCGACCACCTCACTTGGGACATTAAAGAGGGGCTGGTTCACACTTCTAGCTTGAAATATATATTACCCTCAGTAAAATCAGTGAATTTGACTGGAGACCAGCTGCCTCCCACGGTACAAGTACAGGAGCGGGCTAAGATGCGGCCAAAACTTCTTGGGTATTGATTGGAGTTTTCACTGTGCCTGGGACGTGGGAAGCCCCAATGTTAGAGGCCAAGGGGAGGATTTTGGCAGCAGAAAAACAAATTGTGATTTAAATTGATGTTAAGGAGTGGTCATTGGCGCCAAAGCCAGCCGCCTGCACACCAACGGGGGACTTATTGAAAACTAATCTGGCAGGGAAAAGGAAGGCCATGTATATTGCCCAAATGGTTATGAGGAACAACATGCTGATACCTCTAAACCTACAAGAATCAGTGTCCCCCGTGTTTGTTGATGAGATTTTCCAAGTGTTGAAGGAGTGCGGGCAAGGCCCGGTTCTGACAATGGTCCAGCGGGTAAACGTAGCGGAGGAGGTGGTGGAACGCAAGCTGTGCTGTTTGAATTCTGTATCATTTCTGCTTGCCTATGTCGCAATGACATTTTCAGGACAGAAGGTATGGGCAATGATGGATAGTGGCTTTTTGGAAACCTGCTTCTATCAAGATTGGTGGACAAGCTTGGCCTGGTACGGAGGAAGTTTGCAATGGGACTTTGGGAGTTGAATGGGGGAGAATGCTGTGTGGATTGGGTGGTAGAGGTGGAGGAGGTGGAGGTTTCAAAGGTTTCAAAGCCTCTGTCATTCCTTTTGGTGGAATGGGGCAAAATTATTTTGGGATTTCCATTCATTTTTGGGTTTTGGGCTCAAATGGTCTTCAATTCCAAGGCGTGTATGGAAGCATTAATGGTTGACAATTTTTGTGGGGCTCAGTTTGAGAAAACAATCTGCAATGATGGAAGGGGGAAATGGGTTCAGCAACCGGCAACCTGCAACAACAACAAGTCCAATGGGGGGCAGACCGCAAGGGTCACCCCACAGAGGATTTTGCCTGGTTGGCCACAGTGACTGCGTGGAGCAAGCTCCGGCTTTGCGCAGGCGGTTGACTAACCAGGAGCAGGAGGGGAAGGAACCGGAGTGGGAACTGTGGGTGGCAGAATTAAGCCCCCTTCCTCAGTATGCATCTCTGGGAGGTTCCATGTTTCAAAAACCCTATCATTGTGCCACAATTGTGATCAAAGGAAAAAGACCTGGTTTGGTTATTGCTAGGAATTACAATGACAATGGTTTGGTGTGAATGGGAAGGTGCAACACTAGCAAGTAAAAGCTGGTGGAGGGGAAGGTCTGGCCAGAAAAAAAGCCAATGCTACAGGGACTAAAGGGACCCTTGCCCCCAATTGCTTGGTCCCAGTATCCATGGGAGACGCCTTTGAAGAATTCCAAATGGGTAACGCAATAGGTGCAAATCACCAAAAAGCGGTTTGATTCCCTTAACTTTGGACCCATGGGATGGTTAAGCATGGAGGAAAACAATTTTCTGGCGTCCGTGACGGTACTGCAGGAGAAGGCCCTTGCCTTTGGCATGGATGAGGATGGACTTCTGAAAGGCAAAATTAGCAACCTGTACATTATCCCCACAGTTCTGAACAAGCTGTGGAAGATCAAACCAATTCTGATCCCCCAGACCATTTGGGAACTCTTTTTGGAGTTATTTTGTGAGCGCATTATAATAGTTCTCTACAAGCAATCCAAGTCAAGTTACTCCAGTCCAATCTTTGCAGTTTTCAAGGAAGATGGGAATTTTCTAAGGATTTTTCATGATCTGCAGCGTCTTCACTTGTTCACTATCCATGAGGTGGGTTTTCCCCAGTGGGTGTAGGAATTTTTAGACTCAATGGCCAGGCGGGTATGTTACAGGTTTGTGGATGTGATGGGTGCTTACAATCAGTGGGAAATTCATCCTGATTTGTGTTGGCTGACCGCATTCAAGACTAGATTGGGGAAGATACAGCTAATTCAGCTGCCGCAAGGCGTGATTAACTTGGTGGCGGTGTACCAATCTCAGATGACGTGGATAATGCGCAACAATCTCCTGGAGGGCCTTCAGATCTTCATCAACAACACTGGTATCAAGGGCCCACGGACAGATTATGGAGGCGCAGTTCTGGAGGAGGCTCCTGCAATCCGTTGGTTCATTTGGGAATATGCGGTGACGCTAGAACAGGTCCTGTTTGGGATCAAGGAAGTGGGACTTAAGGCTTTGGGAAGGAAACTGGCTGTTTGCATTCTGGAGCTGGAGGTTGTGGGCCATGTGGTGGCTTCAGACGGAAGAAAAATTGCAGAGAAGAATCAGAACCAAGTTCTTGAGTGGCCAACTTCACAGAAAGTGTTGCACATCCTTTAGGTCTTGGTGTTTTGTAGCTACGTCTGCATGTTCATTGAGAGGTTTGCAGAGGTGGCAAGTCCCCTGCAAGCATTAATGGGGAAGGGCAAAAAATGGGAATGGACTACTGGGTGTGACAACACATTTGCAAATCTCAAGGAGATTGTTGGGCGCAACATTGTCCTCTGGGACCTTGAATACAATGCAGGAGGGACACATCTAGCAGTTGACTCTAGCAAGCTTGGCACCGGGGTGTCCTGATGCAGGAGGAGGATGGGAAGGATTGTCCTGTGCTGTACAAGTTGGTTACCTTTACGGCTACAGAGAGCCGCTCTTCTCAGCCAAAGTTGGAGTTGTGCAGGGTTACCAAGATTGTTCAGAGGCTTCAGCATCTCCTGTGGGGTATTCATTTTGAGCTCTTGGTGGAAGCGGAGGCTTTTTCCCGGATGATCAACTCTCCAACTCTGCCAAACATTCCAATGACAAGGTGGGTGGCATTGCTCCAGCTGTTTTCCTTTAACCTGGTGCATTTTCTGGGAAAAGCATTCACAATTTGGGATGTGCTGTCATGGTATCCTCGGGAGGACCCATACAAAGGAGCAGAGCCTTTGGACGTGGAATCTCCATTTATTTGGGTAGGGGTGGTGGAGGCAGGGGTTCACTTGCCTCTACGTTATTCTGGATGTTACAAGGTCCTGTGTTCCTATTTTCAGGATCTCTGGCTCCCCAAAGTTGCAACAAATACAATCATCAAATGGGCAAGGCAGAACACAGCAAACTTCTACCTCCAGAAGGTTTAATTGTGGAAGCAGAGTGCCCCCGTGCCTCTTTTGGTTGCAACATCTAGGACGGATCACGAAGTGGTCCTGAGGGTGTTTGCATGAGGACCTTGGTCACCAGGGGAAAATTGAGACGCAGAGGAGGGTGAAGGCACGTTTCTGGTGGCCAGGGGTTGTGCATGCCATTCAAGAATGTGTAAAGTCATGCAAAGCCTTCCAGCGGCAGATTTTGAGGTTTCCCAAGGAGTTTGGTCACCCCACGGGGGAGGATGTGTTTTTCAGACGGGTTTCTCTTGATGTGGTGCATGTCAAAGCAGGGAAGTTTGCATACTTTCTTGGCGTGCAGGAAGACCTGTTGGTGTGGGTGGAGGTGCGCCCCTTGGTGAAGTTTTTGGCAGAAAAGGTTGCCCAGTTCTTTGAGGAAGATTGGTTTGCACGCTATGGATTGCTCCATCTGTTCAAAGTGGACAGAGGTGCAGAGTTTTGAGGTTGCTTGATGGCATTGGTTCAGATTTGCAGGGCAAAGTTTGGCCACATAACGGAGTACTATCTGGAAGGTGCGGGGATGATTGAGTAGGGACATCAACCCGTCAAGGATGCCCTGGTGAAGATGTGCAGGGAGGATGGCAAGGAGTGGCAGGAGGCGCTTCTGGTGGTTCTCTTTACGGATTGGATCTCTGTGAAGCAATCAACAGGGTACTCACCCTACAAGCTGCTCTTTCAACAGCGGCCTGGTCTTCCGGTGGAAATTGAGTTGGAAACGTTCTTGGGTGTTGACTGGTGGAAGGTCAACACCTCTGCAGATCTTGTCAAGGCACGCACCAAGCAGCTCCTTAGGCGTGAGGAAACATTGGAAAAGGCCACGGAGCAGCTTTGGAAGACCCAAGAGGCATCAGTAGGGTACTGGGACAAGTGCTGTTCTCACCACCTCTGCAACCCGTTGCAAAAAGGGGACCTGGTGCTGCTGTAAAATTTGAGTCTGGATTCTCAGTGGGGGCAGCTTTTTGCTAACCGATGGAATGGTCCATATTGTGTTGCTTCCAAGTTCATGCGCAGCAGCTACCAGATCAAGGAATTGTATGTAATGCCTCTTAAGCGGAAGGCTGCAGCTTTGCATGTGAAGTGCTTCTTTGCGCGTGGATACACCTCATTTTGCAAGATGGGAAGAGACAACCAGGGCCCTGGGGACGTGGCGGTGCCTTTGGATGGGGTCAATGGTCCAGACTCTTTGGCCAACAAAGGCTCCGCAGGCAACGTACCTCTCTGGCAGAGAAAGAGGTTCCAAAACACTGGGGAATGCTGAAGGGTAGAAAGCCTGATTTGTTAAGGGGGTTCTCTAGCCAGTTCACAGCCGGAACAACTAGACACCCCTGAATTTTTGTCTCCTTATTTCTTTGATTGGATTGGGTTGTTCAGTTGTTACTGGCTTTGGTTTATAATATTGCAGGAATGCAGGGGAGGCAAAATTCTGGGTCTGTATACGCAAGGAAAATCCCCGCAAATGGAGGAGTGGACAAGGAGTGTAGAAATAAAAAAAAAAAAAAAAAAAGCGCTCTAGCCAATTCACAGCTGGAACAACTAGACACCCCAGAATGTTTTTCTCCTTATTTATTTGATTTGATTGGTTTCTTGGATTGATACTGGCTTTGGTTTTTAATATTGCAGGAACACGGGCATGGCAGTCCGTATACACAAGGACAAGCCCCAAAAATGGAGGATGGGACAAGGAGCGTGGCAATAAAAAAAAAGAAAAACTTTTCCTTCCTTTTCTTTTGGTCTGTGCTGCTTTCCTCTATATCTGTTTCTTTGTCTATGGGCTGGTGTAATGGGAAATGATGGATATATGGTTGTAGTTGTGGGACAGGCTTGCTTTGGTATGGGGGTGCTCTAGCCTGTTCACAGCTGGGACAAAGAGGCACCCCAGAATGTTCTTTTCCTATTGCTTCTTTCTCTCTCTGGTTGTGTGTTCACGCTGGCGGCTTGTTGTTTTTTGTTTTGTAGTAAGGGTATGGGGAACTGTGTGGCAGTTTGTCTGGGGTATTCCAGGTACCTCTTGGAACCCTTGGTTACTTGTGCAAAGGCATGGGCTCAAAGCACGTTGGCAGGACTTGCCGGAGCGCAATTGCATGTGGGGAAATCAGGACTCAGGTTTTCTCACTCACTCACTCAGGGCGTGGGGTTTTCTCACAGGACTAAGAGTTCTAGATGGAATGCGCCCGCAGGAAACGTGTATTTATCTATAATGAAGAGGAGCGCGGATACAAAAGAGAAGTGGAGAAAAGAAGAAAAGGGGGGCAAGGCGCCTAATCCATCCTCATCATTTCCCCCATTCCTGCCCGCAATGACGCCAATAGGTCCCATAAATATTCCAGAAGCTTGCATTGGGATTCCAAGGATTGAGCTCCAGGGGCCGCAAGGAAGGCCCATAACACCAAGGTTAACCATTCAGCAAAGTTCTCAAAGTCAGCCACAGAGAGAGCCATCATGGTAGGGATGTCCAGGATCTTGGGCAGACTAGGTGGAGGGGGGGCTGATGGCAAGGACGGGACTTCTGGAGGACCACTTGGGGGGCTTGGTCCAGGAGGAAGCAACAACGCAATCATAATTGGAGATGGTGGCAGAGGCGTGGCCTGTGGGGTCATGGGCCCCTTGTCCAAGTCTGACAAATTCCTCAATTCAGGATCTGGCACCAGAGAAGGAGCAGTTGGAGGGTTTGATGGGGGCGCCAGAGAAGGAGCTGGAGGGGGGGCTGCGCTCCATCTGAGTATCTCCTTGATGCGGAGGTCCCTCACACCTTGGTTAACCCAGATGCAATTGGCCCAGTATTCCAGGGCAGTCCCATTAGCTGCAAAATTTGAATATTCCCCCTTCTTGGGAGGTCCTGCCTGGCAGAGGGGCAAAGCAGAGTCACGGGCCTTGATCAGAGGAGCGTGGTGAAGATGGGAGCCTGAAGGAGTCCACAAATCATCCAAAATGGTGTTGTTGTCCAAAACCACAACTGGGTCTGTATGGGCCCTCCTGCACGGATCAATGTGATAGTAAGATTGGGGAGAAGCCCAGGGCATTACCTTGCTGATTGAGCAGAAATGGTGACCACAATGGCAGGCAATGCAGGCGCAAAAACCAGGGATGAGCAAACACTTTTACCCTTTCCAAGCGCAGAAGTTTCAGGGGATCATGGTGACGGATGGGTATAGGTTTGGCGGTGTGGGAAGGGCGCAAGGAAGGGTTTGGTTGGTAGGGAAGGCCCAAAGTTGGTCAAGGTAGCAATGGGAAGACCTCTGGGGACAGAACTCAAGTTGGGGGGAGATGTGGTGTCATTATATAGCCTTGGATTGGGAAGTGTGTTGCTGCCTGCGTGCTCAGCACTTGGTAGGTCAGGCTCAGCAGTTGGGTTTTGCGCATTCTCAGCAGTAGCCACTGAGAACTCAGCAGAAGGTGCAGCAGGACCGGCACACTGGTCGCGGGTTAGGCTTGACTAGGGGGGGGACAGGCGGCTACCTGCTTGGGTATTACGGACTTAGGAATGGAGGCAGCCCAACCACGTTCATGGGCAGTTAGTTTGGGGAGGTAAGAGCAGGGAAATCACAGGGCTATGTACGCGGGGGGGAGTGCAAGCGCAGGCCAACCCACAGACCAGGGGGGAGTTGCAATGGTGCGTTGGGCAGATACACCAAGTGCAGGGGTTCCAAGCTGGGGGCAGCAGAGGGCCACGTCAGGAGAAGGACAAACTGCATGTGTTTAATGGCAGGTGGGCTTGAGGGATTGGATATAGGGGTTAGGTTTGAGCTAGGATTCTGGGTCCTGGGGTTTCTTCTTTATTTTCTTTGAGGTTTTCTTTGCGTTTGTACCTAGGTTAGGGCTGAGGGGGAGGGCATAAAAGCACTCTTGCTCAGCGCAGAGAATAGGGCGGGGCAGGGGAAAAAAAGGAAAAGAAAAAGAAAATCATCATAGTTTAACCCTCTCCCTCTCTCTCTACAAAGGGGCATCCTTATCCTTACAGATGCTAAGACCATTTCTTCCAAAAATTAGGGAAAACTATGGAAGTTCCTTTCTTTTGTTTCCACACCATGCCACACAGATCAAATGAGTTTTTTACACAGCTTATTTGAGTTGTGAATTTATCACCACCCAACAAAATAACATCACTATGTCATCCACAGACGCCAAATACACCTCCCTTGCAAAATGCCACCAAGAAAGCCCTTGGGTATCAGAACTCATCCAACAATTTTGGCACACCTACTCACTCACTCCCCTTATCAACTTTGATAATAAATCACTGAAAAAAAAATGAACACTGGCTCAAACTCCAAGGCCAATCACCTAGATTCATGATTAAATATCTCAGAGATTTATATGAAAACAGGAAATAAAAAATTTGAATGGTTCCCTCCAAAGGAGATGGTTGCCAATGCTCTGATAAAATCCTGCAAACCATAATCTCTCACTAGAATCAACATAAGGCTCTTCACATCAATTCATGGGGGGTGTTCAAATTTCATCAGATTCAAAAAGAAGAAGATTTTAGTCAATTTGATGTAGTTGTTCTCAAACAACTACATCAAAACCACAGAGAGTTCTCCCAATGGGGAAAAATCACTGCAGCCATACGCCATCCCCTTGGAGCTAGTTTCAGCCGGGAAATATGCCAATTGGGATAACTCCCTGTAGTTGCACAAATAAATCAGAGAGTCTTCTTTAAACCAACCAACCATCTACCAAAATCAATCACCAACCACCAAGAAGAAAGAAAAAACTCACAAAAAAGAACAAACAACCATTCCTTGAGGACCAATTGACCAAAAAACAAGGAAAAATCCATCTCCAAACAAAAATTTGATCAGCAAGCCTTTCACAAGGCACTCAAACATCAGAAATTCCAATCAAATAGGATCAATCAATTGCCCAAATGACCATCCAAAGACAAACAATCCTTGGCTTCAATCAACAGGCTACCAAGCAATATAAAAAACATACCACCCTCATCAGCATTCCCATTGAAATTCAAAGAAGATATATAAACTATCATCTCACATCCAAAGACAGGAAGTTTAATACACAGCTGGGTAGAAGATAAAAAATCAAATCCTTCTGTGGTGTTGTTATATAGCCTCTGATTGGGAACCATGCCACGTTTGGCACGCTCATTGTGGCCTGCTTGGACATTGGAGACCCAAGAATGTAGCTGGCCCAACCAGGTTTGCGGGCGGCTAGGTCAGGAAGATAGAGCCGGGGAATTGGGGCTATAGGAGCGGGGCGGGCAGATATGGAGAACTTGGGGGGCTCTGAGTAGGTTGCGGCAGAGGGCCGCGTCATGAGAAGGACAAGCTGGGTGTGTGAAACGGTAGGCAGGCTTGAGGGTGTTTGTGGTATAGGAGCGGGGCTATAGGAGCAGGCTGGGCATGCAAAAGCGTGGGCCAACCCCTGGCGCAGGAAATCAAATGGCCTGCCGGCCAATACAGACAACTTGGGGGGCTCCTGTCATGCTTCAAGCTTAAGGACTATTGTCTTCTGCACTTTGACATATCCTTTCCTCAGTACCATCCACCTCAGTCCATACTTGTGACACAAGTAGAAGCACAACATCAATGTTGCCTTCTGCTTATCAACTCTGGCTTGCATAACAACCTTCCATTATTGGCAACTGACTCAGAAACTACCTGCAAACCTTGCAGTTGACTCTACTCCAGTCAACCATCCATTTGAGCTCCACTCTTCCACCCTGGGTATCAATAGCCCTTGGGTTCCCATTCCTGGTCATGCACTCTTGCTAGCTTGCACCCATGCTAGTTAGCCACACCAACTGCATAGATATTAATTGGACTAGTCCCTTACCCTGCATAAACTACACCCTCATATTTGCATTGTCTCTCACATCACTCCTTCCTATCTCATCCGTTAGGCCTTTGTACGCTGTGGTGCCCCATCCTGGACACCCTGGCCAGTGCGGAGATTTTAATTTTTTTATGAATTTTCCTTATCATCATTCATAGGCATCATTACCCTCAAAAAAAAATCTTTGATCCGGAATAGGCTTCAATTTGGTTCCCAGCTTCCCAACTGCTCATTCTCTCAGTTGGAAAGGACAATCTCTGGGTGGCCGTATCCCTGCTCTTGTGTTCAAATCCCTGCTCTCCGTTATTCAGCCTTACAAGTTTTTTTTGCCGAGCGCGCGGCCAAAAGACCGCTGGGCTCGCCTCCACCCTGCCATCCATCACCGGCACCCCCAATTGACCATCATCATCATCATCATCATCATCTCTCCACCTCTCCCTCTTGCCTCCCAATCTCATCCTCCGCCTCCCCACCTTGACTGTCTCAAAGATTGTCGAGTGCACTCACCCATCTCTCCTTCAGATCCCTAAGGTCCATCATCAGTCCAACAAACTTGATGAACCTCCTCTCTATGGACTCGCTCTCTCCATGGATCAACTCCGACGTTGGCCCGGTGATATCCAAGGTTGGACTGGATTGGGTAACGTGTGGAGGGGATCAATCAAAGTATCTTGATCTTGTGAACCCCCCTTGGCGGCTTGTTAACTCTCTCATCTCATCACGCCCTCCAACCATCACAATCAACTCAGATCCCCTATGGCACCTATATCTCTCATCCGCTCTTGGATCCCAACCAATGCCATCAACCTCACATACTCTCAAGCTTCCTTCAAACTCAACCCATCCCAGCAAACCCTCATCTACTCCAATTCAATCAATTCCCAATCCATCTACTCACTACCCCCAATCCAATCCTTCCTTTCATTGCTCATTGGTTTCCCGCGCAAGTCTTCTGTTGCCTGCGCATGTTGGTGATGTGTCCTGTGCCCCTCAAGGATTCTGACCGTGCGGTCATCCGTGGGCCAGCGGTTGCCAAGGGGAGTCAGCCTGTCTGCGCAGCCCGTCACCTCACCCTCACCTGCCTGCCCACCATTGGCACGGGCTGGTATCCCTTTTCATCCCCCCTCATTCATTTCCTTTTATTATTTCATTCATCCTCAAAAAAAAAAAAAAAAAAAAAAATCCGCTCTATTTGTAGTATCTCTTGTAAATAGTTTACAGGGACCTATGGCCCATAAAAAGAGGGTCTCTCCCCAGCCTTTTGTTCATCATCCATGGGAGTGTGTGCTTATGTCCCCCCGTTATTGTGAAATTAGATCCTGATCCTTATCCTGGGTATATCTCTGATTGCCCCCTGATCCATTTTTGACCCTTAGTCATTGCCTCTCTGTGGCCTGATCCTTATCACCAACCAATAGCCTTGCTGGTTGAAGAAAATTCTGTATGTTGGAATTTTTGAGTGTGTTATGCCACTCCTTGATCCCTTTCTCTGACCATACTGGTCCTGATCCTTGATCATCTTTCTGGAGCCAATCACAATTGATTGAAGAGGTCTTATTAAGCTTAAGACCTGGAGTGTTATACCTCCCTTTATTTTCTTTGGAGTTGCATTCTGCCAGCCTACTCTTGAGTCCCTTGAGAAGTGTTGAGGTTATCCTTGCTTCAAATCAGTTACTGTTTGCTTTTAGAGCTTCTTAAACATTGTGCTTTGTCTTGTACAGCCACCCTCAGTTATCTGGTACCCTTCAAGCGCTTGATTGCGGAGAGTTGGGCAGGTTCATTGAGAACCTGGAGGTTGGTTGGGTTTGAGTTGATCATCCCCAATCTTCTGCTGACAACCAGAGTTATTAGCCTGTGGGCTTTTTTTCCATACAAAAGCTTTTGTTCTTTGAACTCTAAGCAAACTTTAACTTCTTTTGTTCAAGTTTTTCCCTGCATAATCTTGTCTCAGATAGTGCTGTTCTATTGCTACCAAACTATTATCATCTTTATCCTCTACTCTTTGATTCCTCATTTACCAGGTTCTGGACTTTGATCTTGGTTACATCTAAATATTTTTGTAACACTCAGGAGGGCAGCCTAAACAGCACCTTTCCCCTCCACAGAACTGCCACGGCCTAGCACCTTTTGGAGTCTTACAACGCTCAGACTCTATTTCCTTGCATCTAAATTATGACCTTGGAAATTTCTATAATTTTATTTCATTTCCCAATCCATTCATGTCATTCATTGCCTCATTGCCTCTTAACTGTAGTTGGCTGTCCATCAGGTTTTATCTAGTCACTTTGGATTACCTTATAAAGGCTATGCCGCTTTCCTGAAGATTTTCTCCTCAGTTAGTTAATTTTGTATGTTCTTGGATTTTCTAAATCCAGTCATCACATTGGGCTTGGCTTTAGTTTCCTTTCCATAAGAGAAATTCATCCCTCTCACTGTGTGTCAAGTTACCCAAGCATAAGTTTGCACTTTGCAGTTAGCTTTGTTACCTTGCACTTGCCCTTGCACTCAGTCTCTTCCTTTGCACTCACAATCATCTAAGTTTTCCCTATAGTACATGGGGTGGTTGTGTGACTGTAAATTAACTAACTCAACTCATCTGTTGTAGTTTGCCAACCTATAATAGATTTCTTTTACAATTTCATGTACTTTTTTGTTGGAATTCCGCTGTTTTCTGCTCACACTTCAGTCCTTCAACCCTTAGTCAAATTACACTCCTTACATGTTAACTATCCAATCATTGTTATAACTTCACAAAAGTAGTAGTACTATGGTCTATATCTCCTCTTGCTGCTCTAATCAGTTGTTATCCTTGGTTTATTATTTCTATATTAAGTTCTGAATGTGTCTGGAAGAATGCTAGTTTGAGTAGCATGTCATATAATTCTTATCAAACTCTTGTAGTCTAAGTACCCTGAGTCACTAGTTATTATATTATTTTCATGACTCTAAGAACCTCCTTCCTTATCATCTTCTTTCTTAATCTAATTCCTGATTTCTGTCTCAGATCAGCTTGAATTAACGCCTCAGCTTTCTGTGATATCCCTTTTCTTTTGTCCTTGATAGTGTCACTGATATTGTGGTTTCTCTCTGGCGGAGCTCTCATTCATTATTTATTATTCATTATTCTTTCTTTTACCACATTTTGATCATGTTGAATATTGCTTGTATTTACTATTTAAATCCTGCCAACTTCAACTGAAATAAAGACATAGGTTCTTTACTCCATCTGACAAAAGTGCCCCTTGACTTAAGTCTCACCTGATCCGCTCCTCTTGGCATTATAAGATCAAATTCAATCCTTAACAATAAACCCTTTTTTTGTGCCTCCAGGCACTTCAAATTTTTACAATGTTCAACAGGGGAAGCTTCCCTCACCCCTTACAATGATGATATCCATTGGGTAGGGAGATCCAGAGTTTCTTGGGCCAGACAACCTTTAGACCCTGTTCCTTCTTCTAAATCTCCTTTGGTTGAACCTCTTGATGATCCTCTTGCTCCTCCTTGGGAAGCGGTGGATCCCTTCAAAGGAATCAAAGACTCCAACCACTCTTCCAATGGAACCTTGACTCATGGTAGATCAAGGTCTTGCACTAATGCCCCTGAACCCAATGCTTTGACCTTGCTCTTGACCCTGATCCAGGCGTTGAATCAAACTGCCTTGCAATCTGGTCCAAGTGGCCCTAGATTTCATACTCTGTGCATGAAGCAGCCTGACCATTTTACTTGGGAACACCCCCATAAACTTAGAGCCTACTTACAGTCCTGTAAAATCATTGTCTCAAACAATCCTCATAATTTTCCTACTGATAGACACAGAGTTATGTATGTGTCTTCCTTGTGGTTTGAACCTTAAAAAAAACTATTAGATAACACTAGCCCCACTTTCATCCTGAACGACTGGTACAAGTTTGAGCAGCAATTGTTCACCCTGTTTGGCAAGCCTCATGAAGTCCAAAACGCAGAATACAAACTTAATAACTTAGTCATGAAGGAGAATAGTAGAGTTTCTGTTTATATCTTTGATTTCCAAACTTTGCAGTCTTTCATCCAATGGAACAAGGCAGCTCTCCTATTTCACTTTGGAAAAGTTTTACTGGCACTCCTAATCAAGCAATTTTCAGTTTGGGGACATAAGAAAACCTCCCTTCAGCAGTTAATTGACCGTGTGATTGAGCTTAATAATGGCTACCATGACAAGAACCACTCTTGAAAAAACAACCATGGACTTTCAACATCAGCTCCAAAGGAGGAAAACCTCTCAAAAAAATCCTTGAATAATCCAAAACAATCCAAACCAAATCCAGCCTTTCACTCCAACCTGAAAGGGAAGGCCGTCACCAAAACTCCGAAGTTCCTGGACAAAGAAACTGGGATGCTCTGGAAAGAGGAACAGCTAAGGAGGGAAAAGAATGGGTTATGTATGTATTTTGGAGGAAAGGATCATGTTGAAAGTTGTGCAAAGCAGCTAGACAGTCAAAAAATTAGCTTTTAGTTTTTCTAATACTTGCAAGGAAAACTACACATTATCTAAATTAAAGCAAGTCAATCTTTGCACTTGTGAGTCACTAGGTTCTCCAAGTTCAATATCTGTCCTTTTTCATTCCAAAAACTCCCCTTATCAATTTTTGCTCAATTCTAGTGCTAACATTTCTTTTATAAGTGAATCTTTTGCCACTTCCAAAAATCTTACGCATTCCAAGATAGATACGTTTCCCATATATTTAGTAAGTAGTTCAACCAATCCATCTCATTGGGTTTCCCAAAAGGCAAAATGGACCTTTGCATTCTCCAATTTCCCCAGATTTTAATGGGACTTATTTGTCTTGGATATTCCCAGAATGGATTATACCATTCTAGGCTATGACTTCCTAGTTCACTGGAATTGGGATGTGAATTGGCAAGAAGGAGTAACTAAACTTTGTACCTTGCAACTGCAGGACACTAACCCTTCTGTCAAACAGGAACTAAAAAACCTACCTGACACTGTCATTGAGTTGGGTGACACTTTTTGGCCAGGAGATTTGCAATATCCTGACCTCCATTCCCAAGTTCCCTCTTCAGATTTAGGATTTATTGCTTGTTTTTCCAACTTACCCCTTCCTTGTTTCTTCAAAGAGAAACAGGCACCAACCAAACGGTGTATCTTTAGCTCCTTGATCCTCTCAAATCACACAAGCACTTCAAACACTGTGCTCAAAGATGAAGAGATTGAAGATCTAGAAATCATTTGAGAGTCTTTACCTCCGGTTTATTATGAATTTTCTGAAATTTTTTCAGCTGCAAAGGCAAATAAACTTCCCCCATTGTGTTCTTATGATCACAGGATCATATTTCCTGGCCCAAATTTGGCACCCGGACCACTCTACTCTCTCTCAAAGCAAGAATCAACCATGCTTCAAGAATACATTGCGTAAAATTTATTGAAAGAATTTCTTTGACCAAGCAATTCAAATACTGGTTCACCCGCCCCATTTGTTACAAAGAAAGATTGGGGACTTTGCCTGTGTGTCAACTACAGGAAACTGAACAAGGTAACCTGGAAGAATGCCTATCCAGTACCACCTATGTCAGACCTCCTCAATCTCTTCCATGGAGCTGCTTTTTTCTCAAAGTTAGACCTTCAAGGTGCCTATAATCTAGTTTTCATTGCAAGAGTTCATGAATATTTGACAACAATGAGAACACGGTCTGACAGTAATGAGTATAACTACATTCCTTTTGGCCTCTGCAATGCTCCTTCCACTTTTCAACATTTTTTCTGACCTTGTAGAGAAATACCTTGTGTTGTATCTTGACAATATACTAGTCTACTCAAAAACTCTTGTGGATCACGTCGCACATGAGCAAGAGGTGCTGCAGCAACTTTTCAAAAATGACCTGTTTGCAAAAGCCTCTAAGTGCAAATTCCATACTCCTTCTCTTCAGTTTCTAGGTTTCATAGTCTTGCAGCAACAACTATCAATGGATCCAGCCAAGAGCAAGCGCATTTTGTACTGGCCCCACCTTCTTGTGTCGAATCCCTTCAATTTTTCCTTGGTTTCAGTAATTTTTACAGGAGGTTGATTGAGCATTATGCCAAGAAAACCATAAACCTTACTAACCTTCTTCAAAAGGACACTCATTTTGTTTTACAGACCAATCTGCTTTATAGTTCAAAGCTCTGAAGAAAGCATTGGCTACTGCTCCAATACTTGCTCACTTCAACAAACTAGCTTGCACTATTGTAGAACTGGATGCAAGAAAATATGCGTTTGCAGGATTAATCTTGCAGTTTTCCTCCTTTTCTTCCCTCTTTCATCCCGTAGCTTTTGAGTATTGCAAATTTCTTGCTGCAGAGCTTAATTACAAGATCCATGACAAGGAACTTCTTGCATTTTTTTTTTTGCTTGAAAAAATGGTTTTCATACCTTTTGAGTCTTATGGAACCCTTTGAGGTCCTAACCAATCACAATTCTTTAAAATATTTCATGAGCTCAAAAGTCTTTACAGGCAGACAGGAACAATGGGCCAAATACCTCTCTGAGTTCAACTTCAAAATCAAGTACATTCCTGGGAAACAAGTGGTATTCCCTGATGCTTTATCACGTTTTGATGATGTTTACCCAGGGGGGCGGGCCACCTTTGCCAACAACAACCCTGAAAATTTTAGGACACTCTTCTCAACCCAATCTGCCCAACTCAATTCAATCATCACCCACATTTGAGATACAGCTTCCAAACTACAACAAGCTCAATTTGATGATCCCAAGTGTACCAAACTTTGCAGAAGTGCAAATCTATTAGATGGTGGTTACAGTATTGACAAAAATGGTTATTTAGTTTATAAGGACCGTATAGTAGTACCAGATAATCCTTGCATTAAGTTAGATATCTTTGATTTGAGGCATGATTACCTGCTTGCTGTTCATTATGGGAAGGATAAAACCTACCAATTGTTTGCACAAGACTTCTACTGCCCTGGTATGACCAAGGAAGTAAAAGACTATGTTAACCCATGCTATGATTTTAATCGTAACAAGTCCTAAAAACACCAGAAGTATGGGCTGCTCCAGCCACTTCCAATTCTGCCTTTTCCTTGGCACTCGCTGTCTATGGATTTCATTTTGCAATTAACTATTTCTAGTGGTTATGATGCTATTTTAGTAGTAGTAAATTGCTTCTCAAAGATTGCTTTTTCCTTTGCAGTAATGTGATAGCCTCCTCAGAAGACTTAGCTAATTTATTCATAGAATATGTATTCTCAAAACATGGTCTCCCTGATAACATAATTAGTGATTGTGGATCTTTGTTTGTCTCTAGCTTCTGGACATTGTTTTGTCAAAATTTGAAGATCACTTGCAATTTATCAATGGCTTACCACCCAGAAACAGATGTGCAAACCAAGCAATTCAATCAGATTCTCAAACAGTATGTTTGAAGGTACGTTGCCTACCAACAGGACAACTGGTTGCAATGGCTCCCATTAGCCAAGTTTTACTACAACAACTCCACTCATTCCTCCACCAAATAGTTGCCCTTCCAGACTCTTTGTGGTATAAACCCAAATTTCTCTTCTATTAATATAGCACCTTCTCAACCTGCTACCAATTAACTTAATCACATTCATTCTCTTCAAATGCAACTTCAAACTAACCTTGAAGTGTCAAACCAGCACTACAAGGAACAACCAGACCAACTTTGCACTTTGGCCCCAACCTTTGCATTAGGAGATCAGGTATGGCTCAATGCTAGCAATATTTGCAGGACTTTCCCAACCCAAAAACTCTCTGAAAGAAAACTTGGCCCCTTCAAAGTCACATCAGTCATTTCCCCTAATGCTTTTAAACTCACCTTACCTGAAAAATGGAAAGGTATCCGCCCAGTCTTTCATTTGTCTCTCCTAGAGCCAGCTTGAGTCTTATACCTGGGCAAGACTCATCCCTCTCCTGAACTTGTCAATTTCAAAGATCAGTTATAGTTGGAAGTAAGTTGTATTCTTGATTCCAGGTTACACAAAGGAAAACTTCAATACCTTGTTAAATGGACTGGCTTCCATTCCAACAAAGATCCCACCTTGTGGGAACCAGCCCATCACCTTTGCAACTCTCCCAATTTAGTTCAAGACTTTCATGCAAGTTACCCTTGCAAACCTTGCCAATCATGACTCCAATACCATTTTTCACTTCGATCTCATTCCATCCCATCAATCACATCCCATTTCCTTGCTTTATCTCCTTTTCAATTCCTAAAAAATTATCCATTTTATTTTCACAATCTTTGATTCTTTCACGTTTGTTTATTTCAAATGATTTAAATACACACACACATATATATATATATAATAATGATAATAAAATAACCTATATATATTAAAATTAAATAAGATTGCAAATAAAATACATGTTTACAAATTTTCCTTTACTTCTCTTTCTGCTTCCTCCCAATTTTTGGTCAATTCCTCTACCATCAACCTAAATTCATCCAAATACTTGTTGTTTATCAAACAAGGCATCCTTCAAAACACCATTAATTGCATCACCAGGTGCCTTTCAATGATTTCCTTGCCCCTTGCAGTCAAAGCCCTCTTTGGCCGGGCATTCCATCCACCTTCCTGCAAGAGCTCCTCATATGCTCTCTTCCTTTGGCCCCTTGACAAACCTTCTCCAACATTGCCAGTTAATTGCCTTGCATCAGTTTCAATGGGTGCTTCAACTTGCACCTGGTTCCCTCCATCTTGGCCTTCCATTCCATCCCCTTCCTCTATCTCTCATTCCATTCCATCCCTTCCATCTGTCCTGTTTCCTTCTTCTCCATTTCCTTCCCTCCGTTCCAAATCACCCTCTCCTTCAGCCATTATTTCTTCCTCCCTTGCTTCTTTGCCTACTGCCAATTCCTCAGCTGGCATTTTGACTTGCACCTTGGGAATCATCTGATTCACCTCAAATTTGGACAATGGTCCAATATATAGTGGCGGAGGCAGAGGCGTATTAGTAGTGTACCTTTTGAATTGTGGTTGTAATATCAGGAAAAAAAATTATATTAGTTCCATTTCTTTTTATTTTTATTTATTGTTAGTCTCTAAGCCTTTAAATAACCAGGGTTTTGGACGCCTAAGAATTCAATCTATGGCACTGGTAGTATATGATATTTCACTGCAGACCTTTGGCTTTGCACCTCACTCCCAGAGGATATGGTGGTATCCACAATTGTTTTTCTATTTAGAGGAAAAGTGCAAGCAACCTTGTGCAGAAAAAATTTCTTGCATTTGCCTTGGAGACATCTTGCAGCAGTAGTAGGGACACATCATTCATTTTGAAAAATACAGTTTTCACAACAACAAGATGACAATGAAGACATATTTTAATTATAAATTTATTTGTGAGGAAAAGAAGTAGGATAATAGCTAGGGTTATACAGTACTCAGAAAAAATTTTAGAATTGATGGGAAAATCATCTGAAAGCTTTCAGGAGCTTTCTTCTTTATACCCAGGCAACTTTCATGCTTCAAGCTTAAGGACTATTATATTCCCCACTTTGACATATCCTTTCCTCAGTACCATGTAACTCAGTACATCCTTATCACACAAATAGAAGCACAAAATCAATTTTGCCTTCTGCTTATCAACTCTGGCTTGCATAAAAACCTTCCATTTTTGGAAAATTACTCAGCACCTACTTGAAAACCTTGTAACTCTACTCCAGTCAACCATCCATTCCAGCTCTGCTCTTACACCCTGGGTATCAATAGCCTTTGGGTTCCCATTCCCTTTCATGCGCTCTTGCTAGCTTGCACCCATGCTAGTTAGCCACACCAACTGTATATTTTGTAATTGGACTAGTCCCTTAGCTTGCATAAACTACATCCTCATATTTTCATTTTCTCTCAAGTCATTCCTTCCTATCTGATCTGTTATGCCCTTGTACGCTCAGACTCTATTTCCTTGCATCTACATTATGACCTTGGAAATGTCTATACTGTTATTTCATTTCCCAATCCATTCATTTCATTCTTTGCCTCATTGCCTCTTAACTGTATTTGGCAATCCATCAGGTTGTATCTAGTCACTTTGGATTAACTTATAAAGGCTATGCCGCTTGCCTGAAGATTGTCTCCTCAGTTAGTTAATTTTGTACATTCTTGCATTTGCTAAATCCAGTCATCACATCCAGCTTGGCTTTAATTTCCTTTCCATTGGAACAATTCATCCGTCTCACTGTGGGTTGAGTTACCCAAGCATAAGTTTGCACTTTGCAGTTAGCTTTGCTACCTTGCACTTGCCCTTGCACTCAGTCTCTTCCTTTGCGCTTGAAATCATCTAAGATTTCCCTATAGTACTTTGGGTGGTTGTGTGAGAGCTCCAAGTATGGCGCGGCAGAGGGTCACATCACCTTGATTGGCCAAAACTGAAGGGGGACATGCTGGCAAGATGGGGGAAGCGCAAGCATTGTTTCCAGGAAGGAAATTTTGAACAACCTGCAGCAACGCAAGCGCGCGTGGGGGGGTATGCTTCTAAGATTAATTTGATTACACAGAATCAGATTACATGGCAGCATGTGCTCCGGCCCAACCACCGGCAATTATCTCTTGGGTTAGTGAACTGGCAGAGTTGGCAAGGGACCTCAAGATCTATATGAGCCACATGTTGCAGCACCGGGGTGGGTTTCCACCTTTCAAGGCGGAGGGTTTTCAGCTCCCTAGTGCGCCTGCGCCCTGGGTGTGCACGTATGGTGACAATAACGGCTATTGGCCGTTGGGAGGCAAGAACTGGACAATCGATTCAAACGTGGTATTTGTTTCCCCAGCAGAGACAGGATACATGTTGGGAAAGCCGGTCTTGGTGGAGTTGGATCAGCCTGTTGCTATGAAGAAAGCGGGGATGAGGGAAAAGGAAGCGGAAGTAATGGCAGAGGAGGGAAGGGGAGCTGCGGGGGAGGGGATGGGAGCGGATGAGGAGGAGGCACCACGGCTGGCTGCTCCAAGGCCCGTTGCGTGCAATTTGGGAACCAATGGGCGGCAGGTGAGTCTTGCATAGAAGAGGGGAGCAGTGGCAGAAAGAAAAGGACCAGATGTTGAAGGATTGCAACCAGAGTTTGACCCCTTTGATGGAGGGGAGAATGTATCACCATGAAAAAACAATGATCACCTGATTACAACTGACATACCAGAGCACAAAGGGCCCCCTTGTCCCCATGTATGTCACTTGTAATCAATTGCTAATTGTTTTTTCATGTTGCATGCGGAATGGAAGGATGTGGAGCGCAGGGAGTGCGGGATGGATGGGCCAATGGCGGTCCCGTCACCATCACAGCTAGCAGAGATTTTGGCATTGGTGAAAAAGACACATGCAACAGGGCTTCAGGTGAGGAATGGGAAGGGATTGGGCATCAATGGTATGGCCAGGGAGAAGGAGGTTGGGGTTTCAAGGGCTTTGACACCAGAAGGGGCGCCTGGAAGGAAGTTTGGGACAACAGCTGGTGGACATGACCAGCGTGCAATTGGATGAGGCCGTGCAAGTCTCTCTCCCAGCGGAGTGGAAGGTTTCAAACCACTGGGGACAGTGGCTAGGTGTGGGGGGGGGGGAAACGGAAGGGATAGTATTTCAGGAAGGCGGGTGCAGCACAATGATGGATCCATATACGCAAGGACAAGCCCTGCAGCGGAGAAAAAAGGTTGAGCAGAAAGCAGGACAAGGAGCACTGCATAAAAAAAAATCTTTTTCTTTCTCTGGTCTGGGTTGGCTTTTCTTTATTATCTTTTTTCTTCTCTATGGACAGGTGTAATGGGTATGGGCAGGTATGGTCAAGGTAACGGTGAGAAGACCTCTGGGGACAGAACTCAAGTTGGGGTAGATGTGGTGTTGTTATATAGCCTTGGATTGGGAACCGTGCTGTGGTCAGCGTGCTCATCATGGCCCGCTCAGACATTGGAGACCCAAGAATGGAGCGGGCCCAACCAGGTTTGCGGGCGGCTAGTTTGGGAAAATAGAACACAGAAATTGGGGCTATATAAGCAGGGTAGAAAATCACATGGCGCACTGGGCCCATACGTAAAAGGCGGGGGGCTCCAAGCAGGGTGCAGTAGAGCGGCGCATCATGAGAAGGACAAGCTGGGTGTGTTAAACAGTAGGTGGGCTTGAGGGTGTTTGTGGTATAGGAGCAGGCCATGCCCCCAAGCGCGGGCCAACCCACAGCGCAGGAAATTACGCGGTGCGCTGGGCCAATACGGACAACTCCTTTGGCTCCAAGGAGGATGCAGCAGAGGGCCATGTCATGAGAAGGACAAACCAGGTGTGTGTAAGGGTAGGCGGGATGGAGGATGATTGCGGCATGGGAAAGGGTAAGGGTTAGGCTAGTGTTCTGGTTCTAGGGTTTTTTTTCTATTTTTTGTTGTGCTGTCATTCCGCTTGTACTTAGGATAGGGTTGAGAGTGTGGGCATAAAGTCTGTGCTCTCAACCCCGGCTTGGATACATATATACAGGCATAGATATATGGTTTTTTGGATGGAAGATAGAGGATATGGCTAAGGATACGGAAAGGAAAGGAAAGGAAGGATATATATATCTCTCTATCTCTCTATCTACCTCTATTTCTCTCTCTCTCTCTCTCTCTCTCTCTCTCTCTCTCTCTCTCTCTCTCTCTCTCCTCTCTCTCTCTCTCTCTCTCTCTCTCTCTCTCTCTCTCTC
Source organism: Puccinia polysora (assembly GCA_025617555.3). Lineage (NCBI taxonomy): Eukaryota > Fungi > Basidiomycota > Pucciniomycetes > Pucciniales > Pucciniaceae > Puccinia > Puccinia polysora. Next base: position 42,651,028 of record CM062629.1, read on the forward strand.
TCTCTCTCTCTCACTCTCTCTCTCTCTCTCTCCTCTCTCTCTCTCTCTCTCTCTCTCTCTCTCTCTCTCTCTATAGGGTTGCATCCTTATCCTTACAGATGCTAGGACAATTGATTCTGGAACTTAGGGACAACTAGGGGAGTTTCACTCTCTTGTTCCCACACTTCCCACTTACACATAATCTAAAGGAATGATATCAACAAAAACCAGAACACCATCAAGGCCTGCGCAGAGTCAATTAAGACTTGTTTTTCATTCTCGTTCCTTGTGCCTTGAGCTGAAGAAACAAATCCAATTGTAATTTGGGTTTAAACTCAACCCTCCAATTTTTGCCGGTGCATTTTTCCATACTATCCTGTTGAAGTAGACTAGTTTCTGGTTTTCAGAAAAGATTAATCAAAGCTTTATGTGAGATTCAAGAGCTCTCATTTGAACATTTAGACACTGTGCCTAGTATTAAAGTGCTGGGCATGAGGTGGGTTCTGGAAAATATGCTTGACAAATTTGGGAATCTGAAGGAATACTGGACCAAACTTGTTTTAAAATAATGTTCCAGGAAGGTTGGGGTAGATTTTAATGACACGTAGGCACCTAAAGAATTGCTGATAAAATCTGGTTACTTCTGTCTCTTGCGCACACATAAAAACCTGTCTATGGCCTCTCTTGCAATGGGTTTGGCCTAATTATACATCCCACTGTATCAGACTCTGTATGCACAACTATTGATGGAATTGAGGCCAAATCTGAAAGGGAAGGGCATGAATTTGAAAAAGGCAGTCTATGGGAAAAAGAAGGAAGAAAGGTGTTGGTGGAGCCTTTTTGAATCTACAATGGCAGAGGCTGGCTTCAAAGCACAGAAACTGGAACTTTCTTTTTAGTATTTGAGTTTTGATAAAATTTTGTTATGGTTTGGATGCATGTGGACAATGTGTTGGCAGTTGCATCATCCAACACATTTCTGGATGGTTTCAAGGCCAATTTCATGAAAAAACTGAAAATCAAGTGTGTCATAACCATAGTTTGACACTCCTTCAACTAAAAAATCCAACCTTTCCTCATCTTCACTCTCAGATCAAACCCAACTTCACTTACTCCTGTAATTTCTACTGGATAGTACTCCTGAATCTCTTGAATTCACCACCTTCTCTTACCTGGATCACTCTCTTCCTGGATTTTATAAGCTCTATGTCCATGTACACCTTACCACTGTGTTGTTTGATTCAGTCAACCTTCCCAGGATCTCTCTGCCTTTCCATGGCTTGGTGCATTCCCTATCTCTCCTCAACCCTATTGGTATATGAGTAGTACATATTAAAATTAGTATATACATGTTAGAATTCTAGTCTTTTAGATGTGTTGCCTAATACTTGAGTGCAGCCATTTCTTAAGCTTTCTATTCTTTGTTCCTCTCTAAGTGCTCAGTCCAGTGTTATCTCTATAATAAGCTTGTTATAGTCTTATTCCAGTATAATCTTTATCTGAACCTACAGTAGCTTTTTCCCTAAGTATGATTGTCTAGTGAAGTCTTTATGTTGCTGCGGCAGTACCATATCTAGTGCCTCCTTTATTGCTCATCTATTGTGGCCCAAATTCCTAATACTTATTTATTGGTGAAAGCTTGTGTTTCACTGACAATCCTATTCATTTCAATCATTCATTATGTTATCTCTTAAACACTAGTCAGCCATATTTTTACTTACACTATTTCAGTCTGTGTCTGGCCTGGTGGAATTCAATCATCTTTTCTTCCTTAAATTGAACTGGAGCGCCCTCCTTGGCTCCCCAGATCCACTCCTCTTGGCGTCATAAGACTTCCCCTCATCTCCTCTTTACCTTTTCAACCGGAGCATCAACTTAAACTTCAACCCTGTTTAAAGCCAAAGTGCTCCCCTGAGATCATCCTCCTTTGTCTCACTGTTTTTGACATCATTTTCTCAATTGTTCAACTATCCTATCACCTCTCAGCAATTTCAATTGTTTCCACTTAATTGCGCTTGCATCCAATTGTTTTGCAACCATCTTTGCATATGTTCCACCAATCTTGCTCCAACAATCTCTTCAATCAATCTGTTTGCATATGCCCATGATTGATTGATCCATCAGTACCAATCTCTCTTATTTTTGTCTTACTTTTACCTCTCCTTGCAACCATGGTCTTGCTGTCATTGTCACACTCATTCATTTGGCCATCATCTTGGTCAATCCTCCAGCAACCTTGCTCTTTGTCATCCTGTTCACTTGGTCAAATCTCCAAATTATCAACCTTTCACTGAATTGATCCATCGCGCCCTGATAGTCATTGTTATCATCTTCTTGCTTGGTTGGAGCCTCCCAAATTACAACCATTGGTCCAAATCCTTGGCAACCAAAGAAACCCATTTTTATTCCTTCTAAATCTTACCCCTTAATGTGATCTTGATTGTCTTTGCTCAACCGCTCTTATCCTGTCTCAATCCTCAACGGTTTATCAATCTGACAACACAACCAATTTTTCTGGTTCCAATCTTGCGCATGTTTGGTTTCTCTATCAACTGAATCATCCAGGGACCTTGTGCTTGTTGTTAAAATACGTACGCACTTACGCGGGTGCTACGTATAAGTGTAATCCAAATGGGATGCACAAATGGGCCTCTGAGGCCCATTGGACACACACACGGACCATACGGGCCCATGTGGATGTTACAGAGTTGGGGAAACTGGCCTCAAAACGCGTGAAATAGACCCATTGGTACACGGGCCCTAACGGGCCCGATGGGGTATATGGGCAAATACGGCCAGATGGGCTTGTATGGCATAATTGGGCCCAAGGTTTATTTTGGACATACTTGGCCAGACGGGCTGGCCCGCAAAAGTAGTCTTTTCTCACAATTCGGGCTTGGGGCGGCCCATTAGGGTTGCCGCCCGTGTCGCGGCCCGCTCGGGGCCGCTGCTCGCGTCGCGGCCCGTTCGGGGCCGCCTGTGTTCCTCGGCACGGCCCACGCGGGGCTGTTGCGCGGCCGAGGGATCCCGCGCGGTGCGATGCCGCGCGGGCCCGGCTGGTCGCGACCGGCGACCAGCGCCGCGGAGCCGGGGCTCGCGCCCCGGCTCGCTCCCCCTCCCCTCGCTCGCCGTCGCGAGGGGGAGGGGGCAGGCTGGCTGGGTTGAACCAGCCAGCGACCGGCTGCAACAAGGCGGTCGGTCAGGGCAGGGGGGACCTGACCACCCCCTTGCCCCAGGAGGTGGCGGCGCCGGCCGCATGGTATGCGACCGGCAGGTGGGGGGGATTTCATCACCCCCCTGCCATCATAGCGAACTAAGCGCGAAGGGGCGCTCTCCCCCCCCCTTTTACCGAGGGGGAGGAGCAATGGGCCTGGGGGGACCTGACCACCTCCCAGGCCAACTTTCTGTGACGACGCCCTGGGGGGTATCAACCCCCAGGGCCCCTGGTGAGGGGATTTGACCGCCCCCACCAGGGATTTGTAAGAGATAGAGGGGGGGACAGCATGTCCGCTGGTCACACCCCCCCCATGTGAGGTTGAAACCGGACCCAGGTGAGCCCTGGGTCCCACCTGGCCCATTTCAGGGGCCAGGGGCTGGATGCATGAGGCAACCAGCCCGTAACAGGGGTAATGATGCCATCAGGGCCGGTTGTAATAGACAACCAACTAAGGGACTGAACAGCAATGGGCTGGTTCAGCCCCGTAACGGTGGAAACACAAGAATGGACCGGAATAGTCTGGTTGTAAGGGTTCAGTGACTAATGCCATGTGGGCTGATGCAGTCCAAACCAAGTAACAAGGCCTGTAGAGCCTGTAGAGCTCTTTTGGGGCGGAAAATTTGCCCTTTGGCTTGTTGTATCATGGGCTCACAAGAGGCCAATCTTTTGTACTTAAGGAGCTCTTCTCCCTGCTGTTTTCCATCATTCATTCATCATCCAATCGAATTTATCCAACATATTGCCCCATTGTGAGAGCCCCATTAGCCATTATTGACACACAGTGTCCAGCATTTCTTTTGCTTTAAATACTGCTCATTTGCCTAAGCTAATTGCTGGCCATAATTATAACACTTGTCTATTTGCCTGGGCACCTAATCCAGTATTGACCTTGCGCTAGCTAGTTTGGTCCATTGTCATCTCCTTCTTGCTTGGTGGATCCTTTGCCATCTCCTGAACAATTGGTCACCTCTTCAAATACCAATCTTGCGCCTGCTTGCCTTGTCGCTCTTCATCATACCTCTTGCTTGCCTGGAAAATCATCATCCTAGCTTTGTTGCCTCTGCGCTGCAGTTGTCTTAGTTCATTTAATTACTCCTTCTTTAGATCCGGTGTGCAAACAAGAGAGGTGATACCCCCCAAGGTTGTCCTCAAGTTCCAGAAGTTATTGATCTAAGCATTTGTAAGGAGATTGGATGCAATGCGTTTAAGAATAGAGAGAGTGATGACAAGATAAATTCCTTCCTTCCAATCCTTCCCATACCATTCCCTGGTGGTCCAGTTCTCATGATATGATGATGACCCAACCCAAAGTTGAGAGTGAGGTATTTTTGGGTCCTCCCTCTCAACCCTAACCTAGGTACAACCACAAGAAACAAGATAGATGAAATATGACTCCAAGTACAGAACCCTAGCTCCACCCTAACACTTCCCTGTACCACCCACCCCTTCTGAAACCCTCCCCTTTGATATCACGTACGTCCGGTTTGTCCTTCTCATGGCGCAGCCCTCCGCTGCGCCCTACTCAGAGCCACCCGGGTTTATCCGTCCGTGCACGTCTGCGGATCCCGCAATCCATGAGTCGGCCTGCGCTTATGCCCGCACAAACCTCCCTGGCGCGTATAACCCCTGATCTCCCTGCCCTTACCTTCCGGACTAGCCACCAGCAAGCTTGGTCGGGCCGGCTCCATCACTTGGTCCGTGTTCCCTGGGCGGGCCCCGGCCTGGCTCCCCCCCAGAGTAGGCCCAACCCGCACCTGGCGCCAAGCCCCGCAATCCGCTGCTGCTGAGCCCGCAGCAAGCACTGCTGAGACTGCGCGCACCCCAAATGCTGAGCCTTACCTACCCAACTGCTGAGCCCGCAGCCCGCGACGCAGCTCCCAATCCAAGGTTATAAATACAACACCACACCGGTGGCTAACTTTGAAATTCCCCCTCTTCATTCTGCTGGTTTGTCTCACTCTCCTCAAGTTGTGCAGTTTAAATGATACTTAAGTCACCGGTTTTCCGCTACCTCAATTCATAATCTAACTGTCCATTATTTCACCGCCCTCAAGTATTAAGCAAGGGGGCATGTTAGAATTCTAGTCTTTTAGATGTTTTGTCTAATACTTGAGTGCAGCCATTTCTTAAGCTTTATATTCTTTGTTCCGCTCTAAGTGCTCAGTCTAGTGTTATCTCTATAATAAGCTTTTTATAGTCTTATTTCCAGTATAATCTTTATCTGAACCTACAGTAGCTTTTTCCCTAAGTATGATTGTCTAGTGAAGTCTTTATGTTGGTCTGGCAGTACCATCTCTTGTGCCTTGTTCAACCCTCATCTATTGTGGCCCAAATTCCTAATAATTATTTATTTGTGAAATCTTGAGTGTCACTGAAAATCCTTATTATGTTATCTCTTAACCACTAGTCATCCATATTGTACTTACACTATTCAAGTCTGTGTCTGGCCTTGTGGAATTCAATTATCTGTTCTTCCTTGCATTGAACCGGAGTGCCCTCCTTGGCTCCCCTAATCCGCTCCTCTTGGCGTAATAAGACTTCCCCTCATCTCCTCTTTACCTTTTCAACCGGAGAATCAACTTAACTTCAACAATACAAAGCACATACTCTCCACTATCTGTTCAGCCCATACTTCCAGGACTCCGTATAAGTACATTTCAAACCTTCCTGGATAGGTCCATCACCCAATCAGTCAACTAAAGCCTCCATCCCAATCATTCAACATGTAATACCATGGAAACTCCGACCTGAATAACCAGCTACTCATCCCTCAAGGCTTCCTTCTCAGCTCTCACATATACTGGCCTCTCCTTCCCTCCTGAACTAACTCTCCCCAAGGAATTAGTATACTACTTCTTAATGTTAGTCCCTCTTACCGTAGGTTTCATCTCAGCACAAGAAATCCTTCAACCAGCATGCCCAACTCATATCACGTTTTCCCTTCCTGCCGTTTCTCTTATAGTATTCAACAACTCCTTCTTCAACAACCTCCTCCTGCACTGATCTTCCCATTATTTCATTTATTCATCCTCTGTAAAGCTCCTTGCATCTTATACATTGAAATCCAAAAAAAACATCCTTGATTTCTATGAGTATCAGTGCCTGTGAATTCAGCGCCTTGAAAGCCAGGGGCAGTTTTTACAAATTGGGACGACAAGGTTGAAGAAGATCAGTGGCATCAAGATTGAAAAACAAGCGGATAGGTTATTATTATCTCAGCACTGACTGGTAAAACAGCATTTACAGGATTGCAAGATGGACTCACCAACCAAGACATGCTTGTTGGGGGATTTTGACCTTGATATCAATGCCAAGGAAGATTACAAAGTTTTGACCCCATCCAAGTTTTTCATGGGCTCACTGATGTATTTGGAAGCAGGAGCCAGTCCATATACCTGTAATTACCATTTGATATGCTAGCTAGATACTCAAACAACCCATCTAAGACCCACTGGCAAGTTTTGGACTACCTCATTGGCTATCTATTTCACACCACAGAATAAACCCTGTTTTTTTGATTGAAAGGCTTTGGGTTGCAACTCTAGACATATGTCAGCTGGAGTGGTTTGCTTGAGCAATCTAATTCTGGTTTTTCTCTGCTAAATCACAGAAACACTATTTCCTGGTGTGCAAGATGGCAAAGGGTAGCGGCACTGTGTACATGTTCAGCTGAATTAATTGCTTTATCCAAAGGAACCCAGCAATTTCTTAAATTTTTAATATCCTTGACAACATAAACCTTACTGAAGATATGTTTATTGATTTTAATAACAAGGCTGCAATGATGATTGCCGGGAAAAATGTTTCCAAAAATAAAACTGGATACCTATCTAGGGTGTTTTAATCTGTCAACGATTTTGCAAGGAGGTTCAAGGTCAACCTCAAGTGGACAAGCACACTCAATCAACTAGCCAATGTTATGAAAAAGTATCTGGGACCCCAAAAGACCATGGAAGCACTTCCAAGGCTCAATGTGATAGGACAAGGTGTAAATTGTTTAAAACATTGGGGGGTGTTAAACAGACCTAATACACTCTTGACACATGTCACATAATTATACATTTAAATTACACCTAACCACAGATTGACCATATAGATGTTGTTGGAAAAGATTCATATATGCTTGTAGATAGTTACTTACATGTATATAAATAGCCCAGGTACTGATTCACCAGACAATCTCTTCCTCCACCAAGTTGATGGTTACATTGAAATAGAGAAGAGCTGATATTTGTTGAGTATTCTCCCGCTCTCTTCCTCTGCGCGCTTTAGCGCTTTTTCTCTACCCGCACCATTGGGCCACGCACCAAGTCTAGGACGGGGACCCAGATGTCCACACCCAGCCTCACCCCTCCTCACGGGGGTTCAGACGACCATTGACCTCTCATTTTCTTCTCCTTCTCCCAAATCTTCACCTCTCCAGAATCTTCATCTTTTCTCTTCTTTTCTTCTCCATCTCTTCTCTTTTCTTTCTTCCTTTCTCATTTTCTTCCTTCTCTATTGTATTCTATTTTCTTTCTCAATCTCATCTACAATCAACAGTCAAAATTCCTCCATCAAATAACCGCTTGACTCGAATACAACAATCTATGACTGGTAAGATGACAATCACTTCAACAAGACCTCATCAAACTCATCTGACCCTATATCTTGAATAGTTCTTCTCCATCTTCACTCAAACCCTACCTCTTTCTGTCCTATCATTGTCTATCCATCCTCAGATCTCCCTTAACTCGAAGCTGTCTCATTTAACAACACACATTGATCAACGCTGTAGGACCCAACACTATTATTTTCTTGTTTATCTCTCTTTCCTCAAAGTCTCCTTCTGATGTGTCTTCTTTTTGATTCTGTTTGTCTCTCAGCCTGATGGTTATAAGTCCTCTAGAATTTGAATCCAATATTAAAACAGTTAAAAGCCGAAATACCTACCTACAAACTTAACCAATCAAGCCATGAACAAACCAACAGGAGCAAACAATTACTTTCAACAAGTTGCTCTTAAGGCATCAGTTGACGCCATACCCCCTCTGAATGAAGAGAATTACTCCATCTGGAGAGACAAAATGCTTATGTTGTTCGATCTCAAGGATATCAAGGAAGCCATCACTCGTAACTCTGGCCCCCTGTCATCAAAACAAGATAGAGAAATTAGGGCGATACTACTATCTAAGCTCGACAGCACCACTCATGCTAATGTTGTCACCTCAACAAACATCTCATCCTCTGAGCTTCTATGGGCCGAAATCACAAGAAGATTCGCCTCCTCAGAGACAGCTAATCGAGCCAGAGTATTCAATCACTTCCTCCACTCAGGCTTCCACAAAAGTGCTATTGAGAGCTTCATTACCAAAATGAGAAAAGCTATCACAAGAATGACGGATGTTGGGATGGAATTACCAAACAATATCTTAGCGTACCTATTACTATTCAAATTTCCCCCAACACTTGAAAACCTCAAACAAAAAATTATGCATGTAGAGAAGAATCTGACGATGGACGTTGTGTTCAACCATCTTATCCAATACCACAACAAGAGAAAGGCCCAATCCAATCCAAATAAACCCTCCACTGACGTTTTGCTAATCACAACCAAGACAAGGAATCTTAAGGAGGAGAAGAAAGTCAAAATGAGATGCCGTGAAGGATATCATGACCCCAACGCACCTCACGCTGAATCTTTGTGTTTCCATCTCCATCCCGAAGTAGCTCCTGAGTGGTGGATCAAACAGCAAAATGAGTGGAAAAACAAGCTCAAGAGGAATCCAAAAATCAACTACCATGCGTTGCTGACCCTCTGGATCAATTCAGATAACAACCCGAACCTACTCCTGGACTCTGGAGCTAATGTTCACATCTTTAACGATTTAAAGTTTTTCTTGTCCATAGAACTACAAGAGGAATCCAAAGAAATCAAGACGGGAAAACTGGAAGCCAATCTTAAAATACAAGGAATTGGGACAGTCAGATTAGAGTGGAACAATTGCATGGTCACGCTTGAAGAATGCGCTTACGTACCTGACATTGTTGTTAATCTGATCAGCCCTGGAATCCTTGCAAAGAAAGGCTGCAACCTTTCTCAAACTTGCGATACGTTCAAGGTGACTCGCGGAGATCAAACCGTACTGAAGGGATTAATAAGGGACAATTTGTTTTTCATCAAAAAACCTCGATCAACCGGTCAAAATAATTCTGCAAATTTCGCTAATCAGTCCCCTGACTCAATCAATACTCTATCTGATCTACATAGAATGTACGGTCATGCATCTATCTCTAAACTCAAACCCCTCCTTAAAGATTGTTTCTCCAACGACGAACTCAAGAATTTCCAATGTGAAAGCTGCGTCAAGATCAAGATCACTAGATCTCCCTTTTCCAATACCTCCACTCCCGCTGACAAACCGCTAGAACTTATCCATCTTGATTTGGTTGGTCCAATTACCCCACAATCAAAGGCTGGCCACCAATATCTACTCACTCTGGTTGAAAACTACACCGGTTACCTTGCCGCATTTCCTTTAACGTCTAAAGACCAGACTCCCAAAATCATTATCAGCATCCTGGAAACCAAGCACAAACCCTTGAATTATTATCCATCTGAAATATTCTCTGATAAAGGAACGGAATTCACAAATTCCACCCTAAAAGACTTTGCCAAAAAGAAATTCATTAAACTCCGCACTTCCAAGCCATATCACCCACAACACAACGGACGAGTTGAAAGAGCCAATAGGACGATTATCAAATGCGCCCGGTCAACCTTCTCCTCGTCCCATCTGGCCAAGAATTACTGGCATATTGTAACACAAAGTTGTTGCTTTATGTTAAATCAGATCCCTCGAGAAGGTTAGAAATCATCTCCTTGGGAACTTATGTTCGGTAAGACCCTCCCAGCTAATTACTTACAACCCGTAGGTTCTTCTGTGATCTACCTTGCTAATTGCCTGCAAAAAGGAAGAAAATTTGACAAAAAGTGTCTTGAAGGAATCCTAATCGGCTTCAACCCCACCTTTCATTCTTATCTAATTCTCAACTCACTTGGAGCCATCATAGAAATTAAAAATGTTAGGTTCCTCAAGAATGAACTCAATGAATTTCCATTCTTCAAATCACCAGGCTTAGACATCTTTTCCCAATCAGACTCAAGTGCCTACAAGAACGATTTCTCCACAAATGAAAAACAATACTCAATTAGGGAACCTGTCCCGGAACACTCCGACTCAGACTCTGATTGAGATTTTTCTCCCCTCTCTAAACCTCAATCTCCTCCGCCTCAATCCCCTCCTCTTCCTCCTCACTCTGAACCGGAACCTTTGCGACAACAAATCAATCTACATGCCAGGCATGAACTTCAAAGACCCCAAACATATGGCTTCTACCATTATTACAAACCTCCCTTGTATAAGGCCGCCCAAAAATGTTCCGAATGGCCTAGATGGAAGGTAGCCTCTGAAGAGGAACTCAACTCAATTGAGACTCAGGAAGTCTGGGAAGAATTCTATGGTGAACCCAAAAATGTACTTAATACAACATGGGTATTCAAAGTTAAAGAGAATTGTCACGGAGAACCCGTGAAGTACAAGGCACAGCTATGTGTGCAAGGATTTGATCAAGTTCAAGGGGTAGACTTTGAAGAGACTTGGGCTCCAACGGGGAAACTCGGATCCCTTCATCTTGCTCTGGTCTATAGCTTGAAGAATCAAATGACATTCACCCAATTTGATGTAAAAGGAGCCTTCCTCCACGCTCCTCTAAACAAAACTGTAGTAATCAAAACCCCTGAAGGATCAAATCGAAAATCCCCCTTTCTCAAGTTAAAAAAATCACTCTACGGTTTGCGCCAGTCACCCAAGAATTTGTACGAGACGCTTACCACGTGGATCAAATCTCAAGGATTCCAAGAATACACCAGCAATCCATGCTTATATCTCAACTCTAAGTCAGGGGAAGTTCTGTACTTCCATGTTGACAATCTGATTCTGGTAGGGAAATCTGACTTGTTTGAAGTCAATTTCTTAAAGAGATTCTCCAATTCCTCATGTCACTCACCAAACACAATTCTTGGGATGTTGATGCAATTTGAAGGGGACAGCATATTTCTAAGTCAACCAAAGCATATCGAAAGGGGCCTAGAAGAGTTAGGTCTTACCGACTGCAAAAACATCAATGCACCTCTTACTCAAAACTTCCATCTTGAGCCAGCCTCAGATGAAGATCACGCTCAGTTCTGTCAACTCAACATCAATTATCAATCCGCGACCGGACTGCTAAACCACCTCTCTCAATATACTTGTCCGGATATCTCCTTTGCCGTCTCCAGTCTTGCAAGGTTCAATGCAAAACCAGGACTCACCCACTGGAAGGAAGTCCGCAAGGTATGGAAATACCTCAAGATGACCAAAGACTTCAAGCTCACTTTGAAGTATGACTCAACCAAAGATGTCATCTTGGGCTATAGTGATGCTACATGGGGTGACGATCCCACTTCTCGCAAATCTCAAACTTGGTATATAATACTACACTACGGTAGCCCAGTTCTCTGGAACTCATCAAGACAGCGGAACATTACGTATTCCTCAATTGAATCTGAACTCAACGCCTTACTCGACTGTTACCTCGAATTAAAGTGGATTACTCACCTGGTAGATGAGATCAACGGCTCCCCCTCTAATAAACCAGTAATATATATAGATAACAAAGGATTAGACGATAAAATAAAGAAATTTGGCTCACATTTGAAGTCACGACACATTGATATCAAAACAAAAGGACTGCGTGAAGACTTTTCCCTTACTAAATTTGACTTGCTACTGGTTCCCACTAACAAAATGATAGCGGACCCATTGACTAAAGCCACCTCTGTCGGAGCTCTTCAACTTCTCCAGAGATCATTTTTTTCCCCCTCAGTCTAACCAACGCTAAGTCAACATCACCTTACCAGTCACGAGGGGTGTTGAGTATTCTCCCGCTCTCTTCCTCTGCGCACTTTAGCGCTTTTTCTCTACCCGCACCATTGGGCCACGCACCAAGTCTAGGACGGGGACCCGGATGTCCACACCCAGCCTCACCCCTCCTCATGGGGGTTCAGACGACCATCAACCTCTCATTTTCTTCTCCTTCTCCCAAATCTTCACCTCTCCGGAATCTTCATCTTTTCTCTTCTTTTCTTCTCCATCTCTTCTCTTTTCTTTCTTCCTTTCTCATTTGCTTCCTTCTCTATTGTCTTCTATTTTCTTTCTCAATCTCATCTATGATCAACAGTCAACATTCCTCCATCGAATAACCGCTTGACTTGAATACGACAATCTATGACTGGTAAGATGAAAATCACTTCAACAAGACCTCATCAAAGTCATCTGACCCTATATCTTGAATAGTTCTTCTCCATCTTCACTCAAACCCTACCTCTTTCTTTCCTATCATTGTCTATCCGTCCTCAGATCTCCCTCAACTCAAAGCTGTCTCATTTAACAACAACACATTGATCAACGCTGTAGGACCCAACACTATTATTTTCTTGTTTATCTCTCTTTCCTCAAATTCTCCTTCTGATATGTCTTATTTTTGATTCTGTTTGTCTCTCAGCCTGTTGGTTATAAGTCCTCTAGAATTTGAATCCAATCTTAATAATATTTATTGGCATTGAGCATAAAAAATACAGGTGAGTAATGAATCCACCTCACAGAGGTTTCTGGTTACATCAGGATGGAGAAGAGCTGACATTCATTGGAATTTGGTATAAAAATACAGAATAAATAGATAATTAAGATAAAGAAGATAATAAATTTGACATCTGAGGCCTTTTTGGAAATGGTGACAGGTAGCAATGTTATGAGATTATTGGATGGGAGTTCTGAAGACATAATTCCATTTTCCCAGGAATTTATTGAAGGAGATTTATAAAAGAGTGACCAGGTTGGTGCTGATTGGTTCATAAGCATAAATTCACTCATAGCTGTTCATCAATCAGAGAGAAAGAAAGGATACCACGGCCAAAAAATTGTTGAAAAAAACATCAGGTTATTGAGAGCTTGTTACCATACAGCACCATGAAGAAGTTGATGTCCCTTCCTAGCAAATGCCATCAAGGAATCTCTTGTTGAAGCTTTGTCCAATCTCTAGTTGAAGCTATATTGCTTATGCTCCAACCAAGTTTTTAGTGCACAGTCACTGTGCATTGCAGCTTGGATAAAGCTAGACCTGAGCTTGGCTGGAGCTTGACCTGAGCTCCTTGATGGCACTTGCCAGCAAGTGACATGAAGTTTTTTGTGGTGCAGTGATCAGGATAAGGAGCGCTTGCAAATAAACGAAAGGGAAAAAATGAAACCACAAACAAGCACAAAACAAAAAGAGGAGATTTTCAAAGAGGAGATTTTCAAAAAGGAAAGTCAAGGTGGAAAGAGCAGCCATTACATTTTCCTTGGCGGTCTCTCGTACGAAAAGCATAACTGGATTGTGGGTTCAACAAAAACGCAATCATTCAATGGAAATCCGTCATGCTTCAAGACATTGGTCTCCCGCAAGATTATAGATACATTTTTTGATCTTGAGGGCAAATGCTCAATAGTTGGTGAAGTATTGAACGAAGGAAATCCTTCTAAGGTTGGATGACAAAATTCAGGTTTAAATATTGTCCGAAAATGTTCCGGTTTCTCTTTCATAAACTCCCGCACTGACCCTGGTCAATGAGCCCCATGGTTGGACGAAATTACACGCGTACTTTATGATTCCATTTTAATGACTATCTCAGCAGACAGTTGTGTTGTACGATGCGAAAGCACGTCTTTAAGCTGACCAGAACCGGGAGGCGTCGCAAGTTTCTTCTTGCTGTGCATTTGGTCCATGTAAAGCCTCCACTACACCCTCATAGAAAAAGGCAGCATCATTAGAGCAAGAATACCATTGTCTGATTAACGGAAAGGGCGTACACATTGTCCGGAGATCGGAAGAGCTGTACATATACTACCAAGGGTCGTTAAGCATACCACAGTGTCTCGCCAATGGATACTGCAAGAGGGTGTAAGCTTGTGATGACTACACTTCTTTTCCTATCTAAAGGATTGGGAATACTGACTTCAAGACAGCATCCCGAGCGCGCGTAATGGCCACTAGGTTGGAAGAAATACTGATGAGCATTCCGAGAGCGATAGCTGAGGCCCTCAGGCCGACAAACACTAGTCGCATCGCACAAAAACAAAATGCCTCTCAGTCAATGAGCTCTCTCTAGTCTAATTACCATAATTTTAATCTACGAAATCAGCTGATCCAAATGCAAGATTGCTTACAAAATTGACTGGATGATAGGGAAGCGTAATAATCGCGTTGATCCTCTTGGCTACATTTTGCTTCGCCTAAATTTTGATTTTTTTCAAACTGTGTGAGGCCTAAAAATTCTGATTGATTTGATGGGGGAGGACTTGATTTCGCGGATTGAAAAGTGTAATGTTGAACTAATCTACCAAACGAATATATGAAAACCTAAAAGGATACATGAGCTCTACCATATTAGTCACCATGCTCTGCCGAGTTGGGGTTGCCATAAACTCTTGGTGAAAAACGTGATCCTAAGTGGCAACAGCCAATCACGCCCCTACAAACTTTGATGATTGGAAAACTAAGTTTGCTTACTGGAAAGGTCACACAAAAAATAATCATCGTTGAGAGCTGCATTTTCTTATAACTCTCAATGAAGTTATTTACGTCAGCCATCACTTGGTTGACCGATGCTTTCATCTCAAATCCAACTTGGGCCATTTGATTTGCAAGATCGATTTTCTCTTGCGCAGACGATAAATCTTGCATTCGCTGCCAAGTCAAAGAGCCTTCCTGGATGTCGGTTTGCAATCCAGTAGCGTCGTCGAGAATTTTCTGAAATGTGATAAGGTTCTTCGAGGTAAAGAAGAAAATTGCAACGGTGGCAGCCAGAGGAAGACAAAGAAAGCAGAAGTTTATCATCATCGGGATGTTGATCCAAGCGGCTCTATTGCTCGGATTTCGGTTATTCGCCCGGCGGCACGCGTAGCTTGAGTCAGTCGCATAGGATGCATTCGGCGATCGGTCACATGATGACGTGGTAAATATTTAACATGCACAGCGGGCCTCTTTCATGGGGTTGGATCAACGAACCTGGTTAACCAAAAACAATGTGTAATACTCCAGTAGGTGCAGAGCTCGAACACATTCATAAGACCCAAACTATGAAAAAGTGCGCGCCGGGTGACAGAAGTTGTAGTTAACGATTCAGTGCATGATCTCGGTTCTCAAAGTTCATGATCGAAATCGCTCTGCTGCTAATCGAAAGACTCACAAGACAAGATAATCAGGACGAGGCAGGCGTTTCCTGGAGTTTTCAATCTGAATCCAAATGGCACATTGAGCACTGATGGATGATAACAGCTGAGCAACGGTCATCACACTCCCAGCGTTTAACATATACAGAGGTTTTTTGTAGACTTGAACGGGGAAATAAGATAGCCGCTAGATTTGAGTTCATGCTTGACGAGCAAGGCTGCTTAATCCAAGATTCGCGAACAGACCATTTGTCCCAGTTGAATCCTGAATGTACAACCTCCTGCAGAACCATCGGCCACGGGCCGACCCCCAGCAAAAAGGTAATATAAAGACCGCTGCACAGAACGCAGAAGTGAGGAAATGGAAGGCAAAGACTCCCTTCAGAAACGACTGAGCTTTGAAGCCTAACTTTATGGACATCTTCTTGGAGATCTCTCCATTGATGTAAAGAAAAGGATCAACTCCAGCCGGCATTCCATTGCGGAAGGCTTGGAAATCAAGTTGGGTCAGGTTGTTCATCGTGCTGACTAGCGAGGAGATTGCGACCGGGACTGAGGACGCTAGAACATGCGGCACAAGTCTCCCAAGAAAGTAGCCAGCCTCTGGTTCGCACTGGAGAAATACTCGTCCAATATGGGCGGTTCAGCAGTTTTTCAGCCAAAGCGAATTTTGGCCGTGAAGGTAGTTCCACCCGAACCTTCCCACGCTACCGTCGATGTAAAGCTGACATTCACAACCGTGTCCGATTTCGAACAATTCCTAGGCAATTGGGATGGGGTAGTGATGATACTCATGGGTTTTGCCACCTAAATACTCACAACTTATGAGTACCCCTGGATTTTTCCTGCAGGTGCTGAAGGGAGGGACATAAACCTCGGAATATTTCCGCGCTGCCACCATCTGGCCTTGAAGCCCGAAATACCCAGAGAAACTTAGGAAGGGAATGAATGTTTTGAGTGATGTGTGTTTTGTTGTGTATTTTGGAATGCCTAATCCTATTTTCCTGGTGTAGTAGAGTCTAGTACACAACTAAATGTATGCATGAATTCAGGGATACGTGACAAGGGTTGGTGAGAAGTATGGTGTGTCCACTGAGTCTGGTCGGGTCGTCAACTCAGTGGTTTTTTTGTTCAACCAGGGTTGGCGGGCGCTCAAAGCCGCGTGGCGGTTAACCAACCCCCGCTTGTCAGGTGGTCAACCATTAATGGGGGTGTGCCATCAACTGTGCCATCAACTTGGCCGTGGCGGCTTTCAACTGAAGCCGCCAAGAGTTTGGCATCGATGGGAAGCCATCCTATTGGTCGTAGCGGTCATGAAGATCACAACACCAGCGAACTCGTGTCTTGTCGCTCTGAGTTGATGAACGGCAAAGTTGGGTTGATGACCCGACAAGATTGGGCCCCCTTGGCTATTGCCCCATCAACCGATTGGGTCCGGCCATCAACCACAGCTTGTCGCATGACCAGCGGGAGTTGACGACCCGACCAAACTCACTGGATTCACCATATATGTGATGAGCGTGAGTGAGTCACAACACCCCCCCTCCCTCACCAAGCCGATGTGGCCCCCAAAGTAAAACCGCAGACGCAACAGAGAGAGTGAAGAAAGAAAAAAAAAATGCCACGCTGAGGACCAATGATGATAGACGGTTAAAATATTTAGGAGTGAGGCATTCCGTCAGAATGTCAGCCTTCTGTTGTAGTGAGGGGATCCAAGCAACCACGGCCTTCTCAGTGCAGATTATTAAGAAAATAGGTTCATAAATACATACCACAATCTATAACCATACTAGAATATTCCATACACATAATAGTATGTACTAAAACATTCCTCAACGACAACGTGGAACCATGTAGATACACAACAACAAACACATAAACAAGTATAAAAGGAACAACATTGTTGTAAATACAAAAAATATCCTTGGGGGAAAATATTATAATTTTTCATATATTTAACGGTAGCACCACAATAATACAGATTATTGGGATTATGTACTATGCATATAAGATGAAGTCTCAAACAACATACATAAATGCATACAAAAGAACATACTAGAAAATACAGACTAAACCATTATGCATAGGACATAAAATAACCTTCTAGAATATTCATGTAAATAGGATATATATACCAATACAATCCTCTCATCCTTGTTTCTTTTTCTCTGGGGGAAAATACATACTATCTTCTTTTCTCCACCTATCTCCAAGTAACACAGATTGTTGTGATGTACAGCACATACATACAGTATGCCTTGCACCAAGCGGTTGTAGCTAAAGCTTTAACACGTTGGCATGCCCCAGGGTATTGCCCTGGGGCCGGGGTTTGGGATGGCTTGTCAAGATGCCCCAAAGCCCCAGGGTATTTTTGGTCACCAAAAAACTGCCATGCTTTAGGGCATTTATCACAGTGTAGACAATATCCTTAACAACTTTGACAAGTTGTTGAGGCACAAGCCAATTTTGCACACTTGTTGCAATAAATTGGGCCCGCGCAAAAGTCATCAAGGAGTTGGGGAGCAGATTGGGTTGGGTCCCGCTATTGTCCCTTCTATGAATCCCTGCTTGATAAGGGTTGGGTCTGCCCTTGCATGATCCAACACCACCCTTTCTTTGTGGAGCAACCAAAAGGGTCTTAGATAGGGTAAAAAAATGAGTCATGGATGATGATATAGAGGAATAAACAAGGGGGGTGACCATAAATGCAATTCATCCAGGGCTTTGGGGCATTCCAGGGCATCTTCAGGTCCTGGGGTTTGGGATGAGGCTCATAGCCCACCCAAAGCCCCAGGTTACAGCCTTAGTTGTAGCTCAACTGTTAGAGCAACCTGCATGCAATGGGTCAATGTGGGTTTGATTCCCACCAACTGTGTTACCTTTTCTCCATCATTACGCAGATAGCTTCTTTGACAATGAAGAATTTACTGTTGGCATGCTGGCAGCATATTTTTGAGCTATCTGTAGTGTGACCAGCAAGTGGAGTTGGGTGAAGCCCATTGTTGTATATTGCAGACCAATAGGGCAGGAGGCTCTCCGCTTAGACTCAAGTTCAGGGTGAGAATGGTATGTGATTTCTGGTTAGTTGCTTACTTTCATGGAGGTCTCCAAGTTCTTAAAATCCAAGTCCAAGTTCTTATTAAACCTGGAAATGCTGACACTGAAATTCAGCAATTTGTTTATCAAGTAAGTCCATGTTTGTAAGAGTTTTAATGGAATACCTAGTTGACAGAGGTATTGGTTGCTCTTAGCTGCAGGCTAAGACTGATCACTTCCTAGAACAACTACTCCTGACCATAGAGAGTCAAATGTTAGAATGTGAAATGTATGCAAAACAAAGAAAATAAAGGCTCATAATATTAGTTCCCTCCTAAATAAGAGTGGAAGTGATGGGGATCTAATATCAGTCTGGGACACTCATTTTATATTCTTAGGCTCCCCTAGTGAGTGGTGCTCTCAGTATCAGTGGCTTGTTTTTTTGGCCTGATGTCACAGGGGCTTTTGCCCTATGACATAATATCTGTGCACAGTCTTTTAACTGTACTCCCTACTTGTTGGTGTGCTATCCGTGGTCATGGAATGGTAGATTTCAACAGCCGCCCTCAAAAAGTTAGGGATATTACCTTTTTAATGCCTAATTCATCTTGGAGTTTATTGAAGTTGTTTTTGTTTAGAGGTTTGGTGACCATGTTGGCCCACATGTCTTTGGTTGCACAGTGTTTTATTTTTACCTTTCCAGCTTTCACTAATTCCCTTATCCAGTGGTGTTGTATTTTGATGTGCTTTTTGCTTGAGTGGAAGATCAATTTTTGAGGTTAGGTGGATGGCACTTAGATTAATGCAGTGAAGATGGATGGGTATTTTGCAGGGGGTGATTTAGGAATTTTAGAGATTTGATGAGCCAAACAGCTTCCTGACCAGCTTTGGTGGTTGACTTATATTTAGCCTTGGTAGATGATAGTGAGACATTTTTCTGGGGTTTAGATTGTCAGTTGATGGGACCATTCATCATGGTAAAGATGTATCCTGTGGTTGATTTTTGGTTTGCCTTGTCTCCTGCCCAGTTGGTGTTGGAATGACCAAACAGAATGTACCAGCTTTGGTTTCCTTGGAGTTGGTTTCTGCCAGTGGAATCTTCTATTCCAAATTCAATTGTTCCTTTGAGGCACCAAAACACATGAATAAAGTCCTTCCAATGGGACAGGTTGGTTTTATCCATGAATCTGGCAAGTACCCCCATGGCATGGGAGAGATCTGGCCAAGTGCATTGGGCTAGGTATAGTAGGGAACATACCCCACTTCTGTATGGTAAGTCTAGTTTAATGAATGCATTGTTCTCTTCATCTCCTGAAAGTATAAGTTAAATTTTTGTGGGTAGTGGCATGGAAGCTGCCTTAGCTTCAGTGTAGTCAAATGCATTGAGTATCTGCCAGTCCATATGGTACTGGTTTAAACTGTATCCATTGGTGGTTTGCTGTACTGGATTTCCTACAATGCTTTTGGCTTTGCCTAGATATTCCATTTCCCCCTTTTGAGAAATCTTGGATTTCAATTTAGGTTTGTTGTTTCCTGTAATCACCATGTTTTCAACTTGCACATACAGGAGACAATATTTTCTGTCATCTTTATTGTTTCTGAGGTAGAGACATTTATTGCAGGGAAATTTGGAGAACCCTATCCCTTGGAGGAAGGTGTCAAAACTTTCATTCCACATTCTAGGTGACTGCTTCAAACCATATATGGCCTGGCTGAGGCACCAGACCATATCATCCCCTTCTTTGAATCCCTTGGGGGTTGTTCTAAGTTATATAATTTCTTTTATATCAGGGTGTTTAGGAAGGCATTCATGGCATCCATTTGATTTATTTACCAGTTTTTGTGGGCTGAAAGTGCAACAAGAAGCCAAAGTGAGGTAGTTTTACCAGTAGGGGAGAACATGCTGTGGTAATCTACACTGTCAATTTTGGAAAAACTTTAACAACATATCTTTACTCTTGTTTTAAAAATATGCCATGAGTATTGTGCTGGGTCTTACATAGCCATTTGCCTTTAATTACCTTTTTCTGGTTCAGTCATTTTACTAATGTAAAAGCATGTCTTTCTTTCATTAAAGTGATCTCCTTTTTGAAGGACTTCATCCAGTCTGGGGCATTCCCGAGGTTTTGGCATTGGAGAAGAAGATTGGATTGGGTAGAATGTTGGTAAATGATTCTGTGAGGTGTGATAACACTACTTTGTTGTGAGAGAGCGCAGCTAAATTGGAGTACTTAATTTGTGGGATATTGTGGAGTCTCCCATCCTGGATTGAAGTGGGTGGATTGGTAGTGTCATTATTTTAACCTTGGCTTTTGGAAGTAGGTGGTGATACTGGATTATTTTGTTGAACAGATGGAGGTCCCAATTTGAGGATGAGTTCATGGGTTGGAGGTTAAGTACTGAAATTTTGTTCAGGAGGACTAGGTGGATCAGGATTATTTTCATCAGCTACAAATAGCAGGCATGAGTTGTCTTGACTAGGTGTATGATTAGGAGATTGCGTTTTGAAAGGGAAAAATTCTTCATCAAATGTGAAATCACATTCTGTCTTTGATTGGTACCTTGTAGGATTGTAGACAATATATTTTTGGTTCTCTTCACTGAAACCAAGGAGGATTCCTTTTTTGGTCACAAAGGAGAATTTTTTGTCCCATAGGGGCTTGCACACTAGGTAATGGGTCTTGCATTGGAATACTCTAATGTGATGTAATGATGGTGGATAATCATGCAATATTTTGTAGGGTGTAATATCCTTCTCAATAGTGGAGATTATGAACATCCTGTTAGTGAGTAAAATTGCTGTCCTTAAAGCTTCCCACCAGTATCCTGCTGGTTACCACTATGGATCATGAGGTCCCAAGCTCTTTCCACTATGGTTTGCTTTTGGTGTTTGGAAACTCAATTATGTTCAGGAGTTTTTTGGGCTGTTGTTCATGCATTGATTCCCAAATTATTAAGATATGATGTTACTTCAGAGTTTTAGAACTGTTTTCCTCTGTCTATGGTAAGATCCATGACTTTGTGGCCGGTTTACCCCTCAGCTTTTTGAATGAAATATTTTATTGAATCTAATACATCAAACTTGTATTTTGAAACAAGAGGATAACCCACTCTGTACGTAGTGTAATTGTCAGTGAAGAGGGCATAGTAAGCATATTGGGATGTGGTACAAATTATCCCACTTAAATCTACGTGAACATTTTGTAAGGGCTTAGTACTTCTTTGCCTTTCCTGGTTGTGTGCCCTGAATTTTGTTTTTGTTTTGATGCATGTGTTGCATTTTAGTTTGTTGGCTTTGTTGTGATTCAGGTTTTGTGTAGTGGCCATTTGATGTAATATTTTGTATTTGGTGTTGTAAAACCAAAAATGGGTGAGTTCAGCTGAAGGTTTTTGAGGTGTTTCAATGTGGGATTGAGGGCTCAAATTCAGAGTTGATTTGAATTCAATCAGATTATTGTTGAAAAATACTTTCAATAGAACAGTATCTTGGTTCTTGAGTTTGAAAATGGTCCCATTAGTGCAGATGTTGATTTGTTCCTGAAGTAGGATGCATCCTTCAATACGGTTCTTGGACAATTTGGGAAAAAATAGAGCATTTTAAAATCTGATTTGGAGGTTTTCCTTGCCTTGAATCACCACATGTCCCCTTTCAGCTATTGTTAGAGTTATGCCTCCTGCGGAAATTTTGATTTCTAGGCCACCTGCTGTATTGGAGAATCCTTTGGTCTCAAAGTAGTCAAGAATGTTGAACATGTGTTGAGTGGCTCTAGTATTGAATAGGATAATGTTTTCCTTTTTGCCAATTTTTCGATAGAAACACATTTGGTGGACAGTTTTGGGATAACTGAGAAGCATGGTGGTCAGGTTGGATTCAGTTTTTGATTGTTTAGTTGGGGTCCTAGGTGATTACCATTAAGGAATTTTGCCCTTCCATTCCCCAGCACAAATTTCTATTTTGATCCAGGCTTGCATTAAGTTCTCATTTCTGGTGTGGAACTGGCTTGGTTTATGAGGCCACAGGCACTTCTGCTTAGTGCATTGTGGTTTATTCTTCTTATAATTACTTATTTTGGCTTCTTTTTTTGTTAATGTAACTTTTGAGAGGTTTGAGAACTTCTGTTTCCAATAGTTCTTCATGTACTTGTGTATACGCGAGTGTTTTGATAAATCTAGTAATTTATTTGAAATAACTAGAGTACCTTGGGTGGATGGATTCAAGTAGGTTAAAGACCAGAATGTAGTTTTCAATATTTTCTCTGGATTGTAGGATTTGAAACTTGATAGTTTCAAATTTTTCCAGGTGTTCTCTGAGGGATGTTGTGGGTCCTTGCCTGATAATCTTAATTTTTTTTTCAAGCTTGAAGATATTATGACTGGAATGTTTGAAGTGAAATTCTTCGAGGGTGTTCCATATCTCAGGAGGACTGGTGTACTTGGTTCATTTAACAGATGTTTGGAATTTGGCTTTGAGTCTGGAATAGTTCTGGGTGTCAATTTGACTTATTAACCATGAGAATATTAGTTGTTTGGTGGCCTCATGGTGTATAATTGATTGAATTTCAGGAAAAATCTTTTTTTAAAGTAGGTATTGGTCAAATTTGATGGCTTTGAGTGCAATGGTGACCACATTTTACCAGGTATCATAATTTCTGTTTTCGAGCTTCACTGAAATCAATGGTTTTGATAGTAGGTTTACTAAATCCTGCTGGATGGTGTATCTGAGAATTCTGGCTTTTGAATCCCCAGAAAATGTGGTTGATTCCCTAACAGATGGTTGTGTGGTGAAGGGCAGTGCATTAGGACTGATAGATGGTCCAGTTGGTTTGGAAGTGGGTACTGGGCTTGATGTGGGTGATTGAGAAATTGGTGCCATTTTGGATTGTGCCTCTTGCTGCCATGTAAGAGCTTCAATGGAATACCTATTTGACAGAGGTATTGGTAAGTCTTAGAACCAGGCTAAGACTGATCACTTCCTAGAACAACTAATCCTGTTTGTAGACAGTCAAATTTTAGAATGTGAAATTTATGCAGAACAAGGAAAAGAAAGGCTCATTATATGGGATCCCCCCCAAAGAAGAGTGGAGGTGATGGGGATCTAATATCAGTGGACACTCATCTCTAATTTGTAGGCTCTCTTAGTGAGTGGTGCTCTCAGTCTCAGTGGCACATTTTTTTGGTCTGAAGTCACAGGGGATTGTTCCCTTTGACACCATATCTGGTCATGGTCTTTTAAATGTCCTCCCCACTTGTTGGTGCACTAGCCATGGTCATGGAATGGCAGATTTTAACAAAGTTCTTATTAAAACTGGAAATGCCAAAACAGAAATTCAGAAATTTTGTTATCAAGTCCAAGTTCTTATGAAACCTGGAAATGCTGACACAGAAATTCATTAATTTTGTTGTCACAGTTTGCAAAGAAGACAAGCACAGCCAAGTGAGAAGAATTTGCTCAATATAGGCTGTCATGGGAGCAAAAAACTCATATAGCCCTCCTATTTATAGGTGTTGTCCCCATTCTGATGTACACCTTGCACCAAGTGCTTATAGCTCAATGGTTAGAGCATCCTGTATGCAATGGGTAGATGTAGGTTTGACTCCCACTGACATGTGTTACCTTTTACCCATCATTATAGGCCATGAGACCATCACTGCAGCTGTAGAATACTGATTAAATTTTAGCCTGAAGATTGAATTTTACACTGAATATCATGCTTAAATATTGAATAAAAATACATGAATATGGGGTTAAAGGGCGCACCAAATGGGTGCTTGGTGTATGGGGGGGTGTTGTGATGTACACCTTGCACCAAGCGACTATAGCTCAATGGTTAGAGAATCTCCCATGCAATGGGTAGATGTGGGTTCACCTCCCACTGACTGTCTTAACTTTTCCACTTTATTACAGTCCCTATATAAAATTTCAGATACTAGATCTATACTGGGAATCATATGTGCTGTAAATCTCAAAAATGATACATCATTTTGCTTAGAAAGATCCACCACATGTTGCAGTTTGAGTTTTTTATTGTTTCACTCTTACAGCGAAGTTGAGAGTGTTCCATCTTAACAAATATTTTACAAGAACCTATCATGTTGCCCCTTCTTGCTCATCATGGAGACAATTTTTGTATCAATAAATCAAGATATGTAAGTGTGGAATAACTGAAACACAGAATTTTTTGTGCAAAACAAAAAACATCCTCCCCAGATTAAAATACACACCTACAAGATTGATTTGGAAGTGCTATTTTTGCTGCTCACCTGGGGTAACTCCAACCATATCCAATAAATTTTGCATCCTAATGGAAACACCAAGTGTTTCACACTATCTTCACCATCAATTTGGAAGGTGACTGAGAATAAAAAGACCACAGATACCTGGGAGGAAAAAAAGGGAAAACCATGGAAAAGGTGACCCCCAATGCCAGGGCACACAGAAATTTTCAAGAGGGTCTCCTCATCATTATGAAAAAATTAGACCAATTCTGAAAGCTTGCCCTTACCCAGTCCACTAGAGTTGGAAGCAACAGGTTGGAGAAAATGGCACGCCTAATGGCCACATCTTCCCCCCACCCTGGCACACCATTTGCAGGTGTCAACAGTGGAACACCTTTTTTTTCAAGTGATTTTTTTTCTCTATGGAATAAAAAATAGGACCAGAAAGCCTCATGTCCTTTAGAGGGCTTGAACCATTTTGTTGTGCTTTCCTGAGAGTTTCAATTGGCTGGCATGGTGTTGAAGCTGGTGGGCAAGTTCTCACTGTTGAAGCTGGGGTAACTTGGCAAAGCTGGTGGCCAGTTTCCTGGTCATTCAGAGTCCCATTGTTACTTTCCTTGCCCAAGTCCAACTCCAGCCCCAACCACAACCCCTTGCAATTTTCAAGGTTGTTTCCCCACCTGTTCATTCAGACCAAAAACCTTGTAATTCTCCAGTATAATTGGTTACGCACCTTCACACCTTTTTCTACATCTGAATTGAACTCCTGACCTATTCCTCCTTGATACAACCCCAAACACTTAGTTACATAAAACTTTGGCACACCATGGGGGGTTTTGAGACATTGGTGGCCCGCAATGGCAATACCATTTGGTGTGCCACCAACCTTAAATTCCACCTTTTTTGGAAAAAACCTCACAAGAAAATTGGGACAAAGGCGCATCATATTTACTACTATGGTCTATCAAGCATGTTTGGGTGCCATGTAAAGTAATTCAATTTTTTTGTAAAGTGCACATTTCACATTTTAAAGATTACTTGGCGCCAGGCCAAGTTGTTTGGGTGCCTTTTCAAGCCACCATTGGCTCTTAGAAAAATTATTCTGGCGCCTAGAAAAGTTTCACTTTGCACCAATGAAAGCTGGTTGCAATGTCCTCCTCACCACTCAGTATTTCAATTTCTTATCTAAAAAATGATGAAAAAAAAGTTTTTTATTTTTCATCAACCATGTATTTATTAATTACACACATATATCTGCTATTTGAAGCAATGAAAAGAAATAAATAAAATAAAATAAGATAAAAAAACATGATTTTTTTTGGAATAAATAATTTGAAATCAATGAAATGTTTTTTTTTAAAAAAATAGAGAAAATAAATAAAATAAGGGTCTACAAAGAGAGGGCCTTTAATTGGCTGCATCTTCAAAGACTTTGATAAAATTAATTTAAATGTGATTTTTTTTCCTTTTATCTTGGGCTATGTCCTCATTGATTCCTGTTTTGATTTTCTGAAAAAGCTCCTATCAATTATTTGGAGCCTTTCCTCAAAAATAGGCCTTGATTCAGTGGAAAATTCTTTTTTGATTGGGTTGAGAAAAGGGGAGTAAGGAGGAAGTAATTCAATGGAAAGTTACTTTGACTTGTTGAAATTGGCTCAAAGTTCTTCAAAGAAGGTGCCACAATGGATTGGTGCATTATAAAAAATGATGACCAAATGTTAAGGAAGTCTTGAAGAAAGAGACAAAAAAAATAGAGAGAAATCTTCACTAACTACTCCCTTTGCCTTGTTTCAATCTGCATTGAGGAGTTACTGGTAAACAAAGCCCTCCTCCTCAACAGGGAACCTCTTAAGACAACCTGCTTGACTTTGGGTACTAGGCTCAATACAGAGAGTAAAAGTGATAATATATATATATGTATAAAAGAAGAAGTTAGATCAAAATGAAAGAAAATTTCAATATAAAAAAGGAAAAACACACCTGAGGGAGCATAGCCATTGGTCCTGCTTGAATGCAAGTTTAACCCTCCCTCATCAAAACATATGATCTTGCTTTCAATATCCATTCCTTTATTTTTTTAAAAAAAGGCCCACTGCTCCAGAAGGTTGGGCAAATTCCATACAGAAGGGATTTTGGTTACCTGTTTGCAGGTGATATAAATGTCCTTGAGGAGGTTGCTGACAGCTTGAGTGGTGACTTAAATATCATGCTTGATTTTGAGGAATTTGACCATTTCCTTGAGCTTTGAAGTTGATTTCTGATTAATAAACATCAGCAGTTTGTTTATCAATTCCTCAGTAAGCTTGGATGGTTGTATTTTATTGATCTTGATGTGATTTGGATCTTCCTTGATTTACAATTTTACCTGGTGACACAATACATCAAAAGTGGACATTTCTTCTTCCTTTGTCATACCTTTGTCCACAAAATTCTTTTGGATGATAATGCAAAATTCTGGCGTGATGATGATGTTTTTTTTTAAAAATCCTTGTGGGTAAGTTGTTGATTGTGGATTTTTTCTTCAGTTGATCTTCTGATGTGCCTTCAGGATCTGCTTGTTTTGGAAGTTTTGTCTATTTATTTCCTCTGATTGGCAGGGAAAGATCTCAAGCTTGATCATTGCTTTCTTAAAGTTCAAGCACCACAGGATTGATTTATTTTTTTTTGGCCATATAAAAAAAAAGAATTAAGAAACATAAGGGTCAATAGATAGATCCTAAAATAAAAAAGAATAAAAAAGAAATTGGCTTAAAAAAATAATTACTTTTTTTAAAACCAAAGATGGTTGATCAATGGTTGGTGAAGAATGGAGGAGAGGAAGCTGGTTGGCAAAGTGCAACAAGCTTTGATTGGTGTGCAAATGAGCTTGGTTGGGCAGCAATATTGGCCCCCCAGAAGCCCAACCCAGGAAAGAAATCTTGGCGCACAATCAAGTTCTACGGGCGCCTATCCGATTCCTGCTGGTCAGGCAACAACAGTACTTGGCCTGGAACCCAAACATACTTGATAGATAATAACTGTTGCATATATATCTCACAAAATCACCATTTGAAGGTTCCAAAAGAGGGGTACAATAACAAATACACAAGTAATGTTGGGCTTGGACATAATACCAGGGCCTCATTTTTTGATCAAGGAAATAAATTAGAACATTCAGCATGAAAAAAATGGAAGCACCTGCCAGGGGGTGTTGCAACCTGAAACTTGTTTTGGATTGGTTTTGAATCTGAGAAAAATCGGTTTATAACTTGAGTAGGAAACTGGGAAAAGTGTTTTGAATCAGTTATTGAGTATTCCAAGTAATTCAATTGCATGCATGGGATACATAAGATTTAGAATTGTGGGGAATTTTAATTTTATGTAATGAATCATATTTACTTTAATTATTTAGAAGATTTAATTGAATGTGAGTGGTTGCCGTAAAATTTTCCTGGGAATTAAAATTTTCATCACTTTAATATTCAACAAGGAAATTAGGCTACTTTCATATTGACATCTTTTCTTCATTCTTTTGGATACATATGCTTTTTTCAGAAATTTTAATGCTTTGACAAATTTTCAGTTGAATCATTCAATTTGTGATCTCTTTTTTTATTTTATTCATGTGTTTTCCTGTTGATAATAATATTTTGAATTGATTCATATAATTTTAAATTGTTTGAATTTAATTTAAATTCAGGTATATTTTTTTATGTTATTATTTTTTTATTATTTTGAATTTTTTGATTTTCAATTTTTTTCAGGTTTTTTTATTTAAGCTTATTTATTTTTTTAATATTTTTTTGACTTTTGAATTTATTTAGTGCATAACTTTTTCAAAATACTTACCCTCAAATAAATATTTGGGTATTTTACATCCCTTTTATGTTCTGCACACAACAGAATTTTCTTGAAGAGAGAGGTATTTCAAAAATTATTTTGGGGGAAATTTCCATCACCACATTCTTGTAAATTAGATTCCAAAAATGTTACAAAGAATTATAAGTATTTGAAGAACTTGAGAATTTGATCCAAAAAACAACAAAATAAATCAATAAATTCTTGTAATCATTCCTTTGCATTTTCAATCAATTATGTTTTGGGACTAGATTCTCAGAGATCCCCATAATAAATTAAACCTCTCTGACATTTTTTATTGGTATTTTTAAGATTTATTCTTGACCACAAAATATTGGATTCAACATAAAAAAAATGCAAAATAACACATCCTTTGCAAAAATTTTTTTAAACATCAATAGTTAAAGTTTCTTGCATTCCAGGTATTTAGAATATCATTCAAAGATTGAAACAAAAATAATTTTCCATTTTGATCCAAGGTATTACCCCATAAAATATTGATCACCACAAAAAAACTGGAAAAAATAAAAGGGGTCTTCTACATTGTTTTATATTTTTGTTTTTTACATTCAAATCAAAAAATAAAAATATTAAAGGAAAATATGATAATTTTTTCTGCAAAAATCATGATTGGGCTCTATTTTACAAAAATATTAGTATTTAAACTGATTTTATGTTTGTTTCTGTCTTTCTTTGTCTTGGAAATGTACAAAAAAATAATTTTCAAGGAGCCCTGGTACCTAAATAATTTTTTGAAACCAGTAAGAGGGTCTTAAAAAATAATTCCCATCTTTTTATGCTTTTTTTTCTCAATTTATGTTCAACTTATTTTCCTTTGATAATGATTGTAGTTGTTGGAATTCCTTTCAATCCTATTTTATTTTTCTTTTGATTCTCAATTTTTTGGTAACAATGAAAGTTCTTTTGTATTTTTGAAGGCCTATTCTGGTGAAAAGTGAAACCCTTTTTGGAATTTTGATGTTTCTCCTCAAACACTAGCTCATCATCACTACAAATCATATTTTTGAAACACCAAGAAACATTCAATTTTGTAATACTGAGTGCACTGGCATGCGCTCCCACATAGTAGGGAAGGACCAAGAATTTCAGCTGGCAGAACCCAAATGTGCTCCAGGATTATTTTTTGATTATTTTTTGATTATTTTTTGATTATTTTTTGATTATTTTTTGATTATTTTTTAAATATTTTTTGATTATTTTTTGATTTTTTTTTTGTGATGTTATCAATTTTTGTTTTTTTTAAAAAAGGTTTTTGGATATTTTATTTTTTTTTGGGGGTGATGATGAATTCACAACTCCCAGTTGTGTGGGAGTCCTTTAGGGCCCCACACAACCCAATCAACGCGTGGGGGCCCATACACGCGTCAAATGGGTCGTTCCAAATTTATTTTTATTTTTTATCTATCTATTTATTGATTTATTTATTTTTATTGATTTATTTAATCATTTATTTGTTCAATTAATTATTTAATCAATTATTTAATTAATTATTTAATTAATTAATTAATTATTTAATTAATTAATTAATTATTTAATTATTTATTAATTGATTCAATGATTTATTTATTTATTCATTTATCAATGAATTCATTTATCAATTAATTCATTGATTTATCTTTTTTGACCAAAAAATCAACATATTTTGATTTTTTGATTGATTTCTGTTTTTTTTTTTTGAGTTTTAATTCAATTTATTTTACTTTGTTATTATTTTTATTTTGACCCACAACACTTGTAGTTCTGTGTCAAGCTACACAACACAGAACCATTGTGTGGGGGCTACACGACTACACTCAAGTTGTGTAGAGACCACACAACTCAATTATAGTTGGGTAGCATGCCACGCAGCAAATTTGAGTCATGTACACAACTCAAATGAGTTTTGAATTTATCATCACCCTTTTTTTAAAAAACATTTTTTCTTTCTAATTTTTAATTTTTTTTTAATTTTAAATTTTTGTTTAATTTTAAATTTTTTTTAATTTGAATTATTTTTTTTGATTTTTTTGATTTGTTTTTTACTTTGGTGGATGGTCTTAAGTTGCTAGATTGATAAAACTGAAGACTGAGAAATCTGGCGTTGATTGAAGAGCCATAGTGTTGAAGAGTGAGGGATAAGGTATGACAAGGTGAAATGAAAAGAACATACTGAAAAAGAAGGATGCGAATATGAGAATAATAAGACAAGAATCAAAAGAGTAGGACTGCAATATCTCACCAGGCACACAGACAGGAAATGCAATATTTTGAGAGGTAAGGCTTGAGATGGTATTGAGGAGAGGAGAAAATTAGGCTAACAATTAAATGAAGAGAGACAATGAGATGAAAAGAGAAAAGTGGTAAATGGGTGATGAGATGAGACCAAAAAATAGAGGACACAAGATTTGAGAGTGATTGTAAAGATTGTGTTCCAATCAGAGATCTCTATATTTGAAGTATTCTCACTGATAGTGCGCCGCGTGTTTCATAACAAGAGAGATGATACAGGACTTAACACCCAACCATGCCTGCAGAAATATTGACCAAAGAAAAGAAAAAAAAACCAAGATAAAAAAATAATCAAAGAGTCTCAGAGTGAAGGAAAGGAAACAACCAGGAGATACTCTGTGTGGAGGATGCCTTGGTTAGAAATTCAGCTGGAATTTGCGTGGATTTTATGAGCTTGATCTTGATCCTATTTTCCCTGATTTCTTCCCTCATTCCCTTAGTATTTAAATCCAGATGTCTTTTTTTTGGGTTCAAATCAAATTTTTGGATTTTATCATCCAATACGCTGTTGCCAATGTTCAGGGGAATAGTCTTCAACGCTGATTCAAAGATCTCATTGATTAGGGACTTGATCCATGTCAACTCATGATATGAATCCACCAATGCATTTAATTCTGCATCAGTCAATGACCATGTCATTTTTTTTGCTTACAACTGTTCCAAGAAACAATGCTCCCATAGAATACACAAAGATAGCCAGTTTGAGATTTTTGCATGCTGGGATCATCTGCCCAGGACTCATTGGAGAACAATTCTAGTGTATTTGAGTGAGGAAGGTGTTTGAGTTCCAATTGGTAATTTTGATTTGACTTCAGACATTTCCAGGTCTTTTTAGTTTGTTCCAGTGAGTAATCCCTGGCTTAAAATTGAATTGCACTAGACTTGACACAGAAAAGCTGATATCAGGCCTGGTGTAGCAAGCTATGTGATTAAGTAATCCTATTTCTGAACAATAGTTGATTTTCAATTCCTTGAAGGCCTCATGCTCTTCATTGGTGGCGGGCTTGAGTTGAAGGTTGTGAGTTACAGGCATAGATGATCCTTTAAAATTTGTTAGACCCACTTTTTCAAGACCATGTTAAATGTGGTTTGGTTGACTGAGCAGTATTCTGTTGTTCTGAACTTCTATCTTCATTCCAAGAATGGTATTTGGATCTTGAAATGACAATCCCTTGAATTTGTGTAGAAATTTTTGTTTGAAGCTTGACCATCTCCCACCAGGATTAAATCATCAAAATGAAAGAAAAGTTGAGATTTTCCATCTTCTGAAATGTACAGGCAAGGATCACATGCTGATTTTTAAAAACCAATCTCCTTTAACCAGGCCATCAGCATTTTGTACCAGTTCTTGGGTGACTTCTTCAATCCATACAGAGACTTCTTCAATTTGAGAAACCTTGAAGTTCAATTTGATCCTTTGAGAGTTTGGATTATAAATTCCTCATCTATTTCTGTGTGTAAGAATGAAATTTTCACCTCAAACTGTTGTACGTTTTGTGAGGAATTCAATGCATACACAAGTAATAAGCAAAGGGTTAATGGTTTTCCAGTGAACGCAAAGGTTTTGAATTATTCTATTCCCTCAATTTGATTGAGAACTTGCACATAAAGACATGCCTTGTATTTCACCAGATCCTCATGACGGTTTTCTTTCTGCTTTTAAATCCATGTTTTCCAAAGAGGGTTCAAGGGTTCTGGTCCCTCATAATTTTCCCAGACATTGAATGATTCTATGGAAAAAAGCTCAGAATCCATGGCTGAAATTAATTTTTTGCTTTCCTCACACACCACTGCGTCTTTGTAGATTTGGGGTTTGTGATAGTGAAAGAAACCTCAACACTGAGGGGGCCAAATTGCAGAGCAATCTCTAATACTTTTTGTTGACCCACCTGTTTGATGCAATTTTTCAGGCTGAGATTGTGATACAATGGGTGGAGGATCACTTGGAAAATTAGGAAATTCCGCTTCTGATGAATCCAAGTCAGATGAGGAACTGAGATCCAATTTTGAGGATGATTCATCTTCTGAGGCGGTCCTATATTTTGTGAAGGAAGGGGTGTATTTGCCTTGAGAACTGTCCTGTGGTAGATCCCTAGAGAATTTTAAGTCCCCACAGTGAAATTAATCTACCAAGTCCTTGGTTGAGATTGTCAAGATTGAGTTTTGAGGATTTGGAATTCTCAAGAACTTCACGTGCTTAGTGCAGATGATAGAAAAAGATTTAGTTAGGACTCAATAAGAACGGAAGAGAGGATTGAAGCCTACTAAGATTCCTTCCTCCCCCTTTTCTTTAAATTTTTCTCCCTTAGAGCGCTGCAACAGCAGGTAGACACAAGGACTCCCTATAGGTTTCAGAAAGGATGCCAGTAAAGTGTAGACATGTATCTAAAACCCTTGAAAGTTGGGTTTTTCCTGCCTGGAGATCTGGTTGAGAATTAGTGAACTCAATTTCATTATCTCATGCCACAGCTTAGCGGAAATCTGAGCATCTTTCAGAATTTTTCTGGTTGATTCAATGATTGTCCTATTTGCTTTTTCCGCTTTTCCATTGTGTTCCGAATCATAAAATTCCAAGATGACCTGCCAAATATGATTATTTTCATAGAAAGTTTGCAGTTTTTGATTGAAAAATTTGAATCCACCATCTGAGCACACTTCCCAAGGGAAGTATCCTCTTCATTGATACTCTTTTTCAATCAGGTTGATGATGATATCTGGAGTTTCCTCTCTTGAGCCCAGGGGAAACGCGCCAATGTATCCCAATGCATTGTCTACCAAGGTTATAATGAAGCAATGGCCTCCCTTGGATTGCAGCTTGAGAGGAACCATGAGATCTAGGTGAGTTTTTTCAAACACTTTAGTTGCCTTTGTTGAGTTTTCTTTGAACACTGATTTGGTGATTTTTCTTTTGATGCAGTGTATACACCCAAAACTTCTCTTTACATTGCATGGAGTATGTGTTGTGACTCCTTTCAGTCTTGTGATGGAGGCAGGACCATAGTTGCAATGGATTTTCATAAGCTCCTCTTCAGCAGTGAATTCCAGATTTTCCAAGTGACTACAAAGATGGGTTTGATCAAACAAGGGAGTTTCTAGTGAATACAAAGTTTTGATGATGGTCCCGCCAAAGAATTTGCACCCATCCTTGGAGACATTGAATTTATTTTTGCTTGCCAGTAATGTGAAACCTGCTTGATTGAGAGCTCCTGCGCTTATAAGATTGATGGTCAGAGTGGGTACGTAGAACCTGTTGAATAATTCAAGCGTAAAGCTGTCCCAAATCAACACAGAAGTTCTCCTGCTTTTTATCTTGAGTTTGGATCCTTCCTTGCTGTTTTCAATAAACTGATTGCTGCAGGGAGACATATATTTGAAATCTTGACTGTTTTTTTAATAATTTTAATAATAGGAATTGAAGCACCGCTGTCTAGAATGAGTTTTGATTTTGGGTTTCAATGATTAACCCACAGTGAGAGAAGAGCAAGGTGGTGTGTGACAGGATTAGTTTTGGGTTATTTTTAATGCAATTTCCACTTTTCTTTTGCCTCTTTCCACCAGTCTAGAGCCACTTCAGGATGCAGGTGCCAGCAATTGTTGGCAGAATGATGCTTGTCTTTTTTTTCATTATGATAAACTTTGGTACACCTCCAACAATCACCATGCTTATTGATGGGATTCAGTGCCGTTGGCTTAGTATTAGTCAATGCAACGTCTGTCCTTGAGTGTAGATTTTCATGGGCCATCTGTGCCTTAGATTCATTATTCAGATGAGTAAAGTGGTTGAGGAAATATTCCACTTTAAGTTCCTTGTCTGTGAGCATAATTTGACGTTTGAAATCTTTCATCAATTCAGGAAACTTGAAAAGCAAGAGATACCCCAGGATTCCATTGGGAAGGATGATTCTTACTTCTGCCATCTTCTCTGAACAAAACTTTTTCTTGGTAATGAATTCTTTGATTTCATCAGAAACAAATCACAAATAAAGGGAATTGTTGAAGACCCTAGCTCTATTTGAAGCTTGCAACAATGCATATTTATCAGTGATTGCCTTCCATAGTAGCTTTGCCAAGTTTTTGTTTTGAGGCGTGACAATGTTATTGTGTATGGAAGCCTCCAGCCTAGAGATGATCAGGAGCTTTATTTTTTTTCATTAACTTTGTTTTCCAGCACTGAGATGTTGTCATTGATAGGAATGGAGAATCCAAGGACATCCAGGATCATGTCCATCTTATCTTTCCAAAAGCCATAGTTGTCCTTGCTCAATCTAGCAATAGTTTCAAGAGCCAACTTGAGAATTTCCTTCCAAAATCATTTGGAAATAGATGCAGCCTTGATTTCCCAGTTATTTGAATCTAGAACTTTTTTAGACTTGCCTATTGAAAGAGCCTTTTGGCTTTTAACTGTGTTAAATTACTAGATTGATAAAACTGAAAGCTGAGAAATCTGGCATTGAATGACAAGCCGTAGTGTTGAAGAGTGAGGGACAAGGTATGAAAAGGTGAAATGAAAATATGATACTGAACAAGAAGGAGGTAAATATGAGAATAATGAGACAATAATCAAAAGAGTAGGGCAGCAATATCTCACCAGGCACACAGACAGGAAATGTGATATTTTGAGAGGTAAGGCTTGAGATGATTATTGAGGAGAGGAGACACGTAGGCAAAAAATGAAATGAAAAGAGACCATGAGATGAAAAGAGACAAGTGGTAAAAGGAGGATGAGATGAGACCAAAAAATAGAGGACACAACATTCATGAGTGATTGAAAATAGAGGACACCAGATTCAAGAGTGATTGAAAAAATTGTGTTACAATAAGAGATCTCTTAATTTGGAGTATCATCACTGATGGTGTGCTCATGTGTTTCACAACAAGAGAGATGATACAAAACTTAACAGATGGCTTGAGAAAAATTTGTTAGATTTTTCATTTTGCTTCTCAAACACTAGCTCATCATCCCTACAAACTGTGTTTGTGAAAAACCATTAAAAATTTAAGTTTTGGATAATCAGTGCACTGGTGTGCACTCCCATATAGTAGGGCAGGAACAATAATTTCACCTGGCAGAACCTAAATGTGGTACTGGATTTTTTTGATTTTTTTTGTTTGTGATTCCATTGATTTTTGGTTTTATTTTAATTTTGAGTTTTTTTTGTTTAATTTTTTTAATTTTTTAATTTTTTAATTTTAATTTTTTTTTTGGTCTGGCGCAGTGGAAAAATCAGCCTCAGCTGTCAACCATTCCAGAAGGCATTGTGATTTGTTTTTTCAATTTTTTGTATTTTTTTGGTTTTTTTGAATATGTTTTTTTTTTAATTTTAATTTAATTTAATCTTTGGGAGATGATAAATTCACAAACACCAGTTTTTTGGGAGCCAGGTAGGGCCCTACACAGCCCATTCAAAGCATAGGGGCCCATAAACATGTCAAATGGGTTGTTCCAGAGGTTATTGGACAAGTGGGACTCTTGGTAAAGACAATCCAAACAACAGCTAGCGTGTGACCAAGCTGAAAGCGGTAAACAGTTACCCTCCCAATCCGTAGATGGCACTGATTTTGAAAAACTTCAACAATGGATTGAAGAATTTATTGAAGAAAGCAAAAAAGTTTTTTAAACACCCATTGAAAAAAAAACCTAGCAAAGAAAAATAGTTTCAGTAGAAAGATGTTGATTTTTTTTAATTTTCTTGTTGTGCATCATGTTCATTTTTTGAAAAATAAGATATTATGGTTTTTTTGATAAGGATTGATGACAGAAATTTTATTCCAAGAGAAGTTGTAGCCTTAAGAAGAGCAGTATTGAATCAGCTTTGGCTGGAAAGGGAAGCCTGCGCTCATGCCATAGCTATCTGAATTGTGGGGAAGGTAAGATTAAAAATAGCAGTTGACTTCTGATTTGACATGGGGTTCAGGATTGTGGTTGAAAAATTGCAGATGATTAGTTGCAGCCAGGTTTTTGTATGGAAAAGAGTCCCATTTGTTTTTTTTTATTCCCTTGGATTTTGGTTGAGCCCAAAAGAATGACAACTACTTGAGTGCAGTGTGTGTTGAAATAGCCCCACTCAAGTAGTGTTGCTGGGGCCCATGTGCAAATTCATTATTCATTTCATGGCAATTTTCAACCAAAAACATCATATCAAACATGCTATTATCCTTCCCACTTGGTCTACAAAATAAGCCCACTTACTGCTAGACTCAAAGCTAAAACTCACCTCAGTATCTCATGATCTGCTTTTTTTACTTGAGAGTGACACCTATTCAGAAGCACAAGAGGTGTATGAGTGCTTTTTGACCACAAAATCCCCCAAATAATAGGGACCATTTGATTTGATGCATTGGCAGTTTAATTGATGGAGTTGGAAGCTGTTTACCTTTCAGTCAACTAACTGTGAGATCTGTGTCTGGTTAATTCATATGAATCTTTCAAGCCTGATTCATTCATTTATCTTGAGATAACCTTTTAATAATCTATTGCAAACCTTTGTTTTACTTTAAATTTCTTATCATCATCAAACCTTTGATTTTTGACCAGATTCAAGTTCATCTACTTGATTTCATCAATGTCCCTTGCATTCAAAATTGCATTTTCCCTGGAAGTTATTTCAATAGCTTCCCCATAATAATTATGTTGGCCAGCTAATATTGCAGAGCCAGCTGACAAGAATACCCAAAACCATAATATCAAAAATAAAATATTAAGGAGTAAAATTATCCAAACTTTTATGGAAAAAATGGATTCCACATCCAAGTTTAGGTAGGGTTACTCGCCAAACACACCCCTGAAATCCTATTGCTTGACCAATTGCTAAATAAAACCAAAAATATCACAACCCAAGCATGGCACTAGTTGACCCTTTTGATATTTCAAAAATACCATTACATGTATGTTACCTGAAGAAAATAAATAGAAGTATTTTTATATAGTTTATTTTAGTTTTTTATTTTTATTCTATTTATTGGTTTTTATTTTGGCCCACAAGACTTTTAGTTGTGTGGCACGGAAAATAACTACATTTGAGTTGTTTAAATCCACACACCACTTGAATTTAGTTGTGTGTGGTGCCACACAAAACCAAACCATTTTGTGGGGGCTACACAACTTCAGTTAAGTTGTGTGGGGGCTAAACAACTTCAGTTAAGTTGTGTGGGGGCTACACAACTTCAGTTAAGTTGTGTGGAGACCAAAAAACTTGATTGCAGTTGTGTAGCGTGTTACACAGCCCATTTGAATCATGTACACGACTCAAAGGAGTTGTGAATCTAACATTACCCTTAATTTTTTTTCTCCCCATCAACATGGTGGACAACTTAGGCTAAGTTGTCCACCTCCCTCCAGGAATTCTTTACATGCCTCCCATATGGGCAGGGGGAGCTAGAAAGGGGTCATTCTAGCCACAACCAACTTCCAGGTTTATGGAAAACTTTGTCTAAGTTGTTCATTTTTCTGGAAATAAGAGGATTCACAAAAATGAGGAGATAAATGATCAAAGAAAATTGAAAAAAAGAAAAAGAAATCTAAAACAAATTCTAAAAGAAAATTTCAAAAAATCCAAATGCCTTTGGGGAGGTGGACAAATTAGCCTAAGTTGTCCACCATTTTAATGAAGAAAAAAAAATTGAAATTAAAATGAAAAAACAACATATTCCAAATAAACAAAAAAAAAATCAAAAAAAAAATCCAAAAAAACCACAAAATCACAAAAATGACAAAAAACAACAAAAAAAACACAAAAAAAACCACAAAAAAACACAAAAAAAAACAAAAAAAAAAAACACAAAAAAACACAAAAAAAACACAAAAAAAACACAAAAAAAACACAAAAAAAAAGGAAAAATAAAATAAAAGAAATCAAAAGAAAACCTGCAACATATTTGGGTTCCGTCAATTGAAATTCCTGGTCCTGCCCTACTTTATGGGATTGCAAATCAGATCACTGAGTATCAAAAATTTAATGTTTTATGGTCACTCACAAACATGGTTTTTAAGTAGGATGAGCTTATGTGTTCGAGGAGAAAAATCAAAATTCTAAGGGGATTTTTTTAATTCTTCTACCCAAATACAGAAATTCAAAAAAATAAAAAACTAAAAAAAAATAAAAGTACAAAAATAAAACCAAAATCAAAAAAAATCAAGAGTATGCCCCTGTGACATTTTTCATGCACAAGCATTTCCTTGGTCTGGAGTGTTACATATACAGGTGTTGTGAATTTTACCAAAGTGGGGGGGGGGAATCCACCGGACCACTTTGGGTTCTTCCAGCTGAAATTTTTGGTCCTTCCCTACTATATAGAATTGCACACAATTGCAGTGAGTACTCTCAAATTGAATGTTTGATGATGTTTCACAAACACAGTTTGGAGTGAGGATGAGCTAGTTTTCAAGGAGCAATATCAAAATTCTAGGAAATGTCTCACTCTCACCAAAATAAATTTTAAAAATAAAAAACAAACATTCATTGTTGTTAAAATAAATTGACCATGAAAAGAAAAAAATATGGGATTGAAAGAAATTTTAAGGACTAAAACAAAAATAAAAGGAAAATAATTTAAAAATACATTGAGAAAAAAAACCATGAAAGTACAGGAGTTATTCTTTAAACCTCCTTGCCAGTTTAGCAAAATCATGTGGGTACCAGGGCTGTTTGCATTTTCTTTTTATATTTCTGTTTTAATATTTCCAAGAAAAAAAAAGAAGAAAAAATTGCAAAAGCAGTTCGAATATTAATATGTTTGTATGATTAAGCCCCTTAGGGATTTTCAATAAACCATGAATGATATTTTAATTGAATTTTTTTTATTAATATCTGAAAAAAACAAGATTTCAAAATGTAGACCACTCAATTTACCAACCCTTTTATTTGAACTTATTTTCATGGTAATAAATATATTCTATGGGGTAAAAATGTTCATTATAATTCCAAATCATTTTGTTCAATCTTCCAATTTTATTCTGAATACTTGACAAGAAAGAAACTTTGATTCCAAATTTTGAAAAATTAAATATTGAAAAGGATGGGATTTACAAAGTCCTTTTACATTGAATCCAATTTTAAGCAGACTAACATAAATCAAAAAAAATGCCAAGAAGATATTTGAAAGATTTTGAATTGATTTTAGAAAATTCCAAGGCTTTCAAGCACAAAAAGAAATTAAATTAGAAGTAAAAGAAAAATTCCCAACAATGTGTTGAGACTCTTTTTTATTAATTTCTTTTTTTTTGAGCGTATTCTTGAAGGTCTCAAAATAATTTGATAATTCTGAATGATTATTCATAAGGGCTTTGCATACTAATCTACAAGGCTGCAGTTTTATCAATTTCACAAAAAAATCCTTTGAATTCCTGTGTTTCAAAGGAAATGTCTGTGTGTGCACAAAATCAGGGGCATGTAAAGTATCTGTACCAACCAAAAAAACAGAAAGAAAGAAAGAAAATAAAAAAAGGGATAAATAAAAAAATACAAATATTAAAATCAAAAATAAAAGTCAAAATCAAAATGAAAACATAAATTAAAAATTGGATTTTCATGTATTGATGAAAGGCTCAATTCAAAAAAAATCAAAATAAAAAAAGAAAATGAATAAAAGAGTAAAATTAAATTTTATTTAAGGTATAATTATTAATCATAGTGTGGATTTGTTTCTGAATTTGGTTTATGGATCTGAGTGCATGCAGCCCATATTTTTTGCAATGTTTTAAAGATAATTTTCTGATTTTTTTTTTTTGCAAAAATGAGATTAGTACCGCCACTGGGACAAAATTTATTTTTGCAGGAGAAATAAAAAACAAAAAAGGTAGTCTATAAATAAGAATCAAGTTTACTTTATTCAATTCAATTAATATAATGTAGTAATGAAGCTTGATACTAATCCAATAAAAATTTCATGCAAGACAGGTCTGAACCAAATTTTTTGACAGTTTTGAAAAAAGATGACATTAGGGCGTATCAAAGTTAACAAAACACACTATTTTTTAATGGCACATTTCAAACCCGCCATTAAAAATAAAAAAACCCACTTATTTCACATCAGACGTGTCAAAGTTAACATGAAATAAGTGGTTTTTTTCAAATAAAGTATTTAAAAGATTCCGCCACCTGTCCATGTCATCCACCCCTTCCTTCCCACCTCCTTCTACCTCCAACCTCCTTGCAAATTTTTTTACCTCCAGTCTCATCATAAGAAGATTCACCACTCTCATCACTTTATCACTCTCATTGTCACTCTCATCAATTTATCACCCTCATCACTTGATCACTGACCACTTTATTGCTCTCATTGCTTCATTGCTCTCATTGCTTCATTGGTCTCATTGCTTCATTGGTCTCATTTCTTCATTGGTCTCATTGCTTCATCACTCTCATCACTCTACCTCCAACAAGAAATTGTACCTCCAACCTCATCCAAAGAATCTAATCATTGTTTTATTGCTCTTGTCACTTTATTCCTCTCATCACTTCATATCTCTCATCATTTTATCTTGCTTGTCAATTTATCCCTCTCATCACCTTATTGCCCTTACTCTTTCCAAATGACCCCTCAGCAAACCTCCACCCACAAGTCCACACAAAAGTCCAACACACCAAAGCAAAAATTGCCAAGGAACTCCACAACAAACAATCCTCCCCCATCAGATTCCAAGGGCTCAAAAAATCCTCCCCCATCAGCTTCCAAGGCCTCAAACCATCCTCCCCCATCAGATTCCAAGGGCTCAAGTCAGCTCAAGAGAGCTTATCACATCATCCTGGTCAACTGGCTCAAAATTCCCTCAAAGTATGATGCCTGCTTTAGATCCAACAATGAAACACATGTCAGCCAACCTCCATCCTCTAACGTCAATGGTTATCTCCTCATGGCCAATGAACTCAAGAAAAAAACAAAAGGTAGGCTGGATCTGTCATCAAAAAAAATGAGGGAGAAATTCAAGAATTATTGAGCCAAGTACAAAAAGGCCCACTCCATGTCAATCTCCACCGGCTTTGGTATCACCGACTCTTAAAAAGCCAAGGGAATCAACTTGGTGGTTGATAAGTTGGACACCATTTGTCCTTTTTATATTAAAATGTATGAAATCTTTGGAAAGAAGGCCAAAATCACCCATTTAGCCGCTTTTGATGCCCAACAATCCAATTCAGTCCACGCTGAGGACTTTTCTGGGGATGCTCAGCCTAGCAATGGTGA
Organism: Puccinia polysora; assembly: GCA_025617555.3. Classification (NCBI taxonomy): domain Eukaryota; kingdom Fungi; phylum Basidiomycota; class Pucciniomycetes; order Pucciniales; family Pucciniaceae; genus Puccinia; species Puccinia polysora. Next base: position 42,693,073 of record CM062629.1, read on the forward strand.
TCCTGAAGAAAACTTTTCCTTGGAGTGGCCCCCATCTGATGCCAAAGAGGATATCCAATTGCTATCAGCTCCAATCACACCTACTTCCGCATTGATTGATGTGTCAAACCATACCTTGGACCCCTCCCCTCCTTCTTTGGATTTCTCTCTTCTTGGGTTAGCAGATCTCATCAACCTTGCTGATGCAGAACAAGATACTCCTCAGTCTCCATTACCCTCAACACCCATTCAAGTAAGGAACCAAGCTCTTTTCTATTCTGTCTTGTTAATCCTGACTGATTTAGATTGTAAAAAAACAGGCTCATCCATTCCAGAATGGCCAAAAACTCTAGCCAACTGGGCCTCTGGCATGGCCTTTGAACACCAGTGACAACTTTCAGACTCAAACCTCCTCTTCCAAGGGTAAGCAAAAGGCCTCCAATTCCATCAATATCAACCCCAAAAGTCATCAAAAGAGGAGAAAAACTTCTGGTTTTTCAGGCTTTGAAGAAATCATGGAGAAGCAAGATTCATGTAAATCCACTGGTTGAATATCATTGCTTTCAAAACCATGCTCTTTGCTTTTCCCCTGCAAAAAATTGTCAAATCACAAATTGAATCCAAAAAACTTGAGTTTGAAAAGCAAAAGTGGGATTGTCAACTGGCCATGGATGTTAAAAAGCAGAAAGCCAAGTGTTTGCCTCATCAACAAAAATGGAATGCTGAGTGGAAGTTGAAATAGGCTGAGCTAGAGTTTTAAAAAGAGGAAAAGGAGAAGGATCAACAGCAAGCCAAACTGGAAAAGGAGTGGGAACAACTTGCAACCAAAAAAAAGGATAAGGTATCAGTAGCCTTGGCTTGAATCGGTAGCAGTAGAACAGTAGATGAGATACAGCAGATAAATCAAATTCTGGTCTTTTAAATATATTTGCATGGGTGAAATAAAAACAAAAAAATTATTTTTGATTAAAACATTTGGGAGTATTCTTAACCCCACCAACATACAGATCTTTTTTGTTTTTATTTATATTTTTTTTTCTAGAGTAAATTTGGCCATTATTCAAGTCCTTACAAGTGTTCCTAGTTTTTTTATTAATTTGAAGTGACATGACCATTCCAATATGGGTTGCTGTGTCCACAGCAGGAAATGTACAGTGCTTGTACTTATTAGCTTCCCAAACCATTTTGAATATACCTTTTTTATTGAAATCAATTCCAAAGCCAAGGTCAGGAAAAACAAATTGGCCATCCAATACTTGATATTTGTCCATATTTTCAATAAGTCAACCGTTTTATTTCTTGGTTGGAACAACAAGTAAAAAGGAGTAGCCAGAGATGTTGCCTTTGTCAATATGAGGAGAATTGTAAGGTTTTTTGACCAGACCAGATCACTTTTTCATTAAAACCTTCCTCAGAAACCTCCAAAGAAATTTTGGAATCTCTCATTTGATTCCTCTTTTGGTAAGCAGCCCTACTCTTCCCACCTCTCTGTATGTTTTTCAAGCCATCTCCTCCCATCTTTTTCCCTCCCAATCCTATACTTAGATTGGGTTGAGGAAAAAGAATAGATTCAAATGTTTGTGTAACATTTTGAGGGGGTGGGAGAAGAATAGGATGTTCCCCAAAAGCGGTCAAATGTTTTCCAAAAAAAAAAATGCCAGTCCAATAGACATTGTTGGTGAAACATGTTTGAATAAAAAATAAAGAAAAAAAACCTGGACTTGAACCCCGGGACACCAGAATCTGAATCCCCCCCAAAAAAAAGGCATGAGTGACCCACGCAACACACCGACAAGCAAAGTTATCAAAAAAATTAAAAAAAAACATACCTTCTATGGAAAAGAACACCTCAATTAATCAAAAAAGAACCTGTTGGCTTTGGGTGCAGTCCAGAGACACCTAAAAAGAAAAAAAATCAGGGAGGTCAGCACCAAAGAAACCTCCAAAAAAAAGTGGAGGAGACATTAGCAATCAATTGCTTGATTGATTGCAAAAAAATCAAACGATCAATTGAAATTCAATCAAGAAATCAAAAGCAAATTGATTGCTGATAGGGATCAATGGATGCATCCTAAAAAATTAAGAAAACAGCCCATGAGAACTTCAAGACCAAGTCAACCCCCATGCAGGATGTATGAAACCTACCTTGAGACCCTTGTAGGTCACGCAACAAAACATTCCAGTTCCATCAAGCCTCCCATTATTCTGTAGGATTTTGAGCATGATGGATCAACAGGCATTGGTCACTTGATTGGTCTTCACGTCACTTGGTGAGAAATCCAGAGCTGGTGAGCCACCGTCACCTTCACTACTGTAGTGTTGATTGGGCTTGAGGTCAATTTCAAATGGTTTGGTATCAATTGAATCATCTTGGGTGGGGTCAAGAGATGGGAGAGGGGCGGATAAACATTCAAGTTATTTTTTGAGATGAAACTTTGTCTCCAATCTGAATATATCATTGTGCCGGGGAATTGGAGAAGGTGAGGAGCAAGAGGAACTGGGAGTAGGTAGGAGGGCCAGTACGGCTTCTGAAAGACTTGGTTGAGTCTTGATTACGTCTCTGAAGAACTTGGTAGTTTTGATGGTGGCTTGGGATGAGAAGACAATAGTGGAGGCAATCAATCAGTCAAGATCCAAGCCCATGGATTGAATGACGCTCTCTATGCGTTCACAAGGGGGTAAGTTGTGTATCTGAGGATTGTAGGAGGGCGGGAAGATGGGAGAGAGGCAAATTTTTTTGGATGGACAAGGACTGATGGGAGTATTGGGTGGTGGGGGTGGAGGAAGTGAGGGAGAAGGATCTGAAGAGTTTTGATTGGGCTTTGAGGCAGGATTGTTAGGGAGATTGATGGCTGAGAGGGGTAGTTTGAGTTTGGGATTGTGTTTTAGTGATTTTGGGGCCAATCTTGGATTGTTTCAATCTGGATTAAGCTTACATTTACCACCCCTGGCAGAAATAGTTGAGATTTTAGGATGTTGGGAGGTTTTTTGAGCCTTGGTTGTATGAGTTTTTGGACAAGCACAAACGCTTTGGAGGGAATGATTGTTGATCTTGACATAACATTTGACCTTCTTACCACCATAGAACCCTAATTCAATCTGTTCACCATCTTGAAGTTTGATTTTGACGCCAGAACTCAAGCCCTCCTCAAACCTTTTGCCATTGACCATGAGGCCTTTCTGACACTTGAAGATGATTTGGATTTTGAGGCCATCAAGTGGAGGGGCAATGAGGGTAAATAGACAATGGGTACAAGAGGCATGAGTGAAAGATTTAGGGAGGGTGATGGGTAGTAGGGTGGATTTAGGGGTGATTTTTTTTTAGAGGAGTGAGAGGTCAGGTTTACGGCAAAAGAAAAGACAATGGCCGGGTTTGATGGGGATGCGGATGGGGGGTGATGAGGATGATTTGCAAGGTTTAGATTCCTTGGAGGCATGAGGACAAAAAAAATGAGGAAGAGGAAGATTTGAGGGATCAGTAGTAATATTTGTTGTTGTTGTTGTTTTGGGAGTAGGAGTAGGAGTAGGAGTAGGAGTGGTAGTAGGGATAGATTGAGGATGAGTAGGATTTGTGGAAGGGAAGAGGGACTTGGGAGGATAGGGGGGATGGTCAACTAGGATGGAGGGTTGAGATCAGGAGTGGGTGTAGGGGATTGGTGATAAATGTTGGTAGGACTTCTCAAGAGAGTGCTGGTGGGAGGGGAGGAATGGGAAAGCTTGAAGGCAATAGGGTTGTTGAGAGCCGAGTGATCAAATTGGTCAAGGGTTTGAAGCATACAGGTCAGGGATTAGAGAAGATGAGAAGGGATGAGGGTAGGCCAGGACAAGGAGATGGGACTGTTATGGATTTTCTGATGTGGATGGGTGTTTTAGATGTGATGGATGGTGGATGGATGATGATGCATAAATGTTGGGTTTAATGGTGGGTTTGATGTTTGAAATCAGCCATTTTCATGAAACCCACCATTTTTAAATACACCAGTTAGGGGGTATGCGTATTTCAGAAACCCGCCATTAAAAATGGTGGGTTTGGTCAAAAAAAATGGCGGTTTTCTCATGGCAGGTTTGCTAACTTTGATACGCCCTATTAGGGTGCATCAGAGTTAAGCAAACCTTCCATTTTTTGATGGTGGGTTTCAAACAAAATCTGCCATTTTGAACCCACCATTAAAAATCAAAAAAACCTACTTATTTCACATCAGACTTGTTGGATTTGCCTGGAAATAAGTGGGTTTTTTCAAGTAAAGTATATGAAGGCTTCCGCAGCCTGTGCACTTCATAAAACCCTGGTTTTCCACCTCTGACCTCCAAACAATTCTACCTCCAACCTCATCTGAAAAATAATTTGATTCATTGCTCTTCATCTCTTCATCACTATCCTCATCACTTAATTACTCTCATCACTTTATTGCTTTCATCACATCCAGCTAACTCTCATTGCATCACTATCCTCATCACTTCATCACTCTCATCAGTTTATTGCTTTCATCACATCCTAAGTCTCATTGCTTCATCCCTCTTGTCACTTCATCACTCTCATCTCTTCCTATCCTCTTTGATTAATTACTCTCATCCTCTCACCACTTCATCACTCTAACAACTTAAACACTCTCATAGCCCTTCATCCCTTCATGCCTCTTACTCTTTTTAAATGGCCCCTCAGAAATACTCCCCCTGAAAGTCCACTAAAAAATCCAATGGACCAAAGAAAACATCCCCCAGGAACTCAAGATCAAACAATCCTCCCCCATCAGCTTCCACAGGCTCAAGTCAGCTCAAGAGAGCTGATCACATCATCCTGTTAAAATGGCTCAAAATTCCGTCCAACTACAATGCTTGCTTTGGACCTGACAATGAAACACACGTTGGCCAACCACCATCCTCTAAGGTCAATTTTTATCTCCTGATGTCCAATGAACTCAAAAATAAAAAAAAATGGTATGCTGAATCTCTCATCCAAACAGATGAGGGAGCAATTCAAGAATTATCAAGCCAAGTACAAAAAGGCCCACTCCCTGTCAATCTCCATTGGCTTTGGTATCACCAAATACAAAAAAGCCAAGGGAATGAACTCAGTGGTTGATAATTTGGACTCCATTTGTCCTTTTTATATTCAAATGGATGGAATCTTTGGAAAGAAGGCAAACATCACCCCTCTAGCTGCTTTTGACACCCAACAATCTGATTCAGTTGATTCCAAGGACTTGGCTGGGGATGTTCAGCCTAGCAATGAGGACCTTGATGAAACCTTTGCCTTTGAGTGGCCCCATCCGATGCTGAGGAGGATATTCAAACACACCAGCTCCAATCACATCTACTTCCGCGTTGATTAATAAGTCAAATCCAACCTTGGACCCCTCACTTACTTCCTTCAATTGCTCTCTTCCTGGGGTGGAAGAACTGGATTTTAAAATATGGATGCACTCAGGTAATGTGCATATTAGTTTGTAATCCAAATTGGATGCATAAATGTGCCTCCAAGGCCCATTGGACATCAGGTGGGCCATGTGTGCCTTTGTGGGTGTTATTGGTTTTGGGCATTTGGGCGCCAAAACATGTTTTCCAAGTAAATAGGGAAACAGGCCTTGATGGGCCCATCAGGGTGGATGGGCCACCTTAGCCAGATGGGCTTATTGGGGCACTTTTGGGCCCAAGGATTATTATGGAAATAATTTGCCAGATGGGCTGGCCCGCCAAAGTATGTTTTTTTGGGGTCATGGGGCCTTGGCTGCCCATTGGGGCCGCTTCTTTCCATTGTAGGGGTCAGGGAACTCTTTTTGCAGTACCCCCACCTGCTGTGTGCAGGGCCGCGGCCCCAGTTGCGCCACCCGGCTGGTTGCAGCCCCCAGGGTGGTTTTCTGTTGGGGGGCTGGCGCCCCCGCCTCACTCCCTCCCCTTGCTTGGTCAAAAGGGGGAGGGAGGATGGCTGGTCCCTCCTCTACTAGACCAGCCAGCCAGTTGTAACAAAGGCAACCGGCAAGGTGGGAGGGGACTTGATCACCCCCCCCCCACCTCAAGACCAATTAAGATGGGGCCATCTCCCCCCCCCCCATACCAATTAAGATGGGGCCATCTCCCCCCCCTCACCCTGTTACCAAGGGGGAGGACCAATGGGGCTGGGTGGGCCTGACCACCACCCAGCTCACCTTCTTTGTGAAAATTTCTGGGGGTATTGACCCCCAGGGCCCCTGGAGGAGGATTTGATCACCTCCCCAGGGGATTTGAGCGAAGGAGGGGGGGGTGCACGCCCCCCAGTTACACCACCCCCCTCATGAGTTCTTGGCCGGACCCAGAGTGATTCTGGGTCCACCCTGGCCATTTTGAGGGCCAGGGGCCTGGTTGCAGGAGGTAACCAGGCCTGTGAGTGTATAGAAAGGGCCAGAAGAGAGATGTAACCAGGTATCAGGGCTGGTTGTAATAGACAACCAGCCAGGGTCTGAACAGCAAGAGTCTAGCCCTGTGAGGGTGGAGAAACCAAATTTGACCTGTACAGGCTGGTTGAAAGGGTTCAGAACTAATGGCAAGTGGGCTGAGTAAGCCCAAACCAAGTAAAATGGCTTTTAGAGCCTGTAGATTTCATTTGGGGCGGAATTTTTGCCTTTTGCTTGTCATTAAATGAGCTCCAAATGAGCACCATCTTCTGTATTTAAGGAGCTCTTCTCCCTGATTTTTTCCATTCATTCATTCATCAATTAATTCAAATTCACAAGTGTGCCTTTGCCTCTGCCTCAGATTAAGGATCAATCATAAGAAATTATTGTCTCTGCATTTCTTTTGCTTTAAATACTGCTCTTTGACTAAGCTTGTGGGCCAATAATTCTCACACTGGAGAACTTGGCCAAAGAGGAGGATTTCATTCCCGTATCACCATTTCCATCAAGATCTGCTCAAGAAAGGAACCAAGGTCTTTTCTCTTCTTTCTGGTTAAAGCTGACTGATTTAGATTGTAAAAAAACAGGCTAATCCATTCCTGAATGGCCCAAAACTCAAGCCAATTGGGCCTCCCACATCCCTTTTAAATGAGAGCAATGATTTTCCCACACAAACCTCCTCCAAAAATGGAAATCTAAAGGCCCCCAATTGCATCAAAATCAACCCCAATAGCATTCAAAAGAGGAGAAATACTTCAAATTTTTTGAGCTTTGAGGAGATCATGGAGAGGCAAGATTCAAGTTAGCCCATTTGATTCTCCTTGCTTTCAAAATCAAGCTCATTCCTATTCACCTCTGAAAAACAGTGAAATTGCAAATTGAATCTGAAAAACTTCAGTTTGAAAACAAGAAGTGGGATGGTAAACTGGCTATTGATTTTCTAAAGCAGAAAGCCAAGAGTTTGGCTCATCAAAAAAAATGGGATGCTGAGTGGAATTTGAAACAGGCTTAGCTAGAATTTCAAAAAGAGGAAAAGGAGAAGGATTGACAGCAAGAACAACTGGAAATGAGGAGGGAAGGACTGGCAACAGAAAAAAAGGATAAGTTGTCAATGGCTGGGGCATACATTGGTAGCAGTAGAACACTAGATGAATTAAAGCAGAGTACTCAAATTCTGGGCCTGCAAATATATTTGCTTTCATTAAAAACTTAAAAAGAAAAAAAAATCATTTTTGATTACAACAATGCTTAAGACTATTTATAACCCCACCAATAAAAAAATATTTTTTCTTTTTATATATATTTTTTTCCTAGAGTATATTTTCCTGCTCCCCAAGTCCCCGCAAGTGTTTTGAGTGGTTTTGTTGATTTTCATTGACATTTCCATTCTTGTATGAGTGGCACTCTCCACAGCAGGAAAATTACAGTGCTTGTACTTATTGGCTGCCCAAACCATTTGGACTATACCTTTTTGCTTGAAATCAATTCCCAAGCCCAGGTCAGGAAAAACAAATTGGTAGTCTTATACTTGATATTCATTCATAGTTTTAATAAGTCATCCATTAGATTTCTTGTTTGGAACTGCAAGTAAAAAGGAATACTCAGAGATGCCACCTTTGTCAATTTGAGGTGAGTTGTAAACTGAGTTGGAGGTTAAAGTGACATGCAGAGAGCAGTCAAAGGGAGTAGGCCAAGAGCCAAATTTGAGTTATGAAAAGGAGGGGATGCAGTTTTACTTCATTATTTCATGGTGTGGTGACCAAATCTGGACACCTCAGGACCACTGCGGAAAATTTAAAAATTAAAAAAAAAATTCCAGAATGTTTCCTTATTTAGTTTCCAAGTTCCCAACCTTCCCTTCTTGTACACCCCCTGCAAAGAGCTGATGCTGCAGATGCTGCGTTGTGCTGACAACCCAAGGTTTCATGGCTTTTTGGGCTCCGTCAGCTGACAGCTTCAGTGACACCTCAGGTAAGTTTTCTGTGCTGTGCACACCTGCATGTTTCACCACAGTCAATGTGTCATCTTGGCTACTGCCCTCAATACACATATCAACTTACCACATTTGGTTGTGTTGCGCATCTCAACATTATGGAGCTTTGTAAATGCTCAAGATGTTCACAACACAACTGCACTTATCAAACCAGTCAACCAATTCAAGGACTCTGGGTCCACCAAAGTACTCTCCAAAAACATCAAATTCAAGATCAACATTCCAACTCTCAGCTACATAAGTTCCTCAAAGATCTTTCAGTTGACAATTCCAGATCACCTCAAGACTAGGATGATATAGCCTCTTCAGACTTTTGCTCTAATGAATCTGAAAATGATTCTTTGCCTCAAAATACCGTCAATCCTTTGGATTTGATTGGTAAGTCCTGTTGTCCCATATTTTTACTATGTACTATACTGATTACCAAAAGTTCAATCATATAGAATTTGTAATGTACTTTCTGGCATGGTTGCATCTTGTTTGTGGTATCAGCAAGAGTTATTGTTGGATTGCTTGGGACTACGTCATGTTTTTAATCTACCTGTCTTCTCAAAGAAAGACATTTGTTTCCTGCAAGGACCAAATCCCTAAAGATATATGCACTATCAGAAAATACCTCAGTCTAAATTCAACATTTGAACTCCATGTCTGTTGCACAAAGTGTTACTCTCTGTATGCTATTGAGAGAGCACCTGAAGAATGTGGTTACAAGGCAACAGCACGCTCAAATCCATGCAACAAAGAACTCTTCACAGCATTCAAATTAAAATCTATATCCAAAGTAGGCAAAATATCTGAGTGTTGCCCACAACCACCTACCAAAATCAATATCCATCACCAAATAGCAAGAAGTTTTTTCATTACTCAATATTTCTTTGCCTGTCTCAAGTTGTTTTTAAACCTACCTAATGTAGAGGTGTCAATCAATGAATGTAGGGAGTCTCTTGCAAAAGGTCCTGGAGATCATGTTTTGGATTATCAACAATCTCAAGCTTGGAAGAATCTCTACAGCAAAAACCAACCTCCTTTCTCAGCTAGTCTCAAACTCTATTTTTCCCTCTTCATTGATTGGTTTAACCCACTTGGCAAGAAGATTTCCGGAAAGTAGGTCTCAATGGGTGTGATTGCTTTGCATTGCCTTAATCTACCACTTTGCCTGCAATACAAATTCCAGTATACTTATCTTTCAGGAATTGTACCTGCCCCAAATCAACCTGAGATGACAACTATCTCTCATTTTCTTTCCCTGCTCGTTGATGAAATTATCAAGCTTCAATCTGGTGTCAAAATTCAAACTCTGGATCACCCCCAAGGACACTATGTTTCTGTCAAGCCTGGAGCTCTTGTTGGCAATGTTGTAGCAACCCACAAAGTTGCTGGATTCATGTCACACTCAGCCCAGTATTTTTATTCATGGTGTGATTGCACAAAACCATACATGTAAAGCATAAAACTTGGTGCACTACGCAAACAAATGCCTGTTGTGATGGCCTCTCATCAATGTAAAAAATTGCCTTTGGTAAAAGCTTGTGACAAACTATCAAGATCCACTGTCATTTGTTGGTCTGAATTGAATTGTATTCCTGGGTGGGATCCAGTTAAGAATGTCTCCCTTGGAATCATGCATAATTGGTTTGAAGGTGTTCTTCAACACCACTTTTGATATTTCTGGGGTTTTGAAGTAAAAAAAAAAAAAAAAAAAACATCAAATGCAACCCAAGATCAACTAGACTCCCATACCAGTGATTCTCAAATTGATACTACTTTGGAAGAAAACTATCCAGTAGAAATCAGTGGCATATTGACAAAAAATCAGAAGAAACACATGAAACAAAACCTTGCTCAAGTCATTGTTCCAAATGGAATAACTCAACTTCCAAGGGAAATTGGTGAGGTTAAGAATGGCAAACTAAAAGGTAGTGTATGGCATGCATTGTTTGCCATTTACTTGCCCCTTGCATTCCTTGATTCATTTTCCAATGTTTTTGAACAAGGTTGGGACCTTTTATTGAATTTGAAGGCATTAATTGTTTGTACTTAGATTGTTGGGGCCAAGGAAGTCACCCCCAAAGATGTCAAGTGCTTTGAAGATAATTAAAACAAATATACAAGAACATCAAGACATCTTTTGAAAAATCTCCATATCCTCCCTAATCACCATTATGCACTACATATAACCAATCAATTGAGTTTGTGGGGGCCTTTGCTTGGCATCTCAGAATTCCCTGGTGAATGGTTAATTGAAATACTGCAAAAAATTTCAAAAAATGGTCAAATTGGTGAGGAAGTGTTAGTTATTCATTTCTTAGTTGTTTGATGCTGACGTTTGAAAAACAACTGGATTAGACAAAATGAGCATAACAAAAATGAAGAAAGCCACCCAGATGCAAAGAATAATGGTAAAAAATCAATTTGATGTCATCAACAATATCAAGGAGTTCCAACCTGACTATGTGTTGAGAAATCACTTCTCACAACTCTCCTCTCTCTGACTTCCGCGCACCCTGAAGATGAGTGTGAACACTCCATTTCTAAGATTGTCATCTCTCAACTCGAGTCTCCCAGCTTCAGATCTTGGAAGGGTGTGAGGTTCGAGGTTCATCCATCTGAACAACCTCTGACGACAGCTACTCGAAATCGATCTCTTTCTTCTTCTGATCTTCCTTCTTTTACTCCTTCCTCATTCTATCATTCTTTTCTTCCTTTTCTATTTCTTTCTTTTGTTCCTGTTCTTTTCTCTTAAATCTCATCTCGCCTCGACTCTCGATCCACCATCTCAGCTACCTCAATTAAACGGCCCATGTGTTCTTGTCTGGTAAGAGACCTATCCGCATGATCTATCACAACTAACAACTCTCAACTCTGACCTCTGTCCGTTTCAGTCGTCTACTCATTTCCTCTAGCCTCATCCTTTCCTCTGCTGCTCATGCTGTCCTGTTCCTGATCATAGTCCTAGCGTTGGTACTCCTTTCATTTTCTTCATTATTCATTTTTCCTATTTTGAATCAGTTGGTCTAATTATCTCTAAAACCCATGCCTCTAGCCCGCTGGTTCTTTTTTTTAAGAAATCAAATAGTGAAATCAACACGGTTAAAAGCCGAAAGACTCAAGCTAATCAAAAATGAACGAACCAGCTGGGGCCAACGACTATTTTCACCAATTTGCCCTCAAGGCCTCGGTCGATGCCATTCCTCCTCTCAACGAAGACAACTATTCCATCTGGCGCGACAAGATGTTAATGCTATTCGATCTCAAGGAAATTAAGGACGTCATAACTAGGAACTCCGGCCAACTTACGATAAAACAAGATTGAGAAATCCGAGCAATCATCCTTTCTAAACTAGACAGCGTCACTCATGCCAATGTGGTCAACTCGGCAAACATCTCATCGTCTAAGCTGCTCTGGGCCAAGATCACTCGTTGATTTGCTTCATCCGAAACTGCGAACAGAGCCCGAGTTTTCAATCAATCTTTACATGCTCCCTTCAACGAACACGCGATAGAAAACTTCATCACCGATATCAGAAAGGCACTTACCAGGATGGCAGACGTGGGCATAGAATTACCTAAAGATATAATTGCCTACCTCATACTATTCAAGTTTCCCCCGATTCTGGAAAACCTCAAGCAACAAATCATGCATGTAGAGAAGCTGATAACGGTAGAAGTGGTCTTCAACCATCTTACTCAATAGAATAATGAGCGAAAGGCTCAATTGAAGATAGGCAAATCAGCTCCGGATATTACCCTAGTTACTACCAAAGGCAGAACAGAGAGAGACGATAAAAAGGCCCGAATCCGATGCAGAGAAGGCTACCACGACCCAAATGCTCCACATCCAGAGACGTCCTGCTTTCATCTCCACCCCCAAATTGCCCCTGGATGGTGGGTCGAACAGCAGAATGAATGGAAAAATAGAACCAAAAAGAACCCAACCATCAACTATCATTCCCTACTCACCCTCTGGATCAACTCCAATAATACCCCGAATCTCTTATTGGACTCCGGCGCAAATATTCATATATTCAACGACCTGAAATTCTTCACTTCCATCAATCTTCAAGACGATCCAGAAGAAATCAAGACTGGAAAGCTAGAAGCTAACCTTAAAATTCGAGGCACTGGTACGGTCCGACTGGAATGGAACGATTCGGTCGTAACCTTAGATGAGTGTATGTATGTCCCAGACATAGTGGTTAACTTAATTAGCCCCGGTCTTCTAGCAAAGAAGGGATGCAATCTTTCTCAAGAACGAGATCAATTTACGGTCTCTCGAGGCAACAAGCTAGTCCTAAAAGGATTGATTCGCGACAATCTCTTCGTAAATGAGAAACCTCGAGTCGCGGGTAACAATCTTTCAGTTAATCTCACAAATCAATCCACAAGCTCAACTACTGTCGAATCTCAATCTCTATCCGACTTTCACAAAATGTACGGTCATGCTGCAATCTCCACCCTCAAGCCTCTACTCAAGGGTCACTTTTCTAAAGAAGAATTGGATAGCTTTCAGTGTGAGAGTTGCGTCAAAAGCAAAATCACTAAATCTCCCTTCTCAGCAACTTCAACGCCTTCGTCAAAACCGCTTGAAAGAATACACCTCGACCTGATTGGACAAATTACCCCTCAATCCAAGGCGGGCCACCGGTACATTCTAACTCTCGTAGATAACTTCTCTGGCTATCTTGCGGCATTTCCCCTCCTATCTAAAGATGAAACCCCAAACGTCATAATCAATATCCTGGAAACAGAATATAAACGGCTTAATTACTATCCGACAGAAATTTTCTTGGATAAAGGCCCGGAATTCACCAATAAAACTTTGAAAGACTTTGCCAAATCTAAACACATCAAACTACTCACGTCAGAACCGCATCATTCCCAACACAATGGCCGGTCGGAACGAGCCAATCGAACTATCGTCAAATCCGCGCGAGCAACCTTCTCTTCTTCCAGACTGCCAAAGAACTATTGGCACATAATAATCCGGAGCTGCTGCTTCATGTTGAATCAAATCCCAAGGGAAGGTAATGATCAATCCCCCTGGGAACTCATGTTCAATAAGAGTCTTCCTACTAACTACTTGAAATCCGTAGGATCACCGGTAATCTACTTAGGAAATCATCTACAAAGAGGAAGGAAATTCAACGAAAAAGGATTAGAAGGAATATTAGTTGGGTTCAATCCAATCTTTCATTCTTATCTTGTATTAAGCTTATCCGGTGCTGTCATTGAAACCAAACATGTCCAGTTCCTCAAGAATACGATCTCTCAATTTCCTCTTCTGGAGTCTCCCGGACTCAATCTTTTTTCACAAGCTAGCTCGGAATCTGACGACTCCGACTTCTCTTCTGCTCAAAAACAATACACTATTTGCAACTCGCCTGAAGACGTCTCCGACTCAGAATCAGATCGCGAGGAGAATGAAGGCACAGACTCCTCAGATTCATCACCCCCAAGTCCACCTTGCCACTCTACCCCAGCCAAACCTCCTGAAACATCCGCATATCAAAGACCTAGACGCGAAATCAAAAAACCCCAGCGATATGGCTTCCACCATTACTATGAACCCCCCTCCTACAAGGCGGCGCGTAAGTGCCCCGAGTGGCCCAAATGGAAGGAAGCTACAGAAACTGAACTAGAAGGCATAGAACTACAAGATGTTTGGGAGGAATATTATGGAAATCCCGACAACATTCTAAACACAACCTGGGTCTTCAAAGTGAAGGAGAACTGCCATGGCGAACCTGTCAAATACAAGGCCCGGCTGTGTGTTCAAGGCTTTGATCAAGTATTGGGAGTCGATTACAACAAAACTTGGGCGCCAACTGGAAAAATCGCATCCCTACGACTAGCTTTGGTATACGCCCTGAAAAACAAAATGAAACTCACCCAATTCGACGTCAAGGGGGCATTTCTTCATGCTCCTCTGGAGGAGACCGTCATTATAAGAACGCCAGATGGATCAAGTAGAAGATCTCCCTATTTAAAGTTAAAGAAATCGCTATACGGGCTCAAACAGTCTCCCAAGAATTGGTACGAAACCCTTACGCTATGGATCAAGTCTCAAGGGTACAAAGAATCAACCAGCGATCCCTGTCTTTACCTTAACAACCAAACGAAGGAAATTCTATACTTCCACGTGGACGACTTAATCCATGCAGGCAATTCTGACTCCTTCGAATCAAACTTTCTTAAGAGATTCCAAAACTCGTCCTCTCATTCGCCAAACACAATACTCGGAATGCTCATGGAGATTGAAGATGATCAAATTCTCCTGAGCCAACCTAATCATATCCAACGGGGACTAGAAGAGCTTGGCCTGTCATCCTGCAAAGAAACGTTATCACCGCTAACACAGAATTTCCATCTTGAACCCGCCTCCAACGACGACCATGCAGAATTTTGCCAACTAAACATTAATTACAGATCTGCGACCGGACTTCTCAATCACCTATCACAATACACTCGTCCAGACATTTCCTTCTCCGTATCTAGTCTGTCTAGGTTCAACGCCAAGCCCGGTATGAGTCACTGGCGGGAGGTCCGGAAAGTATGGAAATATCTCAAGACAACCAAAAATCTCAAACTCACCATCAAATACGATCCTCAACAAGAAGTCCTCTCAAGCTTTAGCAATGCCACCTGGGGGGATGATCCAGTTTTCCGAAAATCTCAAACCGGATATGTCGTCTTCCACTATGGAAGCCCAGTCGTCTGGAACTCAACCAGACAACAAAACATCACCTATTCCTCTACCGAATCCAAACTGAATGCACTGCTCAATTGTTATCTCGAGACGAAATGGATCAGACACCTCATCAATGAGATCTACCACAACTGCAAGTTCAAACCAACATTGTATATAGACAACAAAGGTTTAGACGATAAGATAAAAAAATTTGGCTCTCACTCCAAGTCACGACATATAGATATAAAAACAAAAGGTCTTTGCGATGATTTCACAAATAAAGAATTCAAACTAGAACTCATTCCCAGTCCTTCCATGGTCGCTGATTCACTCTCGAAGGCATCTTCTATCAGTTCTCTTAAGCTATTACAAAAAACAATATTCACCACCTGAGACTTTATGGATAACCCACTTACCAGCCACGGGGAGTGTTGAGAAATCACTTCTCACGACTCTCCTCTCTCTGACTGCCGCGCACCCTGAAGATGAGTGTGAACACTCCATTTCTAAGATTGTCATCTCTCAACTCGAGTCTCCCAGCTTCAGATCTTGGAAGGGTGTGAGGTTCGAGGTTCATCCATCTGAACAACCTCTGACAACAGCTACTCGAAATCGATCTCTTTCTTCTTCTGATCTTCCTTCTTTTACTCCTTCCTCATTCTATCATTCTTTTCTTCCTTTTCTATTTCTTTCTATCGTTCCTGTTCTTTTCTCTTAAATCTCATCTCGCCTTGACTCTCGATCCACCATCTCAGCTACCTCAATTAAACGGCCCATGTGTTCTTGTCTGGTAAGAGACCTATCCGCATGATCTATCACAACTAACAACTCTCAACTCTGACCTCTGTCCGTTTCAGTCGTCTAGTCATTTCCTCTAGCCTCATCCTTTCCTCTGCTGCTCATGCTGTCCTGTTCCTGATCATAGTCCTAGCGTTGGTACTCCTTTCATTTTCTTCATTATTCATTTTTCCTATTTTGAATCAGTTGGTCTAATTATCTCTAAAACCCATGCCTCTAGCCCGCTGGTTCTTTTTTTTTAAGAAATCAAATAGTGAAATCAACACTATGCAATTGATTCAAACACATACTCCAAGCTCTGGAAGTACATTAAAGCAATTTATCCCAAAATCCATGATTACCAAATACTTCCTCACACTCCTGGTTCACCTGTCCTACTAAATATGGTAAAAGAGGTGGATTTGGTGATTTTCTTGGATCAATTGACAGTTTTGAAAAAATGGCCAAACCAAATGATTCAATATACATGCATGGAAAAAACAAACCAAGATCAGAATCATCAATATGGTGAAATTCTTCACATCTGGAAAGTCAAAGTGCAGGAGACTGAGAGGGTGGTCATTGCCGTCCATGCAATGACAAAACTAACACATCAAGAGAATGAACTGGAAATGCTTTTAAAGGAAATAGGGATTTTCTCCTTGGGACCCCCAGGTGCACTTTGGTTTGTAGATCCCATCAGGTAACCTCATTGTTAGCATTTTGCCAACTACCAGCATGGTCTTTTGGGTTTAATACACCCATCTATCTTGCCAAGCCCATTCAAGAGGACAATGAACTTTCTCAGATGGTCCTCCCAGCACTCCACAATTAGTTGGAGACAAATACATTTTCCTTGACATGTTGGTAAAAGTAGTCTTTTGTGGCTCCTTTGACATGTAGATACATAGTGACCAACAGCAATTCATTTCTTCCATTTGATCTGTCACAATCTCAATATAGCAATCTACTTAGCTGAACATGAAATTGTCAGGGTGGTGTGATTCACGCTACGCAGGGTTGCACCGCTCCGCCGGCCACGACCGCGCCCTCAAGACAAGTCTCAGTATCAACCTCGACCGACGGATAGCAAAGTCCGGCAGCTTCTTCCTTGCAGCCACACCCTCATCATCCCTCACTCGACCACCCGAACCACGCCGCCTCTCATCAACTTGACTTGCGACCAACACGACAACCGGAAGTTCCACGCGAAGCTGACTCAGGAGGAGAGCACGATAGGATCAAGTGGAGGTAACTCATGACTCCTTTCTCATTACTTCATCCTCTTCTATCCCTATCAAAATCTCCACTCAGTTCTGTTTTTTCTCAATCAATCTCAACTCACACCGACGGGTCGACCCAGGCTTGTTTCCTTTTCATTCCTCTCATACTGTGTCAGACCATCGTTGTAGGACCAAACTAGTGTTGATCTATTTCAAGGTATTCTACCAATCCCTGTCCCTTTCACTATCATCCCCACTCAATCAACTTACAGTTTGTCTTCATTCTATTCTATTTCAAGTAATCCAATTGCCTATCTTATGTCCTTCTAGGAAGTGATCACAACGTGAAATCACAGAAATGCCTGTTACGGCCTCTGTCTTTGGACAAGGATATCCAACAATTGGTTTCTCTGTGACAAGTTTTCCTTTTAACAGGGGTGGATAGACAAAGTAGAATCGGAATATAGAAAGAAAACTGTATTGCATGGAATCAAGAAGATAAGGATATAACAAAAGGTCAAGTTGTGACTAAGACAGAAGGATCATGCTGCTTCAAGGAATTTCCTTTCCAAATCAGGGTTGTGGGTTAGTATGATTCCACCTTCAACATCCATGTCATCATTTCTTGAAATCTCTTCATCAAATAAGTCTTCATCATCGTCTTCATCATTGTCTTTACTGTCAGAGGAAAGTTCCAAATCAATGCTGTCGCCACAATAGCTGGCATTGTCATTGTTGTCAGTGTCATCTTCGCTAGATTCATCATCTTGAGTGTTAACTTTCAGATGTTCAAGATCATACTGCCGAGTGTTGTTGGCCCAGTACCTTTCATTGAACTTCTTGCCGGGGAGCAGCTCATCGGGGTGTTTTTTGCCACGGAGGGATTGACTGGCATCCGGAAGAAAAGCAACATTGTTGCAATTGGGAATAACTCTCTTTTGACCAGGTTGCAAATTATTATATCATTCTGGATCGTAGAAGTCTAGAGGCAATCCACTTGGGGCCTTGGAGAAGGCTGTCGGGATGAGCTTCTTGGTACGTACTCAATTGCGTCTTTGGGACCTCCTGCCTTTGAGTTGGTCATCCCGGAGCATCTCTTCATCCAAGCGACGAAAAAAGATGTTGGCTTGAGGGGAGCGAAACAGCATATGCTTGACAACGTAGCAATTATGCTTCGCATTGAATTCTTCATCGCCATGTGCACTGGGGTTCTTCAATATTGACAGATATTGGTTCAGCAAGCCCATGGAAACACGAAATTTGTATCGAGCTTCACGAAGCTTTTTTATGATCAAAAAAAGAATAGAGTCAATTACAAATTATTTGGAAAACACTTGCAACTACTTACACGATCTCGGGCCCTGGATATAACTGTCTTCTCTCAGTCTCGTGAATGGGTGCCAGCTTCCTTGGTTTCTTTTTTAAATATCTCAGTCATTCGGAAGTGAATAAAATTGTCGTAAGCTTGCCGGAGGAGGACAAGGTCATTGGCATATCGGGGACTAACATTCATGTATGCATAAGCGTTGGTGGCTAGGACTTGGCAAAAGGACATTATGGCACTGATTCGACAGGCCTCATTCCACAATGACGTTGGGTCATTGGTGAGGTCAGGAGCCCATTTGCGAATACCAACCTTGGCAAGAGTTGTGTGAATGTAGCGGATAAAAAACTCTTCCACATGAGCAATGTTCTTCCCAATTTTGATGCGACCTTGTCGGGCATTTTTGAGTGTAATAACTGCATCAGGACTGATGAGTGGTGGCTCGCTGTTTTCAAGCTGATGTTGAATTTCCGTGGGGTTTGAAAATCTTGCTGTAAATTCACTGGTGAGTGAAGGGTCATGTGGAGGTGGAACAGGCCGACTAGTTACTAATCCCCAGAGTATCTTGATGTGTACATAGAAGGCTTCCTGCGTATCATAAACATAACAAATGAGTGATAGAAATAAAATAAATGTCAAAAATATATGGACCTTAGTTTTTAAAAAATCCTCAGGGGTTTCTTTGAGAACCAGTTGATTTGGATTGCGCTATGGAGTGGGTGTTATGGGAGTGACAGAGCGTTTTCGGGCCTTTTGTTTTGTATGATCTTTGGAGCTGGGTTTTGTTTTTGAAGTCGGAGTTATCTTCTTACCAGAGCTGCTTGGATCAGTCGGCTTATTCCCTTTTGGGTGATGGATTGGATGTTGCGGGTAGATTCTTTGATTGAATCTGAAGCGAATCAAGCCTATAGAGTAGGTCACTTATTAGCCTGTTGTTGTGATGTACACCTTGCACCAAGCGGTTATAGCTCAATGGTTAGAGCATCCCGCATGCATGGGCAGATGTGGGTTTGACTCCCACTGACTGCGTTACCTTTTCCCCGTCATTACAGGTTATGAGCCCAGCACTGCAGCTGTAGCATCCTGATTCACGCTGAATATCACGCTATAAAATTGAATAAAGACACATGAATATGGGGTAAAAAGGGCGCGCCAAATGGGTGCTTGGTGTGTGGTGGGGTGTTGTGATGTACACCTTGCACCAAGCGGTTATAGCTCAATGGTTAGAGCATCCCGCATGCATGGGCAGATGTGGCTTTGACTCCCACTGACTGTGTTACCTTTTCCCCATCATTACACCTGTCTTTCTCCAAAAGCTGCTGTTCAAGAGCACCTAGTCTTGCATCTGCGTCAGATACAGTTGTGTGTGACATTGTTGAAATTATTGATCTTTCTAAGTGGATGGTAGGTTAGGTATATGGACCAGAAGGAAGCAGTCAAGTACCCAAGGCTGGGAGATGAGGTGTTGAGAGGTTGAAGTGGCCCGTCTTTATGCTATGCGGACAGTGGGTCATTGAGCACTTATTGATAATATCTCTCTTGCAACTGTATGTACTATGTTGTATGTATGTATGTACGTACAGGATTTGAACTGGTCAAGGGAGTTGATTAGGGACTTGATTAGGGACTTGATTAGGCTAGTTGTTGAATATGAACAAACAACTCCAAATGTACTCAAGCATAGGAGCTTCTTGAATACAATTGTATCATTCATAAATCATGCATTCATAATTTTACATGGTCAACATGCATAGCTTCTAAACAATCTGGGTTGAAGTTGGTGACGCTGGAGGTGACGCGCACCAAGCTCCCGCGCGGGTGTGCTGTGTCAGCGCAACCAAGCATCTGCACCTTCAGCTCTTTGCAGGGGGTGCTAGTTGTCTAGGAAGGGCCTCTGTGGGTTTTCAAACCCCGGGTATTGTTTTCAAATCCCCCTCTCTATGCTCAACTTTGGCCGGTTTTTTTGGCCAGATGCCAACAATGATGACCAGTTTGGCTCGGGCTTGGCTTTGCACCCAGCACCGGAGACGGCCATCAACCTTGTCCTCCTCACCCAATCTCACCATCATCCATTCAACCCTTCCTTGACATCTCCTATCTCCTCAGCCCTTGCTCTCAATCACTTTGCCATTTTGATGGCTCTCCAAATCCATCTGCAACCTTACTCGCACCTTTGCTGCCAACCTTGATTGCTCGCAACATTATTGCTACTTGCCCTTGCATTCTTGTGGTCTCCTTCATCTGGTCAATCGCAATGTTGCTTGCATCTCTTCCTCATCCCTTACCTTATCAAGCTTCCATCTTTGATTTTGACATCCATCATCCATCTGGTCACCCGTGCAAGATTGGTCACGGGAACAACCTTCATCCCCTGACCCAATTGGTTGTTCCCACAACCAATCTTGCACCCTCATCTTCTCTCCCCCATTGGTCAGCCAACCAACCAATCAATCATCCAATCATCTCCACCCAAGGCCTCCTCCTCCTCTAATCATCTCCCCCCTGCCACGCCACCTTGACCATCTCCTCCAGCTGTCCCAATGAATCCATCCATCACTCACCTTCTCCGCTCTTGCGCAATCATCCATGGGCCAGCAGTTGCCCATGCCCATGAGCCTGTCCACGCGGCTCCTCACCTGCAACTCTCCTGCCCATGCCCATCATTGGCACGGGCTGGTGTCTCTCCATCCCCACTCATCCATGATTCTGTCCATTATTTCAATTTTGTTTGATTTTTTTTTTCTCATCAGTTTCTCTTTTGTTTTCTCTCATGTCCATTAAAAAAAAAAATAATAATTTGTTTTTTTTTCCGCTCTATATGTGTTATCACTTCTACATAGTCTACAGGGACCCATGGCCCATAAAATGAGGGGCTCTCGCCTACCTTTTTCTAATCATCCATGGGAGTGTGTGTGTATGTCCCCCCCAGTATCGTAGTAATCATCATCATTATCCTGGGTATATCCTTGATTGCCCCCTGATCCATTTATCCCTAAGTCTTTGCCCCTCTGTGGCCTGATCCTTATCACCAACCAATAGCCTTGCTGGTTGAAGAGAATTCTGTCTGTTGGAATTTTTGAGTGTGTTAAACCACTAATTTATCCCTTTCTCTGACCATACTGGTCTTGATCCTCCCTTGATCATCTTTCCAGAGCCAATCACATTTGATTGAAGAGGTTATATTAAGCTTAAAACCTGGAGTTTTATTCCTCCTTTTTATTTCAAAGTTGCATTCTGCCAGCCTACTCTTGAGTTCCTTGAGAAGTGTTGAGGTTATCCCTGTTCAAATCAGTTACTGTTTGATTTTAGAGCTTCTCAAAACATTGGGCTTTGTCTTGTATGGCCACCCTCAGTTATGTGGTACCCTTCAAGCGCTTGATTGCAGAGAGTTGGGTAGGTTCATTGTGAACCTGGAGGTTGGTTGGGGTTTGAGTTGATCATCCCCAAACTTCTGCTGACAACCAGAGTTATTATCTTGTGAGTGTTGTTTACATAAAACAGCTTTGTTCTTTTGAACTTTAAACAAATTTAACTTCTTTTGTTCAAATATCTCCTACATAATGTTGCCTCAGATAGTGCTGTTCCAATGCTACTGACTGTTATAAAACTTTATCCTTTACTACTTAATTCCTCACTTAAAAGGTTTCTCAACCTTGATCTTGGTCACACTTAAATACATTTGTACCACTCAAGAGGGCAGCCTAAACAGCACCTTTCCCCTCCACAGAACTGCCACAGCCTAGCACTTTTTGGAGTCTTACAATGATTTGATTCAAAGGGAAGTCTGGCCAAATTGCAAAACATTTTTCCTCAAACTTGAGAGACTTTGTCTGCCTTAAGATTGAGATCAAAAGGATACTGTTGAGGGGAAGATTGAATATATTATTTCTTAAAATAGCTTCCAAATAACTCAAAGGGGTGCATAAATTTTTGCCATCCAATTGCCCACATTTTTCTTCCCCAAGATCTTGAGGGACCAACAGTTTTAAAAATTTCTTTTGACTTCTGAAGGAAAGTCCTCACAAAGTTGATGTCCTTCCTGTCTTGGTCAGAAAGTTTATCCAAAGGGACAAATTCAATTATTGCAACAATACCCCTGTGATCAGAATGATTGAGAATAATTACTTTGCCATGGCTGAAGAAATGGAATCACTTCATTGGCTGCTTGGCATTATTGAACTCAGCAGGCAAGGTTTTTCAATTGTTCTTTTTGTTTTCAGCAGCAATGGCCAGATAAAGATCCAAAGGTTGTAGTTTCTGTCCAGGCCATACAAAATTTTTGTTTATGCCCCCCTCTGCAAGTTACAAAGGGATTCCTGATGCCCTCATTTGATCCCTCTTTTGGTTCAAAGTCCTGTGCTTGCCACCTCTATTGATGTTTGTCACCTTGTATCCTCCCATCTTGTTCCCTCCCAGGAAAATGCTCCCCTTGGGGTGAGGATCAAGAATGGATTCAATTTAGAGTATAACATGTGACTGCGGTGGGAGAAGCAATGGACTTGAAAGAAAAGCCGTCAAAAAAGGATTACCATAAAAAAAAATTCCTCAGTCACTTGATCACAAAAAAAAAAAAAAAAATACTGGGCATGAACAAATTGGGCTGGGCTTATTACCAAAAACAAAACAAAAAATCAGTCATTTCATCACAAAAAAAAATACCTGGATGTGAACAAATCAGGCCGGGCTTTGGGACAGGCTATGGAGGCCAGGGAGGATGGGTGGCTTGGTTGGGTGGGCAGGAGGGCGTTGGGGAGGGGGGGTGGCGGCAACCAAGAGGGAGGGGCCGCGAGGAAAACAAAGCAGGGGGGGCTGGGCCAGCAATCAAGGGGGGGGGGGAGGTCTGATTGAAGGGGGGGAAGCAATTGAAGGGGGGGGGGCAAGGGAGCAAGCAAAGGGGGGGGGGTGAGGTAGCAGACTGGCTGGGTGAGCAAGGGAGCAGGGAGGGGGCAGAGAAAAGGGGCAGGGGGGGGAGGAGCAAAAAAGGGGGGTGGCAGGGCTGGCAATCCAAAAAAAGGGGGGGTGGTCCAATCAAAGGGGGGGGGTGCCAATTGAAGGTGGGGGGTGAGGGAGCAGAGGGGCTGGGAAAGCAAGGGAGCAGGTGGGGGTATGGTGAGGGAGCAAGCAAGAGGGAGAGGAGGTGAGGGAGAAAGCAAGAGGGAGAGGAGGTCAACAAGGATGGAGGGAAGAGGAGGAGGAGGGGGGGAACTTACCTGAGGAAAGAAGAAGTAAGGAGGTGGGGGGGCCTAAGGTGGATGGATCAAAGAATCAGTATCTGTTGATGGGGATGGATGAGGAGGAGAATGAGGAGGAGGGGGGGATCTTACCAGGGGTGCCAACCAAAGGAGGAGGGGAGGTGGTGGGTGATGTGGAGTGGGTGGGTGAGGCGGAGGAGGTGTATGGACTAACCGGTGGTTTGGTGGGGTGAGGTGGGTGGTTTGGAAGTTTTGATTCTGTTTTTTCTAAGTCAACCCCACCAAAAGAGAAAAAAAAACTCAGCCTAGGAATCATGGGTGAACAACCAAAACCAAAAAAATACATTGAAGGGATTTTTTACCTAATTCAAAATCAAACATTACTCATCAAAGCAAGCAAGGGTGAGAGGAAGCATCCTTTCTCTCATAGGTGAGGTGGAGGTGGTGTGAGGTGGAGGTGGTTGGTGAGGAGGAGGAAGGAGTGGACCAACCAGTGGTTTGGTGGGGTGAGGTGGATGTTTTGGAAGTTTTGAGTCTGTTTTTTCTAAGTCCACCCCACCAAACAAGAAAAAAAAGCAACTCTGCCTAGGAATCTTGGGTGATCAACCAAAACCAAAAAATATGGTGAAGGGATTTTTTAACTAATTCAAAATCAAACATTACTCATAAAAGAAAGCAAGGGTGAGAGGAAGAATCCTTTCTCTCATAGAAGAAGATGGGGGAAAAGATCAGACAGGGATTACTTGAGGCACATCCGGAATATCATCTTCAAATATTTTGTCCCATTCATCTTTGATGTTGGCCAAAAGATTGTGAGGGATCACACAAGTGATAATCCAGTTGATGAGGAACTTCATTTCTTGGGGTTTTGAATCTTTTTTTGCATTTCCCTTAAGATGGACCATCTTCCTTTCAGGACTCCTATGGCATGCTCAATCCAAACTTTTGATTGGGAAAGATGATAGTTGAAATCAGTTTTTCCTTGATTGTTGGACAAAACATTCCGGTATGCTGGAACCGCATATTTCCCACTAGCACAAGCTGCATTGGCCAGAAGGTAATGATCTTTGTCAAAGTAGTTCTCTGGTTTTTGGGAAATCTGCATCCAATTGAAAACATATGAATCATGAAAAGAAACTGGAAGGCCAGCGTGGAGGGATATGAACTTCTTGTTGTTATCACAAACAAGTTGTAGGGTCATGGAGTATCTAAATAAACAAATGCAACATATTTGGTCAGTGTTTGATAAAATATTTTATCAAAGTCATTGTAAAAGAAATGAATCAAATGCCCCTTTTTCCAATCAAAATAATGGTTACCATCTAGCTTGGGTTTTTGAATCAAGGGGATGGTTCTCCTATCAACAAGACCAATGCAACCCAGAAAGCCTTCAGTCTCCAATACTTGAGATATCTCCTTGCTTTCCTCTTTGGTTGGCTAAGAAAGCAGTGATAGACAGAAGGATAGGATAGCAATCATGAATCTTTTGGTGTATGATTCAATGGTTCCATAACCAACTGAGAATAGATTTTCTAATTGATGAATTGCTGCTCAATTTACGTTTGATCCCAATCTACAAATAGAAACATTCAGTTAAATAGCTGGATTGTGTTGAGTATTGCAAGAATTTTTCTGGAAGATGTGGTTGTCTTCAATAATCTCCAAAAGTTTTATGAATGAAGGCAATAGAGTTTGGAACAGTTGCTGGAAGCTTAAGTTGGGGAGGAGATGAAGCTTTTGCCTGTCATACATAGGGTTGTGGAGAGTTTTTCTTCTTGGAATAATGTATTTCTTTTCTAATAAAGCATTCAAAGCCAACCAAGTTGATTCCAAATTGGATTTTGAATTGGATTCTGAATGGCAGTCAAATACTAACAAAAGTTCAATCAGCTTTTTTGCATTTTAAACTTGCTGGCGGGAAGTTTGATGGGACATGTTGAGAAAAATGGTGATTTGATGTGGGGTGATGAGATGATGATGGGATTTGTGTGAAGATGGAGATTTCAAGCAATAGAGATGTGAAGAAATGGAAATGTGAATCAATGGAGATGAGGTGTGTGTGATGCAATGGAGATGGAATTTGTATGGATTTACTGAGGTGGAGGTGTGGATGGGTATTTTAGATTTGATGGATTGTGGATTGATGATGATGCATAAATGGCGGTATTAATGGCGGTTTTGATTTTTCAAATCTGCCATTTTCATGAAAACTGCCATTTTGAAATACACCAGTTAGGGTGTATGTGTATTTCGGAAACCAGCCATTAAAAATGGCAGTTTTGGTCAAAAAACATGGCGGGTTTCTAATGGTGGGTTTTCTAACTCTGATACGCCCTGTTAAGAATAAATAGATTAATTCCAAATTCTTCCTGTTATGTAAATATTTTCAATGCAATTCTGGAATTACATAAATATGGTACAGAAATATTCTGAGACCAT
The DNA here is from genome assembly GCA_025617555.3 of Puccinia polysora. Classification (NCBI taxonomy): domain Eukaryota; kingdom Fungi; phylum Basidiomycota; class Pucciniomycetes; order Pucciniales; family Pucciniaceae; genus Puccinia; species Puccinia polysora. The sequence goes on from CM062629.1 coordinate 42,719,059, forward strand.
CTAGAAATCAACTTGATTTTCAACTCCAAAACTCTGACAAAGTCAAAATTGGTTTCACTCACCATCCCAGGTGCTACACCTGCAGGCAGGTGCAGCCTTTTTTTTCATGGTGATTAAATTTTAAGCTGCAAAAAGCAAAATTTTGAAAATCTGACCTCAAGGAAAATTCTGACAAGTCCCACTCTAATCTTTCAGCCCCCACCTTCCCCCTCTATAACCCCACCCTACCATACCCCCCCCTTTGAACTTCATCACTTCCATTGAAAGCCCCCCACCCATTTGATGTTTTTCTCAATTGATCTCATTTTTTTTTTTGAAATTAAAATGGTCCAAAAACTACACTTTTGTTTCCCTTTTGGGGGTTGTCCAAACCCTTATCAAGTGGGGATCTGTGGAAGACAAAATGGTGAGAACCACTTTCCAACTCCTCAATAACCTTTGCACTAGCCCAATTTATTGCAAAAAGGGTAAAAAATTGGGTTTCAACAGTTATCCACCCTTTGAGGCCTCAACAACTTGTCAAAGGTGTCAAGGATTTCATTTAGACAGTGGTATATTCTCTGAGTAAGGAAAAACATTAGTAAAATGAGTATCTAATATTGTGATTTGGATGTCCTGTGGTTACTTGGCTGCATTGCTGTCACCCACAACAGGATAATTATACCTGCTCTGTGTCCCCTAGATATGATACTGTACCAATTTCCCATACTAATTCACTAAATTTTATGAGCCCTCTGCACCTATTTCAGCTCCACTGAAGACCAATTTTTTTCAAAGACTCATTCTGAATTCCTACCACAACCAATTCTTTCTCTGTTCCCTTCCTCCTTCCCCTTTCTTTCTCTTGCAATGTCATCCAACCACTGTGCTGCAATTGGTTGGGTGGTTGTGTTCATCAGTTACCTTGAAATTTTCCTTTGGATCCACAGGCCTCAAAACCTCCCAGATAACCTTGGAGGTAATCCTGTGCCAGATAGAGGCCCATCAAATCAGTTCAATTTTTCCATTGGGCCCTACTTCTCTGTCCTCAGCTTGGAGGATACAAATTACAAGAAAGATGCGGCAAAAGGGTGCCCAAGCTGGTTAAAAGTCAGATAATGGGAGTAATTTCACTGCTTAGCTGGACCACATGTGATGCCCTGGCAGTTTTTTCTTCATAACTTTGATTGAATTTTATGATTGTAAAATAACTTGGGAAATTCAAATGGTATTCATGATTTTACAATCACTTGGGCACTTTGAATGGTAGTTGTTTTGTGATTGATACACAACAGGGGCAGTACTAGTCACCCTGAGAGGATTTTTCCAAAGTTTTTTTTTGCAAAAATTTGGTTTCAGTATAACTTCAAAGTTATTTGTGGATATATATGCTCATGAAATCAAACTGTCTCAGTGTAAGGTTTCACTGACCTGTAAAAGTTGTTGCCTGTATCAAGCAATGATTTCATTTGCCAATTTCTGAGCCCTGGCATGATTCATGTGTGGCTTATTTAAACTAGTTGGAGCCTATATATCTGACCAGTAAGTAGGAGCCTTCTTGTTTGCAAAATATTAGAAAATCCAAGAATGTAGAGGTTGGGGAGGATTCTGTTTTTTGGTTTGGATTTAAAATTCCCTCATTCATTGGAAATAGTTCCAGACACCAGTAGAAACTTCAGTGCAAAAAATGCCTTTGAAATTTGTTTGAAAGCTATTACAGGTCACATTAAAAATTCACTTTCATATTGAAGTGTGTATTACAGGTCATTGAAATAAATATTCTTTTCCCTTCCACATGGATAGCTTTTAAATTTCCTTGTGGGGATAACAACTATAAATGTGGAGGCTCAAATCTTGTATTAATACCATGGCAGCCTATATTGAGCACATTCTTCTCAAAGGGCTGTCCTACTTCTTTGTGGATGGTGGGAAACAAATTTCTGAACCTCTTGGTTGGGGATTCCAGTGCCAATCTTTTACTCAAACAGGTAATGAGCTGGCACTACCATAATCTCTCTACTACCTTCTCTACCCTGCCTTGCTTGAACTCTATTGAGTCCAATGCCTCTAAATTCCCTCTTCTCACTTCTGAAAACTTCCTAGAATAGTGTTTTAAAATGGGAAATCTCCTCCAAGGCAAAGGCCTTAACAAAACATTCTCTGGAGAATTACGGGACAATCAATATGAAAGATTTATTGCTGAAAACCTTGAGTAAATGGATAAAGCTTGTGCTATTATCAGTCCACAAGTAAATTTCCCCCTCATTTCTACTTTTACCACCAATGGAGGTGACGATTACCCTGTTGTTCTCTGGGTCAACATCATGGCCTTTTTTTTTCCAAGAAAGAAGCAAATGTGTTTAGGGATTTTTTTGTCTCAGTAACAACACCATCAATCCCTACAATATCAAGGATTCAATCCTAAAAATCAGAGACACAATTTACAAGCTCCAGTCTCTGGACCTTGAACTGAATGGCCAACAGCTTGGTAACTAAATTATGGACAAGATTCTCAACTAACTTTCATCAATTTGCAACACCACCATAACCACTGGTCAATCCTTGGCAAACTTTACTCAAGGGATGGTGCTTGACATGCTGAACAAAAAAGCAAAAAATTCTGCAAAATCCGCCTTCTCAACACTCACTGCCTTCCTTTTTGTTCAGTGAAACAATGGCACCCACAATCCTTGAGCCACCCACTAAAAAAAATTGATTCTTTGCGGAGAATCCCCAGCTACTCAATCAATACCATGAAAATTGAAAGAAGAAGGATTGTGAGAGTCCCAATAATTATGTACGGCACCATGCCAGCCTTTTGGTTGCTTGAAACTTAAGCAAAGCCAACAAACTCCCCCGATTCCATGCCACTAAGTTCCTCTCAAAAACAAATCACAATACCAACTACAATGATGGTCCAAGAATTGGTCATGCCAACTGAATATTATCACAATACCCTCTCAACCTTTATTATTATTATTATTTATTTATTTTTATACTCTAATTTACTTTCCTCTCCTTTGTATGAATCTTTTATCCCCTTCTCTTGCTATCTAATTTGAAACCTGGTTGAAATTGCTTTTCAAATTTGATTGTTGGTTTTCTTCACCTTGCTTGAAACTTTGATTGACTACTCCACCATTTGCAGTCTTGTTCACAATTCTGGCCCCATCTCCCCGCAACCTTGTTTGCACTCCTACTGTCTTTAATCCATCCTTAAACTTCATTGCATTCTTGATCACTTGAAACCTTTTCTGAAAAATTTCTTGCACTATCATTGCAACTTCAATTGCTAACCATTTTTGCCTTGATTGCATTATCTTCCCAAATCTACCATCTTCAGTTATATTATTGTTACATTTCTATCCTCTATCATTTCAATCTTCTTTATCTTATTGAATATTCTTAATTCCCAAGCGCCCAAATTGTGGTTCTCTACAACATGAAAACACAATGATGACTTGATTACAAGTGACATACCTGAGGAAAAAGGGGCCCTTTGTGCCTTGGTATTTCACTTCTAATCAGGAAATAATTGTTTTTTTATGGTGCTAGTTGTTTATAAATACTCTTTTATGTTTTCTACCTTCAATGAAAACACATCAAATTTCCCTCTCTTTCATCCAGGCCCACTTACTGAAGCTTCTCTGATTCTGGTCCCTTCCGGAACCCCTTAAGTTAGATTGTAATCCTCTCCTTTCCCTCATAGAGTGTCTCATTTAGATTATATTTCAAAACCTAGTTCTTATTAAACCTGAAAATGCTAACACAAAATTTCCGCAATTTGGTTACCCAGATCCCTAAAGAAGGCAAGGAAAGACCTGTGAGCGGAATATGCTTGATATAGACTGTCCTGGGAGTAAAACCAACATCCATCCCTCCTATTTATAGGTGTTTTCCCTAAATTAAAAAATGCACTCATAATACTGATGTGGAAATTATTCTGTGCTGGTAAACTGAGATAACATAAATTTTTCATCCTAAAAGAAGGACCACTTTATCCTAAGGGTAACATGGAATCAACTTCACCATCACATTTGGAGGGTCACTGACAACAAATAGGCCTCCCCATATTAAGTACATCCTCAGGGGATGGATGTGGAATAACCAAAACACAGAATTTTATGCACTAAAAAAAAGTCCTCCCAGATGACATTCACACCTGTAAACATGGACTTTTTAGAGTTTGGAAGGAAATTGACTACTAAAAGCCCATGATGTCATGGGAGGATTTGTGGGAAGAAAAAATGGAAAAGGTCACCCCCAATGCAAGGGGGCTGAGACATTGTCTAGGGGGACTGTGAATCATGATGAAAATATTGCGGCCAATTCTGAAACCTGGCTAATCAAGAATTTTTGACTTTTTCTGACTATTTTCTCCAATCAGAATGAAAGAATTCAGGGTTAAATAAGGTTGTTCCACCAGCAGGAGGACCCAAGGATGGTTTTTCCCACCGGAATCTGGGCAGGAAAAAAAATCTTGTTTTGTGGTTTTTTTGTTCTCTTCCTTTCATATAAATTTAATGATTTTAAAAAAGGGTTTTTCCCTTTATTAATAATAGTTTTTCAATAACAGTTCTTTCTCAAGAACCCTAATTTAAAGAAATTTGGGTTTGGTTAAAATGGTCAACAATGATTTTTTGTTTGATCCATTATTTCCTTTCAACTTGATCCAGGCTCAGTAATAAACTGGTACTAGGTAGCTTGGGCATAAGTCATGGGTAGATAAAATTTCCTTCATGCCATGCTCTCCAACTTGGGAAAGGCAAAAGATCCCCCCTTGAATAGAAAAATACTTCCTAAAGTGATTCTAAGGGCTCCCCTGAGAAATGCTCTAAGCCTCTCTCTTGGTACAGTTTCATGTGGAAACAATTCTGGTGATAAAACATGTGAAACAAGCAAAGAGATAGCAGAATTCTTAGGAAACATTTTGGCAGACAGCCAAAAATATGAGGAAAAGGCCTAGATTGGTGATTTATGAAGTATTGTGGGTGTTTATTTTGTGAAGAGCAATTATTGATTACAGATCTAACCACAAGACTGAGAGCTGAAGGAAGACAGTTCAATGAGTAAGATATGACAAAGAGAAAAAGAGACATGAAACAGAACAGAAGAAGAGTCAGAGTTGAGAGACAGAACCAACAGAAAAGGGGGTCTGCCTAGTCGACGAGTTGAGTCTGAGGGTGAATCAAGAGACAAGATTTGGAGGCTGATATTTGCAGGGCAAAGAGACAGTTCAGATAGAGGCCTGGTAGGATTTAGACAACGAATCTCACCAGGCAGTACAGGGATATTGAGACTTGACGGCATTTTCAAGAGATGATCAACAAGTGAGGAGGAGATTTAAAGAAGGAAATTGGAAGTGATCTCGAGAGAAGGAAGGAAAGAGAAAAAAAAGAAAAAGAGGAAAGAGAAACAGAGAGGGAAGTTGTGATTGAGTGATGCAGGAGCTGGGGGAGTTGGCAAAGTAGAATGGTTGTGGTGGTTTGAGTGATTGGGAGAGGGAGAACAATGGTTGTGAGACCTCCCATGAGCCTTGCCCGGAAGAGTTCGAAGAAAGCTTCCCCCGAGTGAGTTTTATGCGGGGAACCCGAGAGGACCAGACGCAAACTGGGACTGGTGAGTGAAATCCAGCGAGTGAAATCCCAGCAGAGTGAAATCCCAACACGCCCGATGCCTGGTGAGATGAGAGGGCTTATAGCCTATGGAGACCAGATTGAACAAAGAAGATAGAACAAACAAAAAGAGAAAAAGAAGAGAAAAAAAAAGGAAAACAAGACATAACAAGAGGAAGAAGCACTACGAGGACCTGGAGATCTGAGAAAAGGAGCAAAGAAGCTCAAGGCTAGAGATGCCTGCGCTTTTTGTGAGAGCATCAGCGGGCATATCCTCTGATCTAACCAGCTTGACCTGGATGTTTCCCGACTTTAGCTCATCATTCATGCCTTTGGTTTTTAAATCCAGGTGTCGGGTCTTTGAATTGGATCCAAATCATTTGACTTTGTCAATTAGCCCGCTATTGTCGGTGTGAATGATGATGGCTGTTGAGTTGACTGAGAACATCTCGCAGGCCAGTGCTCTGATCCAGGTGGCTTCTTGAAATGCGTCTACGAAGGCGTTCAGTTCAGCATCAGTCAAACTGAACGTGATATTTTTCTGTTTACAACTGTTCCAGGATACAGTACAACCATAGACAGTGCAGAGATAACCGGTTTGAGATTGTCTAGTATTCGGATCATCAGCCCAGGAAGCATCCGAGTAGGCGGAGATGAGGCAGTTGGGGCTTCCCACGTTCAGGCAGAGTTTGATGTGCAGAGTGCCCTTCAGGTACTTCCAGGTCTTCTTGACCTTGTTCCAGTGGGGAAGGCCGGGCTTGACGTTGAATCTGGCAAGGCTGGACACGGCAAAGCTTACGTCCGGTCATGAGCAGCACGCGATATGATTGAGAAAGCCTATGGCAGACCAATAGTTGATGTTTAGAGCCCTGAACTTCTCAAACTCGTCATCGGAAGCTGGATTGAGTTGTAAATTTGGAGTTAGAGGAGATTTGCTGGGCTTGACATCCTCGAGGCCTAGCTCCTTAAGTCCACGTTCTATGTGTTTGGGCTGGCTGAGGAGGATCTTATCTTCTAACACTTTGATTCTCATCCCGAGGACCGTGTCTGGATCTTTTGAAGTTGAACCTGAGAAGCAATCTAGGAACTTCCTTTCAAATCCATCGCCATCACCAACAAGAACCAGATTGTTGATGTTGAAGAACAGCTGAGACTTCCTGTTGCGAGAGAGGTATAGGCACGGATTGCACAAGGATTCTTCAAAGCCGACTTCTTTGAACCAGGCCGTGAGGGTTTTGTACCAGTTCTTTGGCACTTGCTTGAGACCGTAGAGAGACTTTTGGAGTTTGAGAAATTTACCAGTTCGCTTGGAACCTTTTGGAGTCTGAATGATGACTTCTTCATCGATGGGTGAATGTAAAAAGGCGCTCTTGACGTCGAATTGGCAAATCTTCTGCTTAGATTTGAGGGCGTAGAGAAGCAGCAAACGGAGAGTGGAAGGCTTTCCAGTCGGTGCAAAGGTGTCGGTGTAGTCGAGTCCATGGATCTGATTGAATCCTTGAACGCACAGACGAGCCTTGTATCTGACCGGATCACCATGGCAGTTGTGCTTTATTTTGTAAATCCACATGGTTTTGAGAATGTTCCTTGGTTCAGGCCCATTGTAGTCTTCCCACACAAGAAGGTCTTCGATTGAATTGAGCTCCGCATCCATAGCTTCAATCCATTCAAGGTGTTCTTTGCAATTGAGGGCGTCATTGTAGGACTTGGGTTTGTAGCAATGATAAAATCCATATCTTTGAGGTGGCTTGATGCGAGATTGGTCAGGCAAGGACCTTCCAGCTGTTCCATTGTCTTGTTGAGACGGCCGAGCAGAGGTTGAGGTGAGTTCCTCCACTGAGTTGGGCTTTGTGACGTCTTCGGAAGAGGAGAGATCAGCGGATTCAGATTCACCGCTATCCAATGAAGATGCGGACTCATCCAAGCGATTGCAATACTTTGTCCAAGGAGATCGCTGCTGATTGTGAGACAGGGGAGAGGGATCAGTTTGGTTGGGGAGTAGGCCAGAGTCAAGCGGTTTGGCCGTATTATAATGCAGTGAGTCGTTATCAAATTCAAGACCAGAAGTGTTAGGTTGGGGCATGGACAGGAACTTCACGTGGTTTGTGGAGATAACATAACCGAGCTTTTTCAGCACTTGATATGAAAGAAAGAGAGGATTAAAGCCTACTGAGGTGCCCTCTTCTCCCTTAGACTCAAACTTTGAACCTTTGACTCTCTTGTTGATCAGATAGATACACGGGCTGCCAATGGGTTTAAGGAAAGAAGAAGGAAGAGGTCGACTGTGTATCTTCACCCAGGGAGTTTCATCCTTGTCTTTGGTAGGGATTTGGTTCAGCATTAGGCAGCATGCTTTGACAACTTCATGCCAGACCAATGGGGGAAGCCTACCATCCTTGAGAGTGGCCCGAGTTGATTTGACAATGGTTTGATTAGCACGTTTGGCTCGACCATTGTGTTCCGGGTGGTATGGCTCCAAAACAATGTGAGTGATGAATTGTTTGTCAAAGTACGTTGACAGTTTCAAGTTGACAAACTCGGTTCCTCTATCCGAACAGACCTCAGAGGGATATACACCACGCTGTCAATGTTCCTTTTCAAGGAGACTAATGATGACATTGGCAGTTTTGTCCTTCAAGGCCAGTGGAAAAGCAGCCAGGTAACCACTCTTGTTGTCCACGAGCGACATGATGAATTTGTGGCCGACCTTGGATGAGGGTCGGATTGGTCCCATAAGATTGAGATGAATTCGATTGAAAGTCTTCAAACTGCGAGTAGATGAATGAGGGAATGAGGCCTTCGTGATCTTGCTCTTAACACAGTCAACGCATTGGAACCCCTGAATGACGTCGTTTGGAATGTTGCGAATGAAGGGGGCAAGTCTCAACAGTGAGGCGTGGCCATATTTCCGATGAATCTCAAGGAGTGCGTCTTCGGGAGTAGTAGAGAGAGAAGAATGGTAGGATTTAGGAGAAGAGAGTGGAGTGAATGTAGGAGTAGGAAGAGTATACAGGTTGTCTTTGATTGACCCCTCAAGGATGAACTTGTCATTATGCAAAATCAAGAACCGTTTGTCACAGGAGACAATGGAGCAACCCTTGCTGCTTAGAGTGCCGGCGCTAATCAGATTGATGGTTATGTCCGGCATGTAGAAGGCGTTGGAGAGTTCGATTGTAATTTCCTTCCAGTGTATAATTGCAGTTCCCTTCCCCTTGATCTCTAAACAGGCACCTTCTTTCCCGGTTCTGATAGGATCACCCATGTAAGGTTCCATCTCGCAGAAGAATCGGGAGTCGTGTATCATGTGGACTGACGCTCCACTGTTGAGCAAGAAGTGGCAGTCGTGGTCCCCGTGTTTGATCCATTGATTCAGTAAGGCGAGGTAGTGAGCCAAGTGGGATTTGACTTTAGCTTTAGATCCATTCTTCTTCGCCTTCCATTTGGCTTGGTTCTCTCTCCACCATTCGGGGGCCACATCAGGATGAAGATGCCAGCAATCTGCGGCCAAGTGATTTTTGTCTTGACTGGGATGGTGAAACCCTTCAATACATCTTTTGGGTTTGGGTCATTTGGATTGATTCGGACAAGGTGAATGCTTTCCTCCAAACAGAGCGACATCTCCCTTAGATTTTGAACTTGATATAGATGATTGAGCGACGGATTTGTTTTTCAGTTGGGTGAGGTGATTGAGGGCATACTCAACAGTGAGTTCCTTGTTGGAATGCATAATCTGTTGTTTAAAGTCCTCCATGGAAGGGGGAAATTTGAAAAGAAGGAGGTATGCCACAATGTCATCTGGAAGTTTGATTCCTACTTCCGCCATCTTCTTGAGACTAACCTTGACCTTAGTGATGAAGTCAACGATGTCTTCTGGATTGAATGTGAGGTATAAGAAATTATTGAATACTCGGGCGCGATTTGAGGCTTGAGATGAGGCAATTTTTTGAATGATTGCCTTCCACAGGAGTTTAGCTGAATTCCTGTTTTCGGCGGTGAAAATGTTCTCGTGAGCAGTTGAGTTGAGTTTAGAGATGATCAAGAGTTTGAGTTTGTTGTTGACTGAAGATTCAAGAGTAGAGATGTTGTCATTCATGGCAATAGAGCAACCCCTGACGTGAAGAATCACATCCATTTTGTCCCGCCAAATGCCATAGTTATTGTCACCGAGCAAGGGAATGGTTTCGAGAGCAGTCTTCAGCATCGTCTGTCGGAAGTCCATTGTGACCATCAAATCCTCCCTCAGTCCGTGGTTCCTTGGTTCGAGTGCTCCAGATCTGTATGAGAGACGTTCAGTTTTTAATGGTGAAGAGCAATTATTGATTACAGATCTAACCACAAGACTGAGAGCTGAAGGAAGACAGTTTGATGAGTAAGATATGACAAAGAGAAAAAGAGACATGACACAGAACAGAAGAAGAGTCAGAGTTGAGAGACAGAACCAATGGAAAAGGGGGGTCTGCCTAGTCGACGAGTTGAGTCTGAGGGTGAATCGAGAGACGAGATTTGGAGGCTGATATTTGCAGGGAAAAGAGACAGTTCAGATAGAGGCCTGGTAGGATTTAGACGACAAATCTCACCAGGCAGTACAGGGATATTGAGACTTGACGGCATGTTCAAGAGATGATCGACAAGTGAGGAGGAGATTTAAAGAAGGACGTTGGAAGTGATCTCAAGAGAAGGAAGGAAAGAGAACAAAAAGAAGAAGAGGAAAGAGAAACAGAGAGGGAAGTTGTGATTGAGTGATGCAGGAGCTGGGGGAGTTGGCGAAGTAGAATGGTTGTGGTGGTTTGCGTGATCGGGAGAGGGAGAACAATGGTTGTGAGACCTCCCATGAGCCTTGCCCGGAAGAGTTCGAAGAACGCTTCCCCTGAGTGAGTTTTATGCGGGGAACCCAAGAGGACCAGACGCAAACTGGGACTGGTGAGTGAAATCCAGCGAGTGAAATCCCAGCAGAGTGAAATCCCAAAATTTTGAATAAAAGTTCTCAGAATTTTCCTGTAGCTTGATTTTATTTTTGTGGTTGGGAAAAGCATGGAACATGCTTTGCAGGTGCAAGCCCTCTTTGGTAACTAAAATTGTATAACATGTATGGATGAAGTGGTGGAAAATTCATTGGATGGATTTTATTTGAGGAATATTTTGAGCACCTAGCTTTTATATACAGCCATTAGATCTAAATGCATGCTGTTTCAGTTGATTATGTGTATCCAGAGACATCAGACATCCTTAGCAGGGGCAAGCATTGTTTGGTAAAAAAAAGTGTATGGTTTGGGTGTTTTTACTGGTGGGAAATTAGTTTCTTGGTTTCTCCTGAGGAAGCTTCTGAGCCCCAATCTTTCATAGAAGGCTGAATTAGCTACCTTAATTTGGTTTCAGTTGAGTATGTGCAGATAGAGACATGAGGCATACTTGGTTACTGCATGCACCCTTGGGTGACAAGAGAGTATATATGTTTGTTTTATGGTTGAAATGGCGGAAATGTGAGGATAATATTACTTCAGATGATTTTTAAGAGGCCTTAAATAGTTTTAATATTTACAGGAAAACCATTTGTACTGAGTTTTCATTGTTGGTTGGTGAGAACTGAGGCATACTGGGCTGCATGAGCCACTAATTCCTTTGGTGCATATATGTGTGCTTTATGGTTGTAATTGTGGAAATCTGAGTATCAGAGTGCTTCATGGAATGGTTAAGAGGCCTTATCATTCAACAATTAATTATCCAGAAAGTTAATTTCACTTTGTTCAGTAGAAGTTGTGGTAGTGCAATATTTGGACTGATATGGTCTTAGTCCTGCAGTCTACTGATGATATGGAGCATGGTGCTTTTGTTGAGTGGTTTTTTTGAGCATTTCTTTCTGTTATTGTATATTATTAAAGGCCTTGATTAATTATTTTCTGTGAAATAATTCAGCCTGGGCCAGTTCTTGGGTTGCTGGTGATAGGTGTTTGATATGGTTGGAGGGGGTTATCTGGTGATGGAGTTGGCCTTTGAGGTTTGTTTGATTTTCCGAGAGGTGTATAGTTTACTTGTGAGGATGATTTCATAAATTGAGTAATAATAAGACTAAAAGTAATAATAAAATTAAAAAATGATTCTGATTTCTATGGGACAGATTTGGTTTACCAGAATTTCCAAAGGTGCTTCACTATCATTTTAACCCTGGATATACTGATATTTTGTTGCAAGTAGCACAATTCTATGTCCAAGAAGCTTACTAAATTTGAGAGCACTATTATTTCCTTCCCCCGGTTTTCCTGGGGAAATAATCCCTCTTCCCCAAAATTGCTTCAATGAAATGAAAGTTTGATGACCTTTGGGTACTCAAGTCCATCCAATAACATTCTTTTTCCCACAATTTCTATAACTTTTTTCAATACCAATTTCATCCTTCCATTCACACCCACTCTTCTGCCTTCTTGGTCTTCCTTCAAGTTTTTCTGGCTATCTCCACCAAAATATTGATTAACCTCTGAAAAATCCTGCATAGACCTAAAAACTGATAAATTTGAGACAAATTTTTCAGAATCTGAGGGTGAGAACCATTTTAACTTTAGCACCTCTAATATTCTTCCCCTTCCTCAAAAGCTCAAATGTAATTATTCCTAGCACAGGGACATATACCACAAACTTTTTTCCTGAGACCATAAAACCTGCCTGTTCTATGAAGAAAAGGATATTTTCCAAGGACTGGGCTTATTCCCACACAAATTTCCAGATCCACAGGCTCCCTTCCATAACCTCTCCCCACAATCACTGGCTTGCCCCTTCATGCCTGCATTTTAATTTGATATGAGAACTATATACAGAATTTTTTACTTCAGGATACACCAAATTTGATCCTAATACACTGCTAAAGAATTTGTTTCTCCCGGAAGTGGCCATGCTAGATGCAGCCAGCCTGACCTGGTTTCAAATTCTGCCAGTGGTTGAGAGTACATGTGAATTCCATACTTTTTATATCCTATTATTACATCTGCTAGGCATAGCCCACACTTCCAGTCATTTTTTCCACAAATTCTTTCACTTTTGGAGGGAAACCAGAATTCATTATGGTCATGTGCTACATTTTTTAACTTTTGTGTAAATCAAATAATCTAGTGCCTCCCTGTTTCAAACATTTTTACATAGGACCAGCAAATCTTAAAAAATATTGCTTGTAGAAACCTTTCCTGACCCATTTTCCCAAAATCTCCTTGAATTCACCATGCACAAACAACAGAATGGGAATTGGTTTTGCTTTCCAAGGTTTTTTCTTCACCGTAGAAATTAATTATGGATCTCCAATTTCCCATTTCAAAAGACCCCACTTGATCAGCCCAAATTCTGGAGATTTTCTCCAAAAGACTACCACCCATCTCAAGAAATCCAAATCTGCCTGAAATATCCACCCTCTTTGCAAAATTTTCTGCTCTGCAATTTTCTCCTCTTTAATTTTTCCATTTGGTTCCAAATTTGGCAATTTAAAGAGTGAGTGCAATACTTTTTGGTTCCATTTTTGATTTTATTTCCTGTCAATTTTCATTGAGCTCTTGCAGCATTTGAGCATTCTGTGGTGTTTTCATTAAAGCTACTTATTAAACTTTCCCTCTCAAGAGATTACCTGCTGCAATAATTGTCTTACTTTTTCCTTTGGAACTTGGAAACTCTGTCCTAAGATTTGTTCTTTTTTTCTCACAAACATGGAACAAGAATAGATTTTTGTTCTATCCCACTCTTCTGATGCATACATAAAAGTAATCACTCTTATAATTTCCCTCATACTGCACACTCCAAAAAACCCCAAATTGACATTCCCATCACCTTAAAGCTGTAACCTTTCAATTCTACTCTCCCTTCCTCCTGCAATTTCAACTTACCATGCAGATGTGGATACATCCACATTCCATTCTTGCAGCTGACCATCCAAAATCCTGGTTTTCTTACCCCCCCTTTCTCCACATTCCTCTGCATCTGCTTGACAGATATTTTCCTCGTATTCTTCTCTGTTTTTAACTGGAAATTTTTAACATCTCCTTTCAGAGGGGTTTTTTTATTTGATTTAGCCTTGCAAGTAAAAAATAAGTATTTTCTCAAATATTACCTCCTGCCCTCTTGTGAACAGGTAAAAGAGTGTCTTACATACCCTTTCCACTTCCAATGTTTACTCCTAAAATAACCATTCCACTTTGCACATTTATTGTCCTAGAGTCTGCAAAAACATGCTAGTTGTGTGCAATTCCAGACCTGTTTCACTAGCTTTGTTTGATGGAATAAAATCAAACATAAATCCAATTTCTACCATTTCCCAAAAATTCTTGCTCCCAATCCCCAACTTCATTTAAACTAAGAGGCACATCAATTGATTCAATAATTTTCATGTTTCCACTTCCATGCTTGCTTTGGAAACTTTTCAAAGCTTTCAAATTTCTAGGTAGATCCCAGAATATTGGTGCAAAAGTGCAATCATTTCCTCCACCAGAACCAGAAAAATTTCTTCTGATTACTTTAAAAAAAGATTCAACAGAGTATCTGGTCTACAGAGCTGTCTCAATATTTCCCCCATATATTTTCAGTAACCTAACACCATTTTTGCACTTGCTACTCCCACCATGGCCTCCTTTTTACATGATTCCACCTCCATCATTTCCTCTTATTTTAACCACCTCTTTTGCTTCTGCACCATTTTTACTTCATCAGAAAAAACTGGGTTTCACAACTAGTTTTCCAGACAGCCACCCCAATGGAGACCATTACTTTCTTTTGGGACAGCTTGTCTGCTGTAACTTGCAACTGCTCCCTGATATACCTGGCTTTTATCCTCCTTGAATATTTTTGGTGTTTTAACATGATAATATGAATTCCATAAAACCTAGAAATCTTCTTTCTAAATCCTGGGTAAGTTCTGGGAGGCCCTTTTTAAGATTACCCTTTTTCCAATGGTAGTAGCTTTGTGTAATTTGCATGAGGTCCATTGGCTGGGGTGGACTTGTTGTTGACATGGATTTTGCATGAATTGTAGCCATGCTTTTTCCCAGAGGTTTAACCTGTGAAAGGAAGATTTTCAGCTTTTCCATCATGCCCATGACCTCCACAGTATCTGCTGCAAAATCCAGTTCACTATTTTTTACTCCCTTCCTTGTGGCCCTCAACTGGAGCCCTTGGGACTGTTCCTTCCTGAGGAAATTCTCTCAAATTCAGTTCCTCATACACCACAGTTGTTAGTACTTGCATTCCTGGTAGGAGGGGATTTCCTCCATCCCAAGACCTCTTTAAAACATTCAACTTGTATTACTGCTATTTATTGTTGTCTCTTAGCTCCATGAATAGCCCAGAAAGGAATATAATCTTAACCAAACCTTTTTTCTCTGTGAAAATATTTCTGCAAACCTGGTACTTCAACAATCTGTCAGATTCCAGATAGTATACATTAAAGTCTCTTCTCAAAGCCACCTCTCCTGCTGCAAGCACATTAGTTGCCATATTTTCAAAGTTATTTTGCCAGAGTATCTGCTCTTTTTGCCATACTTCTCTTTAATTTCCTCCTTTATTCATTCCAATTCTAAACTTCAGTGGCCCTCTGTTATAAAACCTACCACTTGCCTTACCATTTCCTCTTCCATTACACCCAGGCTCACAACTGTGTTTTAAAATAAATCCAAGAGTATTTAAATGCTTTCCACCTGAAATTGTACTTACAGGTAGTTCTTGGGGCATATAAAAACTCCCTTGAATTGGGCTTTTTAAAGCTTATTGGGCTGTTAGGAAGCACACTGTAGGCATTATTTTCTCTGGGTGGTGTCTGAGGCCATCTGCCTATGTCTCCTTATTCCAGGATTTTGGCTTGAAGCCAGAACATGGATTTCTGCATGAAGTAGGTAAAATATTTTCCATGAAAAATATTTGGTGCATGAAGTAATTGAAGGGGATTATGGTATAATTCAATTAAAAATAAAACAAAGTGGTGGCAGCTTAGCATACAATTTAAAAGAGCCAAAGATTTCCCAGGAGGCCCCCAAATATGTGGTGCATTATTTTAGGCTAAGATAGTTCTTCATTGACTCCAATTCAGTTTTTTTTTTTGCTGAATCTTCACAATTAAGCCCATTCTACCAGGAATTACATAAAATTAGAAAAATAAGGGTCTTTTAAGGTAAAAAGAAGTCTTGTGTGTTTTTCCAGGGATTTTTTCCAGTTTATATTTTCTTCACAATTATGAACTTGTCTTTGAATCTTGATGTTTTTTTGGTGCCCTTGCCCTTTCTCATCTCCCTCCCTCTATATAGTAAATAAAACTTCTGAAACATAGGAAACCAGTCCCCTTTTACCCCCTCCTACCTGGCTAACTCTCCAGAATTTTTCTGAATTTTGATGAGGTGCCCGGAAAAACTCTCCCAGATTTATGCAAAATCTGCTTGGATAAGAAACTTAACCACAATTGAAAGCCCCCCCCCTTCTGAATTCTGCTCTCATACCAAGGTAGAACCTCTATCCAGAGTCCCTTTCATCTCTAGTGCCCTTAAATGTTTTTCTACAGAAAAATCCTTGAAGGACCCATATGGCCATGCCATTGTTTCTTTGGTCCATTCAATTTATTTTTCTGACCATCCCAACAACAACTAGCCCAATCAAGTCCCACAATTTTTTCCTACTTTCCTATCTCATAGATGTACTTTTCTTTTTCATCTGCATTTGGTAACCTGATTTTTTGCCACATGTTTCTTGCTTGAATTCCTCAATTTTTGGTAATTGGCACAATCTTTTTTCCCCAAACCAATCAGCTTTCCACATTTGGTAACCTTTTTTTGCATGCTTTTCACTTCTGCAGATCCCAATATTTTTAATATTTGGACCAAAGTCCCCTTTTCCAGGATGAGAGCTTCCATTCCATAAAATAGCCCACAGTTCACTTCTGGATGGTGTCTTTAAAATAACAAGACAAAATTCATCATTTTTCTCTGCACAAAAAAAAATTTAATTATTACTAACTGGGAGAGTTTCTGTGTTTCTTTCAAAGAAGGATCATCAAGGAAGCTCTAGTCAAAGCTTTCTCCATTCTCTGGTTGAATCTATATCATTTCTTGAATCAAAGAATTGGTGCATAGTGACTGTGAAGCGGAGCTTTGTCAAAGCTTGACCTTATCTTGCTGCAAGATTGGCCTGAGAATGGTAATATTTTTGCCTCAGATCCTTGATGACACTTGCCAGCAATAATTGTTGATTTTTTTCAGTTTCTGCTGTTTTGGTTTGTGATCATGGTCAAGGATTACAAATATTCAATTATTTCCAAGGCCTCTCTTCTGGAACTGAATGACATGTGTGCCTCCCATGGGAAATCCAACTATCCCATACATAAATATGTAATCACAAATTATCTTCAGCTTTGAGTTCAAAACCCTTTTTTCTATATCTGTTCTATCTTGTGCTATCTGAACAGGAAATATATTGCGGAAAATTTCTGGCCAATCTGTGTTGGAGTTTAAATTGATGAAATTATCTGGATTTTGCAATTGCTTCAGAAATTCCATGTAATCTCCATAGGCGCAGGTATTCATAACTCTTGTACCTGCTGTGGAAGATTGTGGAAGGATGAAGTTCCTAACTAAAATGAATGCAATTAAAGACACAATTAACATTGGTTATTATACTGAATTAATTATAAGAAATAAAAAAACATTCCAGCTCCCTTTTATGTCTAAAAAAAAATGTTGATTTATTGAAAAAACCATAAATTGTCTCCATAATAAGAATATTTTGATGAAAAAATATAGCTCAACCTCTCTGTATCAATATTGAAATATTGATAAAAACAATATTGATGTAAGGGAAAACCAACTCAGTGAAACACTAGAGATTAATCAGGATGAGACAAAGCCAGATATTTGGCATAATAATTCATGGAAGTGAAACTTTGTATTTCTTGTCCTTCCATCAATTCTAGAAGCCAACCAAACTCACAAATTGAAAGAGGGAGTACATAATGGATTGGTTCATAAAGCCTTTCAGTTAAATTAACCTTCTCAAAAATAAATTGGAGATTCTGAACAAGAATTCTCTTTTTTTGATTGAGAGTAATCATTTCCTGTGTGGAAGATCAATCCATTGGAAGATGGATACAAAATATTTAATAAAAATAGAAAACTTCAAATCACTCAACTGCTATCCAAATTCAAGCTATTGAGTCTCCTGTTTTCCAGTTCTTGATTTTTTGATTTATACTTTGAGAAGGTGGTAAGAAAGTCTTATGGGTTGATTTGGGAAAGAATTATGAGAAAATATTTGAGAAACATATTTATTAATCCATGTTGTTTATGGAGAATATTCTGGATTCTGATAAGCAGTTTTTAAATAATTGAGACCATATCTAAACCTATCCTGAAATTTTTTTCCTGTGTCATAAATTAAAAATTGAAAAAATTATGGATTTTGTTTCCAGTAATAATTATATTTTCAATATTGTGGTGGATGCTTCCTTAACTCCAAAATTTTATGTACCCCAGGTATGATTCTTGACTTAATGCTGGATGTTTTGGTTAACACAAATTTATTTTAAACAAAAATCATCTTAAATGAGCCTGATATTGGAAACTAGTTGGTTTGCATGAGAATAGTTATGCCTTATACAAAATTTGAACAAATTCACAAAATTATGAGTTGGAATTTGCTGTGGTACTAAAAATTCTCCATTTCCACAGCATTGTCACCTTTTTTTAAAATGAAAGATGATTAATGGGAATCTTTTGCACAATCTATTGGGATTTGGAGTGTTTTTTAAAAAGAGAAGTTCAAATCCACTGCAGGAAAAAGGGTGGATAGCTTTTTCTTCTTGAGTTTTCCCTTTATTTTCAGCCATTGTTTGATTTTTTACCAATTTTGTGAGCTCTAAGATAGAAAAAATTCACTGTGGTTGTTCTTCCAAGTATTCTTTACATGAAATTTCAGAATATCTAAGGGAATCATGTTCGATTTCATACTTGAGTTGATCAAAAATTGAAATATTATGATTTTGATTGGGCTCCAAATGGTCCAGAGCAACATTTAGATCCTCAATTTTAAATCTAAAAGATTTACAGTCCCTGTGCTACTTACACCACAAAGAATAATAGGGAAGTTAAACCTCCAAAACCCTCTGGTTTATCATGACAGAGATAGATCCCAAGGAAAATCTCAATGTACCTATCTTGGATGATAACAATTTTAGTGAATGGTAATTTTGTATGGAAATTGATCTCTGCTGAAAGGGCCTTGTGGATTTCTCTAAAAATGGGCCTACTTAGGATTCTGTGACTGTGGAAATCAAAAATGGTCAAATCTACTTTTCAAGGAAGTTGGAGTGATCACCAGTTGCATCAATCAGACTGTGTTTATCTCAGTAATTAATAATAACCAAAATAAAAATCCTTATTTGTGGGGTAGGATTGAAAATTGGTATTCCCCCATTCTTGAACTAAATTGTGGCTAATTATGGATTTTTTATATGGAACTTGAATATCAAGGAAATATTCAAAGTTATTTACACTGCTATCAAAAATCACTCCTGGATTTCTCAGTTAATATCAAAATACCAAATGAGATTGTCTCATACTCCATTATTGGAAAGCTCCAAGATAATTAAAAGATGAAACAGCTTTTAAATGGTCTGGCTACAGAAAAAATTGCCTTGGAAAACCTTTGATCATTTTAACTTAATTGCAAAGCTATTTTCATCATCTCAGTGACAAAAATTGATTTTTAGCTGAGATTAAAAAAAAAGCTTCCAATGCTCTCATCACTAATACTGATTCCAATTATCCTTCACATTGTGTATTCTACAGCTCCAAAAGACATCATAATACTTGAGTTAAATCTCATAAGCCATAAAAATTCTATGTTGAATTTCCTCATTTCAGACTGCAAAGGAAGAAAAATCATGACTAAAAAGCTAATTCTCAATTCACCTATGCGCAAGCAAAATTGAATGAGAATTTGGTCCAAGAAATCTTTGAAGATGAGGAAATACTGGACTTTTTTGCAACACATTGAATTTCTTATTGAAAATATCTGTTTACTAACTTTCAAGATTGCAAGCCTTTTTCCATCAGAACTGGAAATGCATCTAGTTTTCTGGTTGATTTTGGTTGGGGAAATGTTACTTAAATTTTAGAAGTTTTCAAGTGTTTCATAAAGGACTTTTTTTTCCCAAATTAAGAAGAATCCTAATTGAAATTTTTCCCTTTATTTTTCCATGCATTATCATCATCAAATATGGAAAAGATTTTCTCTCAATGATTGAAAATCAAAACTCATTTCTGGAAATTTCAAAGGAAAATCAATGAAAATTCCCTATCAAGCTTCAAGTTTTAATTTAACCAAAAAAACCTATGATATTTGGCAAAATCAACTAGGAAATCCAGGGACAGCTGTCATGAGATTTCTTGGTCTCCAAGTTTTGGGCTTGTAAAATTGCCCTACGTGTGTCACATTGAGACTGAAATTGCTTCCCTTTCATGGAACCTTTGATTCTTTTCACAAAGTAGTAGAATTCATTTGGTGGGATCTTGTGGAAACAATCAATCTTTCCTTGGTCTTGGTATTTTGATAATTCCTCACAGTTGTGGATCAACATTCCTCTCAAAATTCATCAGACTCCTGAAACAGAATTCTGTTTCATTTGGATAATTTTTCAAGGTGAAGAGCTTGATGTAAAAGTCTAATTGCTTCAAAATAAAGAATATTTTCTTGTTTTGGGGAGGGGAATTTTTCAAAAAGGATGTTGAGTATCTTCTAATTCCTGAGTACTACAGTTAAGGTAGCGCCAGATGAGACGGGTTCCCCGGTGATCTCTCCTGTGACACTCGGGTGACTTCCTCACCTCTCTAAACTCAGGACATGGCCTCTTGCAGGGGCCAGGGCACTTCTTCTGACATACTTCTCTTGTCGACCACAACTCTCATGATTGTCTCTATTTCTATATCTTTTCTTCTCTTTCTTTATTTTCAATCTTCTTCTCTTATCTCATTCATTCCTCTCAAATCACCGTCAATACATTCAGTCTCCTGCGAACTCATGTCCTCTTTGATCTGATCCAATCTCCTTCAACTTACCATCAAACCGATTACTCATCTTCAAGTCTGTGCCTGGTAAGAATATGATCCTCAAGAACTCTTCGGCCCAACACATCTGACTGTCTAGTGTTTCTCCTCCAGTTGCTCTTCTTCGTCTCCTCTCTCTATCAACCTCACGCCGGTCTGGGTCCTTCTTTCTCATTTACTCTTCAAAGTCACGACTGAGTTGTTTGTCTCTTCACTTTCCTTTTCTTCTCTCTTATCTTTTTCCTAGTTGTTCAATCTCCTAACTCTTGTTTGCAGCTTGTTGGTTTTTAGTTCTAAACTATCTTGTTGCAATCTTATCACGGTTAAAAGCCAAAGGACGACTCCATCTTACCGAGAATGAACAAACCAACAGGAGCGAATGACTATTTCTATCAGGTTGCGCTCAAGGCCTCCGTTGATGCTATCCCTCCTCTCAACAACAATAACTACTCCATCTGGCGGGATAAAATGATGATGTTGTTCGATCTCAAAGATATCAAGGACGCCATAACCCGAAATTCAGGCCAATTACCCACAAAGCAAGATCAAGAAATCAGGGCAATTATATTATCCAAACTCAATAGCACAACTCACGCCAACGTTGTCAATGCTGCAAACATTACATCGTCTAAGTTACTCTGGTCCGAGATCACACAAAGGTTTGCTTCATCCGAGACAGCCAATAGAGCCCGCATATTCAACCAATTTCTTCATGCTCCATTTAACAAACACGCCATCAAAGGATTCATAACGGATATTTGAAAAGCACTTACTTGTATGGCGGACGTTGGAATAGAGCTACCAAAGGATATCTTGGCGTATCTCATACTCTTCAAGTTCCCACCCACTCTAGAGAACCTAAAGCAACAGATTATGCACGGCGAAAAATCAGTGACAGTGGAGACGGTATTCAATCACTTGACCCAATACAATAATGAGCGCAAGGCACAACTCAAAACCGGAAAATCCACCTCCAACGTTACTTTATTGACCACTAGAAACAAGACAGATCCAGGAGAGAAAAAGACTTGCATTTGGTGCAAGGAAGGCTTCCATGACCCTAATGCTCCCCATCCCGAATCCTCATGTTTCCACCTCCACCCTCAGATTGCTCCAGCCTGGTGGATAGAACAACAGAATGAATGGAAGAACTGAATCAAGAAAACCCCTACTATTAACTATCATGTGTTACTGAAACTTTGGATCAATGCCGACAACTCACCTAATCTTCTCTTGGATTCAGGCGCCAACATTCACATATTCAACGATCCAAAATATTTTGTATCTATTAACATGCAGGATGAGTTGGATGAAATCAAAACTGGCAAATTAGAAGCCAATCTCAAGATACGAGGAACAGGAACTGTTAGACTGGAATGGGAGGATTCCGTCATCACTCTTGAAGAATGCATGTACGTACCAGACATTGTAGTCAACCTTATTAGTCCCGGTCTTCTGGCAAAAAAGGGATGTAATCTCTGCCAAGAACAGGATCAGTTCAGAATCACTCAAAGTGGCCAGATGGTACTTAAAGGACTGATCCGTGATAGCCTATTTGTTATTGAGAAACCCGAGAATGCTGGAAATAACCTATTGATCAATCTCACAAACCAGATCTCGTCGTCTTCCTTGAATCAAACTCAATCACTCTCTGACATCCATAAGATGTATGGACACGCCTCGATTTCAACACTCAAAACAATTCTCAGAGACCGATATTCTAAAGATGAATTAAATGACTTCCAGTGCGATGGTTGCGTAAAGAGCAAGATCACGAGGGCTCTGTTCTCAGCTACTTCCTCGCCGTCGTCGAAGCCTCTCAAGAGAATTCACTTAGATTTAATGGGTCCAATCACTCCACAATTGAAAGCTGGCCACAGATATATCCTAACGCTTGTGGACAACTGCACAGGCTACCTCTCAGCCTTCCCCCTTACGACTAAAGAAGAAACCCCGGATGTCATCATCAGCATCCTTGAGACAGAACATAAACGAATCAACTATTATTCAACGGAGATCTTCTCCAATAAGGGCACAGAATTCACAAACAACACCCTGAAGAGCTTTGCCAAAGCAAAACATATCAAACTCGTGACGTCTGAACCCTACCACTCTCAGCATAACGGTCGGGCCAAACAAGCCAATCAAACAATTATTGAGTTGGCACGTGCGACTTTCTCATCCTCCAAGCTAAGCAAGAACTACTGGCACATTGTGGTCAGAAGTTGCTGCTTTATGCTCAACCAAGTCCCTAGGGAAAGTAATAACCTGTCCCCTTGGGAACTAACTTTCAACAAGAAATTACCCGCTAACTACTTGAAACCTGTAGGATCCTCGGTCATTTACCTTGCAAATCGCCTACAGAAGGGAAGGAAATTCGATGAGAAAGGACTGGAAGGAGTCCTGATTGGGTTCAATCCTGTGTTTCACTCTTATCTTATTCTCAGCTCAGCGGGTGGCATTGTTGAAACCAAACACATCCAGTTCCTTAAAGATTCTCTCCACAACTTTCCATTCTTCGAACCACCCGGGACCAATCTATTCAGTCAAACAAGCACGGATTCCAGAGAATCAGATTTTTGTTTGGTTGAAAAACAATACACCATACAAGAATCTCAGAACGACCCTTCAGAATCTGAATTGGACCAGGAAGACAAGGCGTTGGTAGCATCATCCTCTCCTGATCCTCCTCTCATATCTTCTCAAATTCAAACTCCTGAATCATCTATTCCATCTATATCTCACAGGCCCAAGCGAGAAACGCGGAAGCCTCAAAGATATGGTTTCCACCATTACTACAAGCCCCCTTCTTACAAGGCTGCTAAGAATTGCTCTGAGTGGCCAAAGTGGAAGAAGGCAGCGGATGATGAATTGAACTCCATAGAACTCCAGGACGTTTGGGAAGAATACTATGGAACTCCAGACAACATTCTTAATACTGTCTGGGTCTTCAAAGTAAAGCAAAACTGTCACGGCGATCCGGTCAAGTACAAGGCTAGACTCTGCGTTCAGGGATTTAATCAAGTCCTAGGGATTGATTACAATGAAACCTGGGCCCCAACTGGCAAATTAGGATCTCTCCGAGTTGCCCTCACATACGGTCTAAAACATAGAATGAAAGTGACTCAGTTCGACGTCAAAGGCGCATTCTTGCACGCTCCTCTCAAAGAAACGGTCATCATAAAAACCCCAGAAGGGTCCGACAGAAGGTCTCCATACCTAAAGCTCAAGAAGTCACTTTACGGATTGAAAAAATCCCCCAAAAATTGGTACAAAACCCTGACTTCGTGGATCAAATCCCAAGGCTATCAAGAATCTACTAGCGATCCCTGCCTATATCTCAATTCTATGACAAAGGAAATCATTCATTTTCACGTCGACGACTTGATCCATATTGGAAATTCTCAAGTCTTCAAAAACAACTTTCTTGATAGATTCAAGAACTCGTTGTGTCCTCCTCCCAACACCATTCTTGGAATGCTCATGGAGCTTGAGGACAACAAAATTCTCCTGAGTGAACCCAATCACATCGATTGCGGCTTAGAAGAACTAGGTCTTACATCCTGCAAGGACGTACATTCTCCACTCACTCAAAATTTGAACCTCAAGCCCGCATCCGACGCCAATCACGATGAATTCCGACAATTGAAAATCAATTACCAATTGGCCACCGGACTCCTTAATCATCTAGCCCAATACACCCGTCCGGACATTTCTTTCTCTGTGTCCAGCCTGGCTAGGTTCAATGCCAAGCCAGGGATGAATCACTGGATAGAAGTCAGGAAGGTGTGGAAATATCTCAAAACGACCAAGCACTTTAAACTCGTCATCAGCTACGATCCCGATCAAGAACCTCTCTCGAGCTTCAGTGATGCCACTTGGGGAGATGACCCAATCTTCCGCAAGTCGCAAACAGGATACATCATTCTTCATCACGGAAGTCTGATCATCTGGAACTCCACTCAACAAAGGAACATTACGTACTCCTCAACCAAATCTGAATTAAATGCTCTACTAGACTGTTACCTTGAGCTTAAGTGGATCAAGCACCTTATCAGCAAAATATATCAAACATCTGAACCTAAGCCTATCTTACACATTGACAATAAAGGCTTGGAAGACAAGATTAAAAGTTTTGGTTCTCACTTGAAGTCTAGACATATAGATATCAAAACAAAAGGGTTGCGCAAAGATTGTGCAAACGGCAAATTTACTCTCAATCTGATCCAAAGTCAACTAATGGTTGCTGACTCTCTCACAAAAGCCTCTTCAATAAGTTCCTTGGAACTCCTTCGGGAGAAAATCTTTGTCCCCTCAAACATCTGATTTTTGGATCATCTCCTCACCAGCCATGTGGGGTGTTGAGTATCTTCTAATTCCTGAGTACTACAGCTAAGGTAGCGCCAGATGAGACGGGTTCCCCGGTGATCTCTCCTGTGACACTTGGGTGAATTCCTCACCTCTCTTAACTCAGGACATGGCCTCTTGCAGGGGCCGGGGCACTTCTTCTGACATACTTCTCTCGTCGACCACAACTCTCATGATTTTCTCTATTTCTATATCTTTTCTTCTCTTTCTTTATTTTCAATCTTCTTCTCTTATCTCATTCATTCCTCTCAAATCACTGTCAATACATTCAGTCTCCCGCGAACTCATGTCCTCTTCAATCTGGTCCAATCTCCTTCAACTTACCATCAAACCAATTACTCATCTTCAAGTCTGTTCCTGGTAAGAATATGATCCTCAAGACCTCTTTGGCCCAACACGTCTGACTGTCTAGTGTTTCTCCTCCAGTTGCTCTTCTTCGTCTCCTCTCTCTATCAACCTCACGCCGGTCTGGGTCCTTCTTTCTCATTTACTCTTCAAAGTCACGACTGAGTTGTTTGTCTCTTAACTTTCCTTTTCTTCTCTCTTATCTTTTTCCTAGTTGTTCAATCTCCTAACTCTTGTTTGCAGCTTGTTGGTTTTTAGTTCTAAACTATCTTGTCGCAATCTTATCAAAGGACTTCAAGGAACTGGAAGATTTCCAAATGTCCATTAATCAGCTTTCTCTGGCAGAGAATCCTCAGAAAAATTGGATAGCTGCAAGGGCCAACTGCAGAATTCTGGACTAGACATTTCTTCTTCTTTTCAGGTAATAACCCTTGAAATACCTCTGAGCCAAGTGGGTCTTTACTTCCTGTTTCTTTTCAAATATAAAACCCATCCCATATTATAACAACCAGTCTTCTTTCTTTTTGTTGAACAAATTTTCAACAAAAATGAATAAATTATCCAGCTTTGGTTTCAGGGCCTTCATTTATGTTCCCAAACATAGAATAACATGAAATCTAGGTCCCATTGGGGATGAGGAAATCTTTTTTGGACACAAGAATGGCTCTTCCACTTATTGGTTACTTTATCTCTGTGATAATGAGGTGGTTTTGACTATGCACATTGTGTTCTTTGAGCATGAGGTTCTTTCACCTTTTTCTGACAACAATTTGAAGAAAATATGTTCTAAAAGCAGTTGGTAATTTGTTTTTCAAGAGGAGGATGAGTTTTTTGAATTCCCATATCATCTTGCCTCTTCTCTAAATCACCCTGAAGAGTATTCTGTCTCTGCTCAGAATAGGGCGTATCAGAGTTAAGCAAACCCACCATTTTTTAATGGCAAGTTTCAAACCAAATCCACCATTTCAAACCCGCCATTCAAAATAATAAAAAAACCCATTTATTTCACATTAAACATTTCAGAGTTACCCGGAAATAAGTGGGTTTTTGAAATGAAGTATTTAAAGGCTTCCACCACCTGTCCACATCATCCACCCCTGGCTTCCCACCTCCTTCTACCTCCAACCTCATTGCAAATTTTTTTACCTCTGGCCTCATCATAAAAAGATTCACCACTCTCATCATTTTATCACTCTCATCATCACTCTCATCATTTTATCACCCTCATCACTTGATCACTAACCACTTTATTGCTCTCATCACTTCATTGCTCTCATTGCTTCATTTCTCTCATTGATTCATTGCTCTCATTTCTTCATTGGTCTCATCACTTCATCACTCTCATCACTCTACCTCCAACAAGAACTTGTCCCTCCAACCTCATCCAAAAAATCCAATCATTGTTTTATTGCTCTTGTCAATTTATTGCTCTCATCACTTCATATCTCTAATCACTTTATTTTGCTTGTCACTTTATCCCTCTCATCACCTTATTTCCCTTACTCTTTCCAAATGTCCCCTCAGCAAACCTCCCCCTGCAAGTTCACACAAAAGTCCAACACACCAAAGAAAACATTTCCAAGGAACTCCACAACAAACAATCCTTCCAAGGGCTCAAAAAATCCTCCCCCATCATCTTCCAAGGGCTCAAGTCAGCTCAAGAGAGCTGATCACATCATCCTGGTCAACTGGCTCAAAATTCCCTCCAACTATGATGCCTGCTTTGGATTGGACAATGAAACGTGTGTTGGCCAACCTCCATCCTCTAAGATAAATGGTTATCTCCTGATGGCCAATGAACTCAACAAAAAAACAAAAGGTAGGCTGGATCTGTCACCCAAATAGATGAGGGAGCAATTCAAGAATTATTGAGCCAAGTACAAAAAGGCCCACTCCATGTCAATCTCCACTGGCTTTGGTATCACTGACTCTGACAAAGCCAAGGGAATTGACTTGGTGGTTGATAAGTTGGACTCCATTTGTCTTTTTTATATTCAAATGGATTAAATATTTGGAAAGAAGGCCAACATCACCCCCCTAGCTGCTTTTGATGCCCAACAATCCAATTCAGTTGATGCTGAGGACTTGTCTGGGGATGCTCAGCGTAGCAATGGTAATCCCAAAGAAACCTATGAGTGGCCCCCATCTGATGCCAAGGAGGATATTCAAACACAATCAGCTCCAATCACGCCTACTGCCGCGTTGACTGAGCAGTCAAACCATACCTTGGACCCCTCCCCTCCATTTTTGGATTTCTCTCTTCCTGGGTTAGCAGATCTCATCAACCTTGCTGATGCGGAACAAGATACTCCTCAGTCTTCATTACCCTCAACATTGGGTTCAAGTAAGGAACCAAGCTCTTTTCTCTTCCGTCTGGTTAATTCTGACTGATTTAGATTGTAAAAAAACAGGCTCATCCATTCCATAATGTCAAAAAACTCAATCCAATGGGGCCTCCCACATGGCCTTCAAACACTAGTGACAACTTTCAGATTCAAACCTCCTCTGCCAAGGGTAAGCAAAAGGACTCCAAGATTTTTACCATCCAACTGCCCACATTTTTCCACCCCAAGATCTTGAAGGACCAACTGGGTTGAAAAATTTTTTTGAACCATGAAGGAAAGTGGTGACAAAGTTGAAGTCCTTCTTATGTTGTTCTGAGAGTGTATCCAAAGGCAAAAATTCAATGATTGCCAACAGGGCTTGGTGATCAGATCAATTGAGGACAATTACTTTTCCACTGTGGAAGAAATGGAGCTTTTTGATTGTTTGTTTTTCTTGCTCAAACTCTTCCTGGGTGGGCTTTTGACAATTCTTTTTCTTTTCTGAAACAATTGAAGGGTACAGATCCAAAGGATGCGGTTTTGGAACAGACTAGACCACATTTTCATTAATACCTTCCTCAGAAACCTCCAAAGATATTTTGGAATCTCTCATATGAATCCTCTTTTGGTGATGGGTCCTATTCTTCCCACCTTTCATCATGTTGGTCAATCCATCTCCTTCAATCTCAACCCCTCCCATCCATATACTCTGATTGGGGTGAGGAACAAGATGGGATTCAATTGTTTTGCAACATTTTGAGGCGGTTGGGAGAAGAATTGGAAATTCACTAATAGCGGAGAAAGAATCCCAGATGGATCAAATCAAATCGTAAGCAATGAATGATGATTAAGATTGAGTGAATGAATATTAAGGGGATTTTTTTAATGATTTGGAGGATCACAAATCATTGACATCCTCAAGGGGGTGTCCATGTGATTGCTCTGAACCAAGAATTCACTCAAGTGCCTCCCTTACCCCCCACTCAATCTCCAAAGTAGAAGAGCTGTCATGGTGGGGGGGGATCAGATCATGAGACGGTTTTACTCTTGAGTTTGACCAAGCATTCCTTAAACTGCTCCTTGACAATTGACAGATAACTGAGTAGTTGAGGCATTCTGTCTGAGGAGAGAGACAGAAAAGATTTGGTTGGGAAACCGGTGGTTGAGAGTGTCTTGCATTTTGAATGGTGCAATTGTGAATACATGGGTAAGGAAAGATCTAAGGATTCAGTACCTTGACTACCAGTTTTTGTTGTATGATGATGATTAATACCACCCTCCTTGAATTCAAAGGTTTCATCCCAAAATTATTCCTCCAATGAAAACAAATTGGCTTGATCAGTAATTTTATCCTGTTGAGCCAATGATGATGATAATTATAATCCTAGTACCGCAGTTCCTGCTCCCCTACTACCAGCAGCTTTTTGGTTAAACGTCAGTACTAAACCAGGGTTATCCGTGCTACCCTGACTACTCCTTGCTTCTGTTCCTGCTTCCCCAACACCTACCTCCCACTAGTTGATCATTGGGGAATATAAGGTGCTACTGACTGACCTTTTCTTCATCCCATGAGCCACCAAGGATACCAAAGTGGATGGGTGGATCTTCTTAGCAGTCCATTTTTCTTTGGCATTGACTCAAGCTTTCAAAACTTGTAAGAAATCCTAAACCAATCAAGAATCCAGAATTTAGCTCTTCAATCAATGAGTTCTCAAAACATACTTTTTTTTGTGGAGGGGAGTTAAGGCAAACTTCTCTCACCTTGATCCCACTGATCCCAATTTGACTACTAGCACTTAATTGAGACCAATGAGAATCCGCATGTAAGATTTGATCAAATGGTTGATCATAGGTAGAGTGTTGACCAATGGTAGATCTCTTCCTCTCCTTGAAACTTGAAAACTTGGATGAAAAAGGCTTGGGCCATTGTTGGATGGGAGTCAAATTGGGAAGGGTCTCATAGAACATAGATCCAATCCAGGAACTATTGGATTCACTCCAATCACTAAATTGAGTGGTTGATTTGTTGGCCGTAGAAAGAACAATGGTCAAATCATCTAGAGCCTTAAAAGTTTTAGGAGTTGGCGTATTGGGATAATTGAATATGGTCAAAGAAGCTTTGGATGATTGATGAGTGGTTTGTTGAGAAATTGGCATCTTGTCCCCACCAACTCCAAGTTTGAGACTTGATCCCATCAATGGTGTTTGACAAAAAGTGGAGGATTCTTGAGAGATGACTTCTGAGTTGGGAGGAGGATGATCCAAATCAATTGGAGCTGGTCTGAAAACAAGCTCAGAAGTAGTCAATGGGGTTGTTGGAATATATTGACGAGGATCAGATGATGGTTTGGATGGATTTCAATCCTGATTGGTACTACTAGACCCAAAAATACTCATGAGGATCTTGAAATGTTTCTGAGAGCCTGGTTCTGGGATTAAGAGCTTGTTGCTTGTGACGGTCTGAGGATCTGATGATTTGAGAGCCTCACGAGGTGCAGGGGAAGAGTAAGAGTTGATGGTTCAAACTTCCTTGGTGGAAAATCTCTTACAAGGATTGGTCAAACCTTCACCCAAATCAATCAGGATGTTACAGCACGCCCACCACTCCTTATACTCTTCCTGAATCTTTTGAATGATTGTATAGAGTCAATCAAGAGCCATAGGACTGAATTGAGTGGGATGGACAATCAAACAATTCTCATCTGGTTGATCTTGCTTAGGTAGTGGCTCTGGGTCTTGAGGAGCTTCCAAATCAGTCAAGTTACCATCTGATTCATTGGTTGTTGTAGCAAAGTTTTGATTGACGCTGGCTTGATGGGCTTCATGGATCATCTTACAATAGGTCTGTCTAATGATCTTCAAACCTGATTGAGGGGATTGACAGAGTTGTGGGGGAGGGGAGGGGAGGGGGGTAAAACAAGGGTAGAGATGGATGCTCAGGTGATATAGGTGTGTCAAGGGGGGGGGGGGGTCAAGAATCAGATCAGAGCAGCGCAAGTCTCACAAACCTTTGATACCCCTGGAAAATCCCTTAACCTGATTGAGTTTGGTTTGTAGAAAACCTTGTTGAGAGGTGATTCAACTAGGGATCCAGATCTCACCCATACTATTACTCCTTGTCAATGGTCCACCACTTGTATGACCAACGTCAGTGAGTTGGTTCAAAATTGGATTGTTGAGTTTGAAACTAGTGTCTAGAGTTGGTAGTTGTTCCAAGTGTGGAGCTGGATCAATGGAAGAACAAAGGTGATGATGATGATGATGATGATGATGATAACGGTCATGGAGAGGAGGGGAGGATAGGGAACCAAGACTAGAATTGGTGGGTGAGATCTCCAAGGGGGTCACAAGTGATTTGGAGGATGGATACTGATGAGGATCTTGATGAATCTTGTACTGGTGGGATTGATGAATAAATTGAGGGTTTAATGGCGGGTTTGATGTTTGAAATCCACAATTTTCATGAAACCCGCCATTTTGAAATACACCAGTTAGGGGGTATGTGTATTTCAGAAACCCCCCATTAAAACTGGCAGGTTTGGTAAAAAAAATGGCGGGTTTATAATGGCGGGTTTGCTAACTCTGATACACCCTAATGTATCTTTTTCCTCTAGAAAATCTCCTGTTCCAGTTTCTCTGAATTTGAGCCTTGATGGCACCCTGTCATTGCATTTTAGGTTTTAGTCTCCTATTCTACCTGC
The DNA here is from genome assembly GCA_025617555.3 of Puccinia polysora. NCBI lineage: Eukaryota > Fungi > Basidiomycota > Pucciniomycetes > Pucciniales > Pucciniaceae > Puccinia > Puccinia polysora. Next base: position 42,750,441 of record CM062629.1, read on the forward strand.
TTCTTGTCTCACATTAATTTTACTGAAACATCTTAACATTTGGGAAACAAAATTGATCCTATTCATATCTTGATATACCATTGATTCCCTGAAAACAACCTTTACTGCCTCCTGGATGACTTTGTTCCTTGGATTTATAAGGAATTCATGAAATTTTTCAAGAAATATCATTCAATTGTGGCCTTAAAAGGGAAAAGTGACACAATGGTAAACCTAGGGGTTTGGAATGAGATTTTTCTTCAAAATAAAGATAAAGTAGGAAATTTATGGGTATTTAAAAAGCAGAGGGACCAAACTGGAAGTGAATTTAAATATAAGGAAATGATTTTTTTACAATGTTTTTCCCAAGAACCTGGAATAGAAAACAAGCAAATTTATTTTCCATCTGGTAGTCTGAATTCTCTGTGGGCTCTTAGATTGGAAACTGGATCAGATTATCTACAATTTCAGCAAATGGATGTAAAGAGTGCTTTCTTCAACCCTCCCCTAAATCAGACTGCATCTTGATGTTCCTCAATGCATGCACTTAAATAAGAAAGATTTTTTTTTATTTTGAGGAATAAAATATATGGGCTTAAGCAGGCTCCTCTTCCCTTGTATCATTGTCTTGATCCCAGATCACTAGAAAGAATTTTTCCCAGATAGTTTCAGATGCATGTGTCTTTTGCTGAGAATGCAATCATCCTTTCTAAATTTTCATTCATGTTTAAAAAATTTCAATATTTTCTAAGTAATTATTGTGATTTAAGAAAGATCCTAGCTCTGGATTTGAGATCAATGACCTTGAGGGAGCAGAAATCTATCTTTGAATACAGGTAAATCATTTACATAAATCAATTGAGTTTTCTCAGCCTCAATATGTGGAATCCATTTGGCATAGTTACATTTTGACTGAGTATCAGACTGTTCTCACTCCTGTTATTCAAGGAATTTTTCTTGAATACCCAAGTGATCAGGATTTTGAGACATTCAAGGAAACTGGTAACAACTATCAAAAAAGCCATTGAAAATCTGAGCTATCTTGCAAGCTCTACTAGACCAAACTTTTTGAATGCATTAAGCATGTTTTCCCAGTATTTAGATAAACCTGGGATAAAAAATTGGCATGCCTTCATTCATGGATGATAAATTTTCATGCCTTCATTCATGCGCTCAATTAACTACAGGGGACCATGAAGGTCCACCTGTCCTACCCAAAAGGAAGACTGGTTGATCTTTCTGCATATTTTAATGCCAATTGAGGAAATTTTCAAAACTCACAACAATTGGTTTCAGGGTAATTGGGGCTGTTCAAATTGGCCTGATTTTATGCAGAATGCAAAAAAAACTACTTCTTCCCTTTCATTTGCTGAGGGAAAAAACCAAAAATTGACAGAACTTTCCTGTGAATGCTTTTGGTTGTGTAAATTTTTGAAAGATATTTGTCTCACTTCTTCCAAAAATGAAATCACCATGTTTGAAGAGGCTTGGGGATGTATTGAAACTTCTGAGATTTACTGCAACTCCAGCTCCTGCCAGATGAAAAATTCTGAAATTCAATTAAATTTTATAGAGGAAGTCATCAAAAACTCAAAAATTTGGCTATTTTAATTCCCTTTTGAAATTATTCTTGCGGGATTCCTAACCCAGACTTTTCTCCAACCAGTTCTGGCCAGGTTATTGTTGAATTTTAGTTTCTTCAGTCTTAAAGTCAAGGGGGGTGTTATATTTTTAGATTAAGGACTCAGAATTTCTTCCCAATTACAGACAGCTTTTATTTTATTTTTGTACTATTGTTTTCTCATTATTTCATTTTCTTTTTCCATTTTTTGCAGTTTCTCTTTTGTTTCTCTGATCATTTTTCATTTCCAATCACCAACAAGAGTCAACAATCTGTTAATTTCTTCCAACAATAACATTAACCTCCAGCTTAAATACTTCCCTCTGTGTCTTTCAGTTCTGCTCATTCTAAAATTAAGTGTCCCTATGCTCTTCTGAATTTTTCTATTGGGGCAGGCACTCAATTATGGGGAAAATTGTGGAAATTTTTACTTATTTATTTATTTTTTCATATTTAATTGAAGGAAAAAAATATTTTTTTTATTGAATAAACTCTTGAATGCCTTGCCTTGGTGTGAAAAATTAAAAGGGTGAGACTTTAAAAAAACAAATATGTAAACTAAGCGATTTATTATTTTTTTCTTGGAATTAAAAAGGCTTCAATTTGTAAAATTTTAATGTATGAATATATCCAGTGCCTGCTTTCAATGATGCAACATTCAGTTTTTACTGCATTGATTGTTTCAAATTTTTGGAAAACCCAGATGATATTTTTGGGGGGGTTAAAGGGGGATTTCCAGCTACATTTTGGGTTTCTAATTTTTTCAACATCCCTCTTTTCAAATGCTGATGATTTTTTGGTATTTAAGGTTCAATTATCACAAAGCCCTTGTTTATTCTGGTATTTCTAATTTTTTGATTTCCATCAAAATTAATTTTAAATCCTAATTGATCAATATCAAGCTCAACTTTTACTTTCAGTGTACATTCTTTAAAATTCAAGGAAATTAATCATTTGAAAGGATTTACTTCAAGAGTTCTGCAATTTTCCAGAAAAAAGGACTGGATAGAAAGATTGTTTCACTGTTAAAGCACACTCTCCATTTAGGCCCTAGTGACAGCTATTCAATTGTAGATATTGTGAAAGTTAGTATAACTTTCAATAATTTACCAGGATTGTAAGTATTTGTGTATCATTCATCTGATTCCTCTAACTGCAAAAAGTTTGGCTACTAAATTAATCAAACTTCATACATTCAATTAATGGTACATTTGAGGTCTTCCTGGGAATGGTGACAGGTAGAAGTAATTTGAGAATATTAGGGCGTATCAAAGTTAAGCAAACCCACCATTTTTTAATGGTGTTTTTCAACCCAAATTCATGATTTCAAAACCCCCATTAAAAATCAAAAAATCCCAAGTATTTCACATAAGACGTGTCAAAGTTACCTGAAAAAAATGGATTTTTTCAAATAAAGTATTTAAAGGCTTTCACTAACCTAACCCATCATTCCACATCACCATCCCAGGTTTCAACCTCCAAGCTCATTGGAAAAATTCCAACTCAAACCTAATCCAAAAAATTGATTCATTGCTCTTCACCTCTTCATCCCTATCCTCATCATCTTGTAACTCTCATTGCTTCATCACTCTCATCACTTTCTCACACATTATTGCTTTCATCACATCCATCCTCTCATTACTTCATTGCTTCATCACTTACTCTTTTTAAATGGCCCCTCAGCAATCCTCCCCCCGCAGGTCCACTAAACAATCCAATGGACCAAATCAAACATCCCCCAGGAACTCAACATCAAACAATACTCCCCCATCATCTTCCAAAGGCTCAAGTAAGCTCAACAGAGCTGATCACATCATCCTAGTAAACTGTCTCCAAATTCCCTCCAACTAAAATGCTTTCTCTGGATCCAGCAATGAAACACAAGTTTGCCAACCTACTTCTTCTAAGGTTAATGGTTATCTCCTGATGTCCAATGAAAGGAATAATAAAACCAAAGGTAGGCTGGATCTTTCATCCAAACAGATTTGGTAGAAATTCAAGAACTATTGAAACAAGTACAAAAATACCCACTCCACGTGAATCTCCACTGGATTTGGTATCACCAACTCCAATAAAGCAAAGGGAATCAACTTGGTGGTTGATAAGTTGGAATCCATTTGTCCTTTTTATGTTAAAATGGATGAAATCTTTGGAAAGAAGGCCAATATCACCCCTTTAGCCTACTTTGATGCCCAACAATCAGATTTGGTTGATTTTGAGGACCTGACTGTGGATTCTCAGCTCAGTAATGATGATCTCAATGAAACCTATGAGTGGCCCCAATCTGATGTGTAGGAGGATATTCCAACAGAACCAGCTCCAATGACATCTAAATCAGCATTAATCAACAATTAAAACCCTTCCTTGGACCCCTCACTTCCTTCTTTGGGTGGCTCTCTTCCTGGGGTGGAAGGAGTTAACAACTTGGCCAATGAGGAGCAAGTTATTCCTGTATTGCCACCACCATCAACATCTGCTCAAGTAAGGAACCATGTTCTTTTCTCTTCTTTCTGGTTAATCCTGACTGATTTAGATTTAAAAAAACAGGCTCATCCATTCCTGAATGGCCAAATACTCAAGCTAATGGGGCCTCCCACATCCTTTTCAAATGAGAGCAATGAATTTCCCACAAAAAACTCGTCTGCAAAGTGAAAGCAAAGGGCCTCCAATTAAATCAAAATCAAGCCCAATAGCCATCAAAAGAGGAGAAAAACTTCAAATTATTCTGGACTTGAGGATATCATGGAGAAGCAAGATTCAAGTAAGAGCATTGGATTCTCCTGGCTTTCAAAATCAAGCTCATTCCTATTGTCCTCTGAAAAACAGTCAAATTGCAAATTGAATCTGAAGAACTTAAATTTGAAAAGTATTAGTGGGATTGTCAACTGGCTAAGGACTGTCAAAAGCATAAAGCTGAGAGTTTGGATCATCAAAAAAAGTTGCATGCTGAGTGGGTGCTGAGTGAAAAATGAAACAGGCTGAGCTGGAGTTTCAAAAATAGGAAAAGTAGAAGCATTGAGAGGAAGACAGACTCCAAAAGGAGAGGGAAAGGCTAGCCATGTAAAAAAAAATAGGCTCTCCATAGCCAATTAATTTATGGGTAGCAGTAGAACTGTTTATAAAATAAAGGAAATTACTTCATTTCTTGGCTTGTAAAATATTTGATTTGATCAAAATTTCAAAAATAAAAACACAAAAATTATTTTCAAATACAAAAATGTTTGAGCCTATTTTTAACCCCCCCAATGAAAAAAAAATAATTTTCAGGTACATTTTTTTGGTCTTGGATATATTTGACTGATTTTCAAGTCTTTTCAAGTTTTGAGAGTTGTATTGTTAATCTTCAAAGACATAGCCATCCTATTATGGGTGGTAGTATCCACAGCAGGTAAAGTACAATGCTTGTACTTATTTGCAGCCAAAAACATTTTTACAATACCTTTTTATTTGAAATAAATTCCAAATCCCATGTCAGGCAAGACAAGTTGGCCATTGGATACTTGATATTTTTCCTTGTTGCCAATAGTTGGTCCATTTGATTTTTTGGTTGGAACCACAAGTGGAAAGAAATAGGGAGAGATGTCACCTTTTTCAATGTGTGGAGGATTGTAGAAAGAATTTGAAGTGAAGGTGATGTGGGGGGCGCAGTCAAAAGAAGTGAGCCTGGACCAATAGTCCAATGAAGAGGAAGAGGGGATATTGTTGTCCAGCATGGTTTCTTGGTTGGAATTGTGTGCCATTCTGGCTAATTTTCCAAACATTTGGCCTAAAAATTGTGATACCTTGTCAGAACTAAGGTTTAAAAATTTAAACTCCTTGGGATAAGATTGAATAGCTGATTTCTTCAAATAGCATCCAAAAATTTCAGAGGGGTTCATCAATTTTGGCCATCCAATTGACCACATTTTCCCACCCCAGGATCTTGAGGGACCATTTGTGTTGAAAACATTTTTGGATTGGTGAAGGAATTTTGTGACCAAGTTGATGTCCTTCTTTTCTTTCTGGGAGAGTTTATTCAATCGGAAAAATTTGATTATTGCAACCAGAGAGTGGCAATTGGAACAATGATGAACAGAAACTTTTCCAGAGCTGAAGAAATGGAATGGTTCAATCTTCTGTTTGGCTTTTTAAAACTCTTCAGGGGTGGGTTTTTGAGTTTTCTTTTTTGAAGAAATAGCAGGGTAAAAATCCAACAGTTTTAGTTTTTTTCAAGACCAAACCACCTTTTTCTTAAAATCATGTTAATTTACTTCCAAAGAGATATCAGAATCTCTCATTTGGGCCCTCTTTTGCCAAAGAACCCTCTGCTTGCCACCTCTCTTTATGTTTTTCAAACCATCTTCTTCCATCTTGATCCCTCCCATGCACCTGCTGCACTTGGGGTGAGGATCAAGAAGGAAAAGATCTGGTTGTATAAAGTTTTGAGTGGGGTGGGAGAAGCATTTGAAGTCCAGAAAGGGGGCAAAAGTCAACAGAACAAGGGGTCAAAAGGGGTTTGCATTGCATGGCATCCAAAAAATCAAAAAATCAAAAAAAAAAAAAAAACAATGATTAGTATGATATAATCAAGGTAGATGATCAACAAAAAAAAATAACTATAACAGTCCAAGCTGAAACCCCCAAAAAAAACCCAGAGTCAGCCTAGGATTCTTGGTTAGACAACCAAAACCAAAAAATTCTGTGATGTTATTTTTTACCTATTTGAGAACCAAATGCTACTCATTAAATTGAGAAATTTTGAGGGATAGGATCTTCTCCCTCATGGTCAAAGATGAGGTAGAAGATGAGACTGGGATTACTTGAGGAGGATCAGGAATATATTCTTCAAATATTTTGTCTCATTAATCTTTGATGTTGGAAAGAAGGTTGTGAAGGATTACACAACTGAGAATTCAGTTGATGATGATCTTCATTTCCTTGAAATTTTGAAGCTAGTTTTGCATCTCCTGTAAGCTGCCCATCTTCCTCTCAGGATTCCTATGGCATGCTCAATCCAAACTTGTCATTGGGAAAGATGATAGTTGAAATCAGTTTTGCCTTGGTCATTGGATGAAACATTGCAGTATTCTGGAACCACATATTTCCTGCTAGCATAAGCTGAATTGGCCAGAAGGTATTGATCTTGGTCAAATTAGTTATCTGGTTTTTGGGAAATCCACATCCAATTGAAAACATATGAGTTGTGACAAGAACATGGAAGGCCATGATGAACGGATATGAACTTGTTGTTATCACAAACAAGTTGTAGTGACACTGATTATCTATAGAAACAGATAAAACATATTTGGTCAGTGTATTATGAAAGGCTTTTGAAAGAGAATGAATTGATTGCCTTTTTTTCAGATCAAAATAGTGGTGGCCATCTAGCTTGGGTTTTTCACTCAAGGGGATAGTGGTTCCATCAACAAAACCAATTCAACTGGGAAAGGCTTCAGTCTCCATTACTTGAGATATCTCCTTGCATTATTCTTTTGTTGGCCAAAAAAGGAGAAAGCAACAGAAAGATGGGATAGCAATCATGACTATTTTGGTGTATAAGTCAATGGATCCATAACTGACCAAGAATACATTTTCTAATTTATGAGTTTCTGCTCCATTTCTGTTTGATACCAATCTTAAAGGAGAAACAGCCAGTTGGATAGATGGATTTCTTTGAGGATTCCAAGAATTTTTCTGGAAGATGTGGTGGTCTTCAATCATCTCCAAAAGTTTAATGAATGAAGGAATTAAAGTTTGGAACAGTTGCTGGAAGTTTAAGTTGGGGAGTAGATGAAGCTTTAGCCTTTCATACATAGGGTTGTGGAGAGTTTGTCTTTGTAGGACCATGTATTTTTTTTCCAATAGAGAATTCAAAGCCAACCAAAATGATTTAAAATCAAAGCTGAATCCAAGTCAAATAATAAAAAGAGTTCAGTCAGCTTTTTTCCATTTTCAACTTGCTTCCCCAAATTTTGATTGGACATGTTGAGAAAGATGGTTATTTGATGATGATGGGATTTGTGTGATTTGATGGAGATTTGAAGCAATGGAGATGTGAAGCAATTGAGATGTGAAGCAAGGGAGATGTGAAGGAAGGGAGGTGTGAAGTTCTGGAGATGTGAAGCAATGGAGACGTGAAGCGCTGGAGATGTCAAGCAAGGGATGTTAAAATACATATGTACTCACAGGTGTGCTAAATATAGTTTCAATCCAAATGGAATGCACTTATGGGCCTCTATGGCCCATTTGAAAACTACACAGACCACACAAGCCCATGTAGATGTCACAGATTTGGGGAAACTGGCCCCAAAACATGTGCAATAAGTCATTTTGTAAACAGGCCACCATGGGCTTGTTGGGACAGATGGGCCACCCCAGCCAAATGGGCTTTCATGGGAATTATTGCGCCCAAGTTTCATTTTGGACATACTTGGCCAGCTGGGCTGGCCATCAAAAGAAGTCATTTTAGGTGTTTGAGCTGGGAAAGCCTGTTGGCGCCGTTGCCTGTGTTGCGGCCGCATGCAGTTTCTTGTGCTTGTCCCTTTTCTGGGCCTGACGGCCAGCGCGGGGCCATCATTGGGGGGCAGAGGGACTCATTTGGAGTCCCTGCACCCCGGCTGGTTTTTGTGGCGGTGCAGGAGCCACCGCGGTTGCAAGGAGGGGGAGAAAGGTTGCTCACCCCATCCACTCTCCTTGGTTGTTGCAAGGGAGGGGAAAAGACAATCAGGGAAGTTGCATTGAAGCAACCAGAGGTGGTGGGGACTTGATCACCCCACCACCAGGCAGGGGCCATCCCCCCCCCCCTTTACCAAGGGGGAGGAGCAAGGACTAGGCAGGTTGCAACAAGGCAACCAGTGGTGGCGGAGACCTGACCACCCTCCCACCAACAAGGGATGCTCTCTAAGAAGGCAACAGCTTTTGATTGCAGGGAGTTTTGGTCTCAGTGAGGCAAGTTGATGGAAAGAAAGTGATGGGGCGCAAGGGGAGACCAACCTTTGGATTGCAGGGAGTTTTTGTCTCAGTTAGGCGAGTTTACAGAACAGAAGTGATGGGGCGCAAGGGGAGAACATCCTGTGAGCAGGGAGAGTTTGGTGTCAATGATGATGGACAAGACAAGAAAATGTTGAATGATATTGCACACCTTTGGATTGCAGGGAGTTTTGGTCTCAGTGAGGCAAGTTGACGGAACAGAAGTGATGGGGCGCAAGGGGAGACAAACCTGAGAAACAAATGGTGAGGAAAGAAATGAAAATTGATGATGAGTGTTGGAATGTTGAGAAGGAAATGTGAAAAGGGGTGGTCAAATACGGACCTGAGAGTAGGGACAGTTTGGGGTCAATGATGACGGATGAGACAAGCAAATGTTGAATGAGGAAATGGTACAACAGGGTGAGAGAACCGCTTTATGAACAACATGTGTGATAGGTTTGCAGTCTATGTATCATCAGTTTACCCATAGCAGTTTGCTGCGCAGCCACTCTACATTTCAACACCCCAACTCATTCAAAACCCGTTATATTGATGGCTTTAACAACTTGCTGATGCTTTGGAGGTGTGAGAGCCTAGGTACAGATGTTGGCTAGCTTTTCAATGGTGGGAACGTATTTGATGTCAAATAGGGAGGCTTCAAATTTTTTGGGGATCTAGTGGAAGACAATGTCAATGTGCTTGGTGCGCTGCTGGTACAAGGGGTTGAAAGCAAGCGCAATGGCGCTTTGGTTGTCCACCAAGAGCTTGTGCTTTGAGAAAAGGACTGGAAGCAAGGAGATTAGTTGCATTAGCCATGTAAGTTCCTGCACTCCTTTGTAGAGTGTGCAGTACTTGGCTTTGGTGATGGAGATGGCAACGGTGGGTTGCTTTTTGGCTTTCCAGGAAATGAGATTACGGCCAATGTGGGACATGTACCCAGAGTATGACCTCCTGGTGTTGGGGCAGTTGGCATAGTCCAAGTTGGTGTAAACAGATAGTTGATCAAGAGAGTTGGTGACGCAGAGATGGATGCCGTAGTGGGAAGTGGAAGAGAGGTAGCGTAGGAGGTGGGTCATGGCATTCCAGTGAGCCACCCATTGTTTCTCAAGTTGCTGGGAGAGCTGAGACATGGCATAGGAAATGTTGGGCCTGGTGGAGATGGCCAGGTAATTGAGCAAGCCAAGGATTCACCAATAGTTGATCCCCATTTTGACAAAGGCCGTGTTGTTGGGGTACAAGGCCACCAGCAGACATGTGTTGCGGACCATGGGTGTGGTGGCTGGTCAACAGTGGAGAAGATTGTGGTCTTGGAGTATTTTAAGGGTGTATATCTCCTGAGAGATGTGGAGGTCTACAGGGGTAATCCTAGTTACCTTGAGGCCAAGAAGGTGCTTGGCCTTGCCCAGGTCCTCCATGGTGAAGGCCTTGGCAATGAGACCCTTAAAGCGTGCAACTTCAAGACTGACTATGACCTTGTCATCAAAGTAGACATGCACAAAGCACAGGCAGTCTGGATTCTGCAACACAAAGAGGCAGGGGTCAGTGGGGGAAGGGGAAAAGTGAATGGATAGGAAGAAGGTACAGAGAGCAGAATACCAGACCCAAGGGGCCTGCTTCAGGCCATAAATGGATTTGTGGAGAAGAAGGCAAGAACACTCTGGGAATTCAAGCCCTGCAGGGGAACAGAGGTAGATGGGTTTTTCCAGAGTGCCATTGAGGAAGGCGTTCTTGGTGTCCATCTGGTGAATGTTGTAACCTCAATTGAGCCCAAGGACCAGGATCAGCCAGTGGGGGCATATGTTAGCACGCCCTCCTCAATCTCTTTCCTGCTTCCCTGCATGAATAGGTGGGTGTTGAATTTGGATACCTTGCCATTGGAGTCCTCCTTGATGCAGAAGACCCACACGGTGTTGAGAAGATCAGCCAAGGCAGGCTTCTTGACTACTTACCACAATTTGAGTCTGTCCATAGCGCCAAGCTCAGCCTTGACCGCCTCCGCCCACCTGATGGCCTTGGGAAGGTGCATTGCCTCACATTACATCCTTTGGACACGGATTGTGAGAAAAGCCCAAGAAAGGTGGGCTTGCTGTCTGGTGGTGAGGATGGCAGAGGGGTCAATGGAGCTTTTTATGTCTTGCGGGGAAACGTTGGGTGTGTTGATGTATTCCAAGCTGGTTTTAGGTTTTGGGATAGGTAGAGAAGCGGGGGGCTTGAGCAGGGCAGAAGCTTATGTTGCATCTTGCCAAGGTATGTTGGTGGTGGGAACAATGGACCCAGCTTCATGGGATGCATTGGCAGGATCTGGTTTGGCTGCACCCCCATTGTGGGGGATTTCATGAGGAGTCTTTTTGGATTCTTCCTCAAGGAGCAGAGGGAGCTCCTAGCTGTGGGAAGAGATGGCTTTGAGGAGGGATGTTCCAGGAAAGGAAGTTTCCACAAAGCAACATTGTGCGTGAGGAGGATTTGGTTGTCAGCTGAGAGGACCCACCGCCTAGCTGATGAAGATTGATTTGATAGAGGTGTTGCCAAATTTCCCATCTTGCTTGTGCTTGGGGAGATTGGCGTAGCAGAGGCAGCCAAAGGTGCAAAGACGTGTAAAGTTGAAGGGCCAACCAGTCCACAGCTTGTGTGGAGTCTTCCACTTGCGGTTTCTGGAGGGAGTGATGTTCTCAAGAAACACGGCTGTGGAGACTGCAAATTCCCAGAAGGTAGCCAGGAGGTTGGCTTCTTTAAGAATTGCATGGGTTTTCTCAACAGTGGTGCAGTTCCCTCTCTCTGAAACAGGCTTATTCTGGGGAGTGTAGGGAGCCATGATTTGGAGATAGATACCATTGGCCAGGAGATAGGAGTGGAAGTCAGCACTGTTGAACTTTCCACCCCCGTCTGCATGAACCAGTGAGACATGGTTCTCTGGGTGTTTGTTCTTTAATCAAGTGTGGAATTCCTTTAAGTGAGAGAGAGTTTCTGATTTGGCTTTGAGTAGATGAATGGACTTGAACCCGGTGAATTGATCAGTGATTTTGAGAAAGTACTCAAAACCGCTGATGGAGGGTGGATTGATGCAACCACTCAGGTTCATGTGCAACGTGTGGAGTGGATGAGGAGCAGAGGGAAGATGTGATGGGAAGGGAAGTTGAGTGTATTTGTACAGTTGACAGTATTTGCAATCAATTTTCACTTGGTCAATGCCGTACATCCGGCTGAGAACTTCATTGCAGGGATGACTAGCTCTGCAATGGAGCATGTCATGGTTGCTAGTTGAGACCTTGAGAGCCAGAGATTTGCTACCAGGGCCCGGGTTGTCCTGCAGCACCACCCTGAGTGGGACACTGCAAGTACCATTCTCCACCAAAGCATTGAAGAGGATCTTCTCATGGTAGATCACATCAAAGGTGGACAAACCGGAGCGCACAATATCACAGCCCCGCTTGTAGAGGCAACCAAGACTGAAAAGGTAATTGGAAAGGCCTGGAATGTGGAGCGCCTTCATGCTGATGATCAAGCTGTTGGGGAAAAACACCAGGACCATTCCCTCACCCTTGGCCTTACGGTGGTTACCGTCAGCCAGTTCAACTGTGGAGTTGATGGGGGTGTAAGATCTGAGCAAGGAGGCATTGCTGAACATGTTGTGACTTGCTCAGCTGTTGAGGAAGGCCAGATCAGTGGTAGTTGGCAAGGTCTCCCAAGCAGTCCTACAACTAAAGCCACATTCAAAAATTTTGGGGTTTTCCTTGTCTGGAACGGTGCTGGCCGCTTTGGCGTGATTGGCCTTCCAAATTCTTCCCTTATTTTTCAGTTTTCTGCACTTGCTCTTTCTGTGTTTGGTGAGGGGATTGTGCACGCCGTTAGAGCAAGTTTTGTATTCCGCGTAAGCCACAATTTCTGCCTTAACCAGAACACTGAATCCTCCTGAGTCCCTAAGCTTGTTCTCCAGCGCATCTTTGACCATTTCAAGGGTAAGTGGACGCTGGGTGAAGAGAAGTTCTTTGGTGCTGGTGAACTTGGATGGGAGTCTGCTGAGGATGAATTTGGCAAGGAGGGATTCTTTGATGTCTCTTCCAGTGGGTGCAATGAACAAACCAACTGAGGTCATGGAGCTGAGGTGGTTATTGATGTCGGCAATGAACTCTGAGAGGTTGTTGTATCTGTACGCAAGAGCCATGAAGTCTTGGTAGACCTTAGATTGATTATTGTTGGTCTTGGCCTCAAATTGGTTGAAGATCAGATGACTAAAGGGGCCTGTGACTCAAACTCACTGAGGAACAGGTTGTAGAAATTTCTTTCCACATAAAATCCTATGACACCAGCAGCTCTTGCTCTCTTTTCCAGGTAAGCCTCCCTCCTGAAAGGATCCTTGGGTGGTAGAGTGTTGGAAAGTGTGTTTCCGAGGTCATTGGCAATGAGGTAATGTTTGATTTTGAACTTCCAGAGAGGGTAGTTGGAGGAGTTCAGTATAGGCGGAGCAGGCTTGGTTGAGGATTTTCTCATGGTATAAAGTGGATGTTACTGCAGAAGTATATCTGGGCTAATAACCTAAGAAGGCAACAGCTTTGGATGGCAGGGGGTTTTGTTCTCAGTGAGGCAAGGTGATGCAACAGAAGTGATGGGGCACAAGGGGAGACCAACCTTTGGATTGCAGGGATTTTTGGTCTCAGTGAGGGGAGTTGACAGAACAGAAGTGATGGGGCGCAAGGGGAGACCATCCTGTGAGCAGGGAAAGTTTGGGGTCAATGATGAAGGACAAGACAAGAAAATTATGAATGATATTGCACACCTTAGGATTGCAGGGAGTTTTGGTCTCAGTAAGGCAAGTTGACAGAATGGAAGTGATGGGGCGCAAGGGGAGACCAAACTGAGAAACAAATGGTCAGGAAAGAAATGACAATCAATGATGAGTTTTGGAATGTTGAGAAGGAAATGTGAAAAGGGGTGGACAAATATGGACCTGAGAGCAGGGACAGTTTGGGCTCAATGATGACAGATGAGACAAGCAAATGTTTAATGAGGAAATGGTACAACAGTGTGAGAGCACCGCTTTATGAACAACGTCTGTGATAGGTTTTCAGTCTATGTATCATCAGTTTACCCATAGCAGTTTGCTGCACAGCCACCCTACTTTCCAACACTCCCACCCCCTTTACCAAGGGGGAGGAGCAACCGGCTGAGGGGGATCTGAAAACCTCCAAGCCCACTTACTGCTAACAATACCCTGAGGGTATTGACCTCAAGGGCCCTGGTAGGTGAGTTGACCACCCCCTCCAGAAAATTGAAAGAGAGAGGGGGGGCATGTCTGCCAATTACACCCTCCCCCTTGGTGAGCTTGAGACCAGACCCAGATGAGTTCTGGGTCCCACCTGGTCCATATAAGGGCCCAGTGGCTGGTTGCGTGAGGCAACCAGCCCAGTAAGTGAGTTCACAGAGGAAACAGGGCTGGTTGTGAGGGACAACCAGCCCAGGGATTTAACATTAAAGGGTCTGGTTCAGCCCTGTAAGTGTGGAAACCCCAAAATTGGCCAGAACAGTCCAGAAAAAGGGTTCAGGGGCAAATGACATGTGAGCTGATGTATCCCAAATCAATTAACAAGGCCTGTAGAGCCTGTGGAGCCCTTCTGTGGCGGAAATTCTTCCTTTTAACCTGTTTCATCTTGTGCCCCCAAGAGTCCAATATTTTTTACTTAAGGAGGCCTTCTCCCTTTTTTCATCCATATCCATTCAAATTCATCCAATCAATTATCCAACTTATTGCCCCATTGTGAGAACCCATGATACTTTATAGACACAATGTTTCCAGCATTTCTTTTTCTTTAATTACTGCTCCTCCTGCCACTTAGCTAAATGCTGGCCATAATTTTCACACATCATTGGTACCCCGCTTTATTGAATACACTGTTGGGATTTACGTGTTTCTGCTTTATTTCTGGCTTCTTTATAGTATCTTAATTTTTGGATAAGATGTCTTTCATTCAAGATCCAGCTATGCCAAAATTATTCTGAATGAGTCAGATGTTTTAATTTGGGCAATGCTTATGGATATCCAGCTTGAAAATATTTTTTGTGGTCAGTTAATGAGGAATGATAAAGATTTAGATCTTTTCTGAGGTAAAGAAAAAGTCTTACCATCTTATTTTTGAGGCACTTGAGTGAGAATCATGTAGCATAGATTGCAAATACTCTGGTTGGAAGAATAGATGATAAGTAGTATCTTTTGATAGATGCTGAATGTGAATTATTTTGGATATTCAATCCATAAGAAGGGTCATTACGTGATTGAGGGTGAGAACTGAAGTTGATTTCCTTTGAAGAAGACAATAAGCTCAATCTTGCCATGGAAGATGTGGCTCTGAAGTTATAGGTTTTTGATTATTGGATCTAACAAAGCAATTCCAATTAGTTTTGAAGGACTCATTTTTGTGGGAATATTTCCCCAATAAGAGAGTTAAGGTGTCAGAGGATTAATTAATTGAATTGATTAATTTCCAGGAGCTTTGCATTAAAGATCCATTATCTTGAAGACAATAAAGGTTTGTTTTGAATGATTTAATAAGGAGAACTGTTCTTTGTGGAAAATTTTGGAATAAATTGCTTTGTGCAGATTTATTCAAGATTTCAGCTCTGAGAAAAGTGGCTCACTGTAGAACTGGTCATGAGTTAAAGGACAACAAATGTGAGTGTTATACCTTAGGGGCCAAGGCTAGAAATTTTTTCTCAAAGAGTAGAGAAAGAACCATGGTTCCTATAGAGGAATTTTCCATTGATTTGGCAGGACCATTCAACCCAATGTCTCATGGAGGGGCAAAGTACTTCATCAATTTGGTTGATACAGTGACTAATTTTGTATGGGTGAAACCAACAAGATCAAAGGATCAAGCCACAGAGGAGATTTCCGTACTCTTCTAGGTCTTGAAACTGAATGGTTTGATGAAGGATATCAAAAGGGTAATCACTGATGCAGAGGGTGATTTTGTGAGCAAGGAGTTTGAGAAATTTTTAAGTTATTATGGGATCACTCATATAGTTACAACTGTAAGTAGTCCACAAAATAATGGAATAGTTGAGAGAATGAATAGGAATTTGTTGAATAAAGTCAGAACTATTATGTCCCAATCTGGTCTACCAAATTTCTTATGTGCTGAGTAGTTATGTACAGTTGGTCTGTTGCATAATATTGTGAGTGTTAATGGGAAGAGTCCCAATTATCATTTTTGGAAGCAAGAGCAAAAAAAGTTACACCTTAGAAAAATTGGTTGTTTGGTGTATTGTAGTGTTCACCATAATGAGGTGATTGGAAAATTGGATCCTAGAGCAAGAACAGGGTTGCTTGTTTTTTATGATTTAATAACTAAGTCATATAGGATCTATTGTCCAGAATCTAGAAAGGTTATCCGTAGTATGGATTTAAAATGTGAGGAAAGTAACTTTACACTCAAGAGGAGTGAAGATTTTGCTGTTGATAAGTCAAGCAATAAATAGAATTAGGGCCTATTTCACAAGCAAAGGCTGAGGAAAATGTAGTTCCAGATGATGCAGAGATGGAAGACATGCCACCAGAGGGTTCAGTACCCACTTCAAGGGTGTCTGTTCATCTGGAACCTGATGAGTCTCCACCTCCTGTTGGAAGGAGTGGCAGGATTAGAGCACCAGTTGATAGTTATGGGGAATGGAAGTCCCATTATGCTTCTGCAGAATATGAGGAATATAAATTCAGGGAACAATGTATGCTTAATTAAATTCTGGAGTTGAGTTCAGAGATGGGTAACAGGGTCAACACAAATATCTATGGCCAAGCTTTGAATTCTGATGAGAGAACCAACTGGAAGAAAGCTATTTGTGAATAGTTTGATTCTCTGGAGAATAATAGTGTTTTTGAAGTGGTTCAGCAGGATTTAGTTCCAGAAGGAAAGACCATTGTTGGGTCTAGATTAGTGTTGAATAAGGAGTTTGAAACTAATGGATTTTTGAAGAGATTCAAGGCAAGATGTGTTGCACAAGGCTTCAAACAGAGAGAGGGTATAGATTAACAAGGAAATTTCTCTCCAACTGGAAGGTTGTCCACCTTCAGGTTTATCATTTCTCTTGCAGTGGAGTTCGGTGAAGAGATCAGAAAAGCTGATTTTGTAACAGCATACTTGAATGAAAAACTTGAGGAGGAAGAGACTGTGTATATGTCAATGCCTGAGGGTTTCAGAGAATTTTTGGTTGACACCAAACCGGAAACCATGAAGAAAACCTGTATTAGAAGTTTTCTTTTTGCAGATAAAGGGGAATATGTCCTCAAGCTGAAGAGCTCCCTGTATGGATTGAAGCAGTCAGCTAGGTCACTGTATAACACCATGAGTGAGAAACTGATAGAGATTGATTTTAAGACATCTAAGGCCAACCCTTGTCTCTTTGTGAGAAAGGATGCAAATGTTTTGTATGGGTTGGTGACATTATCATCATTGGGAATGGTTAAGAGAGACTCACAGAGACACTCAAAGAGGAGTTCAAGATAAAGGGTCTTGGTCTAGCAAACAGGTTCTGGGAATGAGCTTTAGATAGAAACAAGCATCAAGGCGTTGTGACTAATATGCGGATGTCACCCCTTTTGGATTAAGGGGGTGTGTTAAAATACGTATGCACTCACGTGTGTGCTACGTATAGGTTTAATCTAAATGGGATGAACTTATGGGCATCTATGGCCCATTGGACAACCACACAGAACAAAAAAGCCCATGTGGATGTCACAGATTTGGGGAAACTGGCCCCAAAACATGTAAAATAAGTCATTTGGTACACAGGCCACCATGGGCCACCCCAGGCAAATGGGCTTTCATGGTAATTTTTGGGCCCAAGGTTCATTTTGGACATACTTGGCCAGCCGTGCTGGCCTCCCAAAGTAGTCATTTGAGGTGTTTGGGCTGGGACAGCCCGTATTGCAGCCCTCTCAGGGTTGCTTTTTCTTGAGCTTGGCCTGTTTCTGGGCCCAAAAGCTTGTGAGGGGCCATCATTGAGGGGAAGAGGGACTCATTGGGAGTCTCTCCCCCCCCTTGGGGGACAAGCAATGGGCTGAGGGGGATCTGACCACCTCCCAGCCCACTTACTGTTAACAATACCCTGTGGGTATTGACCTCCAGGGCCCTGGTAGGGGGATTTGACTTCCCCCTCCAGGGAATTGACAGAGAGAGGGGGGGTGGCATGTCTGCCAGTTACACCCCCCCCCCCCCTTGGTGAGCTTGAGACTGGACCCAGATGAGTTCTGGGTCCCACCTGGTTCATATGAGGGGCCAGGGGCTGGTTTCATGAGGCAACCAGCCCAGTAAGTGAGGTCACAGAGGAAACAGGTCTGCTTGTGAGAGACAACCAGCCCAGGGATTGAACAGTAAAGGGGCTGGTTCAGCCCTGTAAGGGTGGAAACCCCAAAATTGACCAGAACAGTCCAGTCAAAAGGGTTTGGGTTCAAATGCCATGTGGGCTGATTTAGCCACAATCAATCAACCCCTTTAGAGCCTATGAAGTCCTTTTGGGGCGGAAATTTTGCCTTTTCACCTGTTTTATCATGCGCCCACAAGAGGCCAATCTTTTTCACTTAAGGAGCCCTTCTCCCTGCTGTTTTTGGCCCATATCCATTTGAATTCATCCAATCAATTATCCAACATATTGCCCCATTGTGAGGGCCCATTAGCCTTTATAGACAGAAGGTGTCCAGAATTTATTTTGCTTTAATTACTGCTCCTCCTGCTACTAAGCTAATTGCTGGCCATAATTTTCACAATGAAGATGTGAAGCAATGGAGATGAGATGTGTTTGATGTGTATGGATTTGCTGAGTTGGAGGTGTGGATGGGTGTTTTGCATGCAATTGATGGTGGATGGATAATAAATGGAGGGTTTGATGTTTGAAATCCCCTATTTCCATGAAACCTGCAATTTTGAAATACACTAGTTAGGGGGTATTTGTATTTCAGAAACCTGCCATTTTTCATGGCAGGTTTGGTCAAAAAAAATGGGGGGTTTCTTATGGAAGTTTTGCCAACTCTGATACACCCTATTAGATGGGGGGTCTGATGACATAATCCCATTTTTCCAGGAGTTAATTGAAGGAGATTGATGAAAGAGTGACCTGGTCAAATGCTCATAGGTACATTAGGATGGATGCACTCATAGTCTGTTATAAATCAGAAAGCAAGAAAGGATACAGAGGCAACAAACCATTGAAAATAACACCTGATTTTGGAGAGATTTTTGCCACAGAATGATCAGGAAAAGGATTCACAGACAGAAACAAAACAAAACAAAAAGAGTAGATTTTGAAAAAGGAAAGTCCAGGTGGCATGAATGGCAATTATGTTTTACTTGATGGCCTATTTTACCAAGAGCATAACTGAATTGTAGGTCCAACAAAAAACCAATCATTTGTTCAAAATCCATAATGCTTTTAGAAATTAGTCTCCCAACAAGATTACTGAAGGATTAAAAAAAGGAAATTCTTTTAAATCTGGATTGCAAAATCTAGGTTTAATTTGTCAGAAGTCATATGAAAACAAATGAAAACTGTGGGATTCAAACCCACAACCTCAGACTCTTTATATGAGTGATGCTCTTACCAATTGACCTAAGTGCGCTGTTGAGTAAGGAGCTGTTGATTCATAGCTATTTGGCTGATCACCCTGGAAGAGGTTTACTTATCCCAGCATTCTATAATGTGTCAGCTAGAGACTCCAAGAGCCCAGCGCGCACGGCGTGCGGACCACGGTCACCTCCCAGATCAAGAAGAGGACACCCGCCTTGCTCCATCCAATCATCCTCTCACCCTTCCTCCTGACAAACCCTCTCATCCACCAACCAACCTCAAAGACCAAGTCCAACTCCACCAGCAATCCACCCTCAACTCAAAGTTGCAACCCACAGGAGGAGCAAAGACGAACCCAGTCAACACCTCAAGTTCTGTCCCTCACCACCGACTTGAGCCTACCTGCTGGTCATCAAGCAAAGGTAACGATCCTTGTTTCCAATTTGATTCTTGTCTCACTTTCCTTTACTATTCAATTCCTATCTTTCTTATCTTGTCACTTACAACACTCTGTGTCACTCACTTGTCAATAGTTATACTACTACAAGAGTTTATATGTGTGGTGAAATAAAGAGTCTTGGATAAGTTTCTCATGGTAGCAAGAGTCCACTCTTAACACACAAAACTCTTGAGTAGATAACAAGACACACAGGACTTGATCTCACAATGGCCAGTCACGAGGGTCACCCCATTAACATTCCCAACTTGGACGATTCCGACAAGGATTACTCTACAAAGGCAAAGATTGTAAAACTAAACCAACACAACTGGCACAACTGGAAGAGCGCATTTGAAGACATCATAATTGTGAAAGGACATGAGGAAATCCTAGATGAAGAATGGATAAAGGCCAACACTGGGTCAAAAACTTACCGCAGGAAGAAAGCACTTGCTCTCAGCCTACTCAGAACCTTGGTTGAGAAGGACCTCCAATCCTGCATCAAATTGAGCAAGTCAGAATTCACCAAGGCCTATTGGGCATTAGCTGCCAAATGCGGCAAAAACTCTCTAATTGTCATTGGTGACGCACTCATCCGGCTGGTCAACCTCACCTACAAACCAGGGAAGAGCCTACAAGAGCATACGTCTGCATTCAAGAACACCTACATCAACCTGTGCAAAATGATTGAGGGCCTTCCGCCCGACAAATGGATTATGAACATCTCTACCGGCCTGGCAGCAATACATTTCATAAAGAGCCTTTGCCTTGACGAACTAATCTCCAGTCTTGTGTCCACTCTCTACGATCTCCAACATTTCACCGTTGAAAACATAGCCGCCAGAGTTTTACTCGAAGATTTGAGGCAGGTCTCAAACTCGTCCGAGTCCACCTATTATGTGCTGGGACCACGGAAAAACTCCAAGCCCACTCATCACGCTACCCGCTCCCATGCCAACGACGGAGGACAACAACCATTCAGACCCCAAACCGCTATAACAACCAGGAAAAATCCGCAAGAGCATGACCAAAAGGCCATCTCTGCACAGATAGAATGGCTGGACCGGGAAATTCAGCAACTGAGAGGATTTTGCTCCCTAAACGCGGTCAAAGATAACAAGGATGCTCCGGTTAATGGTACTCCCAAGGACAACGTCAACCTAACTACCCAACCGTACAATGACTCCAAAGACTACAGCCTCCTGGTCCAGGAGGAGGATATGTACAGCCTTGACGACACAGAGAACTCACCCAAGGAACTGGTATACGACTCGGGCGCCTCAAGGTCTATGGTCTGCAACCTTTCCCTGCTCCAAGACGCGCAGCTGATTCACAAGAAGCTGAACACGTATGGGGGGAGTATATCCATCACTCACGTTGGTAAGCTAAACATTGGTGGCACCACCATTCACCCAGTCTTCTACGCGCCTAACGGTCCCCAGAATCTCATATTGGCCACGCAACTGGAAGACCATGGGTCAAAAGTTGTGCACAAACACTGCACTGTCCTAGTGAAGCTGGGGAACCAAATCATCTACCAATTCCCACAAATTGGAAATCTATACGTGGCCCATCACAAACCATTGTCAAGCATCAACCTTGCAAAAGTAACCAATGCTGATCTCGACTGGCAAATCACTCTGGGTCAACCCTCCGACAACTACCTGAGGAAGTTACTCTCACTACACAACCTACCCCTTCCAGTACCCTTCCCCACCTCTGCCAAATGTGAATTCTGCTCAAAGTGCAAGATGCAGCGTTGACCGCACTCCAACGCGCTACCTACCTCACTCAAACCGTTCCATTGGTTACGCCTGGATGTTCTCCAAATCAGCCCACCATGCAAACAGTCGGCCTTGTACATTCTGGCGATCATCAACAACTTCTTGCGCTTCAACCAAATCTATGTCTTACAACACAAGTCCGACGCGGCAGACAAGATTGTGAGCTACGTCAACAAAATCAAGAATCAGCTTGACGTCACCCCGGCCTTCCTGCACTGCAACCACGGCAGTGAGTTTATGTCATCAAAACTCTCCATCTTCCTGTCCGCGAACGGTATTGTGTTAGAGCAAGGACCGGCTAACTTGCCTCAGACAAATGGATTGGCCAAAAAATTCAACCAAACCATCCTGACAAAGATGAGGTGCATACTTGCACAGTCATTGGTCCCAATCAACTACTGGGACAAAGCGGCCCGGTACTCCTTGATGCTCATCAACTTGCTCCCCTTGGCCGCCCTCAAATGGAGGTCTCCGGTCAGCATGCTACTTGCCACGAGCTCCACCATAGAGCCTGTGAGGGATGTCCTAACCCTCATACCCTTTGGACTGAAGGTACACGTACACGCTCACGAACAGTCTAAGCTGGATGCCCGCTCCAAACCCCTACTATTCCTTGGGTACAAACCCTACTTGGACGCCAGAAGGTTCATCAATCCAACCAAGCGGCAGATCACGGTAAGCCAAGACTTTGTCCCTACCAGGGTGGCTTTCTCTTATGGCTCCACATCCTCACTCAAGAAACCACCTTCCACCCTCCCCCAGAGTGTACCGCCAACCCATCCTGTCACAAATTGGCCCACCACAACGGTACACTTGCCTCCCGCAAAGGACAAGCCAACCCGCGGAAGGACAACTCCGGCTTTGGAGGCCCGGGCCCCGGATACCCCAACCGCTGAGGGGATGCCCCTGGAGGAGAACCCCGCAACAACCGGGGCAATAGCGCCACTGGACCCGGAGAGCACAACTTCCGCGGGTCATGCCACCAGAAAGGGATACACGTACGTGCCCTACTATGAGAAGGCTCCGAACGACATATCCTCCAACATTGATCCCAGCGCCATCCTGTCTCACTTGCGTTGAGGACAATGCAACAACTCGGACCCCGGCCCCACCAACAACAAGCTACTGATGAGCAAAGTCATACCGGTCAAAATGGCGATGTCGGACCCGCGGGAGCGTCCACTGTGGATTGAATCCATGACGGAAGAAAACAACTCCCTCCTCATGCACAAAACCGGAACGCTGGTACCAAGACCGTTGGACAACAAGGTCATTGGCAGCATGTGGGGCTTGGTTTGGAAAAAGAATGAATTCGGGGAAGTCATGCGCCGGAAGTCCCGGTGGGTGTGCTTCAGAAATCATCAAGAGCATCCCCGTCACTATCTGGACACGTATTCCTTGGTTGGACGGAGTGAGTCACTGAAGGTTCTACTGTCAGTGGCAGTCCAACACAACTGGAGTGTCTTCCAGTTTGACGTGGAGACGGCCTTCCTGTACGGGGAAATCGATGCAGTGGTTCATGTTGCGCAGGTTGCCGGATTTGAATTTCCTGGAAAGGAGGACTGGGTTTGGCGCCTCAACAAGTCGCTTTACGGGACAAAACAAGCGCCATGATGCTGGCAGGCCCACCTGGCAAAAACCCTGTCAACGCTCGGACTGACTCCCTTGGGGGGAGACAAATCAATTTTCCTCAACGCTTCAAAGACTGTCCGCCTACACATTCACATTGATGATGGCCTGGTGGTGGGGGAGAGCTGCAAAGAGGTCCTGAAACTCTTGGATTTGCTGGGGGGCCACTACAGGATCAAAACCCAAGAACGTCCAACGCAACACCTAGGCTACACTTTGGATTGGAACGACGATGGCTCAGTAAAGCTGCATCAACGTGACTTCACCAAAAAGGCACTAGCCAAATTTGGGTTTGAGGACGTCAACATAGTCAAAGCCCCAGCTCCGATGAACATCATTGATGTAATCAACCAGGAGTTGCCCAGCTACAATGTGAAAACAATGCAGAAAGCACTGGGCCATCTCATCCACCTGGCTACTCACACCCAAGCAGACATCCAATACACCATTCACCTACTCTCCCAGCACGCAAACAGGCCAACACAGGCACACTGGAAAATGGTGAAACACTTGTTTTGCTACCTCAAAGGAACAAAGAATGTTGGCCTCATCTTCACCAGGTCAACGGACCAGAAAGATCAGCTGTGCGGGTGGGTGGATGCCAATTACGGTCGCACTATCCCATCCCAGAAGTCCACTACCGGGTACGTGATCACACTGTATGGCAACCCCATAAGTTGGATCACCAAGAAACAGACCATCGTGGCCCAGTCAACCACCGAGGCGGAATTTGTAGCCATGAACCATTGCGCTAAGCAAGTGAGGTGGCTCTCAACCCTCATCTTAAGCCTTGGGATCCCACTGAACAAACCCAAGATTAAGAACGATAATCAAGGCGCCAACTTCATAAGTAAGGAGGCGCAACTTAATCCAAACTCAAGGCACATCGAAGTCCGGTTCCAGTACATCAGGGATCTAGTACAAAAACCCCTCGTATCGATCGAACACACCCTTTCAGACAATATGATTGCCGATATTCTGACGAAACCCCTCGGCTACGTGAAGGTAATTCAGGCCAGGCTCCAACTACACCTGACCTCGTCGGAGTCTAGGAGGAGTGTCAGCTAGAGACTCCGAGAGCCCAGCGCGCGCGCTCGTGCGCGCACGGCGCGCCGACCACGGTCACCTCCCAGCTCGATAAGAGGACACCCGCCTCGCTCCATCCAATCATCCTCTCACCCTTCCTCCCGACCAACCTCAAAGACCGAGTCCAACTCCACCAGCGATCCACCCTCAACTCGAAGTTGCAACCCACAGGAGGAGCAAAGACGAACCCAGTCAACACCTCAGGTTCTATCCCTCACCACCTCCTGCGAGCAACCACCGACTTGAGCCTACCTGCTGGTCGTCAAGCGAAGGTAACGATCCTTGTTTCCAATTTGATTCTTGTCTCACTTTCCTTTACTATTCGATTCCTATCTTTCTTACCTTGTCACTTACAACACTCTGTGTCACTCACTTGTCAATAGTTATACTACTACAAGAGTTTATATGTGTGGTGAAATAAAGAGTCTCGGATAAGTTTCTCATAATTTTCCAAAATTATTATGGTTTCTACTTCACAAACTCCCGCGCCGACCCCGGTGAATGAGCCCCATGGTTGGACGAAATTAGACGCGTACTTTATGATTCCAGTTTAATGACTATCTCAGCAGACAGTTGGGTTGTACGATGCGAAAGCACGCCGTTAGGCTGACCAGAGCCGGGAGGCGTCGCAAGTTTCTTCTTGCTTTGCATTTGATCCATGTAAAGCCTCCACTGCACCATCATAACGGAAGGCAGAATCATTAGAGCAAGAGCCTCATTGCCCAATTAACAGAAAGGGCGTACACATTGTGCGGAGATCGGAAGAGCCGTACATATACTTCCAAGGGTCGTTAAGCATACCACGGTTTCTCGCCAATGGATACTGCAAGAGGGGGTTAGCTAGGGATGACTTGACGTTTTTCCTATCCAAAGGATTCGAAATACTTACTTCGCGATAGTTTCCCGAAGGTGCGTAATGGCCAGCAGATTGGAAGAAATACTGATGAGTATTCCGAGAGCGATGGCTACCGCCCTCAGGCCCACAAACACTAGTTACATTCCCAAACAACAAAATGGCGATTAGTCAACGAGCTCTCTCTGCTGTGATTACCACAATTTCAATCTATGAAATCAGCCCATCAAAATGTAAGATTACTTACAAAATTGGCTGGATGATAGAGAAGCATAATAACTGCGCAGCTTCTCTCGGCTACATTTCGTTTCGCCTGAATTTTGTTTTCTTTCGAGCTTTGCGAGGCCTAAAAAGCCTGGCTGATTTGATGGAGGAGGGCTTGATTTGGCGAATTGAAGATTGTAATGTTGGACTAATCTGACAAAAGAATATATGAAAACCTAGAAGAATACGTGAGCCCCGCCATATCAATCACCTTGCTCTGCCGAGCTGGAATTGCCATAAACTCTTGGAGAAAAACTTGATCCTAAGTGGCAACAGCCATCAGGCCCCCACAAACTTTGATGATCGGAAAAATAAGTTCGCTTACTGGCAAGGTCACACAAAAAACGATCATCGTTGAGAGCTGCATTTGCTGATAGCCACCGATCAAGTTATTCACGTCAGCCATCATCCGGTTGACCGCTGCTTTCATCTCGGATTCAACTTGAACCATTTGATTTCCAAGATGGATACTCTCTTGCGCAGACGACGAAGCTTGCATTCGCTGCCAAGTCAAAGAGCCTTCACGGATTACGGTAAACAATCCGGTAGCGCTATCAATGAGTTTCCGAAATTTGATAACGTTCCGCGAGGTAAAGAAGAAAATTGTAACGGTGGCAGCCAACGGAAAACAAAGAAAGAAGAGATTTATCATCATCGGGGTGTTGATCCAAGCGGCTTTATTGCTCGGATTGCGGTTATTTGCACGGCGGCATGCGTAGCTTGAGTCGGTCGCATAGGAAGCATTCGACGATCGGTCACATGATGAAGTAGTAACATTCACAGCGGGCCTCGTTCATGAGGTTGGATCAACGAACCTGGTCAACCAAAAACAATGTGTAATACTCCAGTAGGTGCAGAGCTCGAACACATTCATAAGACCCAAACTATGAAGAAGTGCGCGCCGAGTGACAGAAGTTGCAGTTAACTATTGAGTGCATGATCTCGGTTCACAAAGTTCATGATCGAAATCACTCTGCTGCCAATCGAAATACTCACAGCTCAAGATAACCAGAACGAGGCAGGGGTCTCCTGGAGTTTTCAATTTGAATCCAAATGGCACATTGGGCACTGATGGATGATAACAGCTGAGCAACGGTCATCACACTCCCAGCATTCAACATATACAGAGGTGTTTTGTAGACTTGAACGGAGAAATAAGAAAGCCGCTAGATTTGAGTTCATCCTTGACGAGCACAGCTGCTTGATCTATGATTCGCGAACAAACCATTTGTCCCAGTTGAATCCTGAATGTACAACTTCCTGCAGAACCATCGGCCACGGGCCGAGCCCCGGCAGAAAGGTAATATGAAGACCGCGGCGCAGAACGCTGAAGTGAGGAAATGGAATGCAAAGACTCCTTTCAGGAACGTTTCAGCTTTGAAGCTTAAGCTTGTGGACATCTTCTCGGAGATCTCTCGATCGATGTAAAGAAAAGGATCAACTCCAGCCGGTATTCCACTGAGGAAGGCTTCGGAATCAAGTTGCCTCTTGTTGTTCATCATGCTGACTAGCGAGGAGATTGCGGCCGGGACTGAGGACACTGGAACATGCGGCACAAGTGCCCCAAAGAATCAGTCTGCCTCTGGTTCGCACTGGACAAATACTCGTCCAATGTGGGCGGCTCAGCAGTTTTTCAACCAAAGCGAATTTTGGCCATGAAGGTAATTCCACCTGAACCTTCCCACGCTACCGTCGATGTAAAGCTGAGATTCACAATCGTGTCCGATTTTGAACAATCCCTAGGCAATTGGGATGAGATCATTAGGAGGGACAGCATCGTTCGACTCATGCGCTACTTGAACGTTGACCACTGCGCGTCACCCACCCAAATACTCGACTATGCCTAAGACTCCGCTATGTAAAGCCAAGAAATGGAACACCCGAGTGATGATACTCATGGGTTTTACCACCTAAATCTCTTCTCTACTTCTCTACTTCTCTACTTCTCTGCTTCTCTACTTCTCTACTTCTCTACTATATCTATCTCTGCTATATACTAAAAATATTGGTTTTTCGAGGGTCGGAAAATACCGACGTCGGCCTCCTTGGGAGACCTCCCTCGAAGACTCATTGAGTAGCCGTCGTCGTTCTCCGCAAACTGGATGCGGGGCGAGCATCTACCTCACTCCAGCTTTTGCACCGGGCATAAGGCTTCCTATAATGGGCCGTAGAGAACACAGATCTGCATGACCATCATGACCTGATGGGTTAGCTCCATCCGTCCCGGAACTCGGTCTTCAACTTCGATGAAGAGAGGACCGTGTCCGGGATGGGAGGACTAGTCTATATACAAGTGAGGAAACCCAATAGTAGCATACATGTTTGAATATGTTTATAATCTACTGTATGTACTTAACTTTGTCTGCGTTTCTTATTCTATATTCATGCAATTTGTAATACGTGTTGTAACCATTCTTTACATCCCCCCCCCCACGTTTTACAAATTCTGGCCACTCACCCCCAGGTCCCGTAATGCAATGTACAGTGGCTAGACGAAAATTGTGGGACTGTTTGTCAAAGCAACCACACCCGGGTACTTCAAACGATGTAGATGAAGCCCCGGGTGTCGCGATCTTGCTGTTGACCATCCCATCTTCAGGCTCCCACTCCATCCAACCCATTGCCACATTGCCACCGACTTGGTTTTTTGATTTTGACATCAGATAACTCAATCGATCCAAAAAACAAAGACGGTAAGTAATCTTTTTGAAATCTTACCCTTCATCTTTAATTCTGATTCATGTTTTTGTTTCTTGATATTTAGTCTTCTTCAGGCAATTGGTTGTTTCAGAAGATCAAGATGGACCAACCATTGGAAGAGGGTACAATCACAAGGGTCCAAATCCATTTTAGAGTGATTTCAATCAGCCTGACTCAAATTTAACCTTGGACCAATATAACCTCAAGCATTGCAAGGCACCTCAAAGTAGACAAACAGCAGAGAACTTGTAAGACATGAACACAAATACATAAAAAGCTTGGATGAGCATTTTTCATTGGTTTCCATGACTTCCAACCTACCTCTCTCAACATTATTGCTACCAGCTCACCAAGGCACTGAAAATTCAAGATTGATTGAAATTGGTTTTAATTATTTTTAGAAACCCTCAACATTAATGTTTCTTTCATTTAAATGATTCCTTTTGGTCTTCTCTAACACCCCTACAAAGAAGAAAAAATACTGATGGTACAGAATTTTTCAATTTTTTTTTCCTCCTGCATGTTTTGTGAGTGTTTTTTGCTTTTTCAGATTATTTTTTTTGAAAATTATGGTTTGATATTTTGTAAAATTTCAATTTTTGTATTATTGAAGTCCAGATGCTGAAATATATAATCCCTTTAAAAAATGTAAGTACATGCCTTTTTTTGAACAATTGATTTAGCTTGGAACATATCCCTGAGAATAAACTGACTGTTTTTGGTCAATCAGTCCCATTATTTCTGTCTACCCACTGTACATCTTATTGGGTCCTAGGCGCTTAGTCAATAAATGCACTCTCTGATTGTGGGTGCTTGTCCACTTTAGACTCACCTTGTGCTGCTGGACAAAATCATTCACAAAATAAAAGGCACGCAAGAGACACTTAGTCCAATTTGTTGATGTGTTGTCCCCTGCAATCAGAATTTCCCACTTTTTGTCACATAATATCCTTAATGGAACAGGATCCACCATGTTGCTTAGTAAGCTGTTCAAGTATGCCAGTTGTTGAGTCCCTTCTGAAAGTGCCACATACTCTGCCACACATGTTGATAGCACCACCAATGTCTGTTGTATCAAACGCCATGCTATCAGGCACCCGCAATAAGTGATAAGTGTTGCAATGTGGCTGAATAGAAAAGTGTTTCAGATTTCAGATGAGACAAATAAGGAGAAGAAGAAGAGCCACACCTGAATAGAAAAGGCTCAAAGACAAAGGCTAGCTGAACAACACAACACCTAGCTTAGTAGCTAGAGAATTTATGGAGAGTAGACGCGGGAGATGATAAGCAGATCAACAAAAGGACTGAGAGAGAAATGGAAGAAACGCTCACCCAGCTCAAACTCAGGATGTAGATGGTACGGTGATGGAACCGCACAAGGGAAGATGCATCCTGGTTCTGAGCTGGTGTTGGTACAAAAGGGTCATGCGCAGGTGCGCGCCCATTGGCAGTGAGAAGCGCTCTGAGCGCAAGTACAAGAGAGGCCGCACTACACAACACACTTGACAAGAGGTGAAAACAGAAATAGGAAAACAGGAATAGATGAAGAAGACAGAGAATGGAAAAGGGATGAGATGAGAAGAAGTATGAAGGCACTATTCACCATTCAACATTCAACACCCTCCCTGCCTTCAAGCTTCTGGATCAAAGCATCCCACATTGATATGCTTAAGTTGTTTTTGCAGAGAGAGATGCTGTGGTGTCAATTTATAGACACGGATTGGGAACTGCGTTGCGGCTGCACGCTCAGCATTGGGGGCAAGCGGGCTCAGCATTAGGGTATGTGGAGTGCTCAGCAGCAGTCGCTGTTTGGCTCCGCACCTAGTGGACGGGTTGGGCTCAGCATTGAATGCAGCGTGGGCGGCAATCCGCCCCGGAGATTGGATTTGGAAGGTAGTGCGCTTGACTAGGTTTGTGGGCGTGCCGGTTTGGATACGTAGGGGCGGAGCAATCCGCGGGCTATAAAGGAACGGATGGAGTGCGCGCGCAAGTGCGCGGATCATGCTGGATATTACCAGACACCCACGACGGTTGCGGCCAAACGGATACAGACAGGGGCGGGGGGCTCCAAGTAGAGCGCGGTGCAAGGACTGCATCATGAGAAGGACAAACCAGATGGATGGAACGGCGTATGGACGTCAGGGGGGAGTTTGGTACGGAGGTGTGGAGAGGAGGCTAGGGTTTCTGTCTTGGGATTGTTTTCTGTTTTGTTGTCATACTGTTATTTGCGCATGTACTTAGGTTAGGGTTGAGAGGGAGGACTTATCCTCACTCTCAACTCTGGGTTGGGGAGATGGATGGAGGGAATGGAATCAGACCATCACATCACTGGATTGGATCAATCATCTCACCAAGAGATTAAAGGAACTCATACCGGATACACATCCAGGTGGAAAGTTCTTAGGATTGAAGGATTGGCAATTTCACTCTCTCTCTACTTTTCTTTATCTCTTTATCTCCTGATTTCTATTTCTCATTTAAGTGCAACTTCGGGCATCCTCATCTCCTTTCAAACACAGGGAACCTTTAACTTCCGAACCTTGGGACAATTATAGGGGGATAACCCTTATTCTTTCCACATCTGGGGGTCTGGCCAGGAAATAACCTTCTGTTTCTTGTCTTTCAAAGGTAACTGGGCGCAATGTCCTATCCATACCTACCTACAGTCGCTTTCTCTTCTTCTTCTTCTTCTCCTTCCGTTCCCGGGTCCGCTACTCCTACCCCACTTGTGTCTTCCATCCCTCCTCCTCCCCCTCCCTCCGCTCGACCCAGGACAAGCTACACCGTTCCCCCATTGGTCTCCAGTGACCATGAACCCACTTGTCCGGTTTGCATCAGGCCGCGCAACTACCCTCACATCCAATTCAACACTGCGGATGTGGAGCCATTCACCTTGAGATACAAAGGTATTGCAGATGGGGAAGGTGCGTTGGACGCCGATAAGGCCCGGCTTGTCGTACTGTTCATTATGGACAAAGAGAAGCTCCGGGATGTGGAGGAGATGGAAGGCTAAGAGAATCAAGATTGGCTGAAACTGAAGGCGGAGATCCTAAAGCGGTGGGGTTGGCGCGAACCTTGATTCCGGGAAAGCAATTTTGACCGCGTGGCCTTGGAGGCAAGCGCGCGCAGAGGATTAAGAATGCGGGTGGAGCTGGCAGATTACACCTCAACATTCAATTGGATCTATCGGTACTTGTCAAAGAACGAGGTGGTGGCCGGACAGACAGGGGTCATGAAACGCGCGTTTCTGGGGGGTTTAGGCGCTCAACTCCGGGCAAGGGTGCAGCGGCATCTTTACAATCACAACTTGGTAAAGCGGTCATTGGATGGGAGCATCGCACTCCTTCCGGAGTCGGCTGTCATTTTCCAGGCTGTGGAGAGTTAGCTCAACTTAGAAGAGCTTATTGAGGATACCGCTAAGTCCTTCCCAGCGGGACCAAAGAAATCTGCCCCCCAGGTTTTGGCTCCGGCGCAATTTCCGGCCCCGGTTCCGCCTACTTCAACGCGTGTTCTGGTTCCTCAACCCGCGCCCGCCCCTCCGGTAAGTGAATTGATGGAGCTTATGAAGGATTTGAAGATCTGCATGAGCCGTATAGGCCAGCAGCAGCCGCGAGGGCCTCCACCGCACATGGTGGAAAGGTTTTGGCCGCCCGGTACTTTTGTGCTGAGGGGGTGCTTGTACTGCGGGGCAAACAGTCATTGGCAATTGGCGTGCAAGGAGCTTACAAAGGATCTCAACGCGGGAGTGGTTTGACCAGCGGGGATGGGGTACATGTTTCCAACAGGCAAACAAATTCCAATCGAGCCAAGCCAGCCAACCGCAATGCAGCAGGTGCGCACACGGGGTCAGGAGGCGGGAACAACGGCGCAAGCGTCACTAGGCATTGTTACCGGTCCTGGATTGTGGCAACCACCTTGGGTGGAAGCTGAGGTAAGGGTAGTGGCAACAGAAGAGAAGGTGGCAGTCTCCAATAAGATGGAGGTGGATGCGAAGGAGCAACCCCCGTTGACCGTTTGAAAACCGGCCGCACGCGTGCCCGGAATTGAGGCGCCAGCAGCGAATCCTGTAGGGAAGGCGAAAGCGGCGGACATCGTGCGAAGGGTGATGGGTAACAAGACTCCGGTCCCGCTGACCTTGCGGGAACTGGCGGCTGTGTCTCTGGTGGTGGTAGACGAGATGGTTCAGGCGTTGCGGGATTGCGGTCAGGGCTGGGTACCTCAGACGGTGCAGCGGGTTCATGTGGCGGGGAAGGAGGAGGGGCGCAAAGAGTGTGAGTTGATATCCCTTTTGACTCCGCTCGCTTACGTTCCAATGGTCATAGCGGGGAGGAAGGTGTGGGCTATGGTGGACAGCGGTTCAATGGTGAACCTGCTGCCATTGCGGGTGGTGGATGATTTGGGGTTGGCTTGGCAGAAATGTGCAATGGGTCTCCACGCGCTTAACAGAGGGGAGTGTTGTGTGGATGGGGTAGTTGAGGAGGAGGAGGTCAAGGTCGCAAGGGTCCGTAAGCCTCTTTATTTTCTTTTGGTTGATTGTGGGGATGTGATTTTGGGAAGGCCGTTCATGTTTGGGTTCCAAGCACAAATGGTTTTTGATCCGGAGGCGGGAACGGAGGCGTTGACGGTGGAGGATTTGTCCGGCAGAAGGTTCAAGACAACTATCTGCAATCACGGGAAAGGAAAGCAAAGGAGAGTGTTGGAGTATGAGGAGGAACCGGATGCGGAGTTGGTCTGCGACGGGCAACCCTTGGAGGATTTTTTCTAGTCAACCAAGGAGACCGCACAGAACAAGCTCCGGTTTTGCGCGGGCGGTTGACTAATGAGGAGCAGGGAGGGGAAGGAAGGAAATTTCAGGGCGCACACGTTGCAGAAGTAAGTCCCTTTTCTCAGTATGCATTGCCCAAGGGTACTACGCTTTGAAAAACCTATCATTGTGCCACACTCATGAACAAAGGCAAAAGCTGCAGTTTCGTTCTGTGCAGGACCTACAGCAAAGGATGCTTGCGGATGATGCGGTGCAATGCTGGCAAGTAAAAGCCGGTGTTGCGGAAGGTCCGACCAAGGAATGAGCCAATGCCCCAGGAATTGAACGGACCGCTTTGACCAATCGCTTGGTTGCGGGACCCTTGGTTCATGCCAATTAAGGCTTCAGGGTGGGTTACTAGTTTGGCGCGGATGACGGAGGAGCGGATTGCAGCTTTCAATTTTGGCCCAAGGGGATGGTTGAGTACGGAGGAGTGTGAGTTGCTGGTTTTGGTTCTGGTTCTTTGGGAAAGAGCGCTCGCGTTTGGACCTGAAGAGCGGGGGCTTCTGAAGAACAATATTGGCAACCCCTATGTCATCCCCACTGTTGATCGCGAGCCGTGGCAGATAAAGCCAATTCTGATACCACGGGCGGTCCGGGAGCAGTTTCTGGAGTTGGTGCGGGAACGGTAGAAGACTGGCCTCTACAAACAGTCAACGTCTAGTTACTCCAGTCCAATCTTTGCAGTAGTTAAGCAGGACGGAAAGTCGTTGAGTATTGTCCATGATCTACAACAGCTCAACTCTTTTAAGATCCAGGACGCAGGAAGGCCCCCTTGCGTTGACAAGTTCCTTGAGTCAATGGCGGGGCGCGCTTGTTACGGTTTAGTGGACGTGATGGGGGGATACAACCAGCGCAAGTTGGATCCTTGCTTGCGGCCTCTAACGGCATTTGAGACTGGGTTGGGAAGAATGCAGCTGACCCAGCTACCGCAGGGAGCAACCAATTCTGTGGCGGTGTACCAGGCGCAAATGGTTTGGATCCTGAAAGATGATCTTCCGGAGGGAGTCCAAATCTTCATCGACGACCCGGGCCTCAAAGGCCCAAAATCCGATTACGGAGGAGCAGAGCTGATTGGAGTTCCCGGCGTCCAACGTTTTGTGTGGGAATACGCGCAGACGTTGTAACACATCCTGTTTTGCATCAACAAGGCAGGACTGACGGTGTCGGGGAAGAAGTTGGCAGTTTGTGTTCTGGAGCTCAAAGTCCTTGGCCATGTTGTTGCTTCCAACGGCCGGCGCATTGCAGAGAAAAAGCAGAACAAGGTCCTCAAATGGCCAACCCCGCGGACAGTTTCGCATATCCTTCAGTTCTTGAGATTATGTAGCTATGTCCGTATGTTCATTGAGAGGTTTGCGGAGGTGGCTAGCCTGCTCCAATCACTAACGCAGAAAGGCGCGGAGTGGAAGTGGGGAGAAGAGTGAAATTGCGCGTTCCGGAAGTTCAAGGAGATCGTGGGACGTGACATTGTGCTCCGCAATCTTGACTACAACGCAGGAGGAATTAGGCTAGCGGTCAATTCCAGCAAATTCGGCCCGGGGGGGTTCTCACTCAAGAGGACAACGGCAAGGATAGGCCGGTGCTTTACAAGTTGGTCACCTTCACTCCGATGGAAAGCCGGTACTCTCAGCCAAAGTTGGAGTTGTGCGGGGTCACCAAGATTGTGTGGCGGCTTCAGTATCTCTTGTGGGGGGTTCGCTTTGAGCTTTTGGTGGATGCGGAGGCGCTGGCGCGGATGATCAACTCCCTGGCGTTGCCCAATGCTCCCATGACCAGGTGGGTAGCGTTTCTTCAACTTTTTTCCTTTGCTGTTGTTCATGTTCTGGGGAAAGCGTTCACTATGACCAACGCGTTGTCGCAGTATCCAAGGGAAAATCTGTTTGAGGACGCGGAACTGCTCAATGTGGAGGCCCCAGTTGTCAAGGTAAGGGTTGTGGAGGCAGGCGTTCAGCTGCCGCTCCGGCAGACCGGGCGGTACGCAATTCTTTGCGATTACTTGTGGGACCTTTGTTTTCCCAATGGAACTAAGGGCAAGCACATGCAATGGGCAAGGCAGCAAGCGGGAAACTTCTATGTACAGGAGGGGCAGCTTTGGCGGCGGAAGACTCCGGTTCCTCTTGTGGTTACCACTTCAAGGGCGGATCAGGAAGCTATCCTCCAAAGCCTTCACAACAATCTTGGCCATCAAGGGGAGGTTGAAACGCGGAGGCGGGTGAAAGAGCGGTTCTGGTGGCCGGGGGTAGTGCGTGCGGTACAGGAATGGTTGGCGTCCTGCGAATCCTGTCAACGGCGGAGCGCAAGATTGCCTAAGAAAGTCGGGAACCCCACAGGGGAAGATGCCCTCTTTGGTCAAGTCTTGCTTGATGTTGTCCACATCAAGGCCGGTAAGTTTGCCTATCTGCTTGTCCCGCGGGAAAACCTGTCCGGTTGGGCGGAAGCGCGTCCGTTGGTCAAGCTCTTGGCAGACAAAGTTGCTCTGTTTCTGGAGGAAGATTGGTTTGCGCGGTACAGGTCGCTTTGTCTGGTTACAGTGGACGGAGGGGATGAGTTTTGCAGCCGTTTGGTTGAGTTGGTGAAGAGTTGCGGAGCCAAGTTTGGCCGAGTAACAGAGTACTATCCCAAGGGGGCCGGCATGATCAAACATGGGCATCAACCAATCAAGGACGCCCTGGTCAAGATGTGCGGGGAAGACGGAAAGCGCTGGCAGGAGACCCTTCCAATGGTTCTGTTCGTGGATCCAATTTTGGTGAAGCGGTCAACAGGCTACTCGCCATACAAGTTACTTTTTGGACAGGGCCCCGTGCTTCCGGTGGACATTGAGTTGGAGACATTCCTGGGGTTTGACTGGTGGAAGGTGAAGACTTCCGCAGAATTGCTTGAGGCTCGCGCCGAACAGCTTCTTCAACGGGACGGGATGCTTGCAAAGGCCGCGGACCTGCTGAAGAAGACTCGGACCGCATCGGTGCACTATTGGGACAAGCGCTGCTCGCATCGTCTCCGGGATCCCTTGCGGAAGGGGGATTTGGTGCTCCTGTACAACCAAAGTCTGGATTCTGAGTGGGGGAAGTTGTTTGCTAACCGGTGGAACGGCCCATTCCGCGTGTTGTCCAAGTTCGAGGGCGGCAGCTATCAGTTGGAGAAATTAGACGGTACTCTGCTGAAACGGAAGGCGGCGGCTTTGCATTTCAAGCGCTTCTTTGCGTGAGGATCTACCTCGTTTGACAAAACAGCGGAAGGGGGTGACGGATCTGACAAGGGGAGTGTGGAGCGCGGCAATGGCGTAGGAATGAAATCCGGGGATTTGTCTTTGGGCAGAGAAGCGGAGACCGTGCCGTTGCAACGGAGTAGGCGGTTGTGACCAGCTGGGGACAGTGGCCAAGTTGGGGGGGGAGGTGGTGGGGGTAGGGGATAAGTTTTGATTTGGTGAGGGGGTGCTCTAGCCGGTTCACAGCCAGAACAACTAGACACCCCAGAATTTTTGTTTCTCTATGTTTCTTTCTTATCTGGATTGTGGGGTCTTTGCTGGCATGAAGGTTTTTGCAGGAAACGCGGGTGCGGCACAAAGCCGGGTCCGTAAACGCGAGGACAAGCCCCGTGGAACCATGACGCAAGGACAATCCCGCGGATGGGGGAAGCGGGACAAAGAGAAATTTGCAGGCGGTCTAAGGGCATCGCGCAAAAAAAAAAGTGTTCCTTTCTATTTTTCTTCTCTGTTGGTTTCTTTTTCTCTTTTTCTTTTCTCTCAGGATATCTTGAGGATGGGTGGTTGGTATGGGAATAAGCTTGATTTGGTGAGGGGGTGCTCTAGCCGGTTCACAGCCGGAACAACTAGACACCCCAGAATGTCTGTTCTCTTACTCTCTCTCTCTCTCTTCCCTTATGGCAGCGCGGGCTGGTGTTTGGTTGTTGTGTTTGTTACAGGATGGGTACGGGGAACTGTGTGGCAGTTTGTCTGGGGCGTTCCAGGTGCTCCTTTTTGGAATGGTTGGTCACTTACAATTGCTCACAAAGCAAAGCACGCGGACGCGGACCTCAATCTCAAGCTCATTCTGACAAAGCGCGGTCGCGCACTTTTTCTCAGAAGGTTAAGACCTTGCGCGGATACATTTATTTTCTTAGGACAAAGGAAGCGCGGTACAACCAGAAGAAAAGAA
This sequence comes from Puccinia polysora, assembly GCA_025617555.3. Taxonomy (NCBI): domain Eukaryota; kingdom Fungi; phylum Basidiomycota; class Pucciniomycetes; order Pucciniales; family Pucciniaceae; genus Puccinia; species Puccinia polysora. Next base: position 42,787,250 of record CM062629.1, read on the forward strand.
AGAGAAGAAGGGGAAGAGGGGGGCAATGCGCCTAAGCCATCTTCATCATCTCCTCCATTTCCGCCCTCGAAGACGCCAGTAAGGCCCAGAAAGACGCCAGGAGCTTGCGCCGGGATTCCAAGGATTTGGCGCCGTGGATTGCAAGGAAATCCCAAAGCATTGTGGTCAACCTTTCCGCAAAAACCTCAAAGCCGGCCGCCGGGAGTGCCATTACAATTGGAATTTCCGGGATCTTGGGAGGGCTAGGGGAAGGAGCGGCCGGTGAAGATGGGGCCTCCGGGGAACCAACAGGGGGGCTTGGTCCAGCTGGAGGCAATGAAGGGACAATAATGGGTGACAAAGGCGGAGGGGGTGTTGGCGGTTGTGGAGGAGGAGGAGAGGGTGCAGGCGTGGCCGCGGGTCATCCGGAAAGCCTTGGGTCCGGTACTGTTTGATTCACGCCGACAGCGGCGGCCCAAGCGCGGGTCGCCGCGCGCCATTCCTCCAAGGTTTTGTATTCACTCCGTTGCGGAGGTCCAGCCTGGCAGAGAGGTGATGCTGAGTTGCGGCTCAAGTGCAAGGTGGGGGGTGACGGAGCTTGGGGCGGCGGGATGAAGGTGAACCGGGGGGTGTCCACAAGCCTTCCAAGATTTATTTGTTTTCCAAAACTACAAACGGGTCCGGACAAGCCCTCTTGCCCGGCCTGGGGCAAGAGCTGGATTGGGGGGGAGCTTGGGGCATGCCGTCACTAAGCAAGCAGCAACAGTGGTCACGACGGCAAGCAACACAGGCACATCGGCCAGGGGCAATTGAACACGCCTGCCTGTTCCAGGCGCAGAACTTGCATGGGAGCATGGTGGCAATGGAGCGGAAGGAGGATGGGGAAGGTGGTAGTGGGAGTGGTGGGGGTGATAGTGGAAGTAGCAGGGGTGGTGGTATGGTGAAGCAATGGAAGACTTCTGGGGACAAAACTCAAGTTGGGGGGGATGTGGGGTCAATTTATAGACATGGATTGGGAACTGTGTTGCGGCTGCGCGCTCAGCATTGGGGGCAAGCGGGCTCAGCATTAGGGTATGCGGAGTGCCCAGCAGCGGCAGCTGCTGGATCAGCAGCAGCCGCTGTTTGGCTCTGCACCTAGTGGACAGGTTGGGCTCAGCATTGAATGTGGGGTGGGCGGCAATCCGCCCAGGAGATCAGATTCGGAAGGTAGTGCGCTTGACTAGGTTTGCGGGTGCGCCGGTTTGGATACGTAGGGGCGGAGCAATCCGCAGGCTATAAAGGAACGGACGGAGCGCGCGCTTGCGCGCGCAGATCATGCTGGATATTACCGGACACCCACAACGGGCGCAGAAAAACGGATACGGACAGGCGCGGGGGGCTCCAAGTAGGGCGCGGTGCGAGGACCGCGTCATGAGAAGGACAAACTGGATGGACGGAACGGCGTATGGACGTCAGGGGGGAGTTTGGTACGGAGGTGTGGAGAGGAGGCTAGGGTTTCTGTCTTGGGATTGTTTTCTGTTTTGTTGTCATACTGTTATTTGCGCATGTACTTAGGTTAGGGTTGAGAGGGAGGACTTATCCTCACTCTCAACTCCGGGTTGGGGAGATGGATGGAGGGAATGGAATCAGACCATCACATCACTGGATTGGATCAATCATCTCACCAAGAGATTAAAGGAACTCATACCGGATACACATCCAGGTGGAAAGTTCTTAGGATTGAAGGATTGGCAATTTCACTCTCTCTCTACTTTTCTTTATCTCTTTATCTCCTGATTTCTATTTCTCATTTAAGTGCGACTTCAGGCATCCTCATCTCCTTTCAAACGCAGGGAACCGTTAACTTCCAAACCTTGGGACAATTATAGGGGGATAACCCTTATTCTTTCCACAACGCAAGACTGGATTTGTGAGGAAGTCCGCGGGGTTGCCCTTGGAATAAATCCATTTTATTGCAATGGTGCCTTTTCCCACTTCCTCCCTAAGGAAATGGAACTGCAGTTCCATATGCTTTGTACAAAAACCGGCATGATTAGCGGAGTTGGTGGCAAGTTTGACGCAACCATTGTTGTCCTTGTGGACAATGATTGGCGTCTTGATTGCTGATTTGAGCACTTCCTTTGTTAGAAATTTGAACCAGAGAAGTTCTTTCACGTATTCCGCCACTGCCTTGTATTCTGCTTTGGTGGTGGATAGAGTGATGGTTGGTTGTTTCTGTGATTTCCAGCTGATGACATTGTTGTTCCATAGGACGAGAAAGCCACTGATAAATTGTCTGGTGGTTGTGCACGTGGCCCAGTTGGTGTCCACGTACGAGCTCAGTCTGGTTTGGTTCTGTTTCCTTGAGAAAGTGAGCCCCACTTCTGGTGTTGACTGAAAATAGCTGAGAGCTAGGATCCCGGCATCCCAGTGTGTCTTCCCGGGTGCATTAAGGAACTGGGCAAGGTAATTGACAGTGAATTTGATATCAGGCCAAGTGTTGCAGCTTATGTAGGTGAGTTCACCAACCAGTTTCCTGTAGTTCAGACCACTTTGGACAAAAAGTTGATACTCTTCCTTGGACGCCGGTAACAATTTCCCAAAAGGCTTGAAAGTTGTTGAGCATTGCTTGTGTTGAGGAAGCTGGTATTGATCCACTAGTGACAATATGTAAGTTGCTTGAATGAGATGGGTTAGGTGTTGGTGTTGGTTGACATTCATTCCCAGAAGGAGAGAAGCTTGCCCAAGATCCTTTATTTTGAAGTGGCGCCCAATGGAGTCAATGAAGGACTGTGGGTCCGGGCTGAAGATGGCAATTTTGTCCACGTGCACGTAAAGATAAGTGCTGCCCTTCCAGTACACGCAACGGTCAGCATCACTGCGTAAAAAACCTTCCTGCAAAAGCCAACCGCTCAGAGTATGGTACCACATTTGAGGTCCCTGCTTCAGACCGTACAGTGCCTTTTTGAGTCTGAGGGACTTACCCGGTGCCACTGGAATATTCAATGGGGCCAGGTCATGGATGATTTCCTTTAGGGGAGCATTTAAGAAAGCCAACTTCACTTTGAGCTGGTGGAATTTGTATCCCTGCTGGAAGGCATGTGAGATAAGAAGCCAGAGAGATGATCTATTGCCCGTGGGTGCAAACACATACGTGTAGTCAACGCCAAATTTTTGGTGGAAACCCTGCACGCAAAGCCGGGCTTTGGATTCAATGATGCGGTTGTCCTTGTCTCTCTTAGTGTGGAAGGCCCATATACACTTCAGCTGGTTGATTGAGCTATCCTTCTTGAACTCTTCCCACACCTTGTAGGAAAATAAGTTTTGGAGCTCCCTATCCATGGCCGTGATCCATTCTAGTTTGTGAGGGCTGCGCAAGGCTTTGTCCAGGGATTTGGGATCCTGGAGACCAGTGTACATGAGATTCAGTTGAGGCTCTCTGGTTCTTGGTTCACGTTGAGAGTGTGTGAGAATGTTGCAATTGGAGACTATGCTGTGGTTGGGAACAGGAATTTTCTCAGCGTTTGGAAGGTTTGCACCAGGGATGGGGGTTGTTTGAGGAGGTATGACGGGGAGAATCTTTCCGGTAGAGGACGGCATAGGATTTGGGAAAGGACTGGGATCTTCCAAGGCTCCAACTTTGTGGCGCTCAAAGGTGTCCTTGAGAAAGGTGACATTTGCGCTTGAGTGCACCTTCTTTGTGCAATGATCGAGGATCTTATAGGATGAAAAATCATTCACGTACCCGAGGAGCATACCTTTTTCTCCATTAGCAGAAAACTTCAAGCTGCGCCTGGTCTTGGGAATGAGTGAGTACGTGATGCAGCCAAACAGCCTGAGGAAGTGATGGTTGAATGGCCGTTGGAACCAAATCTTGTAAGGAATTCCTTGGTCCTTGGACATGAAAGGAAGCGCATTGAGAAGGTTGGTTGCAGTTTTAACTGCTTCTGCCCAATAGGTGGGGGGAAGGCCGCTTTGCACCAGTAGGCATTGGGCTTTGTCTAGAATGGAGCAATTTGTCCTTTCAGCCAGTCCATTTTGCTCAGGGGTGTATGCTGGGGCTAAATGATGATTTATTCCATGAAGCTTAAAATACTCACCAAGCTCCTCATTTACAAATTTGCCTCCATTGTCCGACACAACTGTAGTAACTTTGGCATTGATCATCCTTTCTGATTGAGCTATGAAGTTCTTTATGGCTGTTGAAGGTTGATCTGTGGAGCAAAGGAACAAAACCGACTTGAAACCCAAGAATTGGTTGACAACGGTGAGGAAGTACTTGCAGCCGCCATTTGATAGAACCGGAAAGGGCCCTACAAGATTGAGATGGATAGTTTCTAAACAGCAAGTGGTTGGTTTGAAGTGTCCCTTAAATGGGGTGGCTGTCATCTTGCAGCTTTTGAAGATTTCCCAGTTGGAGTGAGTAGGACTCCCAGGAAAGAGCTTTGTAAGAGCGGCCTTGTGAGGATGTCCAAGTTGGAGGTGCCACAGAGCTACTTGAGATTCCTTGAGGAGTACAGAGCTCTTGAGGTAGCTCTTAAATTTAGTTCCACAAAGTTTGACCAGGTGGTTTCTGGCAGTGCCCACAAACAAGAACTGATCCAGGGAAATGTCATATCCAGAATGCCCAATTTGATTGATGATGGCTGACTTTGACGCAACTTGAGAGAGAGAGACAAGACAGCGATTCAGAGAAGGGACCAGGAGCACGTCGTCCAGTTGAATTTCTTCGCCCAGGTGATTTCAGAGTGTGGCCTTGCCTATGGCTGTGGCCAGCAGTGCAGTGCCTTCCGCTCCTGAGCCAACTTTCAGATTGATTGGTGTTGATTCCAAGAGCAAGCAAGGAGTGTTTACAATGTGATGCGTAGCTCCTGAATCAAGTACAGGAAGAAGCGGCGTCTGGTTCTTATTGACCTTGAAGTATAATTGTGCATTGAGGAAATCTTGGGGAGTTTCTGGATTGGTCGGGTTGGTCACATCAGTTGAGGAAGTTGCCGAGTGAAGGTGAGAAAGAGCTCTGGAGGAATTGGAATTGGGACGCAATTCTGGGTGAAGGAACCAGCATTGGTCTTCAGGGTGATTTTCCAGCGGGTTGTGTTTGCCTTTAGAGAAGGGGTGTTTGGTTCTTGACTTCTTTTGAGATGTGGATTTGAAGAGGGCAGTAGAGGAGATGTCCTTAGCTGGCTCAGTAGTCTCTTCCTTTTGTGAGGTTTCCAGGTGGAGGACCTCTCTGAGTTTGTTAAGGACTGCTGTTGGGTTGGTCAGCATTCTGTTGTTAAGGAGAAGGGTGTCAACTATGTGGTGGAAAGTATTGGGGAGTTTGGCCAGGATTGTGTAGCTGAGAATATCTTGAGGGACGTTGAGTTTGACCACAGAGAGCTTGTTCATTAGCTTACAACAGTTGTTGATGTATTGGGAAAGGTCCCCTTTGTATTGATAGTGTATAAAATTCAGCCAAAGTTAGCCACAGTGTGGTGAACCATTTGGGACACCTTGGGAAAAGGATTCAAAAAAATTAAATTTTATTTTTTATTTTTTTTGTTATACCTTAAATCAAAAAAAAAAAAAAATTTTGAACTTAGAAAAAATTTGGATCATTCACTCCAACCCTTCCTGTCCTAGTGGTGTAGCTCCTCCTCTTCCTTCCATTGCTCCCACTTCCCTCCTACCCTGGGTTCAGTACCCCCTCATTGTGCTCAGGCCTCTCTTGCTAACTTTTGGCCATGCACAACTCATTGCATTGCTCCTCCTCATCCTCATTGCATTGCTCGTCCTCATCCTCATTGCATTGCTCCTCCTCATCCCCATTGCATCGCTCCTCCTCATCCTCATTGCATCGCTCCTTCTCATCCTCATCGCATTGCTCCTCCTCATCCTCATTGCTTGCATCCTTGATTGCTTCCTCACTTTCATTGTGACCATCGGTTGTTCATCATGATCCTCCCCATCGCTTGGCCATGCGCAAATCATTGCCTTCCCTCTCATCATTGATTCATCCATCATGGCATTGCTGATCATCAAAACCATCCAGCAACAATGAGCATCATCATCATTGCGCTCACCAAATCCATCATCATTGGGATCACCCTCTCCTCCTAGATTGGACAATTGGCAGCAACCGTCTTCCTTTTTTTCATTTGTCATTCTCTTTCTTTTTTTTTCTTTCTTTTTTTTTCTTTCTTTTTTTTTCTTTCTTTTTTTTTCTCTCTCCTGCTGTTGTTTCTTCTTTTCATTTGATTTTCATTTCATTTCATTTTTTTTTGGTTCTTACTCTCTTTTTCAATTGTTTGCTCACTGCCCTTTTTTTTTCTTTTTCTCTCATTTTTTTTATTATTTTTTATTATTATTTTCTTTTATTGTATGGTTTCTTTCTTTCTCACCCCCCTCCAGATTTGGATGGGAGGGGGTGTTGCGTTGTTACTAGGTGTGCAAACGTCCGCACGGACGTTAGCAAGCAACAGGCTGGGGTGAGAATCTCTCACCCCAGTCTGGAAGATTGGCAGAAGGGAACCGGGCCTCCCCAAGCTTGAGCCTCATAATTGTAAAAAAAAAAAATTTCCGCTTTCATTTGTGTTATCCAATCGTAAATAGTTACAGGGACCTCTAGCCTATAAAAGGAGGGGCTCTCCCCTGCTTTTTTCCATCATCAATTCTTCCCACTAATGAGAATTATGAGCTTCTTATCCAAGAGCTCCTTCCTTTGTGAAATTGATCACTTATCCGGATATATCTTTTAATTATCCCTTGATCCTTATCCCTTACCCTTGACTTTTTTTAAGTCTGAAACTCTGATCTGCCCTTCTGTGGCCCTGTTCCTTATCACCAACCATAGCCTTGCTGGTTGAAGAAGAATTCATTAAATTGAATTCTTGAGTGTGTTATACCACTCTTTATCCCTTTTTCTGACCATTATTTGGTCTTGATCATTCATTTGATTGTCTTTCTGGAACATTCACGTTTGACTAAGAGGTTTTATTCAGTTTAAACCTGGAGTGTTAAACCTCCCTTTAATTATTAAATTTGCATTCTGCCACACTATTCTTGAATCCTTGAGAAGTGTTGGGTTACTCTTAGTCCAAAATTGTTACTGTTTGTTTCAGTGATCAATAAACATATTGCATTTTCTGGTGCAGCCACCCACTGTTATCTGGTACCCTTCAAGCGCTTGATTTCAGAGATTTGGGCAGGTTCATTGAGAACCTGGAGGTTGATTGGGTTTGAGTTGATCACTCCCAAGCACCTGCTGACAACCAGAGTTATTAGTGTGTGGGCGCCGTTACTTACAACTGCTTTGTTCTATTGGACTCTGAGAAAACTTTCACTTGTTTTGTTCAAAGTCTTTCTCCTCATCATCTTGGTTCAGCTGGTGCTGCTTCCCCCCCTCAGCTATTGTTGCTATTGACTTATCCCTATCCCATTTGATTCCTCATTAACAAAGGTTACTGGACCTTGATCCTGGTTACATTTAAATATTTTTTTAACACTCAGGAGGGCAGCCTAAAAAAGCACCTATCCCCTCCACAGAACTGCCAATGCCCTGCGCCGTTTGAAGTCTTACAATGGTTGTTGGACAATTGAGAGGGGTATCTTTCATGGATAGCCTCCAGAATGGTGCAAGGATTGGATTTGTTTGAGCTGTTCACTATGGCATCAAATGCAATGTCTCCCAGGTGCTGGATGATAATTTTTCAGGCCTTGTATATCTTTTTCTTTTGCGCAGGAGTGGTGGAATTGGGGGGGTCATAACCCTCAATAAGTTTGAGGAATCCCTTTCTTTTGAGGTAGCTCTTCAAGCGTATAAACCAGTTGGGAAAATTGGATTCTCTGAGGAGCGGGATGTTGAGTTTAGGGCAATCTTCTTGGTCATTCATGGCTAGGAGCCTTTTCCAGTCAGATTGAGTTTGTGGAAATGGGACTGTAAATCTGTTTCAATTTGGCTGAATAGAAAAGTGTTTCAGATTTCAGATGAGACAAATAAGGAGAAGAAGAAGAGCCACACCTGAATAGAAAAGGCTCAAAGCCATAGGCTAGCTGAACAACACAACACCTAGCTTAGTAGCTAGAGAATTTATGGAGAGTAGACGCGGGAGATGATAAGCAGATCAACAAAAGGACTGAGAGAGAAATGGAAGAAATGCTCACCCAGCTCAGACTCAGGATGTAGATGGTACGGTGATGGAACCGCACAAGGGAAGATGCATCCTGGTTCTGAGCTGGTGTTGGTACAAAAGGGTCACGCGCAGGTGCGCGCCCATTGGCAGTGAGAAGCGCTCTGAGCGCAAGTACAAGAGAGGCTGCACTACACAACACACTGGACAAGAGGTGAAAACAGAAATAGGAAAAAAGAAGTAGATGAAGAAGACAGAGAATGGAAAAGGGATGAGATGAGAAGAAGTATGAAGGCACTATTCACCATTCAACATTCAACAATAAGGTGGCCAGATGTTAAGAATTTGTGTTCCCTGTCCCAATTTGCATTGCTCCACAAGGTGAGTGAATCTTTGTGGTACCAAAGGGCCAACAAATGCAGTAATGTGCCATGGATGTATCCAATCAAGTGATCTAAGGCTGTCCAGTGTTCTTTGGAAGGATTGTTTGAAAACCTGTACAAGAGGTTTATGGGAAACAATAAGTCTGGACAAGAACCAGCATCCAGATAAATCAAAGACCCAATAAAGTGCTTGAAAAAATTGGGGTCCACTGAATTGCCATTATTGATTTCCAGGCAAGCTTCCAGTAGCGGGCTGCCGCAGGGATTGGATTCATGCTTATGGTTGGTCACAATTTTTTTTTATAACACCGTCTGGGACAGCTCAATTCTTCCAGGTGCATGCTTGATCACAATGCCAACAATTTTCTTTGGGTTATCTTGCCATTTCAGTTTGAATTTCTCCTCCATACCCCAGCATAGTGTTTGCAAGAGTGATTGTGACAATCCAACAAAGAACCCATCATCTATGTACATCCAAAAAATCACAAAGTTGCCCCCATTCCATAGCAAGTACAATGAAGGTTCTAATTCTTGCGCTGCAAATCCGGGTTGTGCCATTATCCCACTGAAACATTTCCACCAACAATGGGTCGCTTGATTTGTCCCATACATTGAATTCTTCAACGGCATGACCATGCCCTTCCATTCTGTTCTGACCTCCCTTGGTTGCTGCACTTAAATCTCTTCATCAATTGGACTGTATAGGTATGCGGAGCTTATGTCAAAAGTTGCTGTTGGGAGGTTTGGGGATAACGCCAACACAAGTATCATCTGCAGTATGTTCAAGCTGGCTGTCAGAGCGTAAGTTTCATTGTAATCAATTCACATCCACTGATTCAACCCCTTCACAACCAGACACAACCTTCTCTCTATCAACCACCCCTCTTCATCCATCTTATTTTCCAGCATACACTGCATTCCTAAAACTTTCATTCCAGGATTTGGCTTCATGGTCTCCCAGATGTCCATTTCATCAAACTTTTTAAATTTTTACTTGGATGATCCCTGCCACTGTTTACCAAATTTTCCCCATAGCACCTCTTCCAGAAATCACGGCAGGTGATGATCCTGTTTTACAGGCATTGACTGCACAAATTCTTTTTTTTTCCAAGCAACTTTGTCAGTAGGTTCCTGTCCCAGCTTCAGAGAGGGTTGGTTCAAGATATGCTTGATGCTCCCTTTCTTTTCTTCCTTCACTACTAGCAAGTGTTGAAAATGAGGGAATACAGCGGATGTGGAATGTATGACCCTCCTCTCCTTCTGTGACCAGAACAGCCACCCTGCTCCAGCCACTGGGTATGCTAATAATTGGCAATGTTGGCCATGCTCTTCTGACTTTGAGGTCTGTTGCTCCTTTGGTGTTTAAAAAATTGCTTGTGCCCCAAATGGGTATAAAGTATTAGGGCTAGGCTCCTGACCAAACAGTAAGAATAGTAAAGTCAAGCCATCAGTCCTGGTATTGGGCAGGAAATTGTGGAGGTACATTGCCTTATGATACGCATAGCTCCAGTAATTTCCAGCCATATGAATTTCATTGAGCATGGTTCTTGCTACATCCCCAATTGTTCTATTCAACCTCTTTGCCTTGCCATTATGCTGAGGGTGGAAGGGAGGTACAGGCGCCAGTTTGATGCAAAGTTTGTAAATTTGGGTGCAGAGGGTGCCAAATTATTTTGCTGTGTTTTCCAATCAAATAAAAGCTTGAAATTGGCCCAAGATATTGTGAATGAGGTGAATCCAGCTCATTAATTTAGCTTGGACCTTGCTCTTGCTCTGTAAGGCCACATCAAAAGTATAGATGGAGGCATGATCCCAAAATGTCAGCCAGAATTGCGCACCATTGAGATCTTTCTCAAATGGACCTGCCACATCTGTGAAATATAGCTGCAAGTTTCCTGTCCTCTGGATTTCTGAGCTCACACCTGGAGACTTATAATCAAGCGCTTTGGATGTGGCGTACCACTTGCAGAAATATGATTTCCATGGATCCTTCAAGCAATCCGGGAAGTACCTCTAGAGAAACTGTTTGACCACTGTTTCAGGAACATGTCCTAATCTCAGGTTCCACTTAGATGCGTCCATCAACAGGAGTTGAGAAAAATTGAGACAAATTTCATTGCAATTTGTTTTGACAGTCCAACAAAAATTATTGAAAACCGTTTGAAATTTACAACAATTTTGATCTAAAAGTAGCAGAGAAGTCCCTTCATGGACTAACTTTCATCCCTCACTAACTAGTCTCCCACTCAATAAAATCAAAACCTTGATATCCTTACAGAAGAAAACTCCATCAAGATTCATTTTCCCCATCTTGGTTGGAATGCTCAATCTGCCTGTGTACAAGACCATGGTGGATTTGGTAGGGACAGCCAGTGTCAGCGCTATTGGTTATTTCAGATTTTGAATGATCTTAAAGAATGGGAAAGTTCCACTGACTTGTGAAGTAGAGCCCAAGTCAATCAAAATTTCACCTTTGTTTACAGACTCAAGGTCCAGCTGTCAAATACGCCCACCATGGGTCAGTGCTTCCATTGGTTGCAGTGGTGGTAGATAACAGGAAACTCTGTCAGCATGGCTTTTTGGTGGATCTAGTATGATCCCCATCCGTACATGGTCCCAGAATTAATTGAAATTGGCATAAAAGTGGCCACCCTTCTTACAATAGTGACAAGTGTACCCAAACTTCAGGAGTAACAAATCATATTGAGTCTTGGCTTTGAATTAGGAGGCCTCTTCAATTGACAGCCAATTGGGTTGGTTGTTGGAAGGACCTTGGTTTTCCAGCGGGGTCACTCTCCTTGCTGGTGGGAGGTAATTTGCGACTGATTTGTGGTTCACAGCCTGCACAGCCATCTCAATGTCTGATGGTATTGTCCCTGCTGGCAGGTGTGATGTGGTCTTCAGTTTGTTTGTGCAGGATTGGATGATTGTGGAGACTTTGGTAAAAGTTGAGGGGGTTTTGGAATCATTGATTTCCTGGCCAACCAAATACTCAAAGTTTTGTTGGTCTATACCCAAAGGGGCAGTCATACTTGCCTTCATGAGCAAGCCATACAGTTTGTCTATATTGACATCAAAACGTTTCAGGTTGGCTATGAACTTATGCCACCCCAAGATTCATGTGTCCTTGGAGCCCAAATGGTTGCTCAGGGTTGTGATCATGCAATATATGATGGTGAGTTTGTTTCTCTGATTGCTTTGGCTACACTTTTGCTTTAAAAGGTAAATCATATGCTGAGCTTCTTCTGTCCCAGATCTTTCAACAACTGCAAGAAAAGTCTCATCAATGGTGTTGCATAGAAGAATTGCTACTGCGTATTGGTGATCTATCTCTAAGTTTGCAAGAGGTTTCTCAGCAGTCATGAAGGAATGATCCCTGTTAAAGCAATGGCAAAGAGTCCTATTGAGGGCTCTTTCCCACTGGGCGCAGTTTTCTCCATCAAATTCTAGAATGTTCTTGACTTGGTTCATCATTTTGTGCACAGCCAGAGGATCATCAAAAAATGTCTTTAGAGCTGTGTCTAGTCTTGGGAACATGTCTCCTGGGTTAAGGTGGGGGGGTTGATTGCATTCCAATTGTTCAATCCTTGACTTGAGGTCTGATATAAAATCCATCAACAAGTCAATAGTCATGTTTGCAGATCTGTTCATATTGGTGTTTTGGGGAATTAATTGTCCCTCCACAGCTGAGTAAAGTGAAGAGGTGTTTTTCTTGGCTCTATTTCTTGGTTGATTTCTATCCTTGTATATATATCCCAATATTATTCCATCCACACACCCTAACTGCATTAATTATCTATGTCGTAGGGTTTTTGCCTGGAATTGCCCTTGGAGTTGTGGTGGTCTTTTATAGACACAAGTTGTAATGGCCTGCGCGCTGCGCGCTCAGAAGTGGCAGTGTACTCAGAAATGGGTGTGGCTTTGCCACAGCAAGATGTGCTGTGGTCTCAGCAGCAGTCAAATTGGGCTTGGAATCTGGAGACGCAGGGTGGATTGGATCTTGAAACGCGCAGATTGGATTGGGCGGATGTACCTTGGATATCTGGAAAGGCGCGTCCGGAGGATTGGGAAATGCATTGGGGGCTCTGAGTTGGGGGCTGCGCAAGGGCTGCATCATGAGAAGGAAAAAAAGGGTTGATGTAATGGCAGGGGGGCAATTCAGATGGATATGGCGTTTTGGTGACCAAATCTGGAAACCCTGGACCAGATGCAGAAAATTCAAAATTTTTTACGATTCTTTTATTTAGGTGTCATTCATCAAAAAAAAAAAATTGGAATTTTTTTTGTATCAGTATCACTCCTCCAATTTCCTCATCCTGCCAAGAATTCCTCTGTCCCAGTGGTCTAGGACAGGCCTCTCTTGACCTCATCACCTAGGCATTGCGTTCAATTCCTTCTCTCTTTATTCCCCCCTTCCTTTTGGCCAAACGCGCAGGCCAAGACCCGCCCGGCCCAATCTTCCTCCGCTTGGACTGTCACCCCAAGTCCTGATCCCAACTTCACCACCATCGATCCTATCATTCATCCATCCCGACGGACCTGATCCCACCTTTTGCTCAACATATCATCATCCCTCACCCTGCTGCCATCCAATCTGGTCATCCACGCAAGGTTGGTCATGGGAACAACCTCCATCCGCTGACTCAATTGGTTGTTCCCATGACCAATCTTGCACCCTCATCTCTCTGCAGCAGTCATCAACAATCACCATCCTTCATTTGTTGAAAGAGGGTATCAGTCCCACAAATAATTTAGTAATTAGCAGACCCAGGATCAGACAATTATCAATAACACCCTCTCCGTCAAGCTTCACGCCAACATCTTCTCACCACATTCATTCCTGTCAATTGATTGATCACAACTCAAACAACCAACTAAAAAAATCAAGGAAAACAACCAAAAGACCTATCATCTGGGCTCATCTCAATCATCTTGTTAAATATTGGGATGGTCACCAACTTCTCAAAAAACTGGTCCGGCACAAGATTGATCATCCATCATCACCCAATTGCTCTCCTCCAATCATCATCACCCCATTGTTCCAACGGCTGGTCTTGAATTCTCATCTCCCCCCATCAACCCAATCATCACCCCCCTGCTGCCTCCGCTTTGACTGTCTCCTCCGGACGCTCTTGTGCAACCATCCGCGGGCCAGAAATTGCCCGGGCCCGTCAGCCTGTCCGCGTGGTTTTTCACCCGTGGGTCTCATGTCCATGCCTGTTATTGGCATGGGCTGGTGACCGTTCCATTCCTGCTCACTCCAGATTTTTTTTATTATTTCAATTATCTTTTTTTTGTTTGTTTTCTCATCAGTTTCTCATTTTGTTTTTTTTCTCATGTCCATTAAAATATAATATATATATATATATATATTTTCCTGCTCTATCTGTAGTATCACTTGTACATAGTCTAACAGGGCCTCCTGCCCATATAAGGAGGGGCTCTCCCCTGCCTTTTGGTATGGAGGGGGGTATTGGATGGCATATTACCAGAGAATTATCATCATTATCATCTCAAAATAAAAAATCTGTGGGGTCCCCTTCCCCTTTATCTGAGTCCAAATTCTGGGTATGTCCATGATTGCCCCTTGATCTTTGAGCCTCCATACTCAAATCCTGATCCTTGATTGTTATCACCAACCAATAGCCTTTCTGGTTGAATAAGAATTTTACCAATTGAATTCTTGAGTGTGTTACACCACTCCTGATCCCTTTATCCGGCCATACTGGTCCTGATCATCCTTTGATTATCTTTCTGGAACCAGTCACGTTTGACTGAAGAGGTTTTATTAAGCTTAAAACCTGGAGTGTTAAACCTCCCTTTATTTCTTTTGAAGTTGGATTCTGCCACACCACCCCCAAGTCCCCCAAGAAGTGTTGGGTTATTCTTGTTTGAATCAGTTATTGTTTTGCTTCTAGAGCTTCCTCCTCAAACAATTAGCTTTGTCTTGTGCGGCCACCCACAGTTATTTGGTACCCTTCAAGCGCTTTATTGCGGAGAGTTGGGCAGGTTCATTCAGAACCTGGAGGTTGTTTGGGATTGAGTTGATCTTTCCTAAGCTTCTGCTGATGACCAGAGCTATTAGCTTGTGGGCGTTGCTACTTACAATTGCCTTGTCCTGTTGAACTCTGAACAATCCTTGAATTCTTCTATTCAAAATTTCCCCGGCATCATCTTGCCTCAGATAGTTTTGTTTCTCCAGCTACCAACTACAATCATTTTTATCCTTTACTCTTTGGACCCCCATTTACCAGGTTCTGGACTTTGATCTTGGTTACATTTAAATATTTTTTTTAACACTCAGGAGGGCAGCCTAAACAGAACCTTTCCCCTCCACAGGACTGCCACGGCCTAGCACCATTTGGAGTCTTACAGTGTATGGGATATGGATCATGGGATGGGGAGGGAAGGATAGAGTTGGTGCTAGGGTTCTGTACTTAGGGGTTGTATTTCATTATTCTTGCTTGCTTCTGGTTGTACTTAGGTTAGGGTTCAGGGGGAGGTTACTCAAACCGCACCCTCAACCCAGGTGTGAAGGGGATGATCATCAGAGGATCACATTGGATCATCATAGGCTTTGGAATGATCTTTACTCTCATTTCTATATCTCTCAGTCAAAGGGTGAAAATTTGCACTCAGGGTTTACAGACACAAGGGATCAATAAATTAAAAATTTGGGAACAATTAAAGAAGAATTCCTCTTCTGAATTCCCCATCTGGGGGTCTGGCTGGGAAGTAACCTTTTGTTCCTTATCTCTCAAAACTAATGAGCACAATGTCCCAGTACCACCCATTGACTGTTTTAGGATTGTCTAACATTACCCCTACTCCTCTTCCTCCTCCTCCTCCGGCTTCTCAGAAGCAACCTTCATCAGGGGCGGGATACGGTGTCCCTTGCTCCAACAACGGCGCCAATTACAAACCCCGTTTGCATCAGGCCGCGGGAATATCCACACATTTGGTTCAAAACTGAGGATCTTGAGAGATTCCTTGCTTCATACAAAGGAATTGCCAACATGGAAGGCGCAAGGGGTTTGGATAAGGCTTGTCTTGTCATCCTTTTCATTACAGAAAAAGAGAAGCTTTGGGATGTGGAAGAGATGGAAGGATACAAAGAACTCCATTTGCCAAAACTGAAGGCAGAAATATTGGCACAGTGGGGAAGGAGCAAACCTTGGTTTTGGGAGAGCAACTATGAGCAAGCTGTGGTAGAGGCAAGCGCAAATGGTGGAGTCAGGACACGGGCGCAATTGGGGGAGTATGTAGCAATGTTTGACTGGATCTACAGCTAAGTGGCAAAGAAGAAGGTGAAAGCGGGAAAGACAGATGCAATGAAGAGGGTTTTTTTGGGTGGACTTGGTCCCCAACTCCACGCGTGGTGTGGTGGTCTTTCATAGATGCAATTTGGAATTGGCTGCGCGCTGCGCGCTCAGCAGTAGAGGCAGGATCAGTAATGGGTGCGACTATGCCGCAGTAAGCCTTTCTGCGGGCTCAGCATCTGGAAACACGGGGTGGATTGGATCAGATCAGACAGATTGCCCAGAGCGTGTGTTGCAAGACACGTGGATTGGATTGTGCCAATGTATCTTGGATATCTGGAAAGGCGCGTTGGGCAGATACCAACATGCGCGGGGGGCTCCAAGTTGGGCGCTGCACAAGGGCAGCTTCATGAGACGGACAAACCGGTTGGACCTAATGGCAGGCGGGAAATACAGATGGATATGGGGTATGGGATATGGATCATGGGATGGGAAGGAAGGATAAGGTTGGGGCTAGGGTTCTGTACTTAGGGGTTGTATTTCATTATTCTTGCTTGCTTCTGGTTGTACTTAGGTTAGGGTTGAAGGGGAGGCTACTTAAACAACACCCTCAACCCAGATGTGGAGGGGATGATCATCAGTGGATCACATTGGCTCATCATAGGCTTTTGAAGGATCTTTACTCTCATTTCTCTATCTCTCAGTCAAAGGGTGAAAAGTTGCAATCAGGGTTTACAGACGCAAGGGATCAATAAATTCCAAATTTGGGAGCCATTAAGGGAGAAGTCCTCTTCTGAATTCCACATCTGGGGGTCTGGCCAGGAAGTAATTTTTTGTTCCTTGTCTCTTGAAACTAACAAGCGTGATGTCCCAGTACCATCCATCAACCGTTGCGGGTTCATCTAACATTACCCCCACTACTCTTCCTCCTCCTCCTCCTCCAGGTTCTTGGAAGCAACCCTCATCAGGGGCGGGATAAGGTTTCCCTTGCTCCAACAATGGCGCCAATCAAAAGCCTGTTTGCATCAGTCTGTGGGACTATCCACATATCTGGTTCAACACTGAGAATGTTGAGCAATTCCTTGTGCAATACAAAGGAATTGCCAATGCAGAAGGTGCAATGGGTTTGGATAAGGCTTGGCTTGTTTTCCTCTTCATTTTGGACAAAGAGAAGCTTTGGGATGTGGAGGAGATGGAAGGGTATGAGGAACTTGATTGGCTAAAACTGAATGCAGAAATCTTGGCGCAGTGGGGAAGTCCCAAAACTTGGTTTGGGGAAAGCAACTTTGAGCAAGCCCCGGCGGAAGCCAGTGCCAATGGCGGATTCTGGACATGGGCACAATTTTGGGAGTATGTAGGGATGTTCAATATGATCTATTGCTACCTGGCAAAGAACAAGATGATATTGGGGCAGACGGGCATGATGAAGAGGGTGTTTTTGGGAGGACTTGGTCCCCAACTCAGCGGGCAGGTGAAGCAGCACTTGTATGAAAAAAACTTGGTAAAGAGGTTGTTGGATGGGAGTATCACACTTCTTCCTGACATCCTTGTTATTCTTTGGGCGGTGGAAAGTGAGTTGGACTTGCAGGAACTGATGGAGGATACGGCAAGATTGTTCCCAATGGGGTCAAATAAGTCCACTCCCCACACTCTGGCAGGACCAACGCAAGTTCTGGTTGCCAGCCCCTTGAAGATGGAACAGGCTCTGGCAACATCACTGATGACAGGCCCAGAGATTAGAAAGATGACGGAATTGATGAAGGATTTGGGGATCTCCCTGAGTTGAATGCTTTCAGGGCCAGAAAATCCGCCTCCTCACATTGGGGGACTGCTTCCGCTGTTGAATACGCCTGTTTTGCGTTCTTGAAATTAATGTAGGGACAAGGGGCATCAATGGTCAGGGTGCAATAAAATGACAAAGGACCTCAAGGCAGGAATGGTTTGACTGGTGGGAATGGGATTTGTGTTCCCAACAGGCAAGCGGATCTCCACCAAACCTGGGAATCTGACTTTCATGGAGCAAGTGTGCGCGCAAGGACAGGAACCGGTGGTAACTGCTCAAGCTTTTCTGGGGATTGTCACTGGTCCTGGGGTATGGCAACCACCACCTGTGGAAGCAGAAGGGAGGGTATTAGAAATGGAGGAGTTGGAGGCAGTGGAAAGGATGGATGTGGATGCCAGGGAACAGGTACTTCTGGCAGCACCTAAGCCAATTGCATGCTTCTGGAAATGGATGGATGGCCAGTAAATCCAGCAAGGAAGAAGAAGGCGGTGGAAATTGTGCCCAGAGTGATGGGGAATAAAAAAACTGTTCCCTTGACCTTGAAGGAGTTGGTGGTGGTGTTGCTGGTGGTAGCAGATGAGATGGTTCAAGCGCTGAAGGATTGTGGACACAATAGAATTCCTCAAATGGTGCAACAGGTGAAATTGGCTTGGGATGATGGGGAGCGCAAACTAGCGGTGATGAAATTGGTTTCAACTCCACTGGCTTACGTTCAAATGAGGATTGCTGGAAGGAAGGTTTGGGCGCTTGTGGATAGCCCTTCTATGGTGAATCTCCTTCCATCTAGATTGGTTGATGAATTGGGATTGGTTTGGCGGAAATGCGCAATGGGGCTTTGTGCTCTTAAAAGCAGGGTGTGTTGCATGGATGGGGTTGTGGAGGAGGAAGAGGTTGAGGTTGCAAGGATCCTTAAAACACTTTCTTTTCTATTGGTTGATTGCAGGGAGGCTATTTTAGGAGGGCCATTCATGTTTGGGTTCTGAGCACAAATGCCGTTTGATCCAGGGACAGGGACAGAAGTGTTGATGGTGGAAGATTTTTCTGGTGGGCAATTCAAAACGACAAGCTGTGATTAAGGGTTGGGGGAGTGGACGTGGAATTTGGCAGGAAGAGTAGGAGGACAGGGTGGAAGTGGGGAAGAGGTGTGGGACCTGCAAGTATTGAAAGCCAAGGCTTTTCATGTGAAAAAATTCTTTGCGCGGGGCTCAACTTCATTTGAAGAGACAGTTGGTTTGGATAGAAAAGGGGATCAAAACGCGGATCCTTCCTCTGAGCACAAGCCCACGCGCGCACTTCGCGTCTGGAGGAGTAATTGACAGCAGACCGCTGGGGACAGCAGTCAAGTCTGGGGGGAAAAATGGATGAATAGGAGATATGATGGGATTTGGTGAGGGGGTGTTCTAGCGGGTTCACAGCCGGAATAAATAGACACCCAAGAATTTTCATTTTCTTATTTTCTTCTCTCTGGATTGAATTTTGGTATTATTGCTGGCTAGGGGAGGTTTCTTTTAGGTACGGGCACAGCGCAAAGCTGGGTCCACTAATGCAAGGATGAGCCACGCATTCTAGAAGCAAGTGCATTAATGATTTCCAACAGATGCTTCAAGGAACTAGGAAAGCACGTGGCGCAGAAAAGATGTGGTTCAAAGAGCAAGGCGCAGGCTTGACAGCGGGTTGGTGCTTAAAAAAATAAAAAAATCTCTTTAAGTTTTTTTTTGGTTATCTTATAGATGGAAGGTATGGATGGGTTTGAGCGGATACTTTTTCTCTTTCTCTCATTCAAGGATTTGCGTGCGCGGCTGGTTTTCTTTGTACTCTCTCTGTTCTGTAGATGGGTATGGGGAACTGTGTGGCAGTTTCTCTGGGGTGGTCCAGGTACCTTTAGAAAATACTCTCAGTGGAGCGGATTTTTCTCACTGTCAGAAATACTCTCAGTGCTGCGGATTCTTCTCACTCTTGCGGATTGCTCTCAAAGCGCAGATATTGGGCGCATTTCTTATTTCTCTCAAGATTCCCACAATCCCAAAGGCTACTTAGGATGGCGCAGAAAAAGTCCTTTTCTTTTCAAATAGGCGTAGAAACAAGAAGGAAGAAATAGGAAGAAAGGGGGGGGCAATCCGCCTATGTTGGCCAAGTCCTCATCACTTCATCCCCGTCCCCGCAAGCCGCCCCAGCTAGGGATTGGAAGGCCTCCAAAAACTTGCTTTGCGCATTGGTGGTGTGCGCCTGGGGGACCTCTAGAAAACACCGGAGTAGCTTGTCCGCGTTGTTTACCATTGCGTCAAACCTTGCCAAGGGAAGTGGCGGAATCAAGGGGATCTCTGGGATTTTGGGAGTGGCAGCTGGAGGGGTTGCAGCGGCCGCAGGTTCTGGTGATGACTTGATCACCATGGGAGTTGGTGCGCATTTGGGTTACGGTGACAACCTGGGAACCTGGGATGGAGACGGTGGCAGAGGAGTTGGAGCTGGAGGAGCTGGTCTTGGGGGAAAGGGGGGATGCGGTGGCAATGGAAGAGGAGCAGTAGCAGGAGGATGCTGTGGTGGTGGGTTAGGCGTGGATGGACAGTTCAAGATTCTTGGTTTGGTTGTGGTATGTTCATTTTTACCCGCATGGCCCACTCGTGGGCAGCGTTCCAATAAGCTGCAAAGTCTGAGAAGTCCTGGAACCGCGGTGGTCCAGCCCAAGTCATGGATCTTGTGCAACAGAGGGTTTTTAGGTGTGTGTTGAGGTCTGTTGCAAGGTGAGCCGGTCAGGGTCCACTCATTGGTTGAAACCTCCTTGTCACTTGACACCATGAAAGAGTTACGCTGGGTCCTCTTGGGCAGCCAACCTTGATGAAGGTTGCAAGGCATTCCATCCAATAGGGAGCAGCGGCGGTGTCCAGCTTGGCATGAAACACAGGCGTGCCGGCCCAGAAGGATACGGCAAGAGAGGCCGTTCCAGCTGCAATACCTGCAGGACATGTTTGGATGAAGGTGGGGTGGATGGGGTGTTTTCTTTCTTTGGTTTGATGAAACAGTGCAAAGGGGAAGGTGGAATAACTTGGAATAGTTGGGGGTAGGTGAGATAGTGGTGGATCTCTGGGGACAGAACTCATGTTGGGGGGGGATGTGGTGGTCTTTTACAGACGCAAGTTAGAATTGGCTGCGCGCTGCACGCTCAGGATTAGGTGCAGCTCCTCCACAGTAAGCTGTTCTGCGGGCTCAGCAGCAGTTGAATTGGCTCAGCATCTGGAGACAGGGCGTGAATTGGATTGGATTGGATGGATCTTGCGGAGCGCGTGTTGCAAGAAGTGCGGATTGGATTGCACGTATGTATCTCACATATCTGGAAAGGTGCGTTGGGAGAATCCAAACATGCGCAGGGGGCTCAAAGTTGGGTGCGGCACAAGGGCCCCCTCATGAGAAGGAAAAACCAGGTGGAAATAATGGCAGGCAGGCAATACAGATGAATATGGGGTATGGGATATGGATCATGGGATGGGAAGGAAGGATAAGGTTTGGGCTAGATTTCTGTACTTAGGGGTTGTATTTCATTATTCTTGCTTGCTTCTGGTTGTACTTAGGTTAGGGTTCAGGGGGAGGTTACTTAAACCGCACCCTCAACCCAGATGTGGAGGGGGAGGTTACTTGAACCGCACCCTAAACCCGGATGTGGAGGGGATGATCATCAGAGGACCACATTGGATCATCATAGGCTTTGGAAGGATCTTTACTCTAATTTCTCTTTCTCTCAGTCAAAGGATGAACAGTCACCCTCAGGGTTTACAGACGCAAGGGATAAATAACTTCTGAATTTGAGAACCATTAAGGGAGAAGTCCTCTTCTGAATTCCACAGCAGGTGCAGCGGAACCTGTACAACAACAACTTGGTAAAGAGGTCTTTGGATGGGAGTATTGTGCTTCTCCCAGACATCCTGATCATGCGTTGGGCGGTGGAGAGCAAGTTAGACCTTGAGGAACTGATGGAGGACACGGCAAGGTGGTTTCCAAGGGGGTTGAAGAATTCCGCTTCTCACCCTCCAGCAGCATCAATGCAGGCTCCAGTCATAGGCCCCTCAAATACAGAATGCGCTCTGGGAACACCACAAAAAACAAGCCCAGAGATTAGAAAGATTGTGAGCTTTCTACTATTGCAGAGCAAGCTGCAAAAAGTAACAACAATAACATAAAAATAATAATAATATAATTGACCTAAGCAGGAGTAGCAAAACCATAAATATTATTACAGGAATGGATTTTCCACCCAAAGTTAGGTAGGGTCACTCACTGACCCCACCTTTGAAATCCAACTCCTTATATTTTTAAATAATTAAGGAAAGAAAGACCAAAATAACACGGCTCCACTATTGAGCTTTTGGTCAATTAAATATTTCACACGTCTTGTCACGTATAGGTTTCACACCAAAAATTCAGTCAGAATTGAGGTGTTGTGTATATTTTAGGAGTTAGGGACAGAAATGTGTTTTGTCACAATTCCCACACGTAGCCGCGGCAGCCAATGCGCCCGCGCGCGGCTGAGATACAGCCCTGTCACTCCGTCAAGGTTGTTTAAGCGGCCCTGGGCCTCTGACAAGTATGCAGCCGCGGGACTACGGGTTGACAGAGTGACAGGCAGCCTGAAAGGCTTAGGTACCGCATAAACATCCTAAAACCCACACGAGAACATTCTACATATGTAATAAATGTTCCCGTGGATAGTAGATAGTCTAAAAGTACATAATATTATATAGAAGTAATTAAATAACCCTTATACATATTTTTTATTAAATATAATTCAAAGTACCAAGAATGTCGAAAATAAGAAAATGACAACTTCTAAAAATATATTAAAATAATTTAATGTACTTTTATGAGAATTTCTAGACATCAATATCTTTGTGAAATACTTATAAAACTAATGATGTAAAAATATTACATGAATTCTCATGACTTATATTTTTAAGTAATTATCTTAGTAAATCAACTGGAACTCGAAAATAAGGAGTAAAATCAATATCATGACTTTACTCCAGTTATTTAATACATAATGAGAACTCACCTGACATCAGCATTTCCATACAAGTGTCTATTTAAATAATTATTAAAAACTGGGAACATTTACTAAGGATAATTAATTAAATAATACATAAATGGGACAGAATAGTTTTATTCACACATCGTAATATCTATTATAAAGTAGAATAACTCCCATACCCTGAGAAATTAGATGCTACCCCTGCTTTAGCACCAAGAACACGTGACAGGATAACACTGGTTACCCTGCTAGCCTTAGTGTCTATCCCTTTGAGCCCCTGTACCTCTCAGAAGGATAGTGTTGGGACTCCAAAAGCTATAAATAAAGAGCTCTTTTTAGGATATTTATGGGCAGAGACCCAGTTATATTTATATAAAGACACGGTGCTAAGGTAATCAAGTACTTATAAGAGATAAGTAAGTGATTTATGGCTAAGTATGATCAATAATATCTGTCCTCAGCCTCTTTTTTTATCAACTAAAACTGCTGAAAAACCTAATAACCCCAGTATACAGGTTTAAACCATCAGTGCACGCCCCAAACAGATACCCAAAGGATTTAATAATATACAAGTGAGTTTTATTATCCTTTCTCTGTCGTGGCAGCTTGGTTACAAGGCCCTGCCACTCCACCGTGTATTTTATATACATATTATCTTTGGGTAAAATATCCTTTAAACTAAAGAGCCCAAAGTAACCAGAACTATGTGTTTTCATACTGAAATCCCTGAAGAGGGGTGTTAAAGATCCCCAATATAATTGTTTCCCCTCTATAAAAATATTTAATAATCAATGTATTCATATTTATTTAAAACAATAAACCATAAACAAACCACTTAACCTTGCAATAAGCTTAATCCAAATATTTTACGGATTTTTGCTACATTTATTAAATAATATATTTATTGTTTATTCTATCACCTCTGGTAGCTAAAGGATAGCAAGGGTCTTGGCATCCAGGAGGCTGACAAAGATGATGGAATTGATGAAGGATTTATGGATCTTCCTGAGTTGAATTTTGTCAGCGTTGCGCAATCCTCCCCCTCACCTGGGGGGACTGCGCCTGCCATCAGATCCTCCTGCGCTGCGGTTATGCAATTACTGCAAGGACAAGGGGTGTTGGTGGTTGGGGTGCAATGACATGACAAGGGACATCAAGGTGGGATTGGTTTGACTGGTGGGAATGAGATTCATGTTCCCGACGGCCAAGCAGATCTCCACTGAACCTGGTAATCCAACTGTCATGGAGCAAGTGTGTGCAGAAGTTCAGAAATTGGGAGTAACTGCTTGAGCTTTGCTTGGGATTGTAACTGGTCTGGGGTTATTGCAACCACCGCGTGTGGAAGCAGAAGTGAGGGTACTAGCAATGGAGGAGCCAAAGGCAGTGGAAAGGATGGATGTGGATGTTAAAGAGCGGGTACCACCGGTAGCTCCTAAGCTAGTTGTGAGCCTTCCAAAAACAGACAGGAGGCCGGTGAATCCAATAGGGAAGAAGAAGGCGGTGGAGATTGTGCGCAGAGTGATGGGGAATGAAACAACTATTCCCTTGGCCTTGAAGGAGTTGGCAGAGGTGTTGCTGGTGGTAGTGGATGAGATGGTTCAAGCGCTGAAGTATTTGTGAAACAATACAATTCCTCCAATGGTGCAGCGGGTGAAATTGGCTTGGGATGACGCAGAGCACAAACTAGCAGTGATGAAATTGGTTTTGACTCCCCTGGCTTACATTCCAATGAGGATTTCTGGAAGGAAGGCATGGGCACTGGTGGATAGCGGTTCCATGGTAAACCTCCTTCTGTCTAGATTGGTTGATGAATTGGAATTGGTTCTGCAGAAATGCACAATGGGGCTTTGCATGCTTAATGGTGGGGCATGTTGCATGGATGGGGTTGTGGAGGAGGAAGAGGTTGAGGTTGCAAGGTTCCATAAACCACTTTCTTTTCTATTCATTGATTGCAGGGAGGCAATTTTAGGGTGGCAATTCATGTTTGGGTTCCAAGCAAGAATGTTGTTTGATGCAGAGGAGGGGATGGAAGCATTGATGGTGGGAGATTTGTCCAGCGGGTGATTTGAAACCAAAATCTGCAATCAAGGGTTGGGTAAGCGGACTTGGGATTTGGCAAGAGAAGAGGAGGAGAACCCAGTTGTGGAGTTGGTTTGCAAGGGTAGGCCAGAGGTGGATTTTGATTAGTTGGCCAAGGTTAACGCACAGGGAAAGCTCAGGTTTTGTGCGGGCAGTCAAATATCAAGGAGCAGGTGGGAAACAGCAAAGAAGCGTGGGATGCATGGTTTCTGGAAGTAAGTCCCCTTCCTCAGTATGCATTGCTGGGAGGTACTTTGAAAAAACACCATCATAGTGCCATGCTTGTGAGCAAAGTAACAAGCTGTCATTTTGTTTTGACTAGGAATTATGGCAATGGATACATGCGGATGGCGCGGTGCAATTTTGGGAAGTATAAGCTGGTAGAAGGTCTGTCCCCCAAACAAAGCAATGCCACAGGATCTGAACAGACCACTGCAACCAATACCTTGGTTGGGGGACCCTTGGAAATCTCCGCTGAAGGTATTGGAATGGGTGATACCCTCAGAGCCAATTATGGATGAGCAGTTTGCGGCCCTTAACTTTGGACTGCTAGGTTGGTTAAGCTTGGAGGAACAGGATTTGCTGATGTTGGTATTCCACCTCTGGGAAAGAGCCCTTGCATTTGGACCTGAAGAGAAAGATAGGAGACCCTTATGTGATTCCAACAGTTCTGCATGAGCCTTGGCAGATCAAGCCCATTCCAATTCCACGGGCAGTTTGGGGGCCCTTTTTGGAGCTGGTGCGCAAGCGTGTAGGGACAGGCATTTACAAGCAATTGACATCAAGTTACTCAAGTCCAATCTTTGCAGTGGTTTAGCAGGATGGGAAGTCATTACGGATTGTTCATTATTTGCAGTGGCTTAATTTGTTTACAATCTGAGACATGGGACAACCTCTTCCTGTAGAAGAGTTTTTGGAATCTATGGCAGGGTGGGCGTGCTAGAGGTTGGTGGATGTGATGGGCGGATATGATCAGCGCAAAATCAATTGGAGTTTGCGGGCAATGACTGCCTTTGAAACTGGATTGGGAAGGATGCAACTGACACGGCTGCTGCAAGGTGCAACTAACTTGGTCACAGTTTACCAAGCGCAGATGAACTGGATTCTGAAGGAAAATCTTCTGGAGGGGGTGCAGATTTTCATTGACGACGTGGGCATCAAAGACCCAAAGACGGATTACGGAGGGGAAACACTTAACAATTCTCCGGGAATTTTCCAATTTGTCTGGGAATTTGTACAAACACTGGAACAGATCTTGTTCTGGATTGAGGAAGCGGGGCTCACAGTGTTGGGGAGAAAGTTAGCAGTCTGCATACCCACGCTGGAGGTTCTAGGGCATGTGGTGGATTCCAACAGAAGGAGGATTGCAGAAAAGAAGCACAACAAAGCCCTCAAGTGGCCAAAGCCAAAGACTGTATTGCACATTCTCCAGTTCTTGGGATTGTTTAGATATGTGCGGATGTTCATCAAGCGGTTTGCAGAGGTTGCTAGTCATTTGCGGGCATTGATGCTTAAGGGCAGGAAATGGGCCTGGGGTTTGAAATGTGACAACGCCTTTGGCAAACTCAAGGAGATTGTGGGAAGCAATATTGTGCTGCGGGACTTGGATTACAACGCAGGGGGAATTAAGTTGGCCATTGATTTGAGCAAGCTTGGCTCTGGGGCGGTGCTGACACAGGACAATGGGGGGAAAGATCAACCGGTTCTTTACGAGTCCGTTGGGTTTACGCCAACAGAGAGCCGGTATTTGCAGCCAAATTTAAAGCTTTGAGGGGTCACTAAGATTGTGCAAAGGTTGCAGAATTTGCTATGGGGGATTCACGTCATTATTTTGGTAGATGCAGAGGCTCTGGCATGGATGGTCAATTTGCTAACGCTTACAATAGGCCTATAACCAGGTGGGTTGCGTTCCTTCAGTTGTTTTCTTTCATGGTGGTACATGTTCCAGGGAAGGCTTTTACAATTCCCAACGCGCTGTCTTGGTACCCGCGCAATGATCTGTACAAATTCACAGAAATATTGGATTTTGAGGCTCCAAAGGTCAAGGTGGGAGTAATGGAAGTAGGTGTTCAACTTCTTCTCCAACAGTCCAGGAGGTGCCTGGTCCTCTTTTTGTATTTGCTGGATCTTTGGTTTCTGGATAATACGCCAGAAAATATTTTTAGATGGATTTGAAGGAGAGCTGGAAATTTCTATCTACAAGAAGGACAGCTGAGGCGGCAGAGCGCTCCGGTACTGCTTGTGGTCAGCATGTTGAGGGCTGATCAGGAGGTAATCCTGGGGAGTCTGCATGACAATCTTGGTCATTGCAGCAAACTTGAAACGCAGAAGTGGATGAGGGAAAGGTTCTGGTGGCCAGGTGTGGTACGCGCGGTGCGGGTGTGGGTATGGTCATGCAAAGGGTGTCAGAAGCAGAGTGTAACGCTGCCTTGCAAAGTAGGTATTGCTAATGGAGAGGATGCTTTGTTTGGAAGGGTTTCCTTGGATGTTGTGCACATCAGGGCCGGTAAGTTTGCGTATCTCCTTGTTGGGCATGACAATCTGTTGAGATGGGGGAAGCGCGGCTGCTGGTGAAACTCTTGGCTGAGAAATTTGAATGGTTTATGGAGGAATACTGGTTTGCACATTACAGATCACTTTGCTTTGTAACGGTCAATGGGGGCACCGAGTTCTGGGGATGGTTGGCGGAGTTGGTGCAAAGTTGCGCAGAAAAGTTCGGGCAAGTGACAGAGTACTACCCAGAAGGCGCAGGGATGATTAAGCGTGGTTACCAGCCAATCAAGGATGCAATGGTTAAAATGTGCAGGGAGGATGGCAAGCGGTGGCAGGAAAACCTTCCGGTAGTCCTCTTTGCGGATTGGATTTCAGTGAAGAGATTGAAAGTTTATTTTTTGTACAAGCTGCTATTTGGGCAGCAACCTGTGCTTCCAATTGACATTGAGCTGGAAAACTTTCTGGGTATTTATTGGTCAAAGGTTAAGACAGCTGCGGATCTAGTTGAGGCCTACAATGAGAAGCTCCTGCAATGGGACAAGATGTTGGAGAAAGCGGCTGGGAGGCTGAATGCAACCTGCACAAAGTCCATCTGCTACTGGGACAAGAACTGCGCCCAAAAGCTCTGGGATCTGTTGCAGAAGGGGAACTTGGTTCTGCTTTACAAACAGAGCCTGTAAAATAAATGGGTGAAACTGTTTGCAAATCAATGGAATGGTCCTTTCTGCATAACATCCAATTTCACTGGTGGAAGTTACCAGTTGGAGGAATTGGATGAAACCCAGCTCAAATGGAAGGCCGTGGCTTTGCACATGAAACAATTCTTTGCACGGGGCTCAAATTCATTCAAAAAGAGGACTGGTTTGTATAGCAAGGGGGATGAAAACATGGATGCTTTGTCCAAGGACAAGCCTGTGCGTGTGGTTTGCGTCCGGCAGAGTAAATGACTGCAGACCGCTGAGGACAGCAGCCAAGGTGGGGGGGAACAACAGATGAATAGGGGATATGATTGGATTTGGTGAGGGAGTGCTCTAGCTGGTTCACAGGCAGAACAAATAGACACCCCGGAATGTTTGTTTTCTTATTTCATTTTCTCTGGATTGGCTTTTTGGGATTATTAATGGCTAGGTTATGAGTTTCTTTTAGGTAAGGGAAAGGCACAAAGCTGGGTCCATGGGCGCAAGGACAAGCCCCGCATTCTGCAAATTCAAATGCAAGAACAATTTCCAATGGATTATCCAAGGAACAAGTATAGTGTGTGACACAAAACAGATGTGAGTCAAAGAGCAAAGCGCAGGCTTGGCAATGGGTTGGTTCTGAAAAAAAATCTCTCCATTTTAGGTTTTCTTTGGTAATGTTATGGAGAAAAGGTATAGTTGGGGGTAGGTGAGATAGTGGTGGATCTCTGGGGAAAGAACTAAAGTTGGGGGGAATGTGGTGGTCTCTTATAGACGCAAGTTGGAATGGTCTGCATGCTTCCCGCTCAGCAGTGGCAGTGCGCTCAGCAATGGTTGCCACTTTGCTGCAGCAAGCCAGGCTGCGGGCTCAGCAGCAGTTGAATTGGGCTTGGCATCTGGAGAAGCGGGGTGGATTATATCAGATTGGACAGATTGCGCGTATTATGCGTCTTGCAATGCACAGATGTACCCTGGATATCTGGAATGGCACGTTGGGCGGATACGGAAATTAGCAGGGGGATCCAAGTTGGGTGCGGCACAAGGGCTGCGTCATGAGAAGGAAAAACAGGGAGGATGTAATGGCAGGCGGGCAATACAGATGGGATATGGATCATGGGATGGGGATGGAAGGATAGAGTTGGGCTAGGGTTCTGTACTTAGGGGTTGTATTTCATTATTCTTGTTTAATTGCATTTGTACCTAGATTAGGGTTGAGGGGAAGGCTACTTGAACTGCACCCTCAACCTGGATTCCAGAGAGGCAATTATCACATCAGATCACATCATCATCAGATCATCAGATCACAGGGGGTTGGAAGGACTCTTTACACTCATCTCTCTATCTCTCAATCTCAGGGTGAACAGTTGCACTTAGAATTTACAATTGCAAGGGATCAATAACTTCCAAACTTGGGAACCATTAAAGGAGAATTCCTCTTCTGAATTCCACAGCATTGGATGGCTTTTAACCTATAATGGGCCGTAGAGAACACAGATCTGTATGAACATCATGACCTGATGGGTTAGCTCCACCCATCCCAGAACTTGGTATTCAAGTTCAATGAATTACTCACCTGCATGACCATCATGACCTGATGGGTTAGCTCCACCAGTCCCGGAACTCGGTTTTCAACTTTGATGAATAGAGGACTGTGTCCGGAATGGGAGGACTAGTCTATATACAAGTGAGGAGACCCTATAGTAGCATACATGTTTGAATATGTTTATAAACTACTATATGTACTTAACTTTGTATGTGTTTCTTATTCTATATTCATGCAATTTGTACTACATGTTGTAACCATTCTTTACACTTCCCCCCCCAATTTGGGGGCAATCATGAAATAGTCTCTACTTTATAATAAGAGCCCGTTTTCATTGACACAAGCATCATGAAGAAATATATGACAAACCTTGCATATCTTCATTAGCGCTTTGCCTTGGTTATCACGGATAGTGCATGACCAAAGAAGGTCCCGGTGTGTTTGGCATCCAAAATTTTATGTAGTCTGAGACTACACTGGCAAGAATTTGCATTCCCAAACAACACATAATCCCACCTGTTTGAAGCTAACAACGTCATCAAGGCCTATGGATTCAATCAACCCTCACAAGATTCAAAATCCTGCATCCCATCCAAGCCCTTCTCTTTCAACTAAAAAAAAAAAAGTAATCAAAAAAATGTCATCATCAAACTACTCATCCTCAAAGATCTTCAACTCTGGTTGCAAAGATTGGTCTGGCCTTACAAAAATATTCCTTTGTTTTGAAGTAACAAAATTGATTTGATATGTAAATACAAAAATACACACAGTGTATGTACTTACCAAGCTCATGAGGCTCAAATTTAGGTCAAAACCAAAATTTGGAATTTGGCTGGTGAGAAAGTGGAGCATCATGAAAGAAATATATGGTGGCCGTGTTGATGGTGGATGGCAAACAACTGCAATGGCAAAACAGAAATACCCAAATCCCCATTATAACAAACAAGGTTCACGCTGTTGAGAGTTCAATAATCCCTTGTGTAACTTCTTCTTTTTCTTTCTATTTTTCTTCTGGTTTTACTCTCCTTCTTCCTTTTCCTTCTTATTTTTCTTCCTCATTTATTTCACAGAACCGGTGCGTGCACCTCTCTCAATCTTTCTCATCTTTCCCTTACATTTCATTAATCCTACTCTCACCTGATACACATCTTTGGTCTCTCTACCTACAACATCTCATCCAAGAGTATCTTATTTCCCTCCCAGATCATTTTCTTCTTCATCTCCTTGACAACTCTTCTCTTTTGTGTTCTTTTCAACCACTCAACCATGTCCTCATCCTCCCCCTCAATCTCTCACCAATCGACCAACTCAAACTCCCATCCTCAACTCTGACTCTGTCTGGTAAGACTTTTCACCAAGTAATCTTCTTACTCTGTACCTCAACCCTCAAAAGCTCACATCAACATGCTTTTGTTCCAAGACTCTCCTCTGCCAACTAATTCAACTCCAAAACATCTTGTCTCAGCCCCAGACTCCACTCAGCCTAGTTGTGATCAATCTTCCTCTAATTTCAATGCTTGATGTTTGTTTCTTTTTCTCTTCCCATTTTTTCCCTTTGTCTTTAGTGTCTTTCTGCTGATTATCCTTGTTTCTCAGCCCTTTTAAGTTCTTCTTTTCTAATTTTATTCTTTAAAATCCAACATGTTTAAAATCCAAAGAACAAATCCAACAAGCCAAACTGGACTAATGGAGGGATCAAGTAACAATGGCTTTCACCAAATCATTCTAAAGGCTGCAGTCAAAGCGGTACTGATTCTCTCTGAAGAAAACTACTCTATTTGCAAAGACAAGATGAAAATATTACTAGAACTCACAGGCGTGAAAGAGGCTCTGGAAAACAATTAAAAGAATATCAGTTCCCCATAAAATATGGAAATCAGGGTCATTCTCCTCTCAAGAATTGTTTCTATAACTCATAATACCGTGGTTAATTCCTTGACTATTTCCTCAGCCCAGCATCTCTGGCAAACAATCAACAAAAGATTTTCTTCATCCCAAACAGCCAACCGCGCCTGAGTCTTCAATTAATTTCTTTATCAAAAATTCAAACCAGACTCAATAAACTCCTTTATCACCAAATCCAAGACTTCCATGAAGAAGATGGTTGATGTGGGAATCAATTTACCGGATGATATCCTTGCTTATCATCTCTTTCTCAAGTTTCCTTCCTCTCTCCCCTCTCTTTGACAAAAAATTATGCATTCAGACAAGAATGTCAGGATTTATCTGGTCCTAAACCATCTTCTGCAACTAGATAGCAAAACCCAAGCTAAGTCAAAGGATGTTCCTATCTCCAAAACTGCTTTAGTCTCCTCAAATAACCCCAAGAAACCTGTTCCTCAAGAACTAAGATGCACGCATTGTTTCCACAACCCACTTTCTCCTGATCACTCTGAAGAAAAATTCTGGAATAAGCATGAGCATCTTGCCCCCAATTGGTGGAAAGAAGATCAAGCTAAGTGGAGAGCTCAATTCAGTTCCAATGCTAAAAACAAAGAATTTGCACACAACCACAATTTACTTACCGCTTGGATTGAGGACCTCAACCCTAAAAATTGCATCATAATTGACTCTGGCGCTTCCTTCCATATTTTCAACTCCCCAGAATTTTTCATCTCTCTTACCAAACGCCCCAGAGACAACTTCATCAACACAGGTAAAGAAGGAGCACAACTACCCACCAAAGGAAAGGGAGTTGTTAAACTATTGTGGAAAAACTTGGTGATCACTTTATCCAACTGTTTCTGTGTCCCCAATCTGGTGGTTAATCTGATCAGTCCTGGAGAACTCATCTCTTCAAAGGAGTGTTTTCTTACCTCATCTCAAAATCAGCTCTCTCTCTTTTCTAAATCTTCTCATCATGCATTTTCTGGATTCATTCAAGGAAACTTGTTTTTTATCAATCCACCTTCAACTGTTGACTATAATCTGAAACCATGCTATCTAGCCAAGAAAGAGATTACCAGAAACCGGATCAAACACCTTCATTAATCCTTTGGACAGGCAAGCCCATTCCATCTCAAAGATTTTTTTCCCAAGCTTGGTTCCAACCTACTCTCTGAATTCCAATGTCAAGACTGTGTATTTTCAAAAATCACAAAATCTTCCTTCAAAAATAAATCCACTCCCTCTTCTAAACCCTTAGAACAGCTCCACATTGACTTACTTGGACCAATCTCCCCACCATCTGGAAATAATATGAACTACATCATGACTATTGTTGACAACTTTTCCAGTTACATTTCAGCTATTCCCTTACAAAACAAGTTGGATGCATGTATTCAGCTCAAAACCACTCTTAACTTCAAAAGGAAGAAGAGAATCTGTTTTCCTGAAACCATCTGCACTGATGGAGGCAGAGAATTTGCCTTGTCTGACCTCAAAGATTATCTCCTTTTCAACTCCATCCAACACCTCATATCTGAACCATACCCCCCAGAGCATAATGGCAAAGTCAAACAAGCTAACAAAACCCTTACCAAATCCATAAAAGCTATTCTTTGCAGCTACCAACTTCCTCTCAACGTCTGGGCCAAAATTGCCATGGTCACTTGCCTAGCTTCAAACCTAATTCCCAAAACTCCTTACTAACTCTCTCCCTATCAAATCTTCAATAACAAGGTGATTCCACGTAGTTATTTCCACCCAATTGGTTCCAAGGTTGCTTACCTTGACAACAAAATTGCCCGCGGAAAAAAGTTCAAGGACCAAGCACTCATTGGAACCCTTGTGGGTTACAACCCTACTTTCCTTTCTTATCAAATTCTTAAACCTGAACAATCAATCATTTCCTCCAGACAGGTTAAATTCATCAATCCTGACTGCCACTCTCCGCCATCTTCCTCTGCTCACCCTTCCACAACTGAAGAATCCCTCAAAATCAATTTCAACAACAATTTTCCCCTTTCCAACTACTATCCCTCTCAACTCTCCTCTGAAAATTCTACCAAAGATTCTGCTCCACTTGAGATAGATACTCCTCCTACTTCTCCCATGGTCCCTGAAGACCCTTCTGACTACTCCTCCAACTCCTCTCACAATCTCAAAGCCCACTAAAGCCTCATTACTCTACGTGGGACCACTCAAATCTTAAACCTCCGCAATGATTTGGGTATCATCACTACTTTTTGCCTAGAAAATACAAACAAGCCAGAAGATGTCCTGAAGCTTTGAAATGGGATAAATCATTGGACTCCGAACTCTATGGCATCAAGAAGCTTGAAGTGTGGGATGACTACAATGGAACCAAGCCCACCAATCCCTTAAACAAAACTTGGGTGTATTAATTGAAAGACAACTGCCATGGAGATCCACTCATATTCAAAAGCCAATATTGTGTCCAAGGATTTGATCAAATCTATGGACTCAATTACCAAGACACATTCTCACCAAAGGGAAAAGCTGCTTCTCTCCAAATGGCCCTTCTTTTTTGACTCTTTGACTCTCTTCCTATCACTCAACTCAATTTAAAGAGTTCTTTTCTACACGCTCCTCTCACTGAAAAGGTGAGTATTAAAACTACCAAAGGTTCCAAAAGAAAATAAAAATATCTCATCCTCAAGAAGTCTCTTTACGGCCTGAAACAATCTCCTGCTAACTGGTTTGAAACTCTCACCTCTTGGATTTGTGAGCAAGGGTTTCACAACTCTATTTCTGATCCCTGTCTCTACTTCCACTCCAAATCCAACTCCATTCTGTTCTTTCATTTCGACGATCTGGTTCTTGTAGGGTCTGGCGACAGCTTTCTCTCCAGTTTTCTGTCCAGATTCCCTAACTCCAGTCACCATGAACCCAACACCATCCTGGGAATGAAATACAAACAACTCAACAATTTCATTCTTCTGTCTCAAACCAAACAAATTGAGCATGGTCTTGAAGAATTGAAATTGACAGAGTGCAAGCCTTCCTTGGTTCCCCTTACTGTTAACTCCAACCTTACCCCTGCCTTGGACAAAGACCACAAAGAATTTAAATCCCTCAACATCAATTACCGCTCACCTGTGTTTCTTATGCACTACATAGACTGCCTAACTTGCCCAGATTTGAGCTTTTATTTATCCAGGTTAGCCAGATTATGCAAGAATCCTGGTATTTGGCACTGGAAAGAAGTTCAATGGTGTTGGAAGTACCTGAAGGCCAACAAACACCTCAAACTCACTCTTAAAGTCTCAAACACCAACACTCAAATTAAGTGCTTTAGTGACACCTTGTGGAGAGAGAATTTGCAAACCAGGCACTCTCAATCCGGACATCTTTACTTACTCTTTGGATCCCTTAAATTTTGGAGCAGCTATTATCAGCGGAATTTCACTCACTCTGCAACTGAAGCTGAACTCAACCCACTAGTCAATTCTTTTCTTGAGGCCATTTGGATAAAGTTTCTGGTTTCCAAACTTTGGAGAAAGGACATTGAGCCCAGCCACTATTTTGTGGACAACAAAGGTCTCAATTAAAAATTAAAAAAATTTGGATTCCACTCCAAAACATGCCATATTGATATTAAAACAAAAGGCCTATGCAAAGAACTCAAATAAGGAAACTTAATTATTGAGTTAATTCCCTCTGCTAACATGAAAGAAGAAGGTCTCAAAAAGCCTCTTAATGCCTTTTCCCTTGCAAAGCTCATCCACTTAATTGATCTCACCTTTGTTCCTCCGGCTCCAGTCATACCAGCCACAGGGGGTGTGGAGAGTTGAATAATGCCTTGTGTAACTTCTTCTTTTTCTTTCTATTATTCTTCTGGTTTTATTCTTCTTCTTGCTTTTCCTTCTTCTTTTTCTTCCTCATTTATCTCACAGAAATGGTGAACGCACCTCTCTCAATCTTTCTCATCTGTCCCTTACATGTCATCAATCCTAGGCTCACCTGATACATGTCTTTGGTCTCTCTACCTAAAATATCTCATCCAAGAGTATCATATTGCCCACCCGGATCATTTTCTTCTTCATCTCCTTGAAAACTCTTCTCTTTTGTTTTCTTTTCAACCACTAAAACATTTTCTCATCCTCCCCCTCAATCTTTCACCAATCTGCCAACTTGACCTCCCATCCTAAAATCTGACTCTGTCTGGTAAGAATGTTCACCAAGTCATCTTATTACTCTCCACCTCAACCCTTGAAAGCTCACATCAACATGCTCTTGATCCAAGACTCTCCTCTGCCAACTACTTCAACTCCAAAAAATCTTGTCTCAGAACAGCCTCCACTCAGCCTGGTTGTGATCAATTTTCCTCTAATTTAAATGCTTGATGTTTTTTTCTTTTGCTCTTCCCATTTTTTTCCTTTGTCTTTGGTCTCTTTCCGCTGATTCTCCTTTTTTCTCAGCCCTGTTAAGTTCTTCTTTTCTAATTTTATTCTTGAAAATCCAACACATGCAAGGTTTTCATGACACTTCATGACAATATGTGTGGATGCAAATGGGCCCTAAAAATATTGGGTTCTGCACCCTTGGAAAACACAGGCATTGTTTTCCTTGGCCCTGAATTCTTCATTCAACTTAACAACCTCAAGGATGCATGCCGTGCATCTGAATGTGAAGTTTTTTTTCAATGTATTTTTTTTCAGATTGTCCGCTTTTTTTCCTCCATGTGAATATATGTCCATCTGCTTTTTGAATGTAATGATTTTTTTAAGTGTCCACTTTTTTTCACTCAATAGGGGGCATCAAAGTTAACCAAACCCGCCATTTTTTAATGGCGGGTTTCAACCCAAATCCGCCATTTCAAACCCGCCATTAAAAATCAAAAAAACCCACTTATTTCAGATCAGACGTGTCAAAGTTAACCTGAAATAAGTGGGTTTTTTCAAATAAAGTATTTAAATGCATCCACCACCTGTCCGCGTCATACACCCCTGTCTTCCCACCTCCTTCTACCTCCAACCTCATCGGAAAATTTTTTACCCCCACCCTCATCATAAAATTGATTGACCACTCTCATCACTTTATCGCTCTCATCACTTGATCACTCTCATCCACTTCATCGCTCTCAAAACTTCATCGCTCTTAAAACTTCATCACTCTCATCACTTAACTGCTCTCATCACTTGATCACTCTCATCCACTTTATCGCTCTCAAAACTTCATCACTCTCATCACTTAACCGCTCTTATCACTTGATCACTCTCATACACTTTATTGCTCTCAAAACTTCACCACTCTCATCACTTTATTGCTCTCATCACTTGCGTAGCCCAAACTCTTTCAAATGGCCCCTCAGCGAACCTCCCCCCACAAGTCCAACACACCCAAGAGAACATTGCCAAGGAACTCCACAACAAACAATCCTCCCCCATCAGCTTCCAAGGGCTCAAGTCAGCTCAAGAGAGCTGATCACATCATCCTGGTAAACTGACTGAAAATTCCCTCCAACTAGGATGCCTAGTTTGGATCCGACAACTAAACACGTGTTGGCCAACCTCAATCCTCTAAGTTCAATGGTTATCTCCTGATGGCCAATGAACTCAAGAACAAAACAAAAGGTAGGCTGGATCTGTCATCCAAACAGATGAGGGAGCGGTTCAAAAACTATTGAGCCAAGTACAAAAAGGCCCACTCCATGTCTATCTCCACTGGCTTTGGTATCACCAACTTGGACAAAGCCAAAGGAATCAACTCGGTGGTTGATAAGTTGGACTCTATTTGTCCTTTTTATATTCAAATGGATGAAATCATTGGAAAGAAGGCCAAAATCACCCCCCTAGCTGCTTTCGATGCCCAACAATCCGATTCCGTTGATGCCGAGGACTTGGCTGGGGATGCTCAGCCTACCAACGGTGACCTTGATCAAACCTTGGCCTTGGAGTGGCCCCCATCTGATGACAAGGAGGATATTCAAACACAATCGGCTCCAATCACTTCTACTTTGGTATTGATTGATCAGTCAATCCCGACCTTGGACCCCTCACTTCCTTCTTTTGATTGCTCTCTTCCTGGGGCAGAACAACTGGAGAACTTGCCCAATGAGGAGGATGTTATTCCTGGATCACCATTGCCATCAACATTGGCTCAAGTAAGGAACTAAATTGTTTTTGATTCTGTCTGGTTGCTCCTGACTGATTTACATTGTAAAAAAACAGGGTCATCCATTTTTGATTGGCCAAAAACTAAAGCCAATGGGGCCTCCCACATCGCCTTCAAATAATAGTGAGGACTTTCAGACTCAAACCTCCTCTGCCAAGGGTAAGCAAAAGGCCTCCAATTCCATCAATGTCAACCCAAGAAGTCATCAAAAGAGGAGAAACCCTTCCAGTTTTTCGGGCTTTGAAGAAATCATGGAGAAGCAAGATTCATGTAAGTTGATTGATTCAATATCCTTGCTTTCAAAATCATGCTCATTGCCATTCCCCTCCAAAAAACAGTGAAATCACAAATTGAATCAGATAAACTTTAGTTTGAAAAGCAAAAGTGGGTTTGCCAACTGGCCATGGATGGTCAAAAGCAGCAAGCCGAGACTTTGGCTAATCAACAAAAATTGGATGCTGAGTGGAGGTTGAAACAAGCTGAGCTAGAGTTTCAAAAAGAGGAAAAGGAGAAGGATTGGCAGCAAGTGCAACTGGAAAAGGAGAGGGAACAACGGGCAAACAAAAAAAAGGATAAGGTATCAGTAGCTTTGGCTTTCATTGGCAGTGGTAGATCGGTAGAAGAAATACAGCAGATTACTCAAATGCTGGGCTTGTAAATATATTTGCATGGATGAAAGAAAAAAAAATTATTTTTTACTACAACAATGTTTGAGAGCATTCTCAACCCCACCAATATACAAATCTTTTTTGTTTTTATTTATATTTTTTTCTCTAGAGTAAATTTGGCCGTTTTTCATGTCCCTACAAGTGCTGTGAGTTTTTTTATTAATTTGGAGTGACATGGCCATTCTGGTATGGGTTGCTGTGTCCACAGCTGGAAAGGTACAGTGCTTGTACTTGTTAGCCGCCCAAACCATTTTGACTATACCTTTTTGCTTGAAATCAATTCCAAAGCCAAGGTCAGGAAAAACAAATTGACCATCCAAAACTTGATATTCATCCGTATCTTCAATAAGTCGACCATTTGATTTTTTGGTTGGGACCACAAGTAAAAAGGAATAGCCAGAGATGTCGCCTTTGTCAATATGAGGAGAATTGTAAAAAGAATCCAAGGTGAAAGTGAGGTGTGGGGAGCAATCAAAAGGTGTAGGCTTGGAACCAAATTCCAACGAAGAGAAAGAGGGGATGTTGCTGTCCTTCATGGTATCACGGTTTGATTCAAAGGCAAGTTTGGCAAAATTACAAAAAATTTGTCCTAAAATTCAGGATACTTTGTTGGCCTTCAAGTTGAGGACAGCGTACTCTTGAGGAGAAGATCTAATGGATGATTTCTTCACATAACGTCCGAATAACTCCAAAGGGTTCATCAATTTTTGCCAACTAATCGCCCACATTTTTCCACCCCAAGATCTTGAAGGACCAACCGGGTTGAAAAATTTTTTCGAACTGTGAAGGAATGTCGTCACAAAGTTGATATCTTTCTTATCTTGCTCAGATAGTCGATCCCAAGGCAAAAATTCAATGACGGCAACAAGAGCATGGTGATCAGATTGGTCAAGAACAATAAATTTTCCATGGTGGAAGAAGTGGAAAGCCCCAATCGTCTGTTTTGCTTGCTTAAATTCTTCCAGGGTGGGTTTTTGAGGTTTGTTTTTCTTCTCAGCCATGATAGCAGGGTACAGATCCAAAGGGCATAGCTTTCGTCTAGACCAGGCAAACTTTTCCTTGATCAAGTCGTCAGTCACCTCCAAAGAAATTTCCGAATCCCTCATTTGAGCCCTCCTTTTTCTACGATTCCTCTGCTTGCCACCTCTCTTTATGTTTTTCATACCATCTCCTTCCATCTTTCTCCCTCCCAGGCACTTGCTGCACCCAAGGTGAGGATCAAGGTGAAATTTGAATGGATGTATAACATTTTGAGTTTGGTAGGCATTGAAGGAATCAATATCAAAAAAGGGGTTGGACAAACAAAAAGACCATTCAAACAAATAAAAAAAAAATAAATGTCAGCAACGTTCTCATTATGGAAACGGTGGGATTAAAAAAATCAAAAAGAGATGAAAATCAACGATTCCTCTGCTTGCCACCTCTCTTTATGTTTTTCATACCATCTCCTTCCATCTTTCTCCCTCCCAGGCACTTGCTGCACCCAAGGTGAGGATCAAGGAGAAATTTGGATGGATGTATAACATTTTGAGTTTGGTGGCCAGTGAAGGAATCGATAGATATCAAAAGAATAGAATTATATGGAGAGGAGTGTTAATGATGAGGAGCCGCAGCCGGCATCATACTAGGCAAACCAGACTGTCCCAGGACGTAGCTTGGTTGGCGTAAGACTTGAGAGAATGTGTTCTGGCCGAGCTCAAAAACCTAAAAAAAAAAAAAAAAAAAAAAAAAACAATCGGGAAGTCAATTCCTGTACCCTACCAAAACCCTGCATCGATTGGCCCAAACGATTGGCCAATCAATCGCTTGATCAATTGCAAATCGATTGAGCAATTGATTGCCAATTGATTGCCCAATCGATTTGCAATTGATTGGGCAATCAATTGCGAATCAATCGCTCAATCTATTGGCAATCAATCGAGCAATCAATTGCCGATCGATTGCCCAATTGATTCGCAATCAATCGCGCAATCGATTCGCAATCGATCGGGCAATTGATTGGCAATTGATCGGGCAATTGATTGGCAATTGATTGGGCAATCAATTGGCAATCGATTGGGCAATCAATTGGCAATTGATCGAGCGATCGATGGCCGATCAATGGCCAATCGATTGAGCAATTGATTGCTCAATCAAAGAGAGGAGAAATTTGAGGAGGGGAAGGGCTCACCTTGAGGGATTGACCTTGAGGGATTGACCAAGGGATCCAGGAGGGGACTACAGGTTGAATGATCAAAGGATCAGCAACTGGTGAGGGGAAGGAAGAGGAAGAGCGTGGAGGGGGCTTACCGGGATTAGGAGGAGGGGATTCAGTGAGTGAGGTGAGATGAGGTGGTGGTGATGAGTGAGGTGGTTTGGTGAGGAGGAGGCAGGGTTTGACCGGTGAGTGAGTGGGGTGGATCCAGGGGGGGACTACAGGTTGAATGATCAAAGGATCAGCAAATGGTGAGGGGAAGGAAGAGGAAGAGCGTGGAGGGGGCTTACCAGGATTAGGAGGAGGGGATTAAGTGAGTGAGGTGAGATGAGGTGGTGGTGGTGAGTAAGGTGGTGGTGATGAGTGAGGTGGTTTGGTGAGGAGGAGGCAGGGTTTGACCGGTGAGTGAGTGGGGTGAGGTTGAAGGGGTTGAGTGGTGAGGGGGAGGGGGGTGGCATTTGGTGAGTGGCAGGGTTTGAGGTGGAGGTGTTTTTGGATTCAAGTCCACTAAAAAAAAAAATAAAAAAAAAACTCAGCCTATGAATCTTGGGTGAACAACCAAAACCAAAAAAATATGGTGAAGGGAATTTTTACCAATTTCAAAATCAAAAATTACTCTTCAAAGCAAACAAGGGTGAGAGGAAGAATCCGCTCTCTCATAGAAGAAGATGAGGGACCAGATGAGACAGGGATGACTTGAGGCGGATCAGGAATATCATCTTGGAATATTTCGTCCCATTCATCTTTGATGCCGGCCAAAAGGTTGTGAAGGATTACACAAGTGATAATCCAGTTGATGAGGAACCTCATATCTTTGGAACATTTGAGCTGGTTTTGCATCTCCCGTAAGCTGGCCCATCTTCCTTTCAGAATTCCTATGGCATGCTCAATCCGAACTCATGATTGGGCAAGATGATAGTTAAAATCGGTTTTTCCTTGATCATTGGACGAAAAATTCTGGTATGCTGGAACTACATATTTCCCACTAGCATAAGCCAAATCGGCCAGAAGGTATTGATCTTTGTCAAAGTAGATCTCTGGTTGTTGGGCAATCCGCATCCGATTGAAAACATATGAATCATGACAAGAACCTGGAAGGCCAGAATGGAGGGAGATGAACTTCTTGTTGTTATCGCAAACAAGTTGTAGTGCCACGGAGTATCTAAACAAAGAGATGGAACATATTTGGTCAGTGTTTGATCCAAAGTTTTATCATAGCAATTGGAAAAGAAATGAATTAATTGCCTTTTTTTACAATCAAAATAGTGGTTGCCATCTAGGTTGGGTTTTTGACTCAAGGAGATTGTGGTTCCATCAACGAAACCAATGCAACCAGGAAAGCCTTCTGTCTCCATTACTTGAGATATCTCCTTGCGTTCTTCTTTGGTTGGCCATGAAAGGACCAAGCGACGGAAAGAAAGGATAGCAATCATGACTCTTTTGGTGTATAAGTCAATGCTTCCGTAACTGACTGAGAATAGATTTTCAAATTGATGGATTGCTGCTCCATTTCCATTTGACCCCAATCTACAAAGAGCAATGGCAAGTTGGATGGCTGGATCGCGTTGAGGATTGTGAGAATTGTTCGGGAAGATGTGGTGGTCTTCAATAATTGCCAAAAGTTTCATGAAAGAAGGCAACAAAGTTTGGAACAGTTGCTGGAAGCTTAAGTCAGGGATGAGATGAAGCTTTTGCCTTTCATACATAGGGTTATGGAGAGTGTGTATTCTTGGAACCATGTATCGCTTTGCCAACAGAGAATTCAAAGCTAACCAAGTTGATTCCAAATTGGAGTCTGAATCAGAGTCTGAATGGGAGTCAAACAGTAGCAAAAGTTCAGTCAGCTTTTTTGCGTTTTCAACTTGCTGGAGGGATGTTTGATTGGACATGTTGAGAAAGGTGGTGAGTGATGTGGGGTGATGAGATGATGATGGGATTTGTGTGAAGATGGGTATGTGAAGGTATGTGAAAAACAATAGAGATGTGTGTGATGCAATGGAGATGGGACCGGTATGGATTTGCTGATGTGATGGATGGTGGATGGATGATGATGCATAAATGGCGGGTTTAATGGCGTGTTTGATGATTGAAATCCGCCATTTTCATGAAACATGCCATTTTGAAATACACCAGTTAGGGGGTATGTGTATTTCAGAAACCCGCCATTAAAAATGGCGGGTTTTGTCAAAAAAAATGGGGGGTTTCTAATGGCGGGTTTGCTAACTTTGATACACCCTAATGTGAATATATCTCAATGTTTTGTTTTTTTGTGAATGTATTCTTTTTTCTGAGTTTCTGCTTTTTTTCTCTCCATGTCAATAAAGATTTAGGTAAATATCTGCTTTTTGAATATAATTTTTTTAAGGTCTCCACTTTTTTCACTCCATGTCCACATAAATATCTCTGCATGTATGTACTTATAAATAAGGTTGGGTCGGCTTTGTAACAGGGGGATGTTAACAACAGGAACACCTTCAATGTAACATCAAGGAGCTGCAAGAAATGTAACAGACAAAAGTGTAACAGGGGGGATGTAAAGAGGGAGAACACCTTCAGTGCAATATAAATGAGCTGGAGGATATCTTACAGACAACAGTGTAGAAAGGGGATGTAACCAAGGAGATCACCTTCAGTGTAACTGCCACATGAATACCACCTGCTATTGGATTTCCTAATCTTTAAACACCACAAGCTACATTTTTTATATCCTTGACTAGGATTATTGCCCCAAATTGGGGTAGGGGCTTTTTCCTGGTGAAAAAGCTTGGATGAAAGAGGTGCTTCCTCAATGCCCAGAAATAAAAAGAGGATGCAGGACCAAGGCAAACACCACCAGTATTTATCAAGGGTGCAGGAACCAATCTTTTTAGTATATATTGGACATTCTTCTTCATAAAACAACCATGAAGAATTTTCCAAATCTACATAGAATTAACTCTTCAGTTCCTTTCAGGGTGCTTCAAAATGAATCACACCACACAAATCCTCATGAAATTCTTTGAGATTCTCTATACCATCACTTAAGAATTCCAACCGCATATGATCATCCTGATCCTCATTATGAAATATTTCAAAAACCCCAACTCATGAGTTTATTATAGTTTGATCACCATAAAGGAACTATTCTGTTTCCAATCATTCTCAAAATATAAGTTTGATGCCCAATCACAGGTCCAAAAACTCTCAGTAGTGGATCCATCATGCATCTCATCATTTAAATGGCCAAAACGTTCCATACAAAATCCAGATATAGTAACACAGGTTCATGAATGGAATATTTGGTTTGAAAACGTAAAGAAAAAATTTAATAGTATTCCAGGAAGAGGTCTGCCTCATGCTCACATCTTGGTAATTACTTATCATGATCACCAAACAAGAACATCTGAATCTATTGGCATGATTGTTTTTTCAGATCTACCTGATAAATTCACACAGCCAAAACAATTTAAAGCAATAAAAAGTCACATGATACCTGTCCCATGTGGTACATCAAAAATGAAAGAA
The DNA here is from genome assembly GCA_025617555.3 of Puccinia polysora. Classification (NCBI taxonomy): domain Eukaryota; kingdom Fungi; phylum Basidiomycota; class Pucciniomycetes; order Pucciniales; family Pucciniaceae; genus Puccinia; species Puccinia polysora. Next base: position 42,830,935 of record CM062629.1, read on the forward strand.
GCTTAGATCTATGATGGAAAATGCCATGAGAAATACCCCAAAGCCTTCCATACTGATACAATTTTTGGTGGAAGCAGTTTACCAGCATATAGAAGATTCCAGAATTGGCCTACCATTTCACTGAGGAGGAATCATACCAATTTCCTCATTGATAATTTGCATTTTTTTACTTACAATCCTTACCTTTTGGAAAAGCACCAATGCCACTAAAATATGAAGATAGGTGAAGTTATCTTGGCTGTTTAATCCATCTAAAAATACTTTTTGAAGGGCCATGATTGTGTTAATGTTGATGTTGGTGAAGGCTTGGATAAAAAAGACTATATTAGGGATTAAAGATGAGAAGCTCTTCCAGAGGCATGTTTGAGAGTTTTTTCATTCATATTGTTTTCTATCCCACCTTAATTTTTTTTAAAAAAAGTTATGCCAAGTATAGAAGACACCAGAATGGACCAACTTTTTTACTGAGGAGGAATAATAAAAACGTTTTCATTTATGACTTCTTTGGGGTTCCTGGCAATCCTTGGATTTTTTAAAAATTACCAGTGCCACATCAATGCAGAGATATGTGAAGGAATCATGGTTGTTAAAACCTCTAAAATTGAATTCACGAGGGCTTTGCTATTATTAATGTTGATTTTGATGCAAATTTGGCTTAAATAGATTAATTTGGGGATACAAAAGTTGGCTAGCTCCTCCAGAGACATTTATTAGGATTTTTAATTCAAATTTTTGGCTGATTCACCTTCTGTTTTAAGGCTGGATATCCATCTTCCTGTCCAAAAAAAGATTTTATTTGAAACAAATGAATTCCTGAATCTATTTCTCCAAATCAACAAAATTAATAATATTCTTAAACAAGAATTCAAAGTAAAGCCAATTCATAGTTTTGCAACTACTATGAAATATTTAGAATTTTTATCATACTTCACATTTCATCCACTCAGAAGAGATTTTAGGCACCGTTAGATTGGTTATTGAATCAGCAGAATTTCTACAATTCAACCTTCAGATTCAGAAAGTTAGGTTCTCCAATTTTTCTTAAATAATTCTGTTGGTGCTACTTCATTCAACAACCTAAAGCAAGTCAACAGAATTTCTTATTAAATTTTCAGAGATGAATCTTTGTCCAAGTTTTCATTGAGCAAAATCATCATATAGAAGCAAAAATGCAAAGTTCTAATGAGGAGATTCACCATCTCAAGCCAAGAAAGTTGTTTGGAATGCCATTGGCACTTTTACTTCCAGAAATCTCACTTTTCCCTTGGAATTCATGCTTCAATTTCATGGTGGAGGCTTCAACTCATTCTTGGATCACAGATCAAAGGGTCCTCAAAAAAAAAATATCAGATGAATCAACCAAATCATATTTCAAAATAACAGAACAACAATTGGAAAGACCCCTCCTGATTATCCAAAATGTGATAAATTAGTAGAGGCCACAAGAATAAACAAAAAATAAATTCTTGAATAAGAAAAAATGCTGCTATAAATGAATCAGATTTGTAAAAGATTCATGTTCTGAATAATGGAAAGAGGAATATATTTGAGCTCATATTAAATGCATGCAATTCATCCTAGACCTCTTAATTATTTATTGATGATCCTGGTGGGTGAGATGACAAACCAATGACTCATAAGCATACTCTTGAGTTGGTTGAAAAAATTCTTCAAGAACTAATAGGTTAGTTTGTGATTTACCTCTTTGAGGAAAATTAAGAGCCCATGGTGGGGATTTTTTGGAAAATTTAAACTTTTTCTCCAAGGTTTACACATCCTCAAATACTTTATGAAAGTTTGGCGAATTCTACAATTGTTATCTTAATTATTACACTCAAAATTTAGACCAACAAGAGTTTCCTAATTAATTATTTCTTCCAAATATTTCTCCTCATAACTAACAACTCCAAAGTTCAGAAAACTTAAAATATTAGTATTTATCTTGAGGATCAAGAATTCAACCATGGGAAGTTATATGTTGAATTTTTCAAGATCAAGCTTTAACCCATGGGAAGTTGTATGTTGAATTTTCAAGGTTTTGATCCAACATTTCAATGTGGGTAGTGGTTGAAACAAAAACTGAAATCATAACTCATCTTAAACCAAAAACATGGTTGACCATGAGTTATGGAACACTATGCAGAACTGAAATTAAATGCCAAGATTTCCATTATATGTACTTTTTTGGAATTGCTTGAGCATTGAAATACTTGAAAAATTTATAATTTCATCATTTTTTTAATCCATCTCTAAAATTTTCCACTGGATTAAAATTATCTTCAATTTATCTTATTTTTTTAATTTAAATTTTTTCTATTTAATTGGTTTACAATGAGGTTTTGAATTCTATCCATCACTGAAATCACATAGCAGGATGTCTATGTTATATAATTTTTTTAAATGCCTATTGGTTGAAACACTTGAAAAATGGTTCCCATCATTCTTTTGTTATCCATTCCCCTCATTTCCCAATTGATAAAAATTATGTATTATTTAAAAAATATCATATCTTTTCCAACCATTCTCAAAATAGAAGAAATAATTCTTTGATACAGAATCACAAATCCCGAAATTCTCAGTAGTGGACCAATCATCCATCTAATCAGTTAAATGGCAAAAATGCTCCATAGAACATCCTGACATGGTAACACAGGTTTTCAAATCAAAAACCATTGATGGAATATTTGCATTGACCATGGGAAGAACTCATTTCATATAATTCCAGAAGAAAGGTCTCCCTCATTCTAAAATCTTGGTTATTCTTTACCATGATCAAAAGCCAAGAACATCTGAAGAAATTGACTCTGAAGGAATTGGAATGATTTTTTGGGAAAAGACCTGATCAATTCAAAGGGAAAAACCTTTTTCAAGCAGTGAAATGACAAATGAAACCTGGGCCATGTGGAACTTTAAAAATGAAAGCACCTTGCATGGATAATGGCAGTTTCCAGAAGAGATACTTCAAAGTCTTCTATCCTGAAACAACTGTGGGTGAAAGCAGTTCTCCAACATATAAAAGATGCCAGAATGTACCTACCATTCCACTGAGCAGGAAATAACGCGAAGATTCTCATTGATAATTCATGGATTGTTCCTTAAAATCTTTACCTTTTGGAAACCAACCAATGCCATATAGGTGTCAAGATATTTGAAGATATTTTGGCTGTTGAATACCTCTAAAAATACATTTATAAGGCCAATGATTGTTTTCATGGAAATGTTGGTGCAGGTTTGGATGAAATAGACCATTTTAGGGATTCAAGACAATAAGCTCCTTCAGAGGAATTTTTGGGAGTTTTTCCATTCAATTTGGTTTCTATCCAGACTTCATTGTCATTATAAACAGTTATTCAAAATATAATAGACACCATAATGGAACTAGCATTTCACTAATAAATCATACAAACTATGAAATTTATAATTGCTGTGGGGTTCCTTACAATCCTTAAATTTTGGGAAAGTACCTATTCCACTCAAATGCAGAGATATATGCAGGTATCTTGGTTTTTAAATAAATCCAAAGTAAAATTTAGAAGCACTATTATATTTATACTGTTGATGTTGGTCTTATTTGGATTATATTAACTAATTCAGGGATTCAAGGTGGGTAGGTGTTCTAAAGACATATTGAAGATGTTTTATTTAAAATTCTTTGCTACTTCACCATCTTTTTTAAGGCTGTATATCCATCCTCTTTGCCAAATACAGGTTTTTTGTGAACCAGATGAAGCCCTGGTTCAAGTTTGTCAAATATCCACGCAAGGAGAAAATATTCTTACAAAAAATTCCAAAATAAATTCAATTGATAGTTTTGAAATTAAAAAGAAACATTCAGAATTTAAAGAATGTTTTGAATTCCGTCAACTAAGAAAAGATTTTAGGAACTTTAACATTGGTTATTGGATTAGGAGCATTTATACTGTTTATCCTGCAGATTGAGAAACATAGTTTGTAATATTTTTGTTGAATTATTCTGTTTATGATACATAATTTGATAAAATAAAGCAATTAATGGAATTCCATATGAAAAATTCAGCTTAATCTTTTTCCAATGGTCCAATTGAGGAAAAAAATAGTTTAGAAATGAAAATTCAAGAAGATGGTGGGTAGATTCACCCATTTTAGCTAAGAGATTTGTTTGATATTGGAACTTTTTCAGCCAGAAATCCAATTTTTCCCATTTAATTCTTGCATCAATTTCATGGTGGGAGCTTTGATTCATTCTTGGATCATTGATTACAGGGTCCTCATTTTGTTTCAAAACCATGGAGCAGCAATTGTAAAAGGTTCTCCTGATTTTCTAAAATTTAATCAAACAGTAGAGGTTACAAAAATAAACAGGAAATAGATTTTGGTTTAGCATGAGGTGTTGAATTCTATCACCCACTTAAATCACATACCAAGAGTTTTTCACTTGCTTATGTGTTAAAATACTTGAACAATTGTTTATCTCACTATTTTTTTTTTCATCAATTCCCCTGATTTGAAACTTGATTAAAATCATTTACTACTTAAAAAATATCACATATGTTCATGTTAATTCCTTTTGATTCAATCCATCCCCAAATTTGGGGGCAAAAGACTAGTCTCTTCTCTACTATATCTCTACTATATACTAAAAAAATTGGTTTCTGCACCCTTGGAAAACACTGGCGTTGTTTAACTTAGTCCTGCATTCTCTATTCAACTTACCAACCTCAAGGATGCAAACCATGCATCTGAATGTAAATTTTGTTTTCTCAATGTTTTTTTTGAGTGTATGCCCTTTTTCCCTCCATGTGAATATACATCTATCTTCTTTTTGAATGTTATGGTTTTTTTAAGGTGTCCGTTTTTTTCACTCCATGTGAATATATCCCAATATTTTTTTTGTTTTTTTTGAATGGAACTTAATTTTTTTCTGAGTGTCCATTTTTTTCCCTCCATGTGAATATATCTTTAGGTATCTGCTTTTTGAATATATATATATATTTTCCAGGTGTCTTCTTTTTTTTCAATCCATGTCAATATAAATATTTCTGCATGTATGTACTTATACAAAAGGTTGGGTCCCCTTTGTAACAGGGGGATGTAAACAACAGGAACACATTCAGTGTAAGATCAAGGATCTGCAAGGTATGTAACAGAAAAAAGTGTAATTGTTGGATGTAAAGAGGGAGAACACCTTCAGTGCAATATTAATGAGCTGAAATATATTTTACAGACAACAGTGTAACCAGGGGATGTAACAAAGGAGGTCTCTTTCAGTGTGACTTCTAGATAACTACCACCTGCTATTGAATTTTATAATCTTACAAACAACAGCCTACATTTTTTATATACTTGATTCCTCAGCATAAAACAACCATGAGTCATTATCCAAATCTACATAGAAGAAACTCTTCAGTTTCTTTCATAGTGCTTAAAAATGAATCACACCACTCACATCCTCATGAAATTCTTCACAATTCTCATTACCATCACTTGAGAAGTCCAACCATATATGATAATCCTTATCTTAATCATCAATTATTTCTCAACTCCCAACTCATGAGTTTGTTATAGTTTGACCACCATCCAGACACTACTCTGGTTTATTCAAATTGTTTTCTATCGCACATTCATTTTCTGTGAAAAAAGTTATTTCAAGTATAGAAGAAACCAGAATGGACCAATTTTTTCACTGAGGAGGAATAATCAAAAACATTCCATTTATGAATACTTTGGGGTTCCTCACAATCCTTAGATTTTTGAAAATTACCAATGACACATCAATGCAGAGATATGTAAAGGAATAATGGCTGTTAAAAAATCTACAAGTAAATTCATCAGGGATATGCTATTTTTACTGTTGATTTTGATGAATATTTGGCTTAAATTGACCAATTCAGGGATACAAAAGATGAGTAGCTCCTCTGGAGACACGTATCAGGGTTTTTAATTCAAATTTTTTGCTACTTAAAATTCTTTTTTAAGGATTAATATTCATCTTGCTGTCCAAAAAAATTTTTATTTGAACCAGATAAAGTCATAAATCAATTTATTCAAAGATCAACACAAGTAAAAGATATTCTTACACAATAATTTGAAATCAATGCAATTGATAGTTTTGAAATTAATATGGAATGTTTAGGCTTTTCATCATAATGCATATTTAATCCACTCAGAAAAGATTACAGGCACTGTCAGATTGTTTATTTAATCATCAGAATTTATACAATTCAACCTGCAGATTGAGAAATTCAGGTTCTCCAATTTTTCTTAAGTAATTTGGTTGGTGCTAGTTCTTTCAATAACCTAAAGCAAGTCAATACCATTTCTTATTAAATTTTCAGAAATGAATCTTTGTCCAAGTTTTCAATTGAGAAAAATTATCATCTAGAAGCAAAAATGCAAAGGTCTGATGAGGAGATTCGCCATCTCAAGCCATGAATGTTTTTTGGAATGCCATTGGCACTTTTTCTTCCAGAAATATCACTCTTCCCATGGAATTCATGCTTCAATTTAATGGCCAAGGCTTTAACTCATTCTTGGACCACAGATCAAAGGGTCCTCAAAAATAAAAATATCAGATGAATCAACTAAATCATATTTCATAATGACAGAACAACAATTGAAAACACCTTTCCTGATAATCCAAAATGTGATAAAACAGTGGAGGTTACAAGAATAAAAAGGAAACCAACTCTTGAATAAGAAAAAATGCTGCTATAAATGAATCATTTTTGCAAAAGATTAATTTTCTTAATAATTGAAAAAGGAGTAAATTTGAGATCATATCAAATGAATTCAATTAACCTCTTCCCTCTCACTTATTTATTTATGATGCTAGTGGGCAAGATGAAGAAACTATCACTCAAAAGCATACTCTTGAGTTGGTTGTCTGAATCCTTCAAGACCTAATGGATGGTGATTTACCTTTTTGAGGCAAATTAAGATTTAATGGAGATTATTTCTGTCAAATTATACCTTTTTCTCAAAGATGTACACATCTTCAAATCTTTTATGAAAGTTTTGGGAATTCTACCATGGTTCCCTTAAGGAACCACTCAAAATTCAAACCAAAAATAGGCTCCTAATTCATGATTTTTTCAAAAGGTTTCTGCTCATAACTAATAAATCAAAAGTTCTGAAAATTTTGAATATTAGTATTTATCTTCAATATCAGGCCTTCAAATTTGGGCAGTTATAAGTTGTATTTTTCAAAGATCAAGCTTTAAACCATGGGCAGTTATATGTTGAATTTTAAAGGTTTTGATCCAGAATTTCAATGTGAGTGGTGGTTGAAAAAAAATTGAAAAATGTATTTGATCTTAAACTGAAAACATGGTTTACCATGAGTTATGGAAAACTATCCAGAAATGAATTTAAATGCCAAGATTTCCATTTCATATAATTTTTTTGAATTGCTTGACCATTGAAATACTTGATAATTTATAATTACATCATTTTTTTTAATCCATCTCCCAAATTTTCCACTGGATTAAAGTTATCTCAAATTTATCTTATTTTTTCATGTCAATTTTTTTTAATTGTTTTACCACAATTTTTTGCATTCTATCCATCACTGAAATCACATCAAAGACCTCCAGTTTATATAATTTGATTTAAATGCTTATTGGTTGAAATGCTTGAAACATTTTTCACATAATTCTTATTTTATCCATTCCCCTAATTTCCCACTTGATCAAAAAATTTATTATTTAAAGAATATCATATCTTTTCCAACCATTCTCAAAATAGAAGACATAATTCTTTAAAACAAGGTATCTTGGTTGTTGAATACCTCTAAAAATAAATTTATGGAGGCCATGATTGTTTTAATGGTGATGATGGTGCAGATTTGGATGAAATAGACTATTTTAGGGATTCAAGAGGGTAAAATCTCTCAGAGGCATTTTATGGAGTTTTTCATTCAATTTGTTTCCTATCCTACCTTCATTATCATTAAAGAAAGTTAATCCAAATATAGAAGACACCAACATGGAACTAGCATTTCACTGAGGAGGAATCATTAAAACTTTGACATTGATAATTGAACTGGGGTTCCTTAAAATCATTAAATTTTGGGAAAGTACAATTCCATTTAAATGCAGAGATATATGCAGGTATCTGTGATTTCAAATACCTTCAAAAAGAAATTTATAAGGGATAGGATATTTTTACCGTTGATTTTGGTGGTTTTTTGGATTATATTGAGTGATCCAGATATTCAAGGTGGGTAGGTGTTTCATAGACATATTGAAAATGTTTTTTTGAAAAATTCTTCACTACTTCACCTTCTTTTTTAAGGCTGCATATTCATCTTCTTTGTCAAATACGGTTTATTTTGAAAAAGATCAAGCCCTGGATGAAGTTTTTCAAATATCAATACAAGCAAAAAATATTCTTACACAATATTTCAAAATAAATTCAATTGATAGTTTTGAAATTACAAAGAAATATTCAGACTTTAAATAATATTTCACATTTCATCCACTCAGGAAAGGTTGCAGGCACTTTAAGATTGGTTATTGGATAAGGGGAATTTTTACTGTTCATCCTGCAGATTCATAAACATAGTTTTTAATTTTTTTTGCAATAATTCTGCTTATGCTATAACATTCAATAAAATACAGAAAGTAATGGGTTTTCTTATGAAAAATTCAAATTAATCTTTGGGCAAGTTTTTACTTGAGGAAAAATGTCATTTAGAAATGAAAATTCAGGAAGATGGTGTGTACATTCACCCTTTTCATCTAAGAAATTTGTTTGATATTGGTATTTTTTCAGTCAGAAATCCAACTTTTCCCATGTAATTCTTGCATCAATTTAAACTTGGGAGCTTTTATTCATCCTTGGATCACAAATCACAGGGTTCTCATTATTTTTTATAACCATGGAACAGAAATTTCAAAAGCTTTTCCTGATTGTCTAAAATTTGATCAAAAAGTAGAGGTTACAAAAATAATCATGGAAAAAAGTTTGGTTTAACATGAGGTATTGAATCCAATCACGCACTTAAATCACATACCAAGAGTTTTTTTTACTTGCTTATCTGTTGAAATATGTGAATAATTGTTTATTTCATTATTTTTTTAATCCATTCCCCTAATTTCACAATTAAAATAATTTATTACTGAAAGAATATAAAATCTGTTCATGTTGATTCCTTTTTACTCAATCCATCCCCAAATTTGGGGGAAAAAGACTAGTCTATAAATATAAAAATATTGAAAATATTCACATGCCCCACCCCGCATTAATTTCCTTGGGTTTGTATCCATACCTGACATCATAGTATATGCGCCTCTTGCATTAAAACTTGGCAAAGTCAATACTGCACTAGGCAATGCACTGGGAAAAAGGCTTCCTGCCCCAATTTTGGGGCAATTATACACTAGTCTATAAATATAAAAAGATTGGTTTTTCAAGGGTTGGCCAATACTAATGTTGGCTTCCTTGGGAAACCTCCCTCAAAAACCCATCAACTAGCCAGCTCCATTCTCCAAAATCTTAGGGTGCACCTCTTGCATCCATTTCAGTCTACCTTTTTTTCATTTTTATGGTCCGCTTTTTTTTTCAGCCACTTTTTTTTTCTCTGCCCAATTTTCTTTTTCTTTGTATGATTTTTTTTCTCTGTCTGCTTTTTTTTTCTTTGCCTGCTTTTTTTTCCAGGCCACTTTTTTTAACTAATGTGTGTACTTAGATTGTAATTTTTGATACTTTTCAACTGGTGTGTTTGGGTTTGTGTGATTTATGTACATATGTAAGGTTTGTGTTTATTTCTTTTTAATAATTCTCAACTATTTCTTTGTATCAATATATAAGTTTTATGTATATATTGGTTTCATGTATATATTGGTTTAATTTATATATCAGTTTCATGCATATATTAGTTTTTTTTGTACTATCACACACATACAGGGCCAAAAAATGTAAAAAGGACAGAAGGGCTGTAAAAGAGGACATTGACAGAGGTCATTGAAAGCCCATGTAATAAAACCTAATTGCTCATGTAGTTCAAGCTTTTTTTTGTAACATTAAGAATTTATATAAACCCCCTTCCATCCCACCTTGATTTGATGTACTTCCCCCCCAACCAATAAATTAAAACACTTCAGTTTTTTCACTTATAAATTTCATGCAGCTTTGTCACTTCCAAAAATCATTACATAGAAGAATGCTCTCCTCCCCTTACTTTTTGGTTACAAATTTGCAACATGTTGTTTGAAATTGGGGTTAAAGCAGTCATCTCATATATAGAGAAAACCAAAATAGAACTACCATTTTGCCAAGGAGGAATCATAAAAACTTCCTCATTGGTAATTAATGGGTTGCTCCTTACAATCCTTACCTTTTAACAAAGTAAAAATTCCCTGAATCAATGTTAACATATGTGCAGGTATAGCTTTGATGTTCATCTTCCTGACCGTCAACAAGTTTTTTTGAGTCAGGTGTAGCCCTGGATGAAGTTATTCAAAGATTTACCCAAGGAAAAAAGAATGCTCAGCTCACATGATACTTCAAAATAATTCAATTAATGGTTTTGCAAGGAGAATCAAATATTCTGAATTTCAACAATAATTCACATTCCACTCACTCAAAATATAAGAAAGGCTCTGTTGGTGTGGTTGTTAAATTTCAAGAATTTACACTTTTCTTCCTTCAGATTTAGAAAGGTGGTTTCTTAGGTTGTTGTTGAATGATTTGGTTGGTGATACTCCATTTGAAAACCTCAAGCAAGTCAATAGAATTTCTTGTCAAACTTTCAGAGAGGCAGATTTGGCCAGGGGCTTACTTGGGTTTGATCATCATTTCAAAAAAAAAAAAAAATGCAAGAAGCCAATGACAATATTCACCCTTTCAGACTGTGGAAGTTTTTCAGAATGCCATTGGCAATTTTTCAGCCAGAAAACTGACTTTTACTATGAAATTCTTACAGTGGAAGATTTAATTCAATCTGAAATCACAGACCCAAGATTTCTCACAAATGAAATATTAACATCAATCACCACAATTATATTTCAAAGATGTGGAGAGACTATTGAATAAGATTTTCCAGATTTTCCAAGATTTGATGAAACAATAGAGGTTAAAAGATTCCACAGGGACATCATCTTTTCTGAAGAAAAAAATCCTGCTATAAATCAATCAGATCAGCAAAAAATGTATGTTTTTCATAGTCAAAAGAAGCATATTAATTGATGCATAAAATTACTCTCAACCCTCTTCATTATTTTTTCATGGCCTGGTGGATCAGTAAAAAAATTGTTTTATGTGTTGGAAATATAATAGCAGCCGTGAATCTACCAAATGGAAGAACAACTCATCTCACCTTGAAGATCAAATTATGCTTCAAAAATATCAAAGCATTCCAATAAGGATCAATATCTCAAAAAAGATCCTTTGATAATCTTTGATGAAGCACCTATGAGTCATATGCATGCTCTTTAGTTGCCTGACACACTATGCATGCTCTTTAGTTGCCTGAAACACTACTTCAAGATTTAATCGATTCTATTATACCTTTTCAGGGAAAGTTAATGGTTCTTGATGGTGAATTTAGGAAATGTTTTTATGTTTTTATAAAGGTGACACATCCTCAATTAGTTGATGAAAATTTGTAAAATTCTTCATGCTGGTGATATTTCCAAATTTTGAACCTTGCTTGAAATTTGTGTGTGGCAAGTTATCCTTATTTTAAAAATTATCCAATTTTATAAAATTTTCAAATAGAATAATTTTCCCTCAGCACAAATGTATCCATGAAAATAAGGAATATCATTCTTGAGAAAGATTAATCAATATTTTATTCCCAAAATTAAAAAACCACTACCTTGGTACCAGTTGCCTGATTTATTGTCTTATTCTTTGTTTTAAAAATACCAAATTTGGTCTTTGAAATTGAAATTTATTGATTTGGTCATATTGGGAACAGAGGTGATATTTTCCAAGATAGCTACAGGTGATGGATTTCTTAGGAAGAGTGGTGGCAATTCTATGGGTAGGCTTGATTTCTGACCCAGATGAATTTCTTCTACCTTTCAAAATGATTTTAAAAAAGTTCCAATTCAATTTGGAATTCTCATTGAAAAATAAGAAACTAAAATTTTATAAAATTTCAAATTTTGGTCTTTATATTCAAGATCCAGTTCCCTCTCATGGTCAGTTTTAGTTTGAATTTTGAATTTGTAGATCTGGAAATTTTACAAAGGGAATGGTTGCAACCTAGAAAAAAGATTTCATTTGAAATTGAAAACAATTTATTGTGAGGTTTTGAATGCCATCCATCACTGACATTAAATACTGAAATTTCAATGATTTATGATTTGGTTGCATTGCTTACCTGTTGAAATACTTGAAGATTTGTTCATTTCCTTTTTTTCTAACCCATTCTCCATATTTCCCACATTGAAATAGCATCCAATTTTTTCAAATAAATGTTTTTTTATTCAATCCATTACCCAAATTTGGGGGCAATACACTACAGCCAATTTTTTTAATCCATTCCCTAGATTTCCAATTTGATTGAAATTATTCAAAGAATATCACATTTTCAAATTACAAAAGCATCAATTTTTTTAATTAATCACATTTTCAAATTTCACCAGGGTCAATTTTTTTAAATTAATTCCACAGATTCACAACTTGATTATAATTGTTTAAGCAATTTAAATCCAAATCAGTACCCGAATTTGAGGGCAGTACTCTAGTATCACTCTCAAAATCAAAACATGAGTACCCTCACCTTTGTTGAAACCAAATTTATGCATATTGGCACTCCATGCAAGAAGTCTGACAGGGTATCTAATAGGTAAACCTCTCCGCCAATTTCCCATCCCTCAGGGTTCTTGCACTTTGCACAATCTCCCAATCAGGCAAACTCCACAAGGGCCCCACAAATTTCTAACTTCTCACCACCCATTTCCACCATTTTCTTAATTCACCCATCCCTTGTTCTCAAAATTCTTCAATTCACCACTTACAGCTTCACCTCCACCAAATAAATACTTGAATATACTTTATGCAAATTTATATTTATTTTTTAGGTGTAAATTCTTTTTTGTTGTGTTTTCAGGCCCATTTTTCCCAATTTTGTCAAATCCAAATTTCACGGTGTTATTGATCCCTCACTTGTATTAAAGAAAATTTCTCAAAAAATTTTATTGCCTGTACATTTTTCATTTTGATCATTTTCTCTATCTCCATCATTATAAGATTAACAATGTAAGATTAAGATAATGGCATATAAAAAGTATTATATTGGCAGAATCCCATCCACTGGGCAATGTTATTATTTGGGGAAATACATTTACAATGAACTGAAGCCAAAATACTCATCAACATACATTGTTCCTGAGACCACCTAAATCCACAACCCAAAAACTTAGTAAGGACCATCAATCAATACCCAAAAAAAATCACATAGATTGTTTAAATTATTTTTCAGACAGTTGTAGTGATCAACTGCCCAAGAAAGAGCCCGTTTAACTTCAAATGATATAATATTGATCTCCACTTGAGTTGTCTCCAACATAAGCGCCACATGTATTCCCACTACATTTTAATTTTTTTCCCAAGGTGCTTTTGATTGAGAGTAATTGCCATTTTACCAAAACGGGTTGTCCAGCGGCAATTTGGTGAATATTTTATAGTTGAGAGGAATCCCGCCTGTTGATTTGAGCTTATCAGGATTATAATTTTGTAGATAGGTTGATTGATACATGTTGAATTTTTGTATGAATTTCTCCACCCCTCTTTTTCAATTCTTGATTGCATTCACAATACAGTCCTTCATTTTCATACCAATTTTTCCACCATTAAACATTGGCTCCAAATCACCATGAATTTCAACCACCAGGGAAAAGAGCTTTGAATTAGCTCTCCAGAGAAAAATTAGAAAATTTTGGTTTTCACCTGGACCACTGCAACAGACAGTTCAAACAAACTAGGCTAACATAACATAATGACCTGCTTCACTTAATGTATTCCCCACTCCAGCAAATGTGGTCATCATTTTCCAACTCATCTCCATATGCTTGTTTCAAAAGTTTTCTTTTTTTCAAGTTTTTGATCAGCTCAATGATATCCTTGGGAGATTCTGGGATCTCACCATAGATAAGACAGTCAATGAATGAGATAGAAGGAATGATTTTGTCACTAAGAGCTTTGGAAAATGAGATTTTGGAATAAACTTATGACAAAAAAGGCTGCTTAATGAAGCCTTTTTATTGATTCTTCCTTCTCAAAGAATAATGCCAGTATTTTTCCTTGTAAGGTTTCTTCATCTGTGTGGTGATGATGGAAATTCTGTTTGCTGTTTCACTGGTCCAAGAAAAAGGAAATAGTATAAAAAAATTGTGCATGCCCCTCCTCTTTGAAAGGATTAATCATGGTGGTGGGTTGTGACAGAAATTTTGTGGCATCTCCCTTTTTCTGGAATGTATTCATGATTTTCTTTGAAATACATTTCACTAAGCACACAAAAAAATTTTAATCAATCCCAATAAAAAACCAAAATTGCCCCCGAAAAAAAAAGAGAAAAAAAAATGTAAACACACTCAAAACAGCTTTCCCTTGTTGATTATGAAAGGTAATGCAATGGGACAATGCCCGAAGAAAATGTTTGCGTGTTGCATCATGGAGGGGACTTACAAGAGGGGAGAGATAGGACCCTAGTCTTTCTAAGCCCTCCACATCTGTTAGTCCCCACCCCTCCCAGTATTGTGGGTTGTATTCCTTCCAACTGACAAGCCCAGTTATGTATGTTGTGGTGACCAATCTGGGAAACCTCATGTAAAGGGGAAATATGTTGAATTTGTTTATATATAATCTTCATCCAGCTTAAAAAAATGTTTACTGTGTCACCATGGCAACCCCTTCAGTTTCCCTTCTCCCAACTTCTTCCTATCCTAGTGGACTAGGAAGAGCTCTCCAGGGCACTCCATTCTTCAGACCCTCTGTTCAAATCCTACTTGTTGCGCTTGCAGCCCAAATTCTTGACCAAGTGCAAGTGATCATCCTCATCCTCAACAAAATTTTCATCAACATTACCACCAATCTACCCCATCAATTACAACCAGATGGCAGACAGCCATCTACCACCCATCCTCTCTCCCCCATCCAGCCGGACTATGGCTGATGTTGCTAGCTGATCATCAATCTTGCATCTTCATTGCCCTTGGTTTTCTCACCTGACAAACAGCAAGCCTTTGCTTGCAGCCGTCCATGTTGCTGTTGGTCATGACCTCCATCAAACTCCCACTAAGTTTTCTATCATCCAAAAATCCATCCCATCAACAACAACCAGATGGATGGAAGCCATCAAACCAGCAAACTCTTGATCTGTTGCCATTGATCACTTTCCCATCACCAATAATCCACCTTGATCTCCCCATCTGACCAATCTCATTGCCATCATCATTGCCTCCTGAAACCCATTGATTTCTTGATCATCTGCATTGCTTCCATTATCAATTGCTCAACCATCACCAAATCCAACAGCCAGCTTGTTGATGGTTGCCTTGCAACAATCATCCTCATCTACCTTTGAGATTGGAAGCCCAGAAAAAATTCTTCAGTCCTGATCCTTCCACCATCATCATCTTTTCCAAGCCCTCATTGGGAGCAGTTGTTACAACCGCTCATGTCTCTTGGCTGCTGTCATGGCTTTTTGAGTCATCTAGCATTCATCTTTGGCCCCAGGGCCTATTTTTTTCCCTTCTCTTGCTGTATTTTTTTTTCTCTTGTTTTTTTTCCTTCTCTCCTTTCTTTTTTCAAATCATGATCATTTACTTGCAAGTTATTTTAATCATTTCATTTCTCATCAAAAAAAATCTGCATTCATTTGTAGTGTCAATTGTAAATAGTCTATAGGGTCCCTTGCCCATAAAAGGAGGGGCTCTCCCCTGATTTTTCCATAATCCATTGTGGTATTGAATCATCATCTAAGCCTCTTATCAAAAAAAAACTGTATCCCCCAGTGTGCCTTATCATCATCATCATCATCATCATAAAGCTGGATATATCTGTCCATTATCCCCTGATACTCATCCTTATCACCAAACAATAGCCTTTCTGGTTGAAGAAGAATTCATTTGGTTGAATTCTAGAGTGTGTTAAACCACTACTTTGATCAATTTCTCTGACCACTTTGATCTTGATCATTCATTTTATTGTTTTTCTGGAACCAGTCATGTTTGACTGAGGGGTTTCTTTAAGCTTAAACCCTTGATTGTTAAACCTCCCTTTATTTTTTCAAAGTTGAATTCTGCTGCGCTATTATTGAGTCCCTTGAGAAGTGCTGGGTCATTCTTGTTTGAATTTGTTACTATTTTGCTTCTAGAGCTTCATAAAAAAATTGCTTTGTTTTGTACAGCCACCCACAGCTATCTGGTACCCTTCAAGCGCTTGATTTTGGAGAGTTGTGCAGGTTCATTGAGAAACTGGAGGTTGATTAGGACTGATTTTATCTTTCCTAATCTTCTGCTGAAAACCAGAGTTATTAGCTTGTGGGCGTTTTTACTTACAACTGCCTTTTTCTATTGAACTCTGAACAAACTTTAAATTAGTTTGTTAAATTCTTTTCCCGCACCACCTCGCCTCAGATAGTGTTCTTCCATTGCTTCCAAATACTATCAAAATTTATCATTTCCATTGATTCCTTATTTACAAGGTTATGGATATTGATTTGGGTTACATTTCGATATTTTTGTAACCCCCAGAAGGGCAGCCTAAAAAGCACCTTTTCCCCTGCACAGAAATGCCTGCGGCTCAGAACCCTTTGGAGTCTTACAACGTATGCATGAGTATTGAAGTTGAAAAAACAATTAAATGGTGTTGTTGAGGCCACATATCTCTGTAATGGAGATCCCATACTGTTTTTTTGTTTGGGAAGAAGCTGATGAAGAAAAGAAAACTTGATTTAAAATGAAATTAATAAATTCATTTACCAATCTGATGAACTTGTGTAATTAGCATCCAATATCATACAGGACACAAACTCAACAGCTAGGCTGTACTTTGGACATGACTTGCTTTAATAACGCCAGAGGATATGACCGCTTCTCACCGGATTGATAGATGTTGGCCATGTCAATCACCGCATCATGATGGAAGCATGACCTCATGAGGACATTATTGTTGGAATCCCTCCAAGTAGTTGTGCTGCGCGTGTCATCCGCAGCCTTGTGTGAATCTGAAAATTGGTACTTCTGCAATTTGCAATGTCGACTTAGCCATGGATGGTTTGATGTGATAGGTAAGACCAACATTTTCCTCTTGTCTATGCTCAACCTCCTTGGCCTTGATCTTGCACTCCATCGATTTGACCAACCTCAGATCCAGAAAATGTGAGGCAGTTGGCTGAGGGGGCTTGTTTTTACTTGCTGAAAGGTAATGACAATGCTGAGAATTAAAGTCAAATGCCAAAAAAAGGGTATCCAGAGGACCCAATTTTCCACTGCTTGTTCCAAAGCAGGCCGGGCAGATTTTGAGTGCATGGAGTTGTTTGGTGTTGAGGCCAAGGAACCAAAAAGAAAATTAATCACTTTTCTTCCAGAGAGTGTGATAGAGATCAATTGAGAAAGTGAACAGCTTATGCAATTGATGATGCTAGGAAGCCAAAGAGAAAAAAATTAGATTAAATTGAATCCCCCCAGGAAATCAAACACATACCTTGCCCAGTGAGGTAAAAAGTTTTGGTAATTGTTGTTCTAACAAGCAACAAAGCATGTTGATGAATGGTGTCAATCTGAAATTGCAAGATTGCCATGCCATGTCATAAAATCAGAGCAGAGGGATAGAAAAGGCAGTTTGAGGTGAATTGGGAGAGGCTGTAATGTATACCCTGGCAATTAGTCTTAAAATGTTGGGTAAAAATTTACAAAAAGATATTGATTCCCTTTTTTGACCTAGTTTCCACAAAACAAAAAGTGTATTAGATTTGCACTGGTGTAGATTCATGAAATGCTGAGGGAAAAAATCAACATACAAACTCACCATTCAGATCTATAAAGTCAAAATCTTGCAAGAATTGTTCAGCCCAAGGATATGGTGGAAACAGACATAAATGTCTGTCACAATAATCTTTCTCCAAGTTATCACTTACCCAATTGTTCGTCAGGTTTTTCAACCACAAAAAACCAAGGTCATGGGGTTGGGGAGTTTTTCCCATTGGGATTGCAGTTGGGCCTGTTGGTGCTGTTGGTTGTAGTCCACTATGGCTTGATGGATTGAATCTGTTGAGTTTGAGGATGAAGCATCTTCAACATCCTCCAAAATTGTTCTAGGTCCACTTTGGCAAGGTTTGTCTCGAAATTGAGCTGGAAAATTGAGATTGACCTTTGGGAGGGATGGGATGGTACATTGCTGGTACATCTTCAAAACTTGTTGGCCTCAATTAAATGCTTGGGCTTGATTGCGCTGTTTCCTCTGCTGTTCTTGTGATTCCCTTTGAAAATTTATGCGCCTTATTAGAACCATGTTTAGTGCATGAATGGAATTCTACAATCCAGATAAAGGGGGGAACCTTTGCTTCAGTGCAGTGGATCAAAAAAAAGAAAGATGAAGGTATGATTATAAATCACCTACCTATAGACCTACATGAGAAGGATATAGATAATGTCCTCACGCCAATGGGTCAATGTTGAATGGGGGCCTTCCAAGTATCACCATAAAATGGAAGACAAATTATTTGAAAATTAATTGATTAAAAATGAATTAAATAATATAGAGAACAGTCAAGTTAATAAAAAGACTTACTCAGAGATATTGGTCGTGGTTGTAGGTAGAGTTTTTTGGGGGGGCCTAAAAATCTACTTGCATTGATATAACCGGTGCTTGCAGGTTCACTTTTGTATGGGTGCGGCTGGACTGAATCAAGGACAAGGACATTGATATGTGATTCATGTTTTAGTTTTTGGCAGTAAGGTTGTAGGTACTTACTTAGATTCCATTGGACAAATCCCCATTTGGTTGTACCCCCCCCCCCAGGGGGTGCCACCTAGATGAATAAGTGTAGTGCAAAATGTTAAATCAAACTGCACTCCAAACAAAAATAAAAAAAGGAAGAGATATGATATAGGGATATAGCCACGCAGCAGTTTATTTAATTGGATTTTATGGGTCATGGTAATAGGGGTGTTTTCCAAATTTTACAAGGTAGCTAAGAAGGGGTGCGGAATGGGGTGGGTGGAAGGATCACAAGAATATTTTAAAACCTGAAATCTGCAAAAGGATATTGTAATTAAATTAATGGTTGCCTCAAAAGATACTTTTGAGGTGAACTTCTGTGGGGATCTGGTGTTACCAACTCGGAACAGGAAGTTGAAGATCTCAAATGCGCTACTCTGTCCGCAAATTAAGGGCACCATCATCTCGACAGGGCAATTTGGCAAGCGAGATGGAAGGGTGGAATATGATGGTTTGACTTATACTTTTGTTCAAGATGGGATACGGTTCCCCACTAAGGAAGTAAATAATCAGTGTTTCCTCTATTATGACAACTACCCCAATGTTACTATTTCCTCCCTTGATGTTAAAAAATCCCTCATACATAAGCGTTTAGGACATCTCTCCAAGAGACTTCTTGAGAGATCAATCAAACTTGCAGGACTGAGAAATCACCCACCCCTACCCTGTTCCTCAAAGCAAACCCTGTGCGAAACCTGTGCACTTGTGAAGAGCAAGCATGCCGTCCCACACCTGACCTCACAAGACCTAGTTCAATTGTCTGGGGATGTTGTCGCGTTTGATGTTGTTGGGCCGTATGCACTGTCAGTCAATGGCTACAGGTACATTTTGAACATCCAAGACCTTGCATCTGGACTGGTGTCTTCATGGCCAATAAAACTAAGGTTGGAGGCCCCAAAGCAAATTATGGATTGGGTCCTCCAATTTGAAAACCTCTCGGGGCACTCGGTAAAGCAAGTCCAAACAGACCACACCATGGAGTTCACACAATCCAAAGATCTTATTTCATTCTTTGCAAAGTTTGGCATCCTTCACAAGACGACTATCCCTCATGAACATCATCAAAATGGGCACATTGAGCGCACCAATCGTACTCTGGGTGAAATGGCTAAATCTTTGCTGCATTCTTTAGGATGCCCCCCTGGTTTGTGGTCCTATGCCTATCGGCAGGCCGCGTTCATCTTTAATCGGCTGGTACATGAAGGAAGGGACATGACGCCATGTGAGGCTGCTCTTGGTTTTAAGCCAAGCATTGACATGCTTTGTGTCTTTGGTTGTGTGGCATACGTCTTTGACCACACTCACCTCAAGCAGATGAACACATATGGGAGGAAAATGCAACATGTGAGAAGTTGCCACGACTCGAAGGGCTGGTATTTCTGGGATGAAGAGACGGGCTAGGTGGTAAAGGGATCTTGGCCAGGTTTGTTGAAGATGAGGGGGATAGTGCAATGGAGAGGGTGGAGGTAAATGAGATTGAGGCAAGCTTCCTTGGCAATTTCTGACTCGGCAATGAACTCAACAAGCAAGACACTCTTGTTGCCCACATCATGGCCATCACAGCCTCTAACCCCAACAATCCTACATACGACAAAGCGTTCCATTCAGATGAGGCCGAGGAATGGAAGGAGTCAATGGGGGATGAGGTATCTGACCTCTTGCGCATGGAAGTCTTTGAGGAGGTTGACCTCCCGGTCCCAAAGGAAAAGTTTTTGGGCATGAAATGGGCCCTTGTTAACAAGCAGAATCAGGCAGGCAATCTCATCCTGAAGAAAAGCCGACTCGTTGAACAGGGCTTTTGACAGGTCCTAGGTGTCAGCTATGAAGAAAATTTTGCACCCACACCAACCTTTGCTTCTTTGAGGGTGGCTCTCAGGATAGCAGCCAAAACCGGATGGAGCATTGCCACCTTTGATGTAAAAACAGCTTTTTTGCACTCGCCCATTGACGAGGAACTTTATATCAAGAATCCACGGTGCTACAAGGTCACACCTGGAAAAATCCTGAAGCTTAAAAAATCCTTATACGGTATGAAACAGGCTGGGCGGTGTTGGTGGATTCACCTGAAAATGGCTCTTGAACGCATTGGTTTGCCTTCCAACTCCGAAGATCAGATTACTTACACATATGATGGCGATGACAAGCAAGCCTTTCTATGGGTCCATGTTGATGATGGTCTCATCATGGCTAGCTCCACGGGCCTACAGACTAAGCTGTGGACCAAGCTTGACAAACTTCTCACTCTCAAATGGACACCAACATCGAATCCATTGTAGGCATTCAGATCAAGCAAACAACCCAGGGATTCAGCCTCCACCAACCAGCCCATATTCGCAAACTAGAGGAGCTAGAGCCTCTGACTACAAAAGCCTATACACCACTCACCGATACCAATCTCCTATCAAACCAATCAACCACGATGGATACAGACTACCTGCAACGAATTGGAATCCTATTATACCTAGCACAAGGGTCGCGACCCGACATCTGCTTTGGTGTACACTATCTTGCTCGGTTCTCCCTCCAGCCTGATGACACGCACTGGCAGGCGCTTTCGCCGACTCATTGCTTACGTTGTCACCACCGAAAATCTCATGCTCAAGGTCAAACCAGGTTCCCTGGAAACAGCCTCACCGCTCAAGGTATATGTTGATGCAAGCTGGGGGGGAGAAGGCGCTAGGACCGCGCACGGTTTCATTGCGACTCTATGGGGTGCACCAGTCTCCTGGAACGCCAAACGACAAACCTGCATTGCGTGCTCAACATGTCAAGCCAAGTATGTTGCCCTCTCCCTGGCAGCTATAGAAGCCATGTGGATTAGGAATCGAGTCTCGCCATTCATCAAAAACATGACACCCATGATCCTATGCAACAACAAGGCGGCCGTCAAAATTGCGGGTGATAAGCAGAGCATGAAGAGCACGCCTCATATTCACCGGGAGTACCATTTCATTAATGAATAACTCAGAAAGGGCGAAACAAAGTTGGATTGGATAAGTGGAGATGGTCAACTTGCGGATGGATTTACCAAAGCTCTTGGTAAAATTAAACAATCACAAATTAACAAACGACTTTATGGGGCGGAGGAATGACATGTCCTTTATTGTTTGTTTCTCCTAATTTTCTCAAGTCTCTTTTTTTGTTTGTTCTTTGTTTATGTCTCCATTTCTGCTGCTTCATTTTTTACCTGCCGTCCTGCGTCATTTCTTTTCTTTCTTTCTTTTCTTTTCTTCCAGTCATCTTTCATGTCTTCCTTGGCTGGGCTTGGTTATTGTTGTGTGGGGGGGGGGAATATAAGAATATGGGATACATAAATGCATACCTTCCGGAATATTTCATAAATATATACTAGAACAAATACATAATAGACCACGTGGAATATACTATAACACAACAATAAGTCCATAAGCTAGAATATAAAGAAGACACCTCTTGTAACTATGAACCATATTTACTTTGGGGAAATGAAAATTTCACATATCAATTTACATGCAATAAATCATCATAGTCTCAGGTAGCTAGGGATTACCACCCAAGCCCTACATCCAAAGACTTGGAAGAAATGGATTTTTTCCTTCCTGTCAAACATCAGCTTGTGGGGGGACAAGCTTGCTTTTCCTAAAGAGGGGAGAGCATTTGTGATTGTTGCTGCTGTTAGCACGGCTTCACCCCACAATTATTTTGCAAGGTTAGAGCCTAGCAGGAGGCACCGGGTCATGTTGATGATTGTTTGGTTACCTCTTGTTAGAATCAAAAATGTAGTTTTGCACTATGGGATTTGAACCCATGACCTCAACATTCATGAGTGATGCTTTAACCACTAAGCTGAGTGCGCCATTGCTGGACGGGCCATTGTACCTGTCCACTCAACAAGGGTTTGCTTGGGTTTAGCTGTAAAGACCTGATGTGTCCTTTGAGAATTCTGTTCAGGATTTCAGTACCAAGACTTAGGATCCTTGGGTGGCAGTCTGCATAAGAGCAGATTTGACTCAAACACCTCTTTCTGCTACCCCGTTGTGTTGGGGGGTGTATGGCCGCCCAATGTTATGTTGAATCCTGCATAGGTGAAGGTTTTGCTTCAACTTGGTGCTGAGGAACTTCCCATGGCCATTGCTTATTATTTTCATTATTCTCCTTCCAATCTGATTTTCCATGAGATTTTTGTATGCAAGGATTGATTTGAATGTGTTGCTTTTGTTCTTCAGGAGGATGAGATGGATGTAACCGCCAAAATGGTCCACTATGATGAGGAAGAAATGTGCCCCATTGTTGGTGGATGGGCTTATTGGACCGCATATTTTGGTGTGGATTACTTCCAGTTGATGGAGGGTTTTCTCAGAATGAACCTTGAATGGAAGCTTGGTGATCTTGCCCTTCATGCAGACCTGACACAAGTGGATGTGGTGAATTCAAATCCCCAGGGTGCTTGCTGCCCGCCGGGTGCTTGCATGGCCCAGCCTGCGGTGCCAAATGTCGGAGAAATCCACAGCCACAAAGGAGCATCCAATTTTCTCTCCTGTTATGAGTCTTACCTCCTTGGTCAAGGTAAATATTCCCTGTTTGATTTCAAATAGGAATATGTTACCATTGATTTTTACTCCCAAAGTTTCTTATTTTTTTAGGATTGTGCCGCCCTTTGCAATAATTTTTCCCAGTGATATAAAGTTCTGCGCCAGCATGCACGTTTTCAAGTATCTTGTTTTCTCCGTGCTTGTTGGCTAGGATTGCGTTTCCAGTATGGGTGGCTGTCATCATTGCGAAGTCCTTTCTGGTGATGATGGCAATTGCACATGGCCAGGGTCCTTGATTGAATCCATTCAATTGAGCATGTGGTGGCTTGCCCCTGAGTAAAGGATTAGATTCTCATTTGGCGTGGTTAACCTGTGCATGAGTGTGGTTGCAAACATTGCTGACACTTCGGTTTTGTGCACAGGTCCGGTGGTTTCTTCAGGTGTGCCCCCACCACTTGAATCTCCTTGCATGACATATGATCTTTCCTGGAGCTTCCTTACTGGTCTCAGCTCCGGGTGAAGAGCCCAGCATTGGTCCTCCAAGTGGGGATTGGCTGGGTTGTGTGGCCTGTTTTTGTTAGAATCCAATATGTAGTTTTGCACTATGGGATTTGAACGCATGACCTCAACATTCATGAGTGATGCTTTAACCACCAAGCTAAGTGCACCATTTCTGGATGGGCCATTGTTCCTTTCCACTCAAAAAGGGTTTTCTTGGGCTAAGCTGTAAAGACCTGATGTTTTGTTTGACAATGCTGTTCAGGCTTTCAGTACCAAGACTTAGAATCCTTGGGTGGCAGTTTGCATAAGAGCAGATTTTACTCCCACATTCCCCTTGCTCTGTGCAGGGTGCATGCAGCTATTCACAACATAAGTTGGTTCTGTTCATCTTGTCTTTTTCCACATGTTAGGGTGCGCCATTTGGCTGAACACTCTTGCCACCATGTTATTTCACATTGTGAATGTTTCCTAAATTGGCTTAAATTGAAAATTGAATTTCTTAAATTTGATCAAGATAGAAAAAAGACATTGAGTTGATTGAGTGGGGATGATAGTGAGAAAGAAAATGAATAGGCAAATACCTTAAATTTGATCAAAACTAGCTTAATCAATATCTGAGGAATGAAATAGGAAACAAGCCTGAATTGACCAGTTGGTGTGGTTTGAGATTGATTGGAAAAACAAGACTGATTGAGGAGTTTGATAGAGATAGATTGCAATGAAAGAGTGAGAGAAGAATCCTAAAGTACCTCCACTTGATCCTAGTCCCGCTCTCCTCCAGAGTCAGCTTCACGCAGGGCTTCTGGTTGTTGTGTTGGTTGCAAATAAAGTCAATGAGGAATGGCGTGGTTGGGGTCAGTTGAGTGAGGGTCAATGGCAAAGGGAATTTGAGGGAATGGTTGTGAGTTAGACTTTGCCATCCATCAGTCAGGGTTGAGACTGGCGCTTGGTACAGAGAAGCGTTTGTGTGCAACTGGCAGCGGGATAGTGCGGCCCTGTGTAGCCTGAATCACCCTACCCTGACACTCCTCCTTGATTTATTCGGAGGCCATTCAAATGAGATCCAGATCTTCCCAATGTTTGACGGTACCCAGCGGCTTGGTAAGTACGTCCGCTAGCATTTTGGGAGAGGGGACTTGTTCCACAGACAAGAGGTTTTTCAACACAAGATTGCAGATCTATTGATATCTTACTTTGATACGCTTCAAATTTGGGTTCAGCTGAGCTTCTTTTCAGATCATGACTGCACTTGTGTTGTTTTTTTCAAGGGTGACGTTGAGGGGAGGATTTTTACTGAGTATTTTCAGATTTTGGAGCAGGATTGAGAGCCAGCGCAATTGCTTGGCGCAATTTTTCCTGAAATAAACTCTGCTTCACAGGTTGAATGCGCTACAACAGATTGTCTTTTTGCAACCCAGGATATAGGGTTGTTGAAGAGAGTGATGAAACACCTTGAAGTGTACTTTTTTCACAGCAACAATCCTGCGTAGTCTGCATCAGCCCCGCAACATAGTGTGGATGAGTCAGTGGTGTTGCAAGAATAAACAATGCCCATGTCCCTGGTGCCATTGAGGTAGCAAAAAAGGTGTTTGACCGCTGACCAGTGAGAGTTGGTAGGCTTGGATGAGAACTGGGACAGTAGGTTGAGGGTGAAGGCAATGTTGGGCCACATGTGGATAGCCAGGTGAAGGAGCATGCCAATAGATTTTTGATACATACGCTGATCCACTGGTTCGGCTTCATGTGCCACTATCTTCTGCAGTTCCATTAGAGCAGGGGTCTTTACCAGGTGACTGTTTTCCATTTTGAATTTGGTAATGGTCTTTTTGCAGAAATTGCCCTGATGAAGAAATAGATACCCATCCAGCCGCCAGTCTAGAGTGTATCCAAGGTGTTGGACCGGTTTTTCCTTGATTTTTAGCTTGTAGTGCTTGCTGAGTTGATGAAGGAAGTGAAGAATGGAGTTGCAATTGGGTCCAAAAATCAGCCCATTGTCAACATGGATATGAAGTTTAATGGCCAGATTGGATCTGACAAAGAGTGACACATTGCCCACCAAGGGCATTAACCTGCATTTTGTGAGTGTTTCCACCAGGTGAGCCTTCCATCGCCTGAGGGCTTGCTTGGTTCCATACAGGGACTTGTTCAAGAGCCAGATATGGTCTTCTTTGCCTGGTTCCTCAAAAAAACTGACCTGAAATACGTAGACAGGGGCATCAATGAGACCATTTAAGAATGCTGTGGCCACTTCAAATTGAATGACGTGCAATTTTTGTTGCACAGGGAGCGACAAGAGTACCTTGAGAGACTCATCCCGCGCCACCAAGGCATAGGTTTTGAAGTAGTGAATGCCTTTGTCTTGGTGGTTTCCAAAACACAACCAGCGCGCTTTACTTCAAGCAACTTCCCCAAACTCATTGATTTTTTTGACCAACTGCCACATGTGGCTAATGATCTTGGCTCCTGGGGGAGGTTTGACAAGAGTACCCATGTTTTCAAGATTAGTTGACCATTCTCTTCCTTCATCGCGCTGAGTTACTTTTTGGCATAGGGTGAGTTCATGAAATCCTTCACTGAGATTATCTTGGTTAAGTTTTCTTCATCAATTGGGCCAGGGAAACTACGCAAGCCTTCCAGGATGTTTGATGGGTCTATCTTAGAGCTTAAATCTCTTGGGGCTTTGTCATAGTACAGGACAAGGGTGTAGTGCTTCAATGTGGCATTGGTTGATTCATGGGGCTGAGGGTCATCAGCTTGTGGGACAATGTCTGCGTCATTGGCTGCAGCAGGTTGATGCAGTACTGAATCAATTGACAAGGGAGGTTGAGATGTCAAGGAGGGAGGACTGGAGGTTATCTTGGTTTTAGATTTGGGGGGTTTTATGGTGATTGAGACTGTCAAGCCGTGGGAGGATTTTAGGTGTTTGACTTGAGGAAGCAAGGAATGGTGTTTTTTTGACCGCAGAGGATTTGCAGTAGGGAAAATTGAGCGTGGAAGGTGAGAAATCCTGACTGATAGTTATTTTCAAGCTGGAGGGCTGAAGGAATTGGGATGCTTCAGAGAATGGGTAAAAACCTAGGTTCAGGAATGGCTTGGAGGGGGGTTTGATTTTATCTTGGTTGGGCCGAGTTACAAAAACCTTAAGACCAAAAGGGGGGGGTTTTGTTAGATCCCATTGGGGTTTGATGGAGTTGTTGGCCTTAGCAAGGGTTTCCATGGGGGATGACTATGCAAAACTTTTTGTGGGGAGTATTTTTATGAGCTGAGAGGCGTATCTTGCTGCTTTGTTGAAGAGGTTCACTGGGACGGACAAGTGAGCCAGTATGCCTCTCATTTTTTCAGTAGCGTTGAGTTGAACCGCTCTGGAACTCCAATGGTTTGAGGACTGTTGGCTGGGCCTTGTTCAGTGGTTATTCCCAGATCTTCAATGGTATTTAGGAAGTAATTAGAGACAAATTCTCCTCCTTGATCTGAGTGGAGGTATGCTGGTAATTTAACCGTTTTATCTTGTATTTCCCGTATGAAGCAGAGTAGCTTTGCTTGGGAGTGGGACTTCTTCCTGAGGGTTGAAATACGGTTAAAGCGGGAGAAATCATTGATTATCACAAGGATATATTGATAGACACTATTGCATGAAGGATCAATTTGAAGTACGTCAAAATGAAGCTTTTCAAAAGCGCAATTTGCAGAAGGAATGGGCTTAAGGTGAGGAGTTTTTTTGAGCTTACATTGTTGACACCTTGCATATGGAAGCCGGGTTTTTGGTTTTTGGTTTGGGAAGATTTTATAGTTTTAGGAACTTTTTCAAGTAGAAATACAATGGGTATCCCAAGGTTACATGCCAATTGGTATGTTCAGTTAAATGGAAAGCCAATAACCAGACAAGATCTGAGGCGTAGAGGTTTCCATTCCAAGGGAATAAATCTATGATCTTTTCTCCCCGCTTTACCACCAGCATGCAATGATGTTGGCATATAACCAGGCCATGCATGATCTTTGAGCTGGGAGAACAACAGAAGATTTTGAGGGCCTTTTGGAGCATAGTATACGGGGTATATCCAGGTACTGTCAACTTCAAGCCAACTGGAGTGGGTGACTGGAATCAACCCACCATAGGCTATCATTTCCTTGTTGATGGGTTCTGGAGATTTTAGAAAGGACATATTGCAGACAATAGATTTGCTTGCGCCATAGTCTAGGCTGAACATGGAGTTTTTTTGATTTGACGGAACAGCGTAAACTTCATTTTTGAGACAGCATTTTTGAGACAGAGTCCGTAGTCCTCAGCATTGTTTGATACGTCCATGCAGCCTATATCCTCCTGTACTTTGTTGTTGTTTTTTGATGACTTGTCACAGATGTGATGCCCCTCAGGGTTGGCCTTGAGTTGCTTGAGATGCTTGTAAACCAGTCTGGCAATCTTGTTGTCTAAAGGTTTGCCTTGGTTGTGTTTTCTCTTGGGGATTGAGCTCCTAGGTTGCTAAGAAGATGAAGGCGGGTGGTTGGGGGGCTGTTCGGGTCCAAGTTTGCTTTTGCTATGTGGGTTGGTACAGAGTGTAATTTTGCACGCCATGTTCATTTCTTCCTTGGTATCCAAGTTTTCTCTGCGGTTGTGTTGAAGTATAATATGGTCCCTTACCATTTTGTAGGTGAAGGGGTTGAAATCAAACATGTTCTGGACCAAAGATGTTAGGTTTTTGTCGTAGTTGAGCACTATCAACAGCAGGCATGCTGCCAATCCAGTGGAGATTGATGCAAATTCCGGGATGTTTGCAAGTGAGGACTTCAATGAGGTGTAAAGGGAAGAAAGCCTATTGATGTGATCCTGCAGTGATGTTCCAGGTGTACACTCCATCCTTGTCAGTTGTTTGAGTTTGGTAACTATGGTCAGGATGGATGCATCCCCACAGGCATTGCACAGGGTGTTAGAGGCGTCAATGAAGCTTCCTTTTTTTGCCTTGATTTTGTGATGAATATCCCTTGATGTGGTGGAGAATAGTTGGTTGAGGGCCCAGGAATGTCTGCATTTGAATGTGAATGTGGTGCGGTTTGTAGGAATTCTGTTGTTTCTGCTCATACTTAAGTCCCTTTTTCTTTTATTAAAATTAATATTGAATTAAATAACCTAAAATATTTTATTTTGAGTGCTCTTTAAGAGATGCAGGACAAGAAGGATCAAGAAGCCATAGACATAATTTTATTAAGATCAAATCCTTGATCATGAACTTGGATCACTGTTATCTTTTATGTTCTCATCAGCTCAGTATTCTCAGATCAAGACATCCATGAAAGTGCACCTCTTTCCATTGCTTGTATCTAGAATAGGAGGATTAAAAACCCTCTCAGATGATTATGAAGGATTGCTAGTATTTATCATAAAACTCAAGAGGCATAAAAGACCCAAGAGGCTTGTAGACCCAGTGGATTAAGACCCAGTCAGTTTTCTGTGACTTTACTGATCTTTTTTATCTTCTCTCCTAGTTATGATTTTGGTTAAGACTTTATCTGGTTGTTCTATTTTTTGTATAGTCATTTATGCATACTTTCTCTGATCAGTAAAACCACTTTTTGGCCCTTTTAAGAATCAGGAAGTTGTATGTATATAAGAAATCACAAGACTAAGAAATAAAAACCATCATTTCTAAAATACCTTCAATCAGAGTTTCCCCCCATCTGATCCTCCTGATCCGCTGCTCTTTGCAACATAAGATTAAATTTATCTTGATACTCTTCTTGCTTGGCCTTTGGCCCTTTTATTTTAACACGGTTTACCTTTGTCCATTTCTTTTCCAACAGGTCCTCGTACCCCTTGCTGGTTGGGATGTTGGCAAATTTCATTTCCCATTGATTCAAGTTATTTCCCTTCAGCTTGACCACTTTGACTCAATGACTGGTCCCCAACCTTGAGTCAAACAAGTTGTACTTGGGTATCACTATTGCCGTACCGTTGTCTTTGCTCATTCTTACTCAATTAAGATTCCTGTTGCCAAGGAAGTTGCTCTTGCTACAATTTGATAATCCAAAATGTAGTTGTGCACTATGGAATTTGAACCAATGACCTCAACATTCATGAGTTATGCTTGAACCGCTAAGCTAAGTGCGCCGTTTCTGGATGGGTCATTGTGCCTTTCCACTCAACAAGGGTTTGCTTGGGTTCAGCTGTAAAGACCTGATATGTTGTTTGACAATGCTGTTCAGGCTTTCATTACCAAGAATTAGAATCCTTGGGTGGCAGTCTGCATAAAATCAGATTTGAATCCAACAGTTTTTGCAACCTGGCAGTGGGCGCTTTTGTCCTTTCTTTTGCCTGTAGAAAAGGCTTGCTTCCCTTTCCACATGGTTCTCCTTGTGGACAGGGTTTTCACCAAAAAGTGACCTAAGCCTTCCAACTAGCAGCTCTGGCAAGCTTGTGGCGTGCTTGTTGAGGAGCATGGGTTCCACCAGTCCCAGCCTCTTTTCTCCTATTTCGGCCAGGATGGTTCTGCATATCAATACCTTGGTTTTGTGGAATCTGATAGCATTAAATTGCATCAGGAAACCCTCCAATTGGTCAAGGTATGCGCTGAGATCACAGGAATATTGGAGGTTTTCCCATTTGGTGAGGATCCTGTTTGTTGCATAGGGGGTAGCAATGGTGTATGTTTGCTCAATCTTTCTCCAAATTTCAAAGGAGTTGCAGCTGTTGGAGTCATTCAAAACTGAGATGTACACTCTCTCATTCATCCTTTGTATAAGAGCCCAGGTAGCTTCATTCAGCTGGTCCTGGATGCGTGAGGCCAGTGTTGGACCCGGGTCTGTGGTGGTGACCTCCATTAGCCTCGTGTATTGTAGGTAGACTGAAATCTTTTGTTGCCATATAGGAAATTTGCTTGAAAAACTCAATAGTGGGATGCAGGATACTTTGTCCTTTGTGTTTTGGTACATTTTGGCTTTTGTTTTTTCCCAACGCTTTCTGGAAAGGAACTAGGCAGTTTTGACTTTTAATCTGTTAGGATTGAGGCATTTCTCTTGCTTGCAAGAGGAGGACAGGATGCAGATTGAGTATCTTGGTGAAGTGGTTTTTTTTGTGTTTTATGAAACTGTTGGTTGAAGAAAAATGGCTCAGGACGCAGGTGTGTTATGGTCTTGCTAATAAACCTAAGGTTTTATTGCTCTTATTTATCACTATAAGGCGGAATGTGAGGAAATGGGCCTAGTGCCAGTAAAATGATGTTGGTGGTCCCCCAAAGCAACCCCCCAATGTTTATCCTCCTTTATACTGCTCCCTTGGCAACCCTTTCCTCTGTCCTTTGGTCATGGATAGGCATAGGGTTGCTGGTTGTTCACCATTGCAAATTGGGTTGTGTACCACACCGTGTCTTCCCTTCCCAATTGGGGCTAGCTCCCGTCCTGGATGGGGTAATTTAGACACCAGCCTGTGCTAGCCTATCATTACAGGGTAAGGTATTAGACTTTTCATCCTTTTGGGGCTTCTGATGGCGTGCTTACTATTACTCTTTTGGTCCCAGGCTTTCGCTAGTTTTGCCTGTCCGCTGTTTGGCTGGATTCTCCTGGTCTGTATGTCAGGAGCCAGGTATGGTGTTGTTTAGTTCCATCCTTAGTCCTTAATGGGCTCTTATCTTTGGATGGCTTACTGTTGTATCTGCACCCAGTGGTATTGGTCCTTCACTGCGGTGGCAGCGGCAAATTAATCTGGGGGCTATCCTTACATTGGTGGTCCGTGGCACTGCTGTTCTGACAATTCCTTTGCTTCAGGTGGTATGTGTGCTAGTGGTGGTCCTTCATCACTTTCACCTTCATACCCAATAGTAAAATCTTCCATTTTTGAAGTGGGCCTGGATAACTGCAAGAATTTCTTGTTTGTGAATGGGGTAATTAAGCTCTGCAGGTGTCATTTGATGGGAATTTTAAGCAATTGGCAATGCCTTTTTCCATGTATCCCCTTGGATAGCCGCACCTAGACTGGATCCGCTTGCATTGATGGAAAGCCACAAGGGGTTGTGGGAGTCTTATTCAATCCTTTTGAAGCAGGGGAGGGAGGTCATGATGCATTTGATATTATTAAATGCTTTGTCCTCCGCCTCTCCCCATTTTAATTTTTTTGGGTCAAAATTACTGGTTGTGAGGTGTGTCAAGGTGCCAACCCACTTTTGAAACCCCCAGATGTACTTTTTCATCCACTGAATGGTCCCCAAGAACCTCTTCACCCCCTTTGGAGAGCAAGGATTAGGCCAGTCCAAGATGGTTGAAACCTTTGTGTCATCCGCCTCCACACCCTTTTCCTAGACCCAGTGGCCAAGGAACTTGATGCAATAATTGAAGAGCTGCATTTTTTTCCACTGCAGTATAGATGCGCTGCCCTAAATATCTTGAGGACTTGTTGTAAGTGCTTTGAGTGTTAAACAATCAAATCAGAGAATATGACTATGTAATCAAGGTACATGACACAGATATCATTAAGAAATTTTCCCAGCACCTCCTCCAAATGGGCTTGATGGGTCTCTGGGGCGTTTTTCAAGCACACAGGCATGAAAATCCATTCCATTGGCCCCACAGCGTTTTTACCGCTATCAGAGGAATATCTTGCTGGTGAATTCTTGTCTGGAAGAATCCATTTGTCTGTTCCAAAATTGAAAATACGTTTTTCAAAGCACCCAGACAAATGAGCTTGTCCACATTAGCTAAAGGTTTTGTTTACAAGAAGTCAGTTTTTTAAGGGTGGGTCAGTTGCAGACCCAGCGCGGTAACACTGTGGGGTGTTTCTTAGGAACAATGAGACTTGGAAAAGCATACTGACTCTTTGAACTTTGTATGCAGCCTGCCACAAGGTGCTGGTCATTCAATGTCTGCCACACCATTTGGTGTTCCTGCTGGTAGGGATACCAGCGTTTGTTGAATGTTGCGTTTGGTTTTGTAAGAAAAATCTCATGACTGATGCGTGATGCTTTGAGTTGAACCTTTCCTGAAAAGGATCAGTCAATTTTAATTTCTCAGGCCTCAAGATCCTCAGTTACAGCTGGAATACCCTTTGGAAACAGGTCAAAAAGTTCCTGCAGGCATCTTCCTCCAACTTTCAAGGCTTAGGCTCTGGACTGTCTGGTGGATTCACCACAGGAGACAAACTAACAACTGCAGGTATAGATTTATTCAAAAGGAAACTGTACAATGTGGACTTAGTGAGGGGGAAGAATGCAGAAGAATTGGAAACAGAGAAAGTAAGATTGAAATGGGATAGGAAAGGGATTCCTAATATAACTTCAAGGTTTCTTTCTATTGGTCCCATAAATAGGGAAACATCCTCAAATCAGGTGTTGCTCTATTCATGGATGAAGGAAGCCTGGAAGGACTGGGTCATAATGATGGGGGCCACAGTTGCGCCCTTCATTGCTAAATTATCTAAGAGGCGACAGGCTATGTCTGAGCACTGGATTTTTGCGGCAATACAAGCTTCATGGGAGATCATGCTGATATCAGACCCTGTATTGTGAAGGGGGTTTCTGTTCATCATCAGCTTCACCACAATGCATTGTTTGGTTAGTTTGGGCACACACTTGTCTTCTTGACTAATCCTCAGTTCATCATTGAGCTTGTCCATTGCTGCAATAAAGGCTGTGTCTAAAGGTGGAAAGATATCTTCAATTGAGATCCCAGCTAGTGTTGCTGCTCTTGTTGTTGGTTTCCAAGCTGGCGGTTGGGTTGGTATCCCTTCCATTTGCGGCCCTTTTTTCTCTGGGGTTTCTTATAGTCGGAGGGCTTAGGAGGTTCTTTAAAAGAGTCCGGGATTGAAAAAAATTTGCCATTGAAAGGTCCCAGACATGCTCCTGGTGCACTGCTGTAGGTTTTCTTGCAAAAGTGGCAGCATCCTTGGCAGTCAAGGTATGGCTTCACTTGCCAGATTCAATCTTCTTGGCTTAGGCGCTGAGACAATTTTCCCAAGGTGTTTGAAGAAGCAAGGGTTTTGCCTTATCAGCCTTCTTTTTGGCAATACCTGGCCAGAAGAGGCCTACTTGGCTGTCAATTTCCGTGAAGGAGAAAGGTTCTGCTTGGAAAAATTGGTGGTTTCTGAGTTCTATTTTTTTTGTTTGAAGGTGGTAAACCATACCAAGGGTCATGGATTTGGCAAGGTCAAAGTATGTGATTCCTGAAGCATCAAAGTTCAACATGAATTTTAACATTGGAGCTTGCATGCTGTAATCTTGGTAGCTCTTGGATGGTGTCAAGGTGAGACTGTGGAAGTATGCTCAAAGGTTCATTCTCCATAGAAGGGGTAGGTAAAATGCCATCAGTTATTGTTTGAAGTCTTCCCAAGGATTTCCTGTAAGAATGTGAAAATAAAATTTTTCCTCTGGGAATTGAACCTAGATCTCTCATCTGCGTGGCAAGTATACTACAAACTATACTAAGGGCACTTGCTTCCCAGTGGTAATGATATGCTTGTAGAGATCAATGAAAATGTCACTTTGTGAGGACATATGATGACTCAGTAACCAACTACAAGCATGCAGGGACTGAGTTCCTGAAGACTGCATGAAAGCATTGATCATATCTCAACATTGCTTAAAAAGTCTTTGAACCCTGCCTTGTAGAAAGCTAGGCAGTTGGTCTTGCGGATGAGGCTTCCAATTATGCCAATCTTGTTGTTGGAGTTGTAAGAATCCAAACGGTGCTAGGCTGTGGCAGTTCTGTGGAGGGGAAAGGTGCTGTTTACACTTCCCTCCTGAGTGTTACAAAAATATTTTAATTTAACCAAGATCAAGGTCCAGAAACTGGTAAATGAGGACTCAATTAGTAAAGGATAAAGATGATAGTTGTTTGGTAGCAATGGAACAGCACTATCTGAGCCAAGATTATGTGGGAAAAACTTGGACAAAAGAAGGTAAAGTTTGTTTTTAGTTCAAAGAACAAAGATGTTTCATGTAAACAACGCCCACAAACTCATAACTCTGGTCGTCAGCAGAAGATTGGGGATGATAAACTCAAACCAAACCAACCTTGAGGTTCTCAATGAACCTGCCCAACTCTCCGCAATCAAGCGCTTGAAGGGTACCAGATAACTGAGGGTGGCTGTACAAGACAAATCACTATGTTTAAGAAGCTCTAAAAGAAAACAGTAAACTGATTTGAAGCAAGGATAACATCAACACTTCTCAAGGAACTCAAGAGTAGGCTGGCAGAATGCAACTCAAAAAAAAAAATATGAGAGGTTTAACACTCCAGGTCTTAAGCTTAATAAGGCCTCTTCAATCAATCATGATTGGCTCCAGAAAGATGATCAAGGATGGATCAAGACCAGTATGGTCAGAGAAAGGGATCAAGGAGTGGTATAACACACTCAAGAATTCCAACAGATAGAATTCTCTTCAACTGGCAAGGCTATTGGTTGGTGATAAGGATCAGGCCACAGAGGGGCAAAGACTAAGGATCAATGGATCAGGGGGCAATCATAGATATACCCAAAATGAGGATGAGGATCAGATTTCCATGATAAAGGGGGGGACATATGCACACACTCCCATTGATATTTTGAAAAAGGCAGGGGAGAGCCCCTCCTTTTATGGGCCATGGGTCCCTGTAGACTATTTACAAGAGATACTACAAATAGAGCGGAAAACAAGTTTTTTTTTCAAATAAATGATCAGGTCCAGAAAAACAAACATGTGATGATGAACAGGACACATCCAGGATGTGTCATAATAAAAATAAACACAGAAAAATAAATAGGAAATGAGGATGAACAAACAACAACAACAAAAAAAAGAGGCTGGCCAGAGGTCAGAGTTGGCCGCGGCTGGTGATGAAGGACAGGTGAGGATGGCCGCGCAAGACCAAGCTGCGGCCGGAGGGGGTTCAGCCGCGCAATTGGGCGGTGCAAGGTGGAAATGCAACAAGGTTGCCATTGAGGATTGGTTCAAAGGCAATTGGGGGGATTGGTTGATTGATTAAGGGTGACCAATCTCCTTTGATGGATTGGTCATCCTTGTTGATAGCTTGATTGGGGTTGCAATCAAAGGATGGGAGCAAGTTGGTGGATTGGCGGGGATTGGATGGGTGAGAAGATTGGACTGGAGATTTTCCAAAGACAATCAGTCTTGAGATGCTCGGAAATCAGTCAAATCAAGGTGGGGGGGCTTGGGGAGCCGTTGAGGTTGCGGCAAGATGAGGAAGAGCGGCCGCAAGTGATCAGTCAATGGTTGATTGTCCTTGCAACATTGAGGAAATCAAGGTTGATCAGGTGATTGATAAGTGCAACCAATCACTTGCAGATTGGTTTGTTGATGATGGATTGGTTGGAGTATTGGTTGATGATGAGCCAAGGCAGAGGAGGGATGAAGGTTGGATGAACTGATGATCATCAACCAATCAGTCAGATTTGATTGGTTGCAAATTCTTGGTTGAGGTGCACCAATCAACTTTGGACAATCCAAATGGCAATGATGGGGGGTGCGGTGATGATGAGCATTGGATGAAGCAAGCAAAGTTGCTCGTGACTGGTCCTTGGCCCAAAAGGGAAGAAGTACCGTCAGAGAGGGGGGATTTGAACACAGGACCGGGCGCTAGGCACCCAAGAGATGATCCTAGACAACTAGGAGAGTGGGAGCTATAATTTTGGGAACTGAATATGGGAATCATTCTGGATCAAAAAGGTTTTTTTTTCATTTTTTTTTTATTTTTTTTTTTGGATCTAAATGAAGGGCATAGAAAAGTTCATAAATATTTTGATTTTTCCGTACTGGTCCAGAGCTATCTCAGATTGGGCACCACAGAGTTTTCCCCTCTTTCTTTTGCAATGAAGACCTGGACTCCTTGGATCCAGTTGACAAAGTTTCCAAAATCCTGGAAGGGGCCGGTGAATGAAGGGCTTTTGGAGGTGTGGAACTGTTTCAGATCCACTCCACCCTCTGCTGTCTTGGAAGGTTTCTCTGGAGGGGACTATTTGCTGCTTTCTTCTTTCAGGGACAGATGTATGAGGGATTCCTCCAATCTGAAAATTCTGGCTGTATTGGCCTTAAGTTGAGCCTGCATCTCAGTTTGGTAAATATATGCCTGGTCAATTGTTAAACTGTGGAGTTGTAAAAATTCCTTGAGTTAATCATGGAGAGAGTGAGGGATTGCCCTGCCAATTGCTTCTTCTGTCAAGGAGGACATGGGGATAGTTTGATTGCTCATCTCCAGTGGGATTGATGGTTGTAGATCCTTGATAAGGTTTGAACTGGCAAGGTTTGGGGATATTAGTGTTGCTTTAAGTCTTGAATCCTGCTTATGGGCTGCGTTCCCTGCACTAAGGATGGCTTCTGGCTCAAAAAGAGGAAGAAAACTGTTGGAAGAGGATCAAGTGGGAATAGGTTCTCCATCAAGAATGACTTAGTTTGAGAAAAAAAGTGTAAGAGCCGGGAGAGCTCTGCATTAGCATCATATCAAAGGTGGAGGAAGGAGAAACAAATCTATGCTTTGGAGACCAAATTTCTAGAACCAAAAAAGGTAGGATGAAACTGCAGAAAATGTAGCTCAGAAGCAGAGAGGGTCAGAAGGTCTCTTATACAAGACAGTCTGAAGATAGAAGGAAAAAAACTGAGAAAGTAAAGAAGGAGAAGTGATTCTCACCTAGTTCAGAAGAAGAGAGGATCAGAAGGTCTCTGCTGAGCTAGAAGGGGTTTGGGGAGAAAGGGAACTACATAGTGGAAAGATGAGAGTTAAATGTTATGTGAATGTACTGGTTTGTGAACCCTGAACTGGTGAAGGGCTTCATATTAAACAATAAAAATTCTAATTTGGATTTGAGAGCCCCATTTTCATACAATTGTGAATTTTCAAATCATTTATAAGCTGACAATGGAGTGTAGATTCATGAAGTTTATAAGCTTTTTGAATAAGGCTTTCAAATGAATAAAATAAATGAGAATCATGAAAATTTGGTGTGATATATGAAATTGGAATTATTATGGGAAACATTAGAAATTTTATTGAGGAAAGGATCCCATGGTGATCTCTCCTCTAAATTTATTTTATGGGGAATTATACAGAATTCCATAACTTGGCTGATGTCTTTCCAACACCATAATCTACTGGCTTCAGTCAGCATGGCCAACCTCCTCTTCAAAACTCCAAATGCATGTTCTATGTCCTTCCTTCAACTTTATTGGAGTTTTTTGAAATTTTGGGCGGCATCATTTTGAGTTGATTTGGAAGAATTGAAAAAACAGGAAACCTGGGTTAAATTAAATCTGCTAAATAGTACCCATGAGAATATTGTTTTTTATTTTTCACCTCAAAGGATACATTGGAAGCTGAAACCATAAATTCCAATAAAATATATTTTAATTCAAGCCAGCAAATAACCAAAAAGTAAAATATGAATTAATTCCAAAGAACTACCCCAATTTGCAAAAAACAAGCAAGCAAAAAACCTAGAGCATACCATCAAGAAATTGATAAAAGATTGTGCTATTTTGATATGCATTGATATTTTTATTAGTTCCAGTTGACCCAAAACACAGTGCCAGATTCTCAACTCAAGGGATAGAACCGCTTCTAAAACAATTGTAGCAGCTCCTTCCTTTCCTTTGTACTGAAAAGCCCAAGCCCAGGGAAACTTTTTCTAGCTTCAATTAATTCCATCACTACTTTCACCACAGCCAGGAAAACAACAATCCTCATATTCTTTCATGATTGCTTTGAGTTTGTCATTCATTGGAGCATGGAGGTTTTAATTTACATAGAAATCTACAACATCATTCACAAACATCTTCAGGCTTAAAGGAGCTTTAATCTCTCCAATTCACAAATATTCATCTGTTTCATGAGCTTTGACAACATATGCTAGTTGGCAAATGGCACTAGTGAGTTTTTGAAGAGGGGAAATGTTATAATTCAGGGCTCCCAATCCTGAATTTTGACTTTCTTACTCTGTTTATGAAGCCAGCAATTCTGAGAAAGCTTGTTTTATTTACCAATGAGGAGGAAGGTTTAAAAAAAGGCATAACCACATTGCAGGGTTTGTTCAAAGAAATTGGGATTCAATCTTCAGTTCATTGCAATAAAGAAGCAAATGATTTAAAGTCTGAATGTTTTTGAAAAGGTTTTGATTGAGTTGAGGATCGGATTGTTATATAACCTATAACCAAATGTAGTTGGTGGTCTTTGTTTTTTATTTAGATTCTACCCTAAAAAAAGTTCAACACCTTGCCTTGGAATGCTGACTGATCTTCATTCTGTGTTTCCTATTTTGAACTGAGGATGAAGGGGACAGTTTCTTGCAATTATGGTTTAAATTGGTTGCTTGGAATCATGGTTTCAATTGGTTGATTGGTTTGGTTTGATTTGCTTTTTGTATGGGTTGGTATTCTGCTCAATATTTTGGCCTTTATTTTGATTGGTTGGTCTTGAAAATGATTGATTGGTCTTGAATCTCATTAGTCAGTCTTGAAAAAGATTGATTCTTCTTGCGCCAGGTTTTTTTTTATTTTGTTTCTCAAATTTATTTGTTTGGTTGATGAAAGAAAGAGAATCAGTTGGGGGAGAGAAGAAAGCACAGAGGATATCTAGAGTAGTAGGTGTGCAGGAGTTCTGATCAGGAGTAACTACAGGAGTTTTCCCAATTAGGATAACTTGCTTTGATAACAATGCACTTGCTAGAGAGGAACTACATATCATTGACTACAATTTTTATTTTATTATTTATTTTATTTTTTTATGTTTTATTTTTTATGTTTTGCATTTTATGTTTTTCCTTTTATGTTTTGCATTTAATGTTTTATGTTTTATGTTTCACTTTTTATTTTTTATTTTTTATGTTTTATGTTTTATGTTTTATGTTTTATGTTTTATGTTTTATTTTTTATGTTTTATTATTTATGTTTTATGTTTTATGTTTTATGTTTTATTTTTTATGTTTTATGTTTTATGTTTTATGTTTTATGTTTTATGTTTAATGTTTTATGTTTTATGTTTTATTTTTTATGTTTTATGTTTTATTTTTTATATTTTATTTTTGGGTGGTGTTAAATTCAGGACTCCAGTCGTGTGGGATCCATG
Organism: Puccinia polysora; assembly: GCA_025617555.3. Classification (NCBI taxonomy): domain Eukaryota; kingdom Fungi; phylum Basidiomycota; class Pucciniomycetes; order Pucciniales; family Pucciniaceae; genus Puccinia; species Puccinia polysora. The sequence continues at coordinate 42,870,912 of CM062629.1, forward strand.
TACACGGGTCCATTTGTTTAGGATCCATGTACACGGCTCCAGTCATGTGGGAGCTGTGTACGGCCCCACATGGCCGTTGTGAGTCGTGTAGAGCCCCACACGACCTGTGAGAGTTTTGTAGGGCCCCTCAATGCATGGGGGCCCATACACTACTCCATACAATTTATTTTCTATTATTTATTATTTATTATTTATTATTTATTATTTATTATTTATTATTTATTATTTATTATTTATTATTTATTATTTATTATTTATTATTTATTATTTATTATTTATTATTTATTATTTATTATTTATTATTTATTATTTATTATTTATTATTTATTATTTATTATTTATTATTTATTATTTATTATTTATTATTTATTATTTATTATTTATTATTTATTATTTATTATTTATTATTTATTATTTATTATTTATTATTTATTATTTATTATTTATTATTTATTATTTATTATTTATTATTTATTATTTATTATTTATTATTTATTATTTATTATTTATTATTTATTATTTATTATTTATTATTTATTATTTATTATTTATTATTTATTATTTATTATTTATTATTTATTATTTATTATTTATTATTTATTATTTATTATTTATTATTTATTATTTATTATTTATTATTTATTATTTATTATTTATTATTTATTATTTATTATTTATTATTTATTATTTATTATTTATTATTTATTATTTATTATTTATTATTTATTATTTATTATTTATTATTTATTATTTATTATTTATTATTTATTATTTATTATTTATTATTTATTATTTATTATTTATTATTTATTATTTATTATTTATTATTTATTATTTATTATTTATTATTTATTATTTATTATTTATTATTTATTATTTATTATTTATTATTTATTATTTATTATTTATTATTTATTATTTATTATTTATTATTTATTATTTATTATTTATTATTTATTATTTATTATTTATTATTTATTATTTATTATTTATTATTTATTATTTATTATTTATTATTTATTATTTATTATTTATTATTTATTATTTATTATTTATTATTTATTATTTATTATTTATTATTTATTATTTATTATTTATTATTTATTATTTATTATTTATTATTTATTATTTATTATTTATTATTTATTATTTATTATTTATTTTCTATTATTTATTATTTATTATTTATTATTTATTATTTATTATTTATTATTTATTATTTATTATTTATTATTTATTATTTATTATTTATTATTTATTATTTATTATTTATTATTTATTATTTATTATTTATTATTTATTATTTATTATTTATTATTTATTATTTATTATTTATTATTTATTATTTATTATTTATTATTTATTATTTATTATTTATTATTTATTATTTATTATTTATTATTTATTATTTATTATTTATTATTTATTATTTATTATTTATTATTTATTATTTATTATTTATTATTTATTATTTATTATTTATTATTTATTATTTATTATTTATTATTTATTATTTATTATTTATTATTTATTATTTATTATTTATTATTTATTATTTATTATTTATTATTTATTATTTATTATTTATTATTTATTATTTATTATTTATTATTTATTATTTATTATTTATTATTTATTATTTATTATTTATTATTTATTATTTATTATTTATTATTTATTATTTATTATTTATTATTTATTATTTATTATTTATTATTTATTATTTATTATTTATTATTTATTATTTATTATTTATTATTTATTATTTATTATTTATTATTTATTATTTATTATTTATTATTTATTATTTATTATTTATTATTTATTATTTATTATTTATTATTTATTATTTATTATTTATTATTTATTATTTATTATTTATTATTTATTATTTATTATTTATTATTTATTATTTATTATTTATTATTTATTATTTATTATTTATTATTTATTATTTATTATTTATTATTTATTATTTATTATTTATTATTTATTATTTATTATTTATTATTTATTATTTATTATTTATTATTTATTATTTATTATTTATTATTTATTATTTATTATTTATTATTTATTATTTATTATTTATTATTTATTATTTATTATTTATTATTTATTATTTATTATTTATTATTTATTATTTATTATTTATTATTTATTATTTATTATTTATTATTTATTATTTATTATTTATTATTTATTATTTATTATTTATTATTTATTATTTATTATTTATTATTTATTATTTATTATTTATTATTTATTATTTATTAATTATTATTTTTTATTTATTATTTATTATTTATTATTTATTATTTATTATTTATTATTTATTATTTATTATTTATTATTTATTATTTATTATTTATTATTTTTTATTTATTATTTTTTATTTATTATTTATTATTTATTATTTATTATTTATTATTTATTATTTATTATTTATTATTTATTATTTATTATTTATTATTTATTATTTATTATTTATTATTTATTATTTATTATTTATTATTTATTATTTATTATTTATTATTGATTATTGATTATTTATTATTTATTATTTATTATTTATTATTTATTATTTATTATTTATTATTTATTATTTATTATTTATTATTTATGATTTATTATTTATTATTTATTATTTATTATTTATTACTTATTATTTATTATTTATTATTTATTATTTATTATTTATTATTTATTATTTATTATTTATTATTTATTATTTATTATTTATTATTTATTATTTATTATTTATTATTCATTATTTATTATTCATTATTTATTATTTATTATTTATTATTTATTATTTATTATTTATTATTTATTATTTATTATTTATTATTTATTATTTATTATTTATTATTTATTATTTATTATTTATTATTTATTATTTATTATTTATTATTTATTATTTATTATTTATTATTTATTATTTATTATTTATTATTTATTATTTATTATTTATTATTTATTATTTATTATTTATTATTTATTATTTATTATTTATTATTTATTATTTATTATTTATTATTTATTATTTATTATTTATTATTTATTATTTATTATTTATTATTTATTATTTATTATTTATTATTTATTATTTATTATTTATTATTTATTATTTATTATTTATTATTTATTATTTATTATTTATTATTTATTATTTATTATTTATTATTTATTATTTATTATTTATTATTTATTATTTATTATTTATTATTTATTATTTATTATTTATTATTTATTATTTATTATTTATTATTTATCATTTATTATTTATTATTTATTATTTATTATTTATTATTCATTATTTATTATTCATTATTCATTATTTATTATTTATTATTTATTATTTATTATTTATTATTTATTATTTATTATTTATTATTTATTATTTATTATTTATTATTTATTATTTATTATTTATTATTTATTATTTATTATTTATTATTTTTTATTTATTATTTATTATTTATTATTTGTTATTTATTATTTATTATTTATTATTTATTATTTATTATTTATTATTTATTATTTATCATTTATTATTTATTATTTATTATTTATTATTTATTATTTATTATTTATTATTTATTATTTATTGTTTATTATTTATTCTTTATCATTTATTATTCATTATTTATGATTTAGTGGAGGTACAAAACTTGAATTGAGTTTTTCAGCATGCCACACAACTCAAATGGGAGGTCTAGCATGCCACACAGCCCATTTGAGTTGTGTAGCATGCCACACCGCCTATTTAAGCTGTGTAGCATGCCACACGGCCCATTTGAGCTGTGTACCATGCCACACGGCTCATTTGAGTTGTGTAGGGTGCCACAAGGCCCATTGAGCCATGTACACGACTCAAAGAGACGTTTACAGAGTCTTGTACATGTCTCAATGATCCCTGAATCCAACATTACTATTTTAGTTTTATTTTTTATTTTATTTTTTCTTTTATTTTTTATTTTTTATTTTTTATTTTTTATTTTTTATTTTTTATTTTTTATTTTTTATTTTTTATTTTTTATTTTTTATTTTTTATTTTTTATTTTTTATTTTTTATTTTTTATTTTTTATTTTTTATTTTTTATTTTTTATTTTTTTATTTTTTATTTTTTATTTTTTATTTTTTATTTTTTATTTTTTATTTTTTATTTTTATTTTTTTTTTTATTTTTTATTTTTTATTTTTTATTTTTTATTTTTTATTTTTTATTTTTTATTTTTTATTTTTTATTTTTTATTTTTTATTTTTTATTTTTTATTTTTTATTTTTTATTTTTTATTTTTTATTTATTTTTTATTTTTTATTTTTTATTTTTTATTTTTTATTTTTTATTTTTTATTTTTTATTTTTTATTTTTTATTTTTTATTTTTTATTTTTTATTTTTTATTTTTTATTTTTTATTTTTTATTTTTTATTTTTTATTTTTTATTTTTTATTTTTTATTTTTTATTTTTTATTTTTTATTTTTTATTTTTTATTTTTTATTTTTTATTTTTTATTTTTTATTTTTTATTTTTTATTTTTTATTTTTTATTTTTTATTTTTTATTTTTTATTTTTTATTTTTTATTTTTTATTTTTTATTTTTTATTTTTTATTTTTTATTTTTTATTTTTTATTTTTTATTTTTTATTTTTTATTTTTTATTTTTTATTTTTTATTTTTTATTTTTTATTTTTTATTTTTTATTTTTTATTTTTTATTTTTTATTTTTTATTTTTTATTTTTTATTTTTTATTTTTTATTTTTTATTTTTTATTTTTTATTTTTTATTTTTTATTTTTTATTTTTTATTTTTTATTTTTTATTTTTTATTTTTTATTTTTTATTTTTATTTTTTAATTTTTAAATTTTCAATTTTCAATTTTTAATTTTTCTTTTTTTAATTTTTATTTTGAATTTTGAATTTGAAATTTTTATTTTAATTTTAATGTTATTTTTTATTCAAAGGAATACCAACACCCCCAATGCCTTGCTTCAGGCAAAGACCTACTGTTGAGTCTCAAAAGGGATGTTGAATGGCAGCCTCTGGTCAGAGAAATGGAAACCATGTCTTCCAAGGTAACCCAGTCCACTTTCAGTCTTATGTTTTTGTACACTCTTCTGAGATATTTGATTTTGATTTCTAGATTTTTAGCCTTGGAATTAGAACCAAAGAGTCAAATATTTTCTCTCAGTCACATATTTTCTATGGTGAAGATACAATTGAGTGAATGACTTGGCCATAGTTCTTTGATGAGTTCTGACATACATGGGGTTTCCTTGTGGAATTTGGCCAGTGAGTTGAATTTGGCTTTGGTGGATGAAATTATGATGTTTTTTTTTGCAATTATTTCATGAGCTGGAACAGTTGAGCCAGCAGCAGATGTACCCCCTTCTTGATTTTCTGGAGTCAAGATCATTGGCCCAGGTAACATTGCTGAGATATTCAAGTCTGGAGGAGGATGAAAAGGCAGAAGGAGAGCAATGAAGCTGATTCAAGGTAGTTCCAGCCAGTTATTTTCAGCGGTGAAGCACTTCTTTCCAGTGGTTGACTCCTTTTTTTTTTAATTGGGAAAGAATTGATAATCTGGGGGAAATATATGGTTGTTCTTTGCAGGAGAGGTATTTCAGCATTCCAGTGTAGGCTCTGTAGTTTATTTTGAGCTTCTGCAACTTTTCTATTTCCTCCTTTCTTGCCTTTACCAGTTGGATACTTGCTTTAAGAGTAGTAAGGATTTGTTTGCAGTTTGATAGCCCAAGAAGTTGAAGCCCCTTTTTGATAAGTTTTCTTTGGGAGAGCGCTAATTTGACATCTGAGATAGTCAAGTCCATTCCTAGGAGGGTTTCTGGACTGTAAGCTGACAAGTGTGGAAAAGCTTTGAGGAGAAGGGCCTTGAATTATTGGATTCTTGCAGTTAAATAAGGTCATTTATATGAAAGAAGAGTACCAATTTGGAGTCTGGGTGTATGGAAAATCAGGGGTGGGATTTGGATAGGGCCTATGTGGTTTCCTTGATCCTGTAAGTGAGGGTGCTGTAGCAGTTAGCTGGAGCTTGTTTCAGGTCATAGAGTGATTCATTCAATTTAAGGAAGGGGGTTTTTCTTGATCAGCCAGAGTTAGGCTTGATGTAAATGTTTTATTTCAGAGGTTCATAAATAAATGCTTCTTTTAAATTAAACTGTCTGAGGGTGAGATTATTGGAGATGGCTAGAACCAGAAGTGTAAAAATGTTGGTGAGGAGAATTTGTTTTTGTAATCAATGCCGGGGATCTTTTTGAACCCCTGGATACAGAGTATGGCATTTTTCTTTTCTTGAGAGGTGGCAGTGGCAGGCTTGGTTTTAGAAAAAAAATGGTATTTAGATAGGATTCCCGGATTATAGTTGCATCTTCTCATACTTTCATTTCTTAAATGAAATCAAATTAGGTTTTGATGGCTGTTGCAAATTTTTCTGGGGGACTGAGGTACGTTTATTTGGCTGGTTTCACCCTCAAAGGTCTTTCTCTGGGCTTAAATATGGGATAATTAGGCAGCCTTTCTGGAGATGAAGGGCTTTCTGGGCTTTCTGTGACTTGGCGGTGACTCTTCATCATTGTCCTTGACTGACCCTTTGTATTTGCTGTGCTTGTAGGATATTTTTCCTTCACTGTCTGAATTAGGGAATTCAGTTGGTTCTTTGAATTGTCTGTTGGGATTTTTCTGGTCCATGTTACCAAATTCCAGATTTATTTATGTTTCCCTGTTGATTCTGGGAACAAATGCAAGGAATCTGATGTTTTTGTCTCAAAATTTCTACCCAAGGATAAAAAAATGTGATAGGATTTGAGATCTTTGGTCAATCCTATCAGAATACCTGGTTTTATTTTGGTTTCTAACTTGGAGAAGGGTTTTCTTGGTATATTTAGGAAGGAGACAGGATTCCCAATGGGATGGAAATAGTCAAGCATAATTTTTTTGGAAGAGCAAGTAGCGAGATTTTTTTCATTTAAGAAAGAATATCTTGTTCAGTGTGAGGGTTCTGGCGTTAAGAAGAAAAAAATTCTGCAGGTACTTTTCCAGAAAGAAGTAATGGAAGATGGTTCTGATTGAATCAACTATGGTTTTTTTGTGTCTCTTGGCTGGTTCATTTTGTTGAGGATTGTAGGGGTTGAAGTATCTGCTTTTGATTACTGTTGAGATTTCATGGCAGTGAGGTTTCACCGGCCCCGGGGAGTCTCTTGTTGCTAGTACAAACACTCGCGCTGTCACAATCCCCCAGGGGACTCCTTGACTTTAACTCACCCAACTCAACCTCAATTGCTCGGGACTCAACTCAATCCCAATATCAACCCTCCACCTTCAACCTTGAATAACCACCTCTGACCATGATGACCACCTGACTCTACTCAACCTCAAAGCCTGATCTTGTTGAACATGCTCAACTAAATTGAACAATTATTGTTTTCTCAGATCTTGATATCTTTATTCTTATTTTTCATTTTATTATTATTTTCATTTTCTTTCTTTCAACCTCTGCTCCCTCCCTGAAATCATACCCGGTGAGATTCATCTCTTGACCATCTTCTACTCTTCTCAAATACTCACTGTCTGCTTGATCTTAGTCTATCCTGCTTGAATTATCCTTCAACCTCAAGATCCTGTCAATTGACCGTCTCCTGTATCTCCATTGTTTCTGATAATGACCTTTGCAGTCATCATTTCCTGTTTGTGTTTTATCTCATTGTGATCTGTGGGCTATTCTCCTTGTTCTCACCTTCTCTTGATTTGATTCTTATTCAGCTCTTAGTACAGCAATCAATTCAAATCAGTATCTTTCCTTTACAGTTAAAAGCCAAAGGACTGTCAAGCCTACTCTACCGTCAAAGACTCAACTAAAAGAGGATCATAATATCCAGGCGTCATGGATACTTTCAAGAAAACGATGCTCAAGACTGCGCTCAAAACCATTCCCTGACTCGGGGAAGACAACTATGGAATATGGAGAGACAAGATTGATGCCGTTCTGGACGTTCAAGGATGCACTGGGGCCATGAACGATGAGACTACTGAACTGGATGTTTCTGTCAACGACCAATCAAAACTTCTTATTATTTTGAAACTCAATTCTACAGCACACAAAAACATTGTCACTGTCGAAAATAGGAACTCTGCTAAACTTCTATGGAATGCAATAATCCACAAATATGCTTTGTCACAGGCCTCAAACCGAGCTAGAGCCTTCAACAGCCTCCTTTATCTATCTTTCAAACCTGAAAATATTGTTGATTTCATCACAAAGGTTAATTTGTGCCTCAAGAAGATGGGCGAGGTTGGCATCAAGCTTCCCAACAACATTGTAGCTTACCTCATTCTATTTAAGTTTCCCACGACTATGGATGATTTCAAAAGGCAGATAATGCACTCGGATAAAGAACTTTTGGTTGAATTTGTGCTTAATAACCTCACTCAATTGAATAATGAATCAATGGCTCAGTCCTGCATCGCAAGCTCTTGGTCAGAGGGGGACGTTGCTCTTTTCGGAGGAAAGTCAACATCTCACTCAACTTCTACCAAGGGATCAGATCCAAAGCGATGCGTAGAAGGCTACCACCATCCTGGTCAGGACAGGAACCACTCGGCCGGAGATTGTTGGCACTTGCACCCTGAGGTAGCTCCAGAGTGGTGGAGAGAAAACCAGGCAAAATGGAAAGCAAAGAAGGGGGGGTCAAAGGTGAAACTTGAATCTCATTCAGCTCACTAACTTGCGTTACTCAACTCGTGGATAGAACACGGCAATCCAAATCAGTGGTTTCTTCTCAACAGTGGAGCTTCAGTCCACATGATCAACAATAGTTTCTATTTCATCAACATGGAGCCCTACTTTGGAGATCCAATCAAGACCGGAAAGGAAGGCGTGAGCTTACCTATAAAAGGGCAGGGCACGGCTATAATCCACTGGAATAATCTCACGCTCAAACTCCGGGAGGCTTTCTATGTGCCTGATGTCACTATCAAATTGATCAGTGCCGGCGCTCTGAATGGCAAGGGTTGCACGATTAACTCAAGTGGGACCAAGTTTGCCGTGAATCACTCAGGTGAAGAAGTTCTCTCTGGACAAATCAAAAATAATCTCTACACTCTTCCAACTCCCTCTCGCAATCCTCTCTCTTTGTAAAAGTTGCTTTTCTTGTCAATCTCTAGTATGCCTGAAGAAGCTCTACTTGAGACTCATAGAAAATACGGACATGCTTTGCTGTTAAGGCTTGCACCTCTAATTCAACATATACCTAGCGACATCAAAAACAAATTTCAGTGCATGGATTGCGTTAAGAGCAAGATCACAAAATCTCCCTTCAATCACACTTCCACTAGATCCTCAAAAGTTTTTGATTGCATTCACCTAGATCTCATGGGACCGATTCAACCCTCATCAAAGTCTGCTCACAGGTTCATCCCATCTTTAGTCGACAACGCCAGCGAATATCTTGCGGCTTTCCCACTTGTTTCAAAAGATGAGACCGCTGATGTTATCATTAGTTTACTTGAGAAGGAACATCATCAACAAGGAGTTTATCCATCTGAGGTCTGCTCCAATGGAGGGACTGAATTTTTTAATCAAAAGCTTTCTTCTTTCCTGGAAGACAGACATATCTCTCACATTGTCTCTGAACCATATCATCCAGAAAATAACGGATGGGCTGAGAGAGCAAACCAAACTATCATTGAATCTACCCAAGCAACCCTCAAAGATGGCCGTCTTCCCCCTTCAGTGTGGCATGAGGTAGTTAAGGGATGCTGTCTAATGCTTAATCACATCCCACTGAAGGGCGAAACGATAACTCCTTGGGAGAAGATGCATGGTAGAGCTCTTCCTTCCTCTTTTCTGAAACCCATTGTTAATCCTTGTATCTTCTTGATCAATAAAAGAGAGAAAGGTTTAAAGTTTGACTCAAAGGGTGAAGAAGGGACTATAGTAGGCTTCAATCAACTCCTTCATTCCTATCAAATTTTGACTAAGTCTGGCTCTATTATCTCATCCAAGCACGTCAGGGTTCTTCAAATGCCTCCTCCAAGACTAAGTGGATCCAACTTTGATATCGAATCCGAAAATGATATCATCAATCCAACTTCTGTTTCCGTTTAATCTCCTGAAGATTGTCTTGATTGTCAAATTCCATGGTCAGACTACCGCAATAAATCTGACGACTCAATCAGTTCGGCCAACAAAGTTGAATCAATCTGCCAATCATCCGGCCAATCTGAAGAACCATCACGGCCCGCTTGGGATAGTCCAATAGTGACTGTAGACACCAGTCATGCTAATCAACAAGCTCTGGCACCCACGCGGCGGGTTCTTCAAGATTGATCACAAGTCAGGCCGCCTCAGGGGTACGGTTTCTTTCATTTTTACAAACCCAAATCCTACGAGGATGCCCTTTGATGCAATGAATGCCAAGAGTGGATGAGCGCAATGGACATTGAGCTGGATTCAATTGAAGATCTCAGTGTCTGGGATGAATACAACGGTCCCGCACCAAAGAACATTCTCAAAAGTACTTGGATCTGCAAAATCAAACAAGATTGTCATGGAGATCCTGTCAGATACAATGCCCGACTCTGTGTCCAAGGCTTCAATCAGGTTGAGGGTCTGGATTACTCAGAGACATTTGCTCCCACAGTCAAACCCTCTATGTTAAGACTTCTCCTCCTCTACGCGCTCAAGACAAAACTGAAGATTTGGAAATTTGACGTCAAAAGCGCATTCCTTCACTCTCCAATCAATGAAGAAGTGATAATTCAAACTCCTAAGGGATCAAAAAGAAAATTTCGATTTTTAAAGCTCCGCAAGTTTCTGTACGGCTTGAAGCAGGCCCCAAAAAACTGGTATGAAACCCTTACCGGATGGTTGAGAGAAGTAGGTTTCAACAAATCCTCCTGTGATCCTTGTCTTTACTTGTCAAGGGATGGTAAGTCTTGGATTTTCTTTCATGTGGATGACCTCATTCTGGTCGGCAACAGCAAAGACTTCAAAGGGAAATTCTTGAGGCGTTTTGCTGGCTCAACCGCGAAGGATCCCAACACTATCCTCGGCATGCGAATAGAGATAAGCCACAATGAAATTCTTCTGAACCAGCCAAAACACATTGAAAGGGGTCTCAAAGAACTGGGTTTGGAAGATGCCAAAACCAGCAAATCACCTCTCATTCCGAATCAACAGCTTACACCTGCAACTGACGACAAATTCAAACAATTCAAGGCATTGAATATAAACTACCAATCAGCAATTGGATTGCTCAATCACATTGCGTGCTACACATGGCCCAACGTAAGTTTTGCCGTATCCAGCTTATCAAGATTTAATGTCAAACCAGGTATTTCACACTGGAATGAACTAAAGAAGACCTGTAAGTACCTGAAAGGAACTTCCAATATCAAGCTTTGCTTGAGAGTTGACAATACAGGCTCTCAGACCTCTGCTTATTTGGACGCATCCTGGGCAGATGACCCTAACACCAGACTATCTCAAACGGGTTATCTCTGCGCGGTTTGCGGGTGTGTGGTATCATGGAATAGCTGCAAGCAGAAGAATATCACGTATAGTTCCACCAACGCTGAACTCAACGCTTTTGTCAACGCTTTTCAAGAATTGACTTGGATTTGCTCCCTCACCTGCGAGATCTTTGGCGTCAAAGTTTCTCCCATTATCATTCACACGGACAATAGTGGTTTGATCGACAAACTCAAAAGGTTTGGTTCAAACTCAAAAACTTGCCACCTCAATCTAAAGACCAAAGGCATGAGAGAGGAGCTGAAGTCTAAGAACATCTTGATTGTGCTTGTCAAATCTGAAGAGATGCCCGCTGATGCTCTCACCAAAAGCTCAGATCAAGCAAGTCTTAAACGTCTTCAGCTTTACTTTTTGTTGCCTTCGTCCTCTTAATTTCTGTTTTTTTTTAGTTTCTTAGTTTCTCTTTTTTCTTGTTTTCTGTTATTCTATTTCTTTTCCTTTTTTTGACCCATAAAGTTGTCGCAAGTTTTCATCTCTCCAGGCATGGGGCGTGTTGAGATTTCACAGCAGTGAGGTTTCACCAGCCCTGGGGAGTCTCTTGTTGCTAGTACACACACTTGCGCTGTCACAATCCCATGGGGGACTCCGTGACTTTAACTCACCCAACTCAACCTCAATCGCTTGGGACTCAACTCAATCTCAATATTGACCCTCCACCTTCAAGCTCAAATAACCACCTCTGACCATGATGACCACCTGACTCAACTCAACCTCAAAGCCTGATCTTGTTGAACACGCTCAACTAAATTGAACAATTAGTGTTTTCTCAGATCTCAATATCTTTCTTCTTATTTTTCATTTTATTATTATTTTCATTTTCTTTCTTTCAACCTCTGCTCCCTGCCTGAAATCATGCCTGGTGAGATTCATCTCTTGACCATCTTCTACTCTTCCCAAATATTCACTGTCTGCTTGATCTTAGTCTATCCTGCTTGAATTATCCTTCAACCTCAAGATCCTGTCAATTGAACATCTCCCGTATCTCCATTGTGTCTGATAATGACCTTTGCAGTCATCATTTCCTGTTTGTGTTTTATCTCATTGTGATCTGTGGGCTATTCTTCTTTTTCTCAGCTTCTCTTGATTTGATTCTTCTTCAGCTCTTAGTACAGCAATCAATTCAAATCAGTATCTTTCCTTTAATTACATTCTTCTTACAGTATTCATTGATTTTTTTAATTCTTTTCCTCTTTCAGAGTTTAGGACACTGGGATAATGTCAGCTTACTGATACCTGGAAATTTGCATTCCTTTAGCTACAGCAAGTGATATTGGTTTTTGAAGAATAATAATTCCAAGAAAACACATAAAAGGCTAAGAAATATTGATTAGAAGCAAGTGGAAAGTTTGGATTATGGTTTGGTTAAGAATGGTTTAAATATATTTTTCAAGAGGGGTAACAGTTCATACAAAACAGGGGATCTTAATTGAAGCAAACTCTCTTCAAGGGGCTCCTTTGAACTGTGTAAAGACCTTGGGACAAAGAGGCCCTAAGTGATTTACTCAAAACATGTTTACTCAAGGGAAATTGGTGGAATGGCTGTCTCACAGCACTTATGGCTGGAAGAAAGGTCAAGATAACTTTCTACTTTAGGGGGAAATCCATGATTCTTGCAGGAATTCACAGTTGAAAGGGTCTGGGAAAAGGATTGGGGATTTTGCTGATATTCTTCAATGGAATTAACAATGGGGTTAGAATTAATAATTTTAATATCAGACCGAGGCAATAAATCAATTTTTTTTCTTATATAAACACTTTATCACGGATGGAAAGGGGTCTGGATTGATTAATTAAAAATTACTGGTGTTTAAATCATCAAAGAGGGGCTGTATATAAACCTTTCTGAGGTAATAATACCTTCTGAGGGAACGTAGAGAGGGTTGTGCTTGTGGAATATGGCTAGCAGGCTGGTCAGGGTAGGTTTGGAACGTATTCTTAATGATTTAAATCGGCTGGACTTGCCTGTGTCATATTTATATGTGAAATAATTGTCAGAAAATGCTTAAATTTTAATTTGTTATTTAAGTAGTTCTGACATATTTCTTAATTTTGTACTGTTTTCTCTTTAGTTACATGGTCAGAAGCGGTTCTTGGTAGATCTTAATCCATCATCTGAACATGTTGAAATTTTTTAACAATTTTTATTGGAACTCCTTGGTATGTTTCATGGTTGATAAAGATTTGATGACATTATTTATGTGATAACCTTTATTATTATTATTTTCGCTGATTTCCTTTCTTACATTTGGAATTTCATACTTTTTATTAAATATTCAGTGGTTTCGGACATCCCTCTATCCATTGGTGAAGTTATTAAATAGCATGATTTATGCATGCAGGTTGTAGCATGTTCCTGCAGTATCTGGCTTTCAGGAATGGTGCAATTATTTCTGACAAGCACCTGCTTGAAAGCTGCGTGTGGGAATCCATCATGCGCAGCCAGTAGTATATTGCATGCAGGTTTCATGAAAGGTGCCTAAATATTGAGTTTGGGGCGTGTGTACCCTTGCTGTATGGACGCGGGGCTGCGTGCGGGAATTGTGTCACAACCAAAATCAAGCTGTAACTCCTAAAATATACACAACACCTAAATTTGGCGTGAATTTTAGTTGTGAAACCTATACATGGAGTCACATGCGTGGTGGTGCCATGGTTTTTTGGTCATTTCCTTTTAAGTATTTTTTAAAAATATGAGAAGTTGGAATTCAGGGGTGGAGTCAGTGAGTGACCCTACCTTTTTTATGGTGAGGAATTTAAATTTTCAATAATATTTTGGGATTTCTCAATAGTTTTGTTTTAATGATTTCATTTTTATTTCATTCCACTTTGACAGGTCTGCACAAGTAGCAAGCTGAAAGATAATAGCTAAATCTTTTAGATTTGAAATGTAAGATGTGAGAAAGTTTATTGAAGTTTTCATCTTTGGATTTGACAGGGATTACCAAGTAATATCCAGAGTAGTTGTCAAACAAACTCACAAATTATCTGTGGTTTTCAACTGAGGCAGATGTGATGGTTCCAACAATGTTCCAATATAGTTCTTCAAAAGGTCTGGATGCTGGCTTGTTTCTGCTTTTGAATAATTCTTTAGTTATTTTACCAACTTCACAGGTTTTGCAGATGGTATCTGGTTTGATAGGTATTTTTAGCTGGTTACTGATTGTATGATAGCTAAAATGTCCTAGGGACTTGTGAAGGAGTTCTAAATTGGAGAGAACACAGTTTTATTAGGGTTTCCTTAGTGTCATAGCAGGCAATTTCTTTTGGTAATGGCCTTTGAGAACCACTTTTCCTTCTTTGGAAACAGAGAATTTGTTTATTTCAAATTTGATTTCAAAGTGGTCTAGTAATAGACAGGGTACAGACAGGATATTGTCTGACAGCTCAGGGACATATAGGACATTCTTTAGCCATAAATCAGACCCATCTTCCTTCTTCAACCATACTGCTCCTGATCCTTTGATGTCACAAAAGTGAGCTTCAGGCAGGGTCCTTAAAGATCCTTGTTTTTCTGTGGAGATATGTTTGAAGAGGCTTGATTCTAAGATCATGTGGGAAGTACAGCCAGAATCAAGAATTAGGCAGTTTTATAGTGCTGAGTGAGAGTGAAGAAGGCAGCTGACAGTAAGTTGTGATTCACCAGTGGCAGGTCTGTTTGGTCTAAGCTTGGTATGAACATTCCAAAAGTTGGAAATAAAGTGCTGAGCCCAATTTTTGTGTTTGCCTTGCTTGCAACAGTTTAAACTTGAGGTGGTGGTATTGGGTGAGGTATGTTCTTTTTTTTGCCAACTCACTGAAATTTTTTTGTTTATGAATCTCCTCAAATAGTCAAGAACAAGATTGGTGGTAATGAGCCTGTTGGAGTGGGTGATCTGTTGGCTGATTTTGTATAAGTTGGGTCCTAGCTTGTCAAGGACTTTATATCCCAAGGTGTCTGTGGGAAGAACTATGCCCACTTTGTGGAGCCAGTTTATACGCCTTTTGATTTGGGTGATGAATTTATGGAATTCATATGGGTTGAAGATGATTTGGAGGAACTCCTTTTACACTTGTCCTTGGTTTGACACTTTGGACAAGGAAAAGAATTTGAAGATGGATTTTCACACTGCCTTTGCATTTCCCTTGTTCTTGTGGTTGATGAAATTTGCATGGATGGCTGGGTGAAGCTTGGATATAAGGATGGTCCTGATGCTGAAATTGTTGATTACAGTGATTTTTTAGTGTGGAAAGTTGAGTACACCCTTAAGTCCTTGTAGCTCCAGGAGGTTGCCCAGTCTGTCTTTCCAGAGAGAGAATTATTTTAAAATACGGATGCACTCATATAATGTGAATTTTAGTGTGTAATACAAATGGGCCTCTACGGCCCATTAGAAATCACGTGGGCCATTTGGGCCTATGAAGATGTTATTGGTTTTTGACATTTGGGCGCCAAAACACGTTTTCCAGGTCTTTTGGGACACGGGCCTTAACGGGCCTGCCAGGGTGAACGGGCCACCTTATTCAGATGGGTATATTTGGGCATAACTGGTCCCAAGGTTCATTTTGGACACACTTGGCCAGACGGGCTGGCCCGCCAAAGTGTAGTCTTTGCGGTCTTTGGGCCTTGTGTCGCGGCCCCCTTGGGGCCGCTTTTTTCCTCCCTGGGCCCATTGCAGGGCCCAAAAGCCCGCGCAGGGCTGTTTTATGGGGCAGGGGAATCCTTTGGAGTCCTCCCACCCACTGTGTGCAAGGCCGTGGCCCCGGTTGCACCACCTGGCTGGTTTTGGCCGCTGGGGTGGGTTGCGGCCGCAGTGGCTGGTGGCCTCTGCCTCCCTCCCTCTCCTCCCTTGGTTGTGAGGGGGAGGGAGGATGGCTGGTCCTACTTATTGAGAGCCAGCCAGCGACCAATTGCATGTGGCAACCGGCCAGGGTGGGGGCGGGACCTCATCACTCTCCCACCTCTTGGTGGTGGAAGGAACAAAGCGGTGGGGGGGATCTGACCACCTTCCCACCAGCAAGCGGGGCGCTCTGAACCCCCCATTACCCAGGGGCAGGGGCCAAGGGCTGGAGGGACCTGATCCCCCTCCAGACCATCTTTTTTTGGGCAAATTGTGTCCTAAGCTACCAGCAGGGGATTTGACCACCCCTTCCTTGTGAGATTGAGAGAGGACCCAGATGAGTTCTGCGTCCCACCTGGCCCATGTTAGGGGCCAGTGGCTGGTTGAATGAGGGAACAAGCCTGGTAATTGAGGTCACCGAGGTAACCAGGCTGGTTGTAAGGGACAACAAGCCAGCATCTGAAAAGCAACAAGCGCTGGTTCAGCCCAGTAAGTGTGGAAAAACCAAAATCAACCAGTACAGGCTGGTAATAAGGGTTGATTGACTAATGCCAAGTTTGCTGAGGAAGCCCAAACCAAGTAGCGAGGCTTGTAGAGCCTGTAGAGCCCATTGAGGGCTGTATTTTTTGCCTTTTGCTTGTCATTAAATGAGCTCCACATGAGCAAAATATTTTGTATTTAAGGAGCTCTTCTCCCTGCTGTTTTCCAAGAAAATTCACTCACCAATAAATTCAAATTCACCACTGTGCCATTGCCTCTGCCTCATATTGAGAATCAATCATAAGAAATCATTGTCTCAGTATTTCTTTTGCTTTAAGTACTGCTCTTTGATTCAGATTGTGTGCCAATAATTCTCACACAATCTCAGTAACATCATCATCATTAACTCCAAGCAGAATAGACCCTTATAACTTACTCTGGACAACCTCAAAGCCCTCAAGTTTTCCAAGAAAATGTCCTATATCCCCAAGTATAGCTCCACCAAGATTGTTTTGAATGGTAAAAACTAAAGTGCTTGGTCTTTCTTCATGGAAAGTGAGTTGGATGTTGTGGGGAGATTATGGATGCAGGTGATAATTTGATTAGTTCAGAGGTAGATAAGAAGTCTTATAATCTCATTCTTAGGCATTTGGCTGAAAATCATATGGCATGGGTTGCTGAGACTTTAAAGGAGGAACAGAAGAGGATGGGAAGCATTATATGGAAAATTCTGAAGGCCAAGTATGCTTGTAACTCTTTCAATCAGAAGGGGATCACCTTCAATAAGTTTGACTTTATTTGAAAAATTCAGAAATATTATGGCTCAATCTGGTCTACCAAAGTTTCTATGGGCCGAGTTGTTGTGCACAGTGCCTCTGTTGAAAAATATTGTAAGTGTTAATTGGGAAAGTCCGCATTATCTGTTTTGGAATTTGTACACCAAATCATCAAACCTAAGAACAATTGGTTGCTTACTGTATTATAGTGTCCACTATAATAAAATGGTTGGAAAGTTAGATCCTAGAGCCAGAACAGGGGCACTTGTAGGCTATGATTTAATAAGAAGTCATACAGGATTTATTGTCCAGGGACAAGAAAGGTTATCCGTGGTAGGTATGTAAAATTCAAAGAAAGTACCTTTCCACTCAAAAGGAGGGAATGAAGTGCTTTTCAGGAATCACAGAAGGAAATAGCATTGGAGCCTATTTCACCAGCAGATTCTTTAAAGAATATCATTAGTAATGATGTTGAGATGGCTGACATGTCACAGGAGGGTTCAGTACCGGCTTCAGGGGAGTCTGTGGAATCAGAACCTGATGAGCCTCCACCTCCAGTTAGAAAGAGTGGAAGGACAAGGATCCCTGTTGATAGGTATGGAGAATGGAAGTCCCATTATGCTTCTGCAGATTATGAAGAAGATATGTGTTGGGAAAAATGTATGCTTAATGAAATTTTACAGTTAAGTTCAGAAATAGGTAATAGGGTTAACCCAAATAGCTTTGGCCAAGCTATGAAAATGATGATAGAGCCAATTGGAAGACAGATATTTTTGAGGAATTTGATTCTCTAGAAAATAATGGTGTTTTTGAAGTGGTTAAGGGGGATTTATTTCCAAAATTAAAGACATTGTTGGTTCTAGGTTAGTATTGAATAAGAAGTTTGATAATAATCGAGTTTTGAAGAGGTTCAAGGCTAGATGTGTTGCACAAGGCTTCAAGCATAAAGAGGGTATTGATTCCCAAGAGACTTTTTTTCCAACTGGAATGCTTTCCACCTTCAGGTACATCATTGCTTTAGCAGTGGAGATGGCTGAAGAAATCAGACAGGCTGATTTTTTGACTGCATACTTGAATGCAAAACTTGGAGAAGAGGGACTGTTTATATGTCAATTCCAGAAGGTTTCGAGCAATGGCTGGTGGAGACCAAGTCAGAAACTATGAAGAATATCTGTGTGAGAAGTTCCCTCTCAGCAGATAAAGGGGAATATTTCCTCAAGCTGTGTAGATCCCTGTATGGATTGAAGCAAGCAGCTAGGTCATGGTAAAACACCATGAGTAAGAAACTGATAAAGATTGGTTTCAGGACAGGTGAGGCCAACCCTTGTCTCTTTGTGAGAAAGGATGCAATTTTTATTGTATGGGTTGATGAAATTATCATTATTGGGAATGGTAAAGAGAGAGTCATGGAAGTACTCAAAAAGGAGTTCAAGATAAAAGATCTTGACCTGACACAACAGGTTCTGGGAATGAAAGTTAGTAAGAGAAATAATGGGATCAAGTTGGATCAAAACCATTATGTGTTAACTCTACTTACGCAGTATGGCTTAGAGGATGCAAAAGAGTTTGGTACTCCAATACAATAAACCATTTGGTTAGAAAAGTCTACAGATGAAGGGCATCTGGAGTTTTTCCAATCAGGGAACAATTATAGGTCAGCTATTGGATTGCTGAATTATTTGGGGCAGTGTACAAGGCCAGATATTGCTTATGCAATTGAAATTTTGTCACAACACTTAGAGAAACCAAGCATGAGTCATTGGTCAGCGTTCAAGAGAGTAATCAGGTATCTTAAAGGAAGAAGCAGTCTGGGGATACAGTTTTCAAAGATAGCAAACTTTGATTTGGTTGTTTATTCTAATACAAGTTGGGCAGATGGTAACACTAGGGAATCAAGAAGTGTTGTGTATTCTTTTTAGTAAAGAATCTAGTGTCGTGGATGTCTAAGAAGGTGTCAGAAATAAGTCTTTCATCAACAGAGGCAGAGTAAAGAGCATACCTGTAAGTTTCAAAGAAGGAAAATTGGTTGAGAAAGGTCTTAGAGGATAGTCATAAATCACTAGGCTTTGCATTTTTGTATTCTGATTATCATAGTGCCGTTGAATTGACAGAAAACCAAGTGTTCCATTCAAGAAAAAAACATATTGATGTTCATTATAACTATATACATGATGAATTGAACTGCAGATAGATAGTGTTACGGTACATGCCCACTCAAGCAATTATTGCGGATATCCTAACTAAAGCGTTAGATAGGAACAAATATCAAGCTTTTGTGTCTAGTATGAATATGGAATCCGTTTCCCATGAAGGGGGTGTGTTAAAATATGGATGCACTCATGTTATGTGCATTTTAGTGTGTAATACAAATGGGATGCCCAAATGGGCCTCTACAGCCCATTAGACATAACGTGGGCCACGTGGGCCTATGGGGATGTTATTGGTTTTGGACATTTGAGCACCAAAACAGGTTTTCAATTTCTTTTGCAACACTGGCTATAACGGGATGGCCAGGTTGGATGGGCCCCCTTAGCCAGATGGGTTTATTGGGAATAACTGGGCCCAGGGTTTATTTTGAACACACTTGGCCAGATGGGCTGCCCCTCCAAAGTATAGTTTTTGGGGTCTTTGGGCCTTGGCAGCCCATTGGGGCCGCTTCCTGTGTTGCGGCCTGCTCAGGGCCACTAGTTTCCTGCCTGGGCATTTTGGGGGCCGTTTTATGGGGCAGGGGACTCTGTTTGGAGTCCTCCAACCCGCTGTGTGCAAGTCTGCGGCCCCAGTCACGCCACCCAGCTGGTTGCAGCCGCGGTGGCTGGCAGACTCTGCTGAAGAAGCTGTATCTTCCAGCTATGACAATGTGTTCAAATCATTTCATCTCTTTTCTTCTTTTATGTTTTATATGTTTTCCTTTTTTATTATTATTTCTCATTCTTGCCGCTACTTCAACTGTTCATGTCTATGACTCCTCACCTCACCCACAATCTTGCTTGTGACTCCTCACCCCAGTCCCGCGGCTTGCTGCAAGCACCCACTCCAGTACCGCGACCCGCTGCAAGTACTTCAAATCCGAACCGCTTGATATAAATCTGCCTCCCTGGCTCAGATCCTGGGGAAGGTCTTCTCTCATGCAACCACCAGATTGCACCTCTGACCCCAGGCTTCTAAGTCAGAATCACCGCTGCGCTCAACCTTTGTTGACCACGTCCATCCGTCACTGCCGCCGTTATCATTTCCTTGTTTCTTTTCCTTTCTCCTCAAGCTCTTTGTACCAGAGTCTGTCTGGTACTTTTTAGGTGATCTATCACGAGATTGTGTTTTGTTTTATTTTCCAAGGTCACAGCTCAATAACTGAAATTTATGTCCTTTTTAGCCTCCAACTACTTCATCTTGCTCCCTCCCTCCCCTCCCTTGGTTGTGAGGGGGAGGGAAGATGGCTGGTCCTACTCATCAAGAACCAGCCAGCAACTGGTTGCATGTTGCAACCGGCCAGGGTGGGGGAGACCTCATCACTCTCCCAGGTGTTGGTGGTGGAAGGAACAAAGAAGTGGGGGGGACCTGACCACCCTCCCACCAGCAAGCGGGGCGCTCTCCACCCACTTTAACCAAGGGGCAGGGGCCAAGGGCTGGGGGGACCTGATCCCCCTCCAGCCTATCTTTTTTTGACGGTCTTCCTGGGAAAATTGTGTCCTAGGCAACCAGCAGGGGATTTGACCACCCCTGCCTTGTGAGCTTCAGAGCGGACACAGATGACTTCTGGGTGCCAACTGGTCCATGTTAGGGGCCAGCGGCTGGTTGAATGAGGCAACCAGCCCAGTAATTGAGGTCACAGAGGTAACCAGGCTTGTTGTAAGGGACAACCAGCCAGCATCTGAACAGCAACAAGGGCAGGTTCAGCCCAGTAAGCGTGGAAACACCAAACTCAATGGATACAGGCTGGTCATAAGGATTCATGGACTAATGCCAAGTGGGCTGAGGAAGCCCAAACCAAGTAGAAAGGCTTTTAGAGCCTTTAGAGCCCATTTAGGGAGGAATTTTTGCCTTTTGATTTTCATTAAATGAGCTCCACATGAGGACAATCTTTTGTATTTAAGGAGCTCTTCTCCCTGCTGTTTTCCAAAAAATTTCATTCACAAATTCATTCACATTCACCACTGTGCCATTGCCTCTGCCTCATATTTAGGATCAATCCTAAGAAATTATTGTCTCAGCATTTCTTTTGCTTTAAGTACTGCTCTTTGAATAAGATTTTGGGCCAATAATCCTTCCAAATCAGTCCATTTTCAGGCTAGGGATGCCTTTAATGGAGGGTTTGACAATGGCTTGTGTAAGTTCCTCCAACATAACTTTTTCTATTTTCTAATTAGAGTTAGCTCTTTTTTAGCTTGATTTTTCATGGATTCTTCTTTACAGAAGTACCAGAGCTTTTTCTGATCCTTTTGCAGTGGAGAAAATTTTTACTTTTAATTATTTTGCAATTCAGGTCTCTTAATCCTGAATTTTGAATTAATTCATCCTGTTATAAAACCAGAAATACTTGGTCAGCTTGGTTTATTTACAAATGAGGTGATAGTTTGAACAAAAAAGCATGACAAGATCACAGGGTTTGTTCAAAGACATTGGGATAAAATCTTCAGGTCAAGGCAATAAAGAAGGGAATTATTTCATTTCTGACTGGTTTTAAATAGGCCTTTATTGATTTGAGAATATGATTTTTATCAAAAATAGAATCTCAAATGTAGTTTGCAATTTTTTTTTAGATTCTATCCTAAAAAAATTTCAAATCATTGCCTTGAGATGTTGACTGATCTTCAATCTGTGTTTCCTCTTTTGAGCTGAGGAGGAAGGGGGCAGTTGCTTGCAAGTAAAGTGTTGATTGGTTTCTTGGTTTTCTTTTGGTTTTCTTTTTCATTTTTTTGGTCTTCTGATTAATAATGCGGTCTTTAGTTCAATCATTTGGTCTTAAAAATGATCAATTGGTCTTGAATTTGATTGGTTGGTCTTGAAATTGATGGATTGTTCTTGAGCCTAGTTTCTGGTATTTTGGTTCCGAAATTTGGTTGGTTGGCTTATTGGCGGAAGAGAATGAGGCAAGGTGGAGGGGAAAGCAAGGAGGAGATCTAGAGTAGTATTTGGGCGGGAGTTCTGATCTTGCGCAAATACAGGATTCATTTCAGTTGGGATACACCAAGAAAAATAAGGCATCTCTAGATGACCAGAGTACTTACTTTGCCATGATAGTTTTCCCAATGGCTTCAAATTTTATAATAAATTTCCAGAGAGAATCACCATGAAATCTGTGTTGTTTCTGGTAGATTTCACAAAAATTTCAAAACAGTTGATCCATGATTGCTTCTGATTCTCCTATGAAATTCTTCAAAAGTTACCAATGAATTATCATTTTATTCTTCAAATTTTTCACTGTGTTTATAATTGGTTCCTGCAGAACTTATCAAAGATCTTTTTTGAATTTCCATTATTTTCCCGCAAGTATTCTTTTGATTTCTCCCTGGTTTCTCTTTGAGCATTTTTTTGGTATGGTTTCAATAGGGAAGAAATTTTCCAATTTTTTTTCTGATGAGCAATGAAAACCAAGAATACTGTTATTGGGATTGATCAAATCTCAGATTGATTTGGTCTCAACAGGAAATCCTGGAAATATTTTTAACTGACAGATATTTGGCCCTCATGAAAGCAATAAACCAGGAATTTGGTGAAAGCTCCCATCAAGAAGAACATCAAGATTCTGAATTTGTGCAACAGGTCAACAATTGGATTGAAAAAATGTATTGTCAAAATGTTCACCTTCTTTGTCAATTGCATAAAAATAGGAAAATCTTGGAAAGACACAAAAAATATTCAGAACTAAGGCCCTTTGGTATTCTCTCATTTCTTTTTGGATGAATTTTTTGGATCAAGGAACATGAAGGAAGTTGTGGCACTGGAGTTTACTCCTTTAGGTCGATGATATTCATCCCCAGTGGCACCTGAATGTGAAGGAAGACTATGTGGGGCCTGGAACTTCAATATAAGCAAAGAACTTTGAAGACAAGCTCAATCGAATTTCCATGAAATTGAAGTTTCTGCCAGCAGAGAGGCAACTCAAAATTTTGGATTAATTTAACTCCATTCTTTCAGGGTAATATTCTTACAATTTTGATCATTTTGGCAGCCCTGAGGAACTTTAATCAGACAGAAGAAGAACTCCTGCTCAAAGCTAGAGAAAACAGTATTCAAAAAGGGCTCAAAGCTTGATCCAGCAGTCCAAAAAGAGGGATCCCTCGTTTTTCAAAATTTAAGAATAAATTTTCCAGCATACAATGAAGAAAGAGGAATTGAAAAGGGAACAGTTGGAAATACAAATTTTGGAATTCAAGAGGGATTTTGAGATGATTTTTAAGGAAAAAAATGGGATTAGAAAAAAAAAATCCAACAAAGAATCCAGGAAAAAAGACAATTGGTGGCGGGGGAAAAGAATAAGGAAGAATTGGACAAACAGGAGAACATGAATGCACTCAAGGCAGATTACCAAGCTGAATTGAGACATTATGAAAAAGTGAAATGGGAAGTTGCCACCAGAAGACTACAAGCTCAAAGCTAATTGGGTTCTAATTGTGAAAAAATCCTTTAGGATTACTTCAATGAAGCCATCAAACGGGTGGAATAAACTTCAAGAAATGAAGTTCTAGTTCAATCATCTTCATCTTCAATAAGTTAAATGAGGGCTTACATTTCCCAGCTTCCAAAATACATTTCACATAATTTCTATGGTCCTGAAAGCAATGGAAGTTGTTGGCATCATGCAGTTTCCCATCAGGTGGGAGGAACATATATGGATGTGAGAAATAAATGCAAGATTGAGCTAGAAATGAGGAATTTCTTCTATCAAATTATATGGAAATAATTTGGTGACCCACAAGCTTTTGATGAAATTTTGGAAAGCATTTATATTGATTCCTCTGGATAATGTATTTAAAACAAGATTTGGATGAGGATTCCCCACCTGGGGCATGTTCTTTCTTATGTCTTTGAATGTCCCATTTTCTAGATATCAAAATCACAATCAATGAAATTTTTCCCTTTTGATTTCCCTGTCACACCACAATGCCCCTTGATCATGCATTTTGGTGATAACTGCCATTTTTTACAATTAGATTTGAAGAAAAAGTAGGTATTTAAAATTAATGATGTTTGTTTTCAAAATTTTGAAAATACCTGTAAGGAATATATGTCCAGAAGGGGGTTTAAAAATTGGGAAATTTGGTATTCCAAATCTTTAAA
Organism: Puccinia polysora; assembly: GCA_025617555.3. NCBI lineage: Eukaryota > Fungi > Basidiomycota > Pucciniomycetes > Pucciniales > Pucciniaceae > Puccinia > Puccinia polysora. The sequence continues at coordinate 42,895,815 of CM062629.1, forward strand.
CATGTGGAAAAATTAAAAACCTCTTGTAACACATGATGTGATTGATCTATATTAATTTCTGTGTCATATGTTTCATGGGAAAATTTGCTTGTACCACTTTTGTATTTTTTTTTCTTTCCATACAATTAAATTTGTATTATTTTTATCATTTTTCATATGAGGTTTCAAGTTTTTTACAAATTCTGATCCTAGATTTGGACTCCCTGGAAAAAAATCCATATTTTTAGCATTTTTTTACATGGGTACAGCTGAACTTGATAATTGTCAGCAACAATGCATTTTATCCCCATAATTTCATTTTTTAAATTTTTTTTATTTTTCATATGAGGTATGAAGTTTTTTCCAAAATGTGACCCAAAATTTGTATTCCTTGAAAAAATACATACTTTTAGTATTTTTTAGATATTTAAATAGGTCAATTTCACATCCATATTTGAATGCTCCAAAAAGTTACACCCCAGACTGACCCCACAGGGGTTTGGAGGCCTTAATTTAGCGCCCCAGGGCCTCAAAGTCAAAAAATTCTCAAAAAAGGAATGGATTTAGACAAAAAATTCCTAAATACACACTTTTTCCAACCCCAGCAAGGCATTCAAGCCTCAAATTCCTAAACTCACGCCATAAACGTGTTTCTAAGGCTTAAATGCCTCCCTGTGGTGGGAAAAAACGCCAAAAGGCATGAATTTAGTAAATAAAAATAAAAAAGAAACAACTAAACTCATGTCTTTTACACTTTTTCTTATTTTTGAATTGAACAGGCATTGATTTAGGAATTTTTATGGCATGAATTTAGCCTCAATGTGGAGGCGTAAGAAAAAATTGGATAGAAGGATGTAGATATGTATAAACCCTTGAAGGTAGTTACAATTCTAGGGGTTAGTTGTCCAACTCAAGAATTTGTTGCCAGTTTATCTAGATTTTAGTCATTAATTGGTACAGCTGATCTCTTACCTGGTTGAATTGCATTGATTGTTGCCACAGATCCTGAGACAATTAAGTCAGTGAATCAAAGAGTTGAAAATTCAGTACACCTTGGGGATTTTGATTCTTAAAGCTGTGATAATACCAAGGTTGTGATTCCAAAATTAAAAAGACCAATGTTAAATTGTAAACCCTGAGGTCGAGAACAGGTGCGAAACACCATTTGCAACCCATCTGAGTTGCCAATGGACGTTTGAGACCCATCTGAGTACCAAACGGTGATTTTATATATATATATACATATATATTTATAAACTTTTCATTTTAATTTTTTATCTATTTTTTTCTTTTATTTTAATAAAAAAATGAAAAATGAAAAAAACAAATTAAATATAAATTAATAAATCAAATTAAAAATATAAATATTAAAAAAATATAAATATTAAAAAAATATAAATATTAAAAAAATATAAATATTAAAAAAATATAAATATTAAAAAAATATAAATATTAAAAAAATATAAATATTAAAAAAATATAAATAAATAAAATGAAATAAATAGATAATTAAACAATAAATAAATTAATTAAATTTAAAATATAAATATGCAAAAAGTATAAATCAATAAATTAAAAAGAAATCAAATAATTAAAAAAATAAAAATACATACAAAAAAAGAAATTCATTAAGTAAATTATAATAAATATATAAATAAGAAAAATATAAAAAATAAAGATATAAAAAATTTAAGATATATATATATATATATATATATATATATATATACAAAATAAATATATTCTACAAATTTTTATTTTTTTCTTTTCTTTTATTTTTTTTGCCATTACCAACCCAAAATGGGTTGAAAATTGCGCCAAAAAACCCCTTTTAGGTAGTAAACAGGGGTTGCAAGGTTGAAAATTTAAAATTTCCCAATTCAAAATTCCAAAAAAAAATGAAATTAAGTCAATGCCAATTGGTCTGATTGGAAGAACTGGATATGAAACTGAATCAGTTTTGGGATAATTAGAGTATGGGATGAATTGAATAGAAGGGAATTCCCTAGTTTATTCTGGTGGCGTCAAGCTGAAGACTGGATGGAGATTTTTTTGGTTCCTCATGGTTGCCATTGATGGATTCTACAAGTACTGAAATACTCCATCAGGTGGGCTTTTCAACTTTGCTATTCTGGAAAAGGAATTGACTAAGATGTGATCAACATCAATTTTTCCTTTCCTCATTCTGACTTGAGTTACTGGTTAGTTTGGTGTTAAACCTTATCCGCGCAAAGGAAAATCTTATTAAAATGTTGATAAAATTGAGAAACTCCCAAGGGACTCCTTTGTTCTTGATTCAGGGTTGATTCATGAATAGAAACTTCTGTTCTTGGTCCATCAATGGATTTTCAACTATCTGAGATAAATATTTTTTATTTAAATCCGTATTTGCATCTTGAGTTGGCTAGTGATGCTTTTCCTTCTCCTCTGCTCTCAAGACCCTACAAAACCCAGATTGCTCTGTTCATATCATTTATCTCTTTTGAGAATTTGATGAAAATTTTTCCAGGTGATGGAATTCATTGTTTGTAAACAATCCTGACTACAGCCAAATTGGTGAATTGAATGATTGTATTTGGTCCAATCTTCCAGCTTGCCCACATCCAAAGTCTGGAAGAACTCCTGTGAGTTTGGGTTGGTCAAAACTTCATGTAGTGTGGAAATCCATCAATAGGTCCCTGGTGGGACTGATTGGTTGATTTTGGGTGCATATTAACCAGGTAATTTTTCAATTTGGACAGTGATTGCAAGGCCTACTAGGGTTCTTGGAATGATTAGTCCAACCCTTACCTGGAATTGCCATTGGCCATTGACTAGGGCTGGTAAGCTGAACCTATTCTTTAATTTGATGAACTAGTCAATAACCTGCACTGATTGATGAAATATCTGAATTGGCTTCCATCCAAACTTGCTCTTCCTGCCCTCATTCTAGTGGAAAAATTTTTTATTCCTTCCAATTTGCACAGAATATTCTGTTCACACCTTATAATTGGAACACTGGACCCAGAAGACCAATAAATATCAGCCAATTAGAACAGGCTGATACCCCAGCTGCACTTTATCCCAGGGTCTATTTGTTGGAATTCATGTCATTTCCTAGCTCTGCCTGAATTTTTAGTGCAGTTCCAGCTTTAACTCTGACCTTTATTCATATTTTTATGCTCTTGAGTGTCTCTGCCCAGTGTGCACTCTATACTTCACTAGATTAGTTACTGTTCCAGTTCCACCTCTGACTTAGATCCTAGTGGATACCCTGTCCTATGTTGTCCCCCAATCAGTGTGGATTTCAAGGTCTCATTTTGAATACTTATTATTGATTATTGTTTCTCATTATGTCAACCACTAGTCATCCCTGCTTCTACTTAGTCTACTTAAAGAAGCCTGCTATCAAGTGAATGACAATCATCTGTTCTGAATCACAATGAACCGGAGTGCCCTTCCTTGAATCCCAAGATCAACTCATCTTAGCTTCATAAGATCCCTTCTCATCCTTTCCTTCAAACCTCAACCGGAGCATCTCACTTAAATTCTATCACTATTGAGTATCATCCTTCTCTGTCTATGGGTGCATAAAATAGATGAATGATGATTCCCAGTTTAGGCAAACTGTTCATCATCAATAAGCTGTGCTATGCTCTTGTTTAGCATGTCACCCCAGATTATTGACAAGAATCACTATCATAATCAAAAAAAGAAGAAAGTGGCCATCATGTGATGCCCCGGTAGATTATGAAAATTTGCAGAACTCATACAGCCTGCCAAAATTTGCCTGATTGAGATAAAGTGGTTGATTTAATAAGCTTCATTTCACTTGCCATCATGTGGGATGTTTCACTCTCCATGGGGCATGACAGTGCTCAAAGATGATGCATGGTTTCCAGAAACCAGACATCACCTTTGGTCACTGTCATGTCCCCGTTGCACACATCAAAAAAAATGTACTGCATTTATCTTGCAGTCCAGCTTCTTTATAATTCTTAACCAAATACATTTACTCTGTATGGAAGTTCAAAAATTTATCAATTTTACTGTCCAGTTTCTGGAAACCAGGCTCTGACTCTGTGAAGTATTATGCCCCTGTAGAGCCAAATAAGCAAGGATCTTTAAAGAACTCCAGATCAGAAAAGATTTATTTTACTTTGCATCATGTGGTTTTTCACCCTCTACAGGGGCATAACACTGCCTGTGATTCCCTGTGTCTGGAAACTGTAAATCACCTTTGAGAAGTTGTATTCCCCCGTAGACCACGTCAAAAAAAGACTATCTTGAAGTCTTATTATGTTGCTTCTTTTTCCTTCTTCATCTTATGATTTCACTTTGTATCACCAGTTTAATGTATGGATGCTGATGCCCGGTTTCCAGAAACTGGGAATCAACTCTGGGCAGTTTTATGCACCCATAGAGCAAAATAAGAAAGGAAATTGAAGCAACCCATATTTTACAAGATTTCTTCCAGGGTGATTCCTGTTTTGCAAAAAGAAGGCATCACCTTGGAGCAATTTTTAGCCTCCATAGAGCACATCAAAACCACACTAACTACAAGTACCATTATGCTGCTTCATTTTCCTTCTTCATCCCATGCTTGTACAAATAAATTGATGGATTTTGATTTCTGATTTTCAGAAACCAGACATCACATTTGGGCAGAGTCATCCCCCCATGAAAAAAACCAAGCAAGGAAATTAACAGAACTCCAAATTTGACCAGAGTTATTTTACTTTGAGTCATGGGGAATCTCACTCTATTAAGGGGCATATAACTGCCTGTGATTCCTAGTTTCTGGAAACTGGGAATCACCTTGGACCAGGGTTATTTCCAATCATCATGAGAATTGTAATTATTAATATATATATATATAATAGTGATTCCTTTGTTCTGGAAATGGAATTCAATGGAAAAAAGAAATTCTGCTCAATCAGAAATTCACACCTAAAAATTCTACAAAAGTCTCACTCTTGGGGTAATTTTCTATGGAAAAAAAAACTATGTAAATAATTCTTCATGATAATTAATAAAATGAAAAACCTCATGATAACCCTTCAAATTTTTCATGATAAGCCTTCAAATGTTTAATCATAAGCCTCTATTGTTTCATGATAGGGAATTGTTAAGAATGAAGTTAAATGTCACCTATCACCCAGGGAGTCTCCCTCCCTGCCCATTCTCCTCACACCCATGCACTGCCTCTCCTGGGTCAATCTCAAAAACCCTTCTTTTTTCTACTCCCTCATTGTTCTTTCTCCGGGTTTCATTTATTCCACATTTTCTTTTCTTTCTTTCAAATAATTTTTCTTTCAAGTCTTCTCTTTTCTTATCTTCTTCAAATTCTCCACTTGGCTCGTCTCTATAAATTACTTGATCTTCTTCACCAAACTCAGAAACCTTCCCAATTAGACCTCTTACTCAAGCCGGTTCAGCTTCTCCAACAACTCTCATCTAATCAAGCTTCACTGCTTACACCTCCTTGCCTGGTAAGGAACTGCTCCTCAAGATCGTCTGTTCTAGACACTTCTGAAGATCTAGTTGTTTTACTTGAAGTCATCCGTCTGCATCTCCTTGCCTCAATCCACCTTGTGTTGTAATATCCTTCTTCTCTTGAACATATAAAGTCTAAGCTGTTTTTTTCTTCATCTTTCTTCTCCTTATTTGTTCTATTTCTGGTTTCTGAACTCTCTAACTCTTTTCTGTAGTCTTCTGGTTTTCAGTTCAAATAAAAATTATCTAAATCTTATTAGGAATCAACTGCTTGATGATGAGCCATCAACTGCTTCATTATAAGCCATCAATTGTTTCATTATAAGTGAAGAATATATTCATTTCAAGTTCCTGAAGAATGTCTCATGAAATCATCATTGAATTTTGCAAGATAAGCAATTAATTGTTTTTGATCTTCATGAGAATCATGAGCCATTGAGAGGAGAAAAACAAAAATGTTTTACATGCAACCTATTTCAAGGATGTTTATGCATATAAACAGATAATTTTCTCCTCTGTCATCCATTCTTTCACTCATCAAGAACTTGGACAAAAATGGCCCTCAAAAATATCCAAATTATTGTTTACATGTGGGAAAACTGCTCCAGAATAACTCATACTACTCCCAATGGGGAAAAGCAATGCATAGCATTCACCCCTTATGAATATTCTCAGAATCATAAAATCACCACAAGTTCTTTTTCAAATCATGTTTCTCCACAAGCACTAGTTGATCCTCAAGGACTTCACCAAAAATCTCCAAAAAACCATAGGTATCATTTGACAATAAAAATGCAAACATGGCCCAATTTCAAGATGATATCACTTGAAATTTACCTCCAGCTGGTGTTCCCATATTTGACACTCAATAATTTTTCCTATTAACCTGGATAAAATAACAATGGCATATCATCCTTCCAATGGTGATTGCAGTCATAATGAGTGTTCATCATCAAATTTTTACAGTTGCATTAAAGTTCCTGCTTTGTTCTTTCAATATTCAAAGTACAACAATTGTTCAAATAATCTTCAAACCCATCAGACCAATAAAGGTTCAAGGATTCACCTCAGCATATTGACCATCTTCAAGAATCAAAACCTGGATGCTTCATTGGAGATATATGTCTGTTGTTCAGAGTGCTTCTACTAGGTTGAACTAGAAAAAAATCTCAAAGAACCTAATATGAAAGGCAAACAAAATTTCAAAAGATTTTACCAGGATCCACCTTGTTCATCCACCTTTGGATATATGAAAACTTTCATTAACTCCATGCCTAGCAGAAAAAATTTCTAAGAGTCAATATTCTCTGCAAGAAAGAATTTCATTTACCAACCATTTAAAAAATGGCTGGCAAGATTTTTGAACTGTTCAAGTATTGAGGGAGAAATTCTAAAACATCTCAAGAATAAACCCTCTCAGAAAATGAAAGATATCTTGGATGGGATTTTTTGGCAAAGATTCAAGTGCCAAAATTAAACATCCCCTTTTACCAAAGCCTGGGGACTTGGCATTCACCCTACGTTTTGACTGGTTTGATGCTTTTGGCGTGTCTAGTTTTGATTACTCTCCTGGAAACCTGGCCATGGTACGCCTGAATCTTCCACCTGAAATATTTCTGAAAGCAGAAAAAATTTATGTGGCAGAAATGATACCTGGCCCCAAGAAGTCTACTGATACTGAACTGATTCATATAATCACCAGCCTAGTCATAGAAATTCAGAAAATTTGGAATGGTTTCCAATTCTCTAATGTCTAGAATAATTCTTCAGGAGCTACCATCAGAGCTGCTATAATCTGTCATAGTAGATGTTGGGGCATTGCGCAAGACCATAGGATTTTTCAGTAATTCAGGAAAAAGGTTTTGCAAATTATGTACCATTGAAAAGTCTGAGGTAAATGACATTGAGCCTTTCAATTGGGCCCCAAGAAATTCATTAGAGCACAAAATTCAAGTGAATTCATGGTTACATGAAGCTTAATCACACAGAGATCATCTCTTCAAAGAGAATGGTGTCCGTTGCTCAAGATTGGAAGAAGTCTCTTATTTGGATGCCAAGAAAATGGCCAACCTTGACATAATGCACAATATGATTCTTGGAGCCTTGAAAGATCATTTTGTCACCATATTAAACCTTCCTGAATCCTCTTGGAAAAATATAAAGAAGAAAGCACCAGAATCATCAGATGAGGAATTAAATTATGATGAAGATGAAAGTGGAGACAATGAAGATACCAGTTAAAAACAAATTGATTCTAGAGAATTTTTTTTACTTGAAAAAAGATGCCCAGAAAGATATTCAAAATATGCAATAATCCAAAGGCAAAAAGAGAGAAAGAACTCTGGCTCTAAATAATTAAGAATTGATGGGGGAATCGTCTTCATTATCTGACTTGGATTATGTACCTGTTTCATTTTTTGTCTCCAAGCACTAGTCATGTACCTCAGCAAAGCCGCCCAATTTTATCAAAATTCCAGTTTCATTCCATTCTGCTGAAAAATCCTCAACAACTCATCAAGATTACTCCAATCCCATCTGATCAAACAAGAGTACTAAAAAGTCTTGAAGCAGCAAGTCATGGAAGTATCAAGGCTCCAGATTGGTCTCTTCTTTATAAATTCTAGATGCCCAATTTCATCCTTTCCATTCAATTTTAAGAATGTCCATTCCCAGAAACAGTTGTGAAAAATACCTTTCATTTAGTGACCTGTTTTAACATTTCCACTAGTTGGAATATCAGCTCCCAAAATGGTTCTGATTTCACCAGTAACTGGAATAAATATTTCCAAATTTTTGGGAAGCTCTTCCAGGAGCAAAATCAAAAGCCAAATCATCATCTTGCATCCCATATACCCAAGCTTGTACAAAGGTGGGGGCCTGCCCCCACATGTGCTACCTGGGCTTAGGAGCGCTTGAATGGGCTATTTTCCAAGATAAACAACAAAAATATTTTTGGTTTGTGAATTCCTTTCAGTCAAAGTTATACAGAATACCAAAATGCTGACTATAATTTTCATTAAACTCAGATGAAATACCACTTACTATATCTCAAAGGTTGTGCAGACTTTGAATGTTAAATTCCCTGATCAACTCACCAGGTGCACCACCAGATATAAATCAACTTTTAAGAATTATTGAATCATCCACCAGGTGAAATTCAATCCCAAACCTAAATCCTGTCCATTCAAACCCAGAATACTATGAAAAATTCCTCAATTATCTCAGAAATTCCATCTCTGCTACAAAATGGAAAGATTACAATCAAATCAATAGTGCCACTGAACCAAACACTGTAGCTATATCACCATGGTGGAACTATCAGAATGGTCTCCATTGGAATAAAAGGGTTTTATCAACCAACAACAGAATCAAATTCTGGAAACAGTAATGTGTCATATAATCTGCTTAAAATCTCCTTTTTGGGTCAGATAAAAACCATATTCAGTGTGGTGGATCCATATGGGTGCATAACAGGTTACTTCTTTGAAGTGAATCCATTTCAAATTGACAGGAATTCTTTAGTTCATTTGAAGCATCTCAATGTTTACAAATTTAAACATGGAACTGTAAGACAAATCATTTCTTTTAATACTTTTGATGGCCAGTGTTCATATTTCTGTCAAAATGGAATAATACTAGTCACAAAATTATATATTCCTGAAAGGTAAATTTTAAAGATGGCTGAATTACTTTGTAGTAATTTTACAGCCTCTTCAGAAGAGCTATCTAATCTCTTTGTAGAAAATTTCTTCTGAAAGCATGGCCTCCCTGATAATATAGTTAGTGATTGTGAATCCTGCTTTTTGTTGATTATTTTTCTTGATTGTTCTCAAAGATTTGTCATTTTCTGTATGTCTCTTTCCTTATTCCATTATCCTCTATCTCTACTGTGTTATCTCACAGTTGCCGTAGTCTTTGTACTCCTGTGATCCTTCTGTCTTAACTACTCACGCTGCTGTTACTCAACTGTCACAACTCACAACTCTCAACGGGTAAAGGAAACGCGGATCCGTCTAAATCACCTGACTAAAAACTCCATCATTCCACCACCCAAGTAAGTCAAGTTGAAGTTGGATCTTGCTTGAAGATCACCAGTGAAGACATCTGGATCAAATTTAAGGCAACAACCATCCTAACAATACAAACGTAGGTATTTGCTAGACCATCAACTCATCATCAGCATTGACAAACGCTGGTTGTGTTTATCAGTGCGGTTGTGTGCAATCTCAAATTATGCACTCTGCTATCAATCTTAAGGTAGCCTATGTCTTAAATCATCTCGTCCAACATAAAAATGAAGTCCAATCTAAATCAAAGGAGTCACTGGAAACCAATTCTGCCCTGTTCACTCACAGTTGACCTGATTCAGAGTACCCTCATTGCCAAAATGGCAAACATAACCCTGCTGTAAAAACCCATTCTGCTGACCACTTCTGGGAAGAATTTCCGGATCTCAAACCCAAAAAACCTCCAAATAAATGGAATTGTGGAGGCAAGAAAAAGACTCAAGAGTTGCACTACTATTCTTTCTTTTGTGGATTGAAACAGCAGAACAAGAAAAGCAATGATTGATACATTCTTGATAGTGGATTTTCCATTCACAAGAAAAAGGATTGCTCTCTATTCTTTTCAATAATTGACTAATCAGGTGATGAACTAATCAAAACTGGAAAGAAAGGCAATGGAATCCCAATTAGAGGACTCGGTTCCGTTGACTTAGATTTTGGAAAAATCAAATTAAAGCTAGAGAATTTGGCCTGGGTTTCTGATGCAACTGTCAATCTAATCTTGATGGGTGCCCTGCTTAAACAAGGATTCTCTCTGAGAGTCAATAGCAAGTCTGATCCGCCTACCTTCTTTCTGAAGAGAAAGAAAGTAAAAATCTTAGGAGGAACCATTGAAAATAATCTCCTAATCATCAATCCTTCCTCTCTTTCTGGTGTTCAAGAATGTTTCATGGACCTTGAAAAGCTCCAAGAACTGCATCAAAACCTTGGTCATGCTAGCCTAGAGAGAATGGAAAAAAATCTTGGACATGGTATTGAAAAGGAAATCCGACATGCCTTTGAATGCTTAGCATGTAAGAAAGGAAAAATCACTAAGTCCCCCTTCAAACACGAACAACAACCAGGTGAGAAAGTCTTTGACAGTTTGAATTTAGACTTAATGGGCCCGCTCAATCCACAAAGCAAAGGTGGCAAGAGATATGCACTTACCATAGTCAACAATAAATTCGGATATCTCTCTGCTTTCCCTTTACCAAGCAAGGATGCAGCGGCCAAAACAATCATTTTTGTCATTAAGAATGAAGCAAAGAAAAAGAATAGGTTCCCCATTGAAGTTGTTTCTGACGGAGGCGGGAATTTGTGAATGAAATTCTTGCCAAATTTTTCAATTCAAACGCGATTCACCACTTAGTTAGCAAACCTTAACATTCTCAGCAAAATGGAAAGGCCAAACGGGCAAATCAAACTATCATGGAATCATTAAGATCCGTTTTCAGCTCATCTCCCATTCCTAAGAGTTATTGGAACGTGTTTGTCCAGAGTTGCTGTCTAGCGTTGAATCAAATCCCGCAGGAAGCTGGAATGAAAACGCCTTGGGAAATGATGCACGGTACTACCCTGCCAGAAGACTACTTGAAGCCTGTCGGCACTGCCTGCATCTACTTGCTGAATGACACCAAAATCATCTCAAAGATTAGTGAGAAAGCTGAGGAAGGTATTCTGTTGGGATTCAATCCGCGTTTGCTATCCTACAAAGTCATGTCAAGAACCAGAAAAATCCTGAATACAAAGCACGCTCTCTTTCTCAAATCTCCAGGGCCCAAAAACACTACTCTCAATGACGACCTTGAAGACAATGCTGAAATCTTCGTGGGCACATCGACCAAGAGAGAACCAGTATTAGCGGACCTCAAGCTAGAGTCTGAATCCTTGAGCAATGAGGAGCAAGACTTCCCTGTTGAGGAAAACTCTATTCCCTCCGACTTGGAAGAAAGCTCCGGTTCATCAATTGGGGAAAGACTCCTCCATAAACTACGCAACCAACACAATCTAAAACCGCCAGAGCAATATGGCTATCATCACAACTATCTTCCCAAAACTATTTGGGAGGTGCTAAAAATACCGGAATGGGTTGCACCAGTTGAAAAAGAGCTAGCAATGGCGGAATAATTAGAGGTGTGGGAGGATGCTGAGGAATCCAAAGTAACCAACCCTTAGAATACCACTTGGGCATTCCGTGCTAAACAGGATCTTCACTTGGGTTTGACTTCACTCAAAGCTTGGGTATGCCTACTAGGGTTCAACCAACGTTATGGGGTTGACTATCTAGAAACGTTTGCTCCTATGGGTAAACTAGCTTCACTCCAAGCTCTTCTCATCTACTCTGTCGACAAGAAGCTTCCTATTCTTCAATTTGACCTAAAAGGAGCCTTCCTACATGCGCCTCTGGAAGAAAAAGTCTACATCAAAACTCCCATTGGTTTGAAAAGAAAGGCAAAGTACCTCAAACTCCTCAAATCTCTTTACAGTCTCAAACAAGCACCGCTTAATTGGTACAAGACTCTCAGCGAGTGGATAAAGAGAATTGGCTTTAAGGAGAGCGATTGTGACCCGTGTTTGTATCATCATGAAGATGGGGTCACTTCTTTATTCTTTCATGTTGATGATTTAGTTGTGGTGGGGGAGGTAAATGAGTATAAAACTCTCTTTCTGAATAACTTCAAAGATTCATCAGCTCACAAGGTGGACAACCTACTGGGGATGAAAGTTGAGAAGGATGACACCTCTATCAGCCTATCTTTACCAAATCACATTCTCAAAGGTCTTGAGGAGCTGAACCTAATGGATGCAAAACCGCTTTTGAATCCGTGACAAACCAGATTTCATCTAGTACCAGAAACCAAAATTGAGAAAGAACAATTGGAACAACTAAATGTCAACTATCAATTGCCTATAGGTTGTCTGAACTTCATAGCCACTCTAGCTCGTCCTGATATCAGCTATGCTGTTTCAAACTTGGCAAGATTCTTGGAAAACCCTGGCATCCTACATTGGAGGGAAGTAATTTGAGTTTGGAGGTACTTACTCAAAACAATAGACTACAAACTTACCTTCAAATCCAAGTGTGAATCAAATCACCTCATCACGTACAGCAATGCAACGTGTGGAGACAATCTTGACTCTTGTCTCTCTCAAACTGTTTTCATCACCTTATTCAAAGGAAGCCCTCTCTACAGGACAAGCCGGCGTCAGAGAAGCATAGCTCATTCTTCCACCAAATCAGAGTGCAATGCTCTCTCCACCAGTCATCTCAAAGCCAGATGGTTAAATCATCTTATCTCAGAAGTATGGCGAACTAACTTTGATCCACTCTTACATCTGATCAACAATAAAGGATTAAATGATATTGTGAAAAAATTTGGAACCAAATCTCATGCTAAGTATATCAATATCAAAATGAAGAGCCTACGGAATGACTGGCACAACAAACTGATTAAAATTGAACTTATCTCGCCCCAAGATATGTTAGCTGATCCATTAACCAAGGCAGCTAGTGCTTTGTCAGTTTCCAAACTGGCTAGGTACGTCGGCTCTTAACTAATACTGCTGATAATGAGTTGAGCCGGCGTGTTGATTATGTTTCTTGATTTTTCTCAAAGATTTGTCATTTGCTGTCTGTCTCTTTCCTTATTCCATTATCCTCTATCTCTACTGGGTTATCTCACACTTGCCGTAGTCTTGTACTCATGTGATCCTTCTGTCTTAACTACTCACGCTGCTGTTACTCAACTGTCACAACTTACAACTCTCAACGGGTAAAGGAACTGCGGATCCGTCTAAATCACCTGACTAAAAACTCCATCATTCCACCACCCGAGTCAGTCAACTTAAATTTGGATCTCGCTCGAACATCACCAGTGAAGACATCTGGATTGAATTTAAGGCAAAAACCATCCTAAAAATACAAACATAGGTATTTGCTAGACCATCAACTCATCATCAGAATTGACGAATGCTGGTTGTGTTTATCAGTGCGGTTGTGTGGATACAGTTTGACAGCTCTTTAGCTGTTAGTGCGCTTAACTCTACTTAGTTTTCTTAGAGGCCATAACCAGGCCTGTAGACTTACGTTTGCCTGTTGGTATTTTCAAGGATTCTCTTTCTGTCATTTCATTTTCTGGTTTCAATCACTTCTTTTCTATGATTCTTATGCTCTGTTTGACTCTTTTTGAAATGACAGCTAGGTCTAGTTTTTTAACCATCTTAATTATTTTCACTTTTATCAACCTTTTGGACCCTACTCTGCCAGCATTTGACAATTACTTCAAACTTATCAACTGCTTAGCATATTGAAATGTATGGGGAGACCAAAAAATTAAATAAGATCCTTGAATAAAATATTTTAATTTGCATCCTGTATCTACAGGAAAACTGGTCAAGATGGCTTCCATTAGCTGAATTTTCATGAATCAAATCCACTCAGTCTTCCACAAAACAGTCACCCTTTCAAACTATTTATGGAAGAAACCAAAATTTTGACTCAATTCATGTAGCACCTTCTCAACCAGCTACCAAATATCTTAATTTAATCCAATCCCTAAAATTTTGAATTGGAACTAACGTGAAAGAAGCAAAAAAACACCAAAAGGAGAAAGAAGACCAAATTTGTGTGAGAATGATTGTGGGAAAACAGGACCAATTTGTTTTATTTAACCAGTTCAGAATGGTAAAACACATGAGAATTTGAAAAGCAGTGTTGAGCACAATTTGTGAGAAAAAATAAAAAAAAGATAAAGTCAATGATCTAGATATCTGAATTTCAGCACAGAGTCATGCGAAAAATGAATTAAAAACAAACATCTCTGTTTGCAGTTGTCAGGTGCTAGTAGATCAGAGTGATTAAAAAAATTCATTGTACTGGTTGGATTGGTCTTCATTTCCGAGGAGGAACTGCAAGACCTTCTGGTTTGGTTGGGTTTGTTACCTGGTTAAAGTAAGACGTTTGGGGAACCCAAACATTGAGAATGTTGAGTTAAATGATTACTATCTTAGAGGTTCTTGCAGGTGACTCTTAAGATGTGGTAGTTACATTGAGAAGTCAAGTTGAATATTGTGCTGATCAATCAAGAGTGGTAAGATGAGGAAAAGATGGTGGTATAATTGGTGGTGGTGGAGATTTAGAATTGAGGAGTGAAGAGCAGGGCAGGTTCCGGCATTACAGTGGATCATTTTGCTTGGTGCCTTTCCCTGTAATTGGAGCTTTGGAAGCCTGGAGTTTAAGAATTTGTTTCAGTGATGCAAATTCCTAAAATTTTCACTACAGCACTAGCCTTTGAAGCAGGACAGAAGGTATGGCTCAAAGCTTGCAACATTTGCAGTAATTTTTCAACCACAAAACTCTTTGAGAAGTAAATTGGCCCCTTTAAAGTTGAGAAGTCATATCCCCTGATTCATTTAAGCGTCCATCACCTGAAAAATGGGATGCTTTCCATCTGTTCTTTCATGTCTCTCCTAGACTTAGCTTGATTCCTATACCCAAGCCAGACCCATCTCCCTCCAGATCCTGTAAATGTTCAACATCACTTAGGTTGAGAGGTAAGTTTTATTCTGGATTTCAGATTATGCAGAGGAAAAATTTCTTGCCTTGCTAAATGGAAATGCTTCCAGTCTGAAAAACATTGCACCTCTTGGTAACCAGCCCATCAACTTTGCAAATCTCCACATTTGGTGTGAAAATTTCATGCCAAGTGACCTTGAAAACCTTTACAATCTTCAATTCCATCCACTCACATTCCAACTTCATTCCATCCCCATCCATTCCAAGCCCATCACTTCTCATTTCCTCAATCCAATCTTAGACCTCTTTTTTTTATTTACAAACTCCAATTCCTCCTGGTCTTTTTTTTTCTTTTTGCTCCTTTCTTTTCTTTTCCCAAAATTTTTTTCAAGAACTACCAAAAAAATAAAATAAAGATACATAAAAAGTTTGTATCTTAAATCTAAAAATGACCCTATATTTTCTCTTCCAATTTTTCGCAAAATTCATAAAAAATTCTCTAAAATCAATAAAAATTCTTCTGTATCTTCTTCATTCCTTGAACTTGAAATTCTATGCATGATATGCATTATTGAAAAAAATTGTTCCTTGAAGACTGCCTTGTAATTTTCATTTCAAGCCTTCTTTGTTTGCAAATCCAATCCATTTTCATCCACCAATTTCTTTTATGGCCTCTTTTGTTGAAGCTTGCCTACGTCTCCAGTTAATTTCCTTGCATCAGTATTGATTTGCACCCCAACTTTGGCCTTGTTTCCTTCCCTCTGAGCCTCCAATCCAATCCCTTAATTACTTTCTCCTGTTCCATTCCCCTCTGTTCCATTCCGCTCTCTTCCATTTTTACATTCTATTTATTTCATCCACTTCATTCCTCTCCTCCTCTTCTTCAACTAAATTTATTTCACCTTGAATATTTCTCCAAACCAAGTTCATCTCAGTCTCTGTTGTTGATCAAACATATGGTGGTGGTGGTGCATGTGTATTTTTAGTGTACCTTTGAAATATCATAAGTAATATAAAGAAATATTTCATCTATTAATTTCATTCCATCTTCTTGTTCCATTTCTCAATCCTTTCTCACCTAAGGATTTATCTCAAATAAATTTGACTTCCAGCAGTGGATTTATCTGATAATCTACCCTTGGCAACAAAAATTGACTTCAAACCTCACTCTTGGATGCTATCAGACTCAACTGATGGATCACACGGGCAAAAGAGCAGGCCACCTTCAAAGGTTGAAAATTTTTGCATTTATGTTGAATTCTTGAAGCCATGGTACTACATATACATAAATCATTTCAGAAAATACAATAGTCAAGATGAAAAAAGGGCAGTATTTTGAAATCTGAATTTATAATTAATTCAATTGTAAGTCAATTTATCAACTAGATGGTATACACTTGAGGATTCACGGTAAATTTATGGAATGCTTGCAGGAGCTTGCAGTTTTCATACCCAGGCAACTGTCACGCTCCAAGCACAAATTTTATTTTCTACATCATTCATTTCAAATATCCTATTTCTCAGTAAAATCCACCTTATTCTATAAGCATAAAATAAGCAACACCCATTATTATTAGCATGTCTTCATAATACCTCCATATTATACACAAGTGACATATTCAACTTTGGAAACTCATTCTATCCCTGAATCCCTTGCAGTTTCATCAAAAAATTATTCAACCAACCAATTAATCTTGCTTCTTCTGTCTATTGACTTAAATATTCCATTCTTGGTCACGCTAGTCATAATTGATTGAATGTTGTATAAAAAGAAATATCAGTTGAAATTTCTGCTTAAGAAATATTCCTACATACTGCATCACTTTATCCATTCATTTGAATAAATTCTCTTTGAAAATTATTTTTGCATCCTGCTTTGTCCCTGTACTTGCAATTTCTATTGTTTGGACTAGCCCTACAGCCTTGGATAAACTATATTGTTTATTTTATTTAACATTTCTTTTATTGTTTTTCATTTCATCATTGATCCCTAGATGTTGAAACTTTTCATCAGTTTATGTATTTTTACCTCTGTTTACTTTATAAAAACGGCACAGTTTGTCTCTAGATTTTTTAATCAGTTAGTTAATTTCATTTTTTCTTGCATCCATTTATGAGTTCTGGTTATAACATAGAACTTGCCTTATTCTCCCTTCCATTGGAAAATACATACCTCTTGGAGATTGTTGAGACTCTGAACTAATTTTTTGCACTTTCCAGTTAGCTTTACTGTACTTACTCCTCCATTGCATTCAGCATTCTCCCATTTTTTCTCATGATCACCTAAGTTTTCCCCATAGTATGTGGGCTTGTTGTGTGACAAAAGCCTCTGGTGTGTGGTTAGAAATTTGTTTTGTGTGATTATATCCTGGGCCCACAGACAATTATCTTGATGTGTTCTGATGTTTTTGTTTTTTTTCACAAATGCTTCTGAAAGGCAAGAGTCAGATGGTACAGGCGCTACTCTGCATAGAACTCAGGATCAAGGAGGATTGATTTCAATAAAAAAGAAGAGTATTAGAATGATAAAAGGGGTTGGTGGAGGAGGAGTTGAGATGAATCCAGGAGTAAGTCTCTTAAAAATGCTGATTTACTGAATCTTGTGTTATAAACTCCAAAGGGGAAGTTTTGATAACTCTAAAATGCTGGATGGATTTCTTGTGCTGAGATGAAATTGATTGGAAGGGTAATAACCTATAAAAATGGGAATAATACCTCCCTGGGTGGGATTAGTCCATGAGGGAAGAATAGGCCATTATATGTGAGAACTGAGTAGGAGGCCTTGAGGGATGTGTGACCATTTTTGGAGGATGAAGTTCCCATGATATTCCATTAATACTAGTATGGCTGGAGGCTGTAGCTGACTGATTGGGAAATTTTACTGTTCACAAAGGTCTTAAATGTGCTGATCTGCAAGTCCAGAGACAATGGGCTTTCAATAAATGTGTATCTTCTATATATATAATATTTACCAACCCATGTACCAATTGGGTTGAGGAGAGATAGAGGATACACCAAGACATAGAGAGAGAGAGGGAGAGAGCCTTTCAGATTACATAGGGAAGGCAGGCAATTCAGGGAGATTCTTTGGGAGGTAGAGCTAGTGGATGTAGGGGTAGATGTTGGAAATACTGAGGAATGAGGGAGGCTGAGGTTACTGAGTCTTCAGTGCTAAGTTGTGTTTATGACAGCACCCCCCCCCCCAGAAGAGGAAAGGGCAGCTTGTGATGTGCATAATTGGAGGTTAGAAGAGAGCTGAGTTATTCAATATTTATGATCTTCCTTTCCCTTCACCATGTCTATCACCATCTCCACTTTTAAGCTATCAATGACTATGATCATTGAACAGATCACACACTCAATCATTCACCATGGCGCAGACCAATTTTTTACTTAGTTCATCAAAACTCCACTTCTTGTTCCTGGTTCCTAGAGACAGAAAATATTTTTGCTACCATTCTCACTCCCAAATCAGGAAAGTTTGAATCCTGTTGGAGGTAAAAGAGGCCTTTCTCTGGAATCCAAGAACCTGAAATTAACGTACTGGTTCCCATTTTGTGAGTCAAGGAAAATACTCACCATCAAAAAAAGGCTGCAACCGCCAGCAGGTTTACAACCTGGAAAGTTTTTTGGTTTGGTTTTGACTCTGAGGAAAATCTGCTTATAATTCTAGTAGGAACCTGAGAATATTTTCTTTCTACCAGTTCTTGTTATTCCAATTAAGTCTAATGAAATAATGGAATACAGAAGATATGGAACTATGGGCAATTTCAATTATATGTAATGAAACAATTTGGAGATACCATCAAAACAAGTGATTTTATTTTGATTATGTATGGGATTCAATGAAATTTTAGTGGTTTCCTACAGATTTTGTTGACTATTAATATTCTCATCAATTTAATTTTCAAAAGGGAAAATAAATTTTTTTGAAAATACCATATGTTTTTCCATGTTTTTTCCATTGTTTTGAATAAATATGTGTTTTTTGAAATTTGTAATGCTTTCATGAATTTTCAGTTCAATCATTCATTTCTTGATTGCATTGTTTTTTTATTATTCATTTTTTTTCCTGTTAATGATAATTTCAGAATTTTTCAATTCTTATGGGGTTAATTCAAAATAAAAGGGGTTAATCTTCATTTAAATTCAGTTATGTTCTTTTATGAATTGATTTTTTTTTGGTTTGTTTTTTTGTTTTTTTTCTTTTTGCTTTTTTTTTAGTTTTTTTGGATTTTTTTCCCTCTTTCAAATTTTTCAAATTTTTTTAATTTTTTTTGGGACAACGTTAAATTTGCAAATTTTCAAACCCTGGTCACTACCTAAAATGTGCGCAATTTGCGACCCAAACTGGGTTGAAAATGGCCATTAACAACCCAACTAAGTTGCAAACGGCCATTCAAGACTCAGGTGGGTTGTGAATGGCCATTTGAAACCCATTTTGGGTTGTGAATGGAAGATTGCAACCCATTTCGGGTTGCAAACCACGCCACGCAACCAATTTTGGGTTGTGAATGGCAAAAAAATAAAAAATAAAAATTGTAGAATATATTTATTTCATATCTTTAAATATAAAAATATTGAAAAACCTCACACGCCCCACCTGGCCTCAAGTTCCTTGGGTAAGTATTCATTTTTCAGGGTTGTTGTGAATGCACCTCTTGCATTGTGTTCAGTCCTCTTTTTTTGGTTTTCTTTTTTTTCAGCTGCTTTTTTTTTCTCTGTCCACTTTTTTTTTCTCTGTCCCCTTTTTGTTTTTCCCAGTCTGCTTTTTTTTTCTTTGTTTGATTTTTTTCTCTCTTTCTACTTCTTTATGTACATACATCCAACACATGTATGTTATGTAACAAGGAGGGGATCAAACAAGGGAAAACACATCAACACATGTAACATGGGCAACACAAAGGCAGCACATGTAACAGAGAATATGTAACACAACAGATGAAACAGAGGGAATGTGCAACACATGTAATGGAAAACACATGTAATGGACGCGGATTGCTCACTTGGTTCAAACTTTTGGTTTGTGCATTGAAAATATATATAAACCCCCTTCCATCCCACTTTGATTTGCTTACCCCATAACCCAGATATTCAAACCAGAAAGGGTTGTCCTATATTGAAATTAAAAAAAAAATGAGTCACTACCCAAATTCACATAGAAGAAGGTCCTCCTCCCCTTACTTTCTGGTTCCAAATTCACTACACCAATCACATTCTAACACCCATCTTTATCATTCCCATCACCATCATATTGGAGCCTCTTCCTCATTCCCACCTCCAACATATCCTCCAACCAAAGCTCTTCATACCAGGCAAAATTGTTTATGGTCATCCCCATAAAATACCAGATCAAAAAATGTTCATTATCCCATTCCTGATCTGTGCTACTTTCCACCTCTCCCTGACAACCGCATCAATCAGCATAGACGTGAATATCCTCCTCATTCTATTTCCATTCCAAAAATTACCCATCCTGATTTATTCTATGATCTACCAAACGCAGATGCACTTCCTCCACCTCCTTAACAAAATGATTATACTACTCATCAAAATTGCAACATTCCTATTTCTGTGGAATGTAACACTCATTTTTTTCACATCAATGAGTTTCTCAATGTTTATTTTGACCACTTGGAGCTGAATCAACATCAAATTGATGAAAATTTTGAGCAACTAAACTACAAAAATGACCATGGTTCCCCAAAATCTGCATCACATGGAATTGGAGAATAACTGGAAGGCCAACCAGAATATACTATTCTTCTGGAGCTCACAACATTGGGGAACCATCCAATCATGTTTGAAACTGAAGATGAAATTCAACAAGTACAGATTAGCCACTGGGTGGATGGAACCAGCTCTTTGTGAAACATAAACTCTAGAGCCCACCAGGTCATGCCAACATTGTCAAGAACTCCTTTTCCAAAATTAGACAAGCTCCCTGTTCTGTAGCAATGGACTGGTTTTAGTAAGGAAGAAAAGAACACCACTTGATTATATCCATATGTTCAAGATTGCTACTAGGGATCATCATTCCCATGAGCATCAAGTGCTCTCAAACGTTAGACTGATAAACTCAAATTTTGCCTTAACATTGATTGGTCTTAACCAAAATAATTGCAAAGCCCTCAATTTCCAAACAAGGGGAATATACACTTTTAGGTTGAATGGAACTATTCATCAGAATATTGGTAGTCTTAATCCCATTTTTGGAAATCACCTATCATTCCTCCAATGTATATATATGACAGGGAAAATGAATTTCACAATTGGTGCAGATGAGGCTCACATGTGGCACAGAATTTGTTTCTCAGGATTAAAGATATTTTACACCAAAATATTGGTTTGATAAATATGTTTCAAAGAGTTTCTGCTGAGGTTGGTCCAAATAAATCCATCAGGCTTGCTGATCCATCTTCACAAAATATGGATCAAAGAGTTTAAAACCTACCAACAGGAGACCAAATAGCTTAAATAGGGATAAAAGGTATGTTTTTTCCTATTTTTTTGGTTTCAGGTCATGAAATTGAACCTTTTCAAATGGATTTGAATTGCCCACAGGTAATGATCCTGCTCAATTGAACCATAGAGATTTTTTGATCAGGCACTCAGATGGCTCCCTCAGCAGAATCAGTTAACTGAGAAAATTGTATGACCCTCTGCACTATGTTATTTTTTATCCTCAAGGTGAATATGGTTGATTTCCAGAATTGAAAGATGAAACAGGAAATAACAGGTTCACTGCCATGAATTATTATTCAAATTTTCTGGCTTTTTGTCATTCTGATTACTCTCTTTGGCACTGGGGTGGTTGACTGTTCCAACAATATTGTGTTGACCAATACATAAAAATTGAGACAGAAAGATTATCCTATATTGGAAATAATCAAAATAATCCAAGGTTTGAGAATTTTTATGGTTTTTTAGTGGCAAGAAACCATGGGGTTGATTTGGTTCAGGGAACAGGTAATTTGGTTTCTCTGCAATTTTTGTTTTGAGATTTATGTCTCTATTCTACTAATACTTATGCATGACTTGATATTTTTTTTATCCTTAGGTCATGCTTATAACTTCCTCAATAATTTTAAGATGGACCAAGGGAAATGAAGGCTCAATATCAAGATTCTATGGCTATGGTTCAGCACGTGGGAAACCCTCATCTTTTTATAAAAGTCACATGTAACCCAGAATTGCCAGAAAATCTACATAACCTTTTCCCAAGTCAAAAAGCACAGTGTAGGCCAGATATTTTATCATGTGTTTTCAACTCAAAATTGAACAGGATCTGTGATGAAATATTCAAGGATGGAATCTTTGGAACCACAATTGGAAGCACTCATTTCATAGAATTTCAGAAGAGAGGCCTTCCACATGGTAACATCTTGGTCATCCTGAATCATGACCACAAGCCCAGAACAGCTGAACACATAGACATGATTTTTTTTGCAGAGATTTGTAATGAAAGAAATCAGCCTTGTCTTTTTCAACAAGTTAAGAGACACATGCCACATGGGCCATGTGGTATTTTGAACCTTGAATCACCTTGAATGGATAATGGTACATGCAGGAAGGGATATCCCAAAGCCTTCTTCCTGGAAACCATCATGGGTGAAAATTCCTATCCTGTCTATCAAAGAAGCCAAGATGGAGTTACAATATCTCTCTTCAACAAACAAAGAAGCCTCTCATTGATGATTCCTGGTTTGTCCCTTCCTATCCATATCTCTTGGAAAAGTATCAATGCCACAACAATATAGAAGTATGTGCAGATATTTTAGCTGTAAAATATCTGTAAAAATATCTCTGTAAGGGCCATGAACTTTTTACTGTGGTTTTGGTCAAAAATCTGATTAAATCAATTGTTTTAGAGATTAAAGATGGGTTTCTGCACCTGAGGCATGCTGGAAAATTTTTTCTTTTAAATTGTCTGCTATTTCAGCTGCTTTTATATGACTGGACATTCACCTGCCTGACCAAAAAGATGTATTTTTTGAAACTGATGAAGCCCTGGATGAAGCGGTTCAAAATCAAACCATTATAAAACCATTCTGAAAGAATATTCCAAAAGAAATTCCATTGACCCTTTGGCAAGGACAAACAAATATTGTGATTTTCCACAAAGTTTCACATGGCATCCCCAGAGAAAATAATGGATGCCAAGACAGAGAGGTTTTACAATTGGAAGGATATAATCTGTTTATCCTGCTGATGCTGAGAGGTGGTATATCAGATTTTTGTTGAATAATTGTTTGGGTGCAACTTCTTTCAATCACCTACAGCAGGTAAATGAAATATCTTTAACAACTTTCACAGAGGCTGCATTGGAAAAGGTCTACTTGAGGATGATCATCATTCGGAAATAAAAATTGAAGAAGCTGCAGAATCTCTTGAACCTGCTGAGCTAAGGAGGTTTTTTGGAATGCTTTTAGCACTTTTTCAGACTTCAACCCCACAACTCCTATGGAATTTGATCTTTCAATTTGATTTTTGATAATTCAATTTTTTCTGCAATCACAGATCAAAGAGTTCTCACCAATGATATATTAAAATCCATAACACCTATTGTTTTTCAAAATGAAGGAAAAATTGTTGGAAAAGCTTTTCCTGAGCTTCAAAGAATTGATCAATCAGTGGAGAACCAAGGAACAACAGGAACTGGATCCTTTTGGAAGAACAAAGTTTTGTAATAAATCAATCATATTTGCAAAAAATTTCTATTCTAAATCATAGACAGAAGCAAATATTTGATCAGATCATGCATGCATGCAATTCCTCTCCCCCTCCTAATTCTTTATTGATGGACCTTGTGGATCTTTAAAAACATTCCTATATAAATGGTTTCTTCCCTCTATCAGATCACCTAGAAGAATAGCTATGTCATGTGCTGGTAGTGAAGTAGCTGCCATGAATTTACCAAATGGAGAACACTCATCTCACCTTTGGAATTCCCTTGATTCTAAATCACTCCTCTGTATCAAGAGTGTCAAAGAACTCTCAAAGGGCTGAAGCTCTAAAAAAGGCTTCTTTAATAATGCTGGATCAAGCATCTATGAGACATAGGCATGCTCTGCAGTTAGTTGACAGGCTACTTCAAGAACTCACAAAATCTAACCTACCCTTTTGAGGAAAATGTAAAATTTAAAAAGACCTGAGCTCTAATGAGATGAAAGGATTAAAGGATGAGTGAAAGGGGCTTGTAACGTCAAGTGTAACAGACCTGAGATCAGGAGGAAAAGGACACTCTGGTTGATGTGTTGGCTGAACAGATCATGAATTCCACTTGATAGCACTGGTGTTTATAAAGAGTGAATACACAATAGGCTGACAAGTGGTTGATTACAAAAGGAATAAGTTAAAATGAGCATAAGCAGTTCAAGTGACATGGTAAGTGAAATGCTACAACTAAAGAGTCTGATAACCATCACTAAACAGTGTGATAATAACAATACTACAACACAGCCCAGTTGCATTTTACCCTGTTTTTTTAGTACTTTTAAAGTTAATAATAATAAGATCAAATCAATCTAATCAATGGTACTCTGAACTCCAGTGAAAGTCACATAAATGAAAACTAAAATTCTAACACACCCGCTTGACTTGCACTGGAGGAATTTACTGTCTGAAATGAATCTAACTCTTTTTCTTCAATTAAATTTATGTTCTACCAACTCTTGGAATTATTCTAAATACAGGTTAGTGACTGATAATGAGATGAGCTGATTGACTAGTAAACTTCCTGGGGCATATTTGAATTTAACTGCTATGTTTAAGTATGATATCTACTATTTGCAGGAAAATTCTTCAGTTCAAATGTGATTGACTTGTACAATGCGTTGAATTTTTTGAAGGTTGGATTTGATTGTGTAGAATTGATAAAATTGAGTTGGTTGATTTTTGGAGTTGAGTACTGGAATGATTGTGAAAATTGATGGATGATTGATGAAGAAAATAAAGTGTAGGCAAAGTGTCAACACAGCAGGGAAAATACAGACCAATCCTCCCAGGACTAACTGAAGCAATTTTGAGGTTAATGGTGATCAGGTTGAGTTGGAAGAATGAAGAATGCTGGTGAGAAGATAAAGGAGAAGAAGACGGTCAATGAGATGAGTGGGGAGATGAATGGTGCTTGTCAAAGTTGCAGGGCCCTCTGGTTGGACCAACAGTACAAAAGTTGACCAAATCCAGTTGGATGATAACTTGAAATTCTAGTGAGTTTACTTAGCAGCCGCTCACATTGTTCTCGCGTCCAAACGGAAAATTTGAGTTCATTGGTTGATTGTCTGATCATTTCCAACAGCGTATGATGTTGCTTGCAATTGAGGAGTGGCCATGGACCTTCCATTGATCAATGCCGCATTTTTCAAGAGCAAGAAGAATCATGAGTACTGGATTTTGAAGTCATGAGGCCAACGGGAAGCGCTGCAAAACAAGTGAGAACGTCCAAGCTCAAGCGATTAATTCGAGCCCATTCTTGATGAGGATGATCTTTGGCAAGGAGGCTTCTCTCCAGAATCTCACAGATGAAATTAACAGACCAAATCTTTGACGGGATCAATCTCAGGATCACTCAATCTATGATTGCGCAAGAACTTGAGTAAGCCGGTGATTTGACCAAGCCTTCAATTGTTCAGAAAACTGTCAAATTGATAACCCGTTAAAGTTTAATCTAAGAGGATCACCACCAAATGCCAAAGTTTGGCTTGTCTAGCAATATTGATGATTCTTAGTAACTTCAGCATTGTGATTGATCTATTGAATTTAATGAGAAAGTCGACAAGATTGAATCCGACTCAAGATCCAACTCTATCAAATTCCACCGGTTTAGGTGGCAAAATGGCTTTTTGACATTCACAAGAGGGGGGTACGTTTAATAGGAAGGCGCGACGACGAGCTCGAAGACTGTCGAGCTTTCTGATCAGCTTGAGATCATGATGATTGGAGTTTGATGGGTAGGAATGGGGAGGCGTGTCATCCTCAGAGACCAATCAATCAAAAACAATAAAGCTGTGCTAGGTTATCTTGATTGTTCAATCAGAGTTTATGGCTGATGCTGTCAAAGCAGATGGATAGGATGAGCATCAATGTCAATGACAAGGCTCATCCCCATCTCACCACCTTGCCAAAAGAGTCAAAGACAAATTTCTGGATGAGACTATTGAAGGCAACCAGTTGAATGAAAGATGGTTGGCTCAGGTTGAGCATAGGCTTTTAAACATGTAAAGTTTAGAAAGAGCTGAGCACTAATGAGATGAAAGAATTAAAAAATGAGTGAAAGGGGCTTGTAACGTCAAGCGTAACGGACCTGAGATCAGGAGGAAAAGGACACTCCGGTTGATTTCTTGGCTGAACAGATCATGAATTCCACTTGATAGCACTGGTGTTTATATAGAGTAAATACACAATAGGCTGACAAGTGGTTGAGTACAAAATGAATAAGGTAAAATTAGCATAAGCAGTTTAAGTGACATAGTAAGTGAAATGCTACGACTAAAGAGTCTGATAGCCATGACTAAACAGTCTGATAATCACAATACTACAAAACAGCCCAGTTGCATTTTATATGTTGTTTTAGTACTTTGAAGTTAACAATAATAAGATCAAATCAATCTAATCAATGGTACTCTGAACTCCAGTGAAAGTCACATAACTGAAAACTCAAATTCTAACAGAAAAGTGATGGTTCTTGATGGTAACTTTAGGCAAATTTTACCTGTGGTTCAGAAGGGCACACGTCCCCAAATTGTTGATGCCAGTTTGGTCAATTCTTCTTGCTGGAGACATTTCCAGGTTTTGCACCTTACTTCAAATCTGTT
The DNA here is from genome assembly GCA_025617555.3 of Puccinia polysora. Lineage (NCBI taxonomy): Eukaryota > Fungi > Basidiomycota > Pucciniomycetes > Pucciniales > Pucciniaceae > Puccinia > Puccinia polysora. The sequence goes on from CM062629.1 coordinate 42,922,649, forward strand.
TGCTGCAGGGGATCTAGATAACCAGAATTTCTTATTCAATTTTGGAGATGGTTGAAATAATATACAGGTTTCAAACCAAATTTTGCTTCCTCATCAAATGGTCATTCATGGTTATAGTGAATATGAAGCTTTGGTTAGATTAATCAGCAATTCTTTTTGAAACTTGCGCCATACCTGCTTCAAAGATGGTTATCTCATGGACCATGTTATTTTTTGATGCAAGAATAGAGCAGTTTACAAAATAAATAAATTGCTATTGGATTCTCTCCCTGGAAATGAAGAAAACCAAACTATGAAGACTTAATACAGCCATGACTCTGTTGAAGATGATACTCAACATCAATACCAACAAGAGTCGCTGAAAACATTATTTCTTCCCAAATTTCCTCCTCATAGCTTAACTCTCAAAGTGGGTGCCTCTAAATTTTTTTTGAGAAACATGCCACAAAAAATTGGGCCTTGCAATGTAACTCCCTTGATTTTTTTCAGATTGGAAAGGAATTTTATAGTTGCAAGGATTGCAAATAGTGATTCAATATGAAGGATGGCTGCCGTTCCGGGAATTCCCTTGATTACTGAACCTGATGAAAATGGCCTTCCTTTCAAGTTGATTTGCAAACATTTTTGAGTAAATTAAAATAAAAAAATCTCAAGGTCAGACAATTTTCAATGTTGGTCTATATCTGCAAGATCCAGTGTTCAGCCATGGTCAGTCATATGTAGCATTTACAAGGAGCAGGTAAAGCTGCTCAACAAGGGTAGTGTTATCACTGTCAGCTTTCTACTATTACAGAGAAAGCTGCAAAAGTAACAGAAATAACATGAAAATAATAATAATAAAATTAACCTAAGAAAGAGTAGGAAAACCATAAAAATTATTGCAAAAATGGATTTTCCACCCAAAAGTAGGTAGGGTCCCTCACTGACCCCACCCTTCAAATTACACTCCTTATATTTTTAAATAATGAAGGAAAGAAAGAACATAATACCACGGCACTATTATTGAACTTTTTGGACAATTAAGTATTTCACATGTATTGTCACTTATACGTTTCACACCTAAAATTCAGTCACAATTGAGGTGTTGTGTATATTTTAGGAGTTACAGACAGAAATTAATTCTGTCACAATTCCCGCAAACAGCCGAGGCAGCCAATAAACTCACGCGCGGCTGAGCGACAGCATTTTCACCCTGTAAAATCTGTGTACGCAGCCCCAGGCCTCTGATAAGTATGCAGCCACGGGACTACGGGTTGACAAAGTGACAGGCGGCCTGAAAAACCTAGTTATGGCGTAAACATGCTACAACCTAGACGGGAACATTCTACATATGTAATAAATGTTCCCATGGATAGTAGATAGTCTAAAAATATATCAAATTATATAAAAATACCTAAATAACCTTTACACATATTTTTTATTAAATATAATTCAAAGTACCAAAAATGTCAAAAATAAGATAATGACTACTGCTAGAAATATATTAAAATAATTTAAGAAACTATTATGAGAATTTCTAGAAATCAATATTTTTGTGACATACTAAAAAAACTAATGATATAAAAATATTACATGAATACCCATCACTTATTTTTTTAAGTAATTATTTTAGTTAATCAACTGAAATTCAAAAATGAGGAGGAAAATCAATATAATGACTTTTACTCCAGTTATTAAATATATAATGAGAACTCACCTGACACCAGAATATCCGTAGGAATTTCTATTGAAATAATTCTTAACTTACTGGGAACATTTACTGAGGATAATTACTTAAATAATAAATAAAATGGAAGGATTAGTGTTATTCACATGTCCAAAATTCAATTTTAAAGTAGAATAATTCCCATACCCTGTGGAATTAGATGCTACCCGTGCTACAGCACCAAGAACACTTGACAGGCTGCCAATTTTTACCCTGCTAGCCTCAGTGTCCATACCTTTGAGCCCCTGTACCCCTCAGAAGGAAAATATTGGGGCTCCAAAAGCTACAAATAAGGAGCTCTTTTGAGGATATTGATAACCAGAGATCCAGTTATATTTACATCCAGAAACCACGCCAAGGTAATCAAATACTTATAAGATATAATTAAGTGATTTATGGCTTTAGTCTGATTAATAATATCTGTCCCCAACCCTTTTTATTAATTTAAACTTCTGAACAACCTTATAACCCCAGTATACCGGTTTAACCCATCAGTGCACGTCCCAAACAGGTACCCAAAGGATTTAATAATATACCAGTGAGTCTTATTATCCTTTCTCTGTCGTTGAAGCTTGGTTACAAATCCCTGCCACTCCACCGTGTATTTCATATACATATTATCTTTGGGAAAAATATCCTTTAAGAACATAAATTAAAGGTTTGAAAGTAACCAGGCCTAAGTGTTTTCATACTGAAATCCCTGAAGAGAGGTGTTAAAGATCCCAAATATAATGTTGGCCCCTCTATAAAAATATTTTATAATCAATTTATCTATATTTATTTATAACAATAAACCATATCCAAACCAATTAACCTTGCAATAAGCCTATCCAAATATTTTACAGATTTTTGCTTCATTTATTTAATAATATATTTATTATTTATTCTATTACCTCTAATAGCCAAAGGATAGCAAGGATCTTGGAATTCAAGAGGCTGACAAACACACAGAGCTGAAAGCCAAATTTCATTTGAAACTGATAACATTTTTTACAATGAAGTTTTAAATGCTTTACATCCCTGAAACTCATTAATTGTAAATCTAAATTGGGTTTGATCTACTCCTAAATCAAGAAATTCCCATGTTTTTTTTTAATTTAATGCTGATTTTATTGAAAATTAAAAATTAAATTTATTTTTTAACTGAATCATCATGATTTAATTTGAAAATTTAAAATTGTCTGCTAATCAGCGGCCAAATATTATTAAAGCCCAATTAGTCCCCAAATTAAATCCCAGAAACTAATGTGTTTAAAAATTATATTTTGTTAAACTTACTCCTGAAATCAATCAATTGAAAATAGCTCAAAAATGTTTCAATGGAAAATTCAAAACTTTTTTCTCTTTCAAATTTTTACTATCAAACCACATTCTATCCAAATTATTAAATTCCAGTCAGTCCCCAAATATTTTGCCAATACTCTAGTAAATATATATTTTTTTATATATTTATTTTGAATTTAATTGATTAATTTATATTTAATATTTTTTTTATTTTTTATTTCTCAATTAAAATCAAATTAAGAAATAATAGATAAAAAAAGTAAAAAAAAAAAGTAATATGTAGGTATATAATATAACTTTTTGCAACTCAGATGGGTTTCAAACAGAATGTTGCGCCCATTTACGACCACAGGTTTGCGAATTTAACATTTTCCTTTTTTTCATTTTTTGATTTTCTAAATTTTTGTTGGTTTTTTTTTATTTTTTTTATTTTTTAATTTATTTATCTTTGATTTTTTTTTAATTTTTTAATTTTTCTGTTTTTATTGATATATTTATTTTTTTATTTTTTTCAGACCTCTCCCTGTTGAAACATTGGAAAACTTATCTCAAGTCTTCCATCTTTGCAATAGTTGTTCCCTGGCGCGCCTCCTCTAACAATGGGGGGAGTTTGCTGGGGGTTGATTCTTCCGCAAGCCACCCTTGGCGCTGTGGAAAAATTAGGTTAAGTAATCCATTGTTCCAAAAGTTTTTCCCACAATGTGGTGGTTATTTCTAGACACAAATCCAAGGAGGAAAAAAATAGACATCTGAATCAGGGGCTCAACAGTGAGCAGAAATGGATGCTGCAGAACAATAGGGTTTTAAATTAAAATTTAGGTAGTTGATTACTTGGGCGGGGAAAAGAGGGCTCATAATTTGTGCACTTGTGGGTTCCGCAGCAAATAACTGAGCTGAGTTTGTGTTTTGGCCTTTGCTGAAGCAATACCTTGATTTTTGTATTTTGCAGAATCAATATCTGGAGACTTGCCTTTTGTGGAATGGTAATTGTGGTCGCTATATATCCTCTTCTGCACTTATGAATTTAGCAGTAAGAATCCAAAAGCAAGCAATTGGAACTAAGGAGTATTTTTCCAAAAATCTGAATATGTGGTATGCATCAAGATAGCAGGGAAATGTGATCCTTGGGAAAATTGAACACTACAATTGAGGAGTTTGCATGCGGATCAACAAAGATATGTAAGGAAGATTGACAGGGCTCTTTGATTATGCCGTATAGAGTATTGATGGGAATCTGCTGAGGAAGAATGAAGGGATCTGTCATTGGAAATTCATCAGCCCACATAAATTGGTGAGGTCAAAGTAGGTTGTGGGAATTCAACAGATATAATGTATGCAGAAAGATTGGCTAGTAGGATCAGGACTGATAGTGGGCCAGGTCATTGCAGAGCGCCTTAGGGAGGCAGTGTAGGAAGTCAGTATTTTTTAATTTCCTTTTGTTTTTCCAAGTTTTAATTTTGGCATTTTATATAAAAGGAGTTTTCTGCTTAGTGGAGGGAACAAGTATCATCATATGCTGTCATAATTTTACGGAGTTCATTTTCATCATTGTATATTGGTGTATTCTTTTTATAATTGGAGTTTCTTCTGTGTTTAAAAGTCTTAAGAACTGTCTCTTAAGTAAGCTAGGAGTTATTTTCAGGGAATAGTTCAAGTGCAGATATTTTTGGGGAATCTGTGCTAGTTTATTACTGTTATTTTTTTTCAAGCTAGAGAAGGGAGCTTCTGTAGGATACGGAGCAGAAGTGTAGGCATTTTCTCTGGTTTGGAGCAGGTATTGTAACTAAGGGGCTAGAGGAGTATCTGGTACTGGAGCAGGATTGGTGCAGACATTGATTTTAGCACATAATTTCTTTCAACAATGTTGGGATTCTTTGTGGGAAATTCCTTCATAATTTAAAATACCACCTCAGCCAGGGGTGAAGTTCAAATTTACTATTTGTTTTTTTAACATTATTCAGTTTGGGATCCATGATGATTGCTAATTTTGAGGCTGGAATGAGCGGGAGCTCCCTTGAAACTCACCTACCAGTGGTAGCAGCAGGTGCTACCTACCAGAAACCTCTGCGTCAAAGCACAATTCTGGTTTTTCCGCCTCCAAGAGCAACCACCCAAGGGAAATTGAAATATATGGTACCAAAGGAAAATTCAAAAGTTAGCAGAGAAAAGATCTGACCATGGATTTTCCCGTGGTTAGGTTCTGTCCAGAGGATGTTCATCCATTTCTGGACTGGTTTTAGAACAAGGCCAATAGCCAAGACGCAAATGTGGTGGACTGGCTTTGGAAAATTCTGAATTTTATCCCAAAAAAGGACAACTTGCGGGACATGGAAGATATGTAGCATTATCAGAAAAGGGATGGGAAGAAGCTGTGGAGTTAAATAGTAGAGAAGTGTTGGGCAAGGAAACAGAGGTTCTGGGAAGGGGATCACAAGCTTCTGGCATCAGAAACAGCAAAGGCCAGAGCAGTAACCCCTAGAACCTTTTTTTGTGTGTAATGTTCTTCATTGGATTGAAAAGTAAGGTACCTCATCCGCAACAAGATTTTGGAAGACCACACAGGTTTTTTCAAAAGATCCTTCAAGCGGGGCATCAGTGCAGAGCTATGGGGGAGTGACAATAGGAAGCTTTACAATGGCAGATTGATCCAAAGGTTGGGGAATGGGGGATTAACCCTCCTTCCAGACATGAAGGATATTTGTGCAGCAGTTGTGCGCAAATTGGAACTCACAGAAATCATGAAGGAGGACCCATAGAAGCTGGCAAAGGAGGAAGATTTTAAGAAGTGATTCTGACATGCAAGCAGGGCTTGGCACAGAGGGGACTCTACTCTCAGTAGGCTTGGGGGAAGCAATACTGGAAGGGGCTACAAGGAGAATGGTAGGAATGAATTGAAGATAAGGTGCTGATGACACTTGCTGGGATGTATTCCTAGTAAGATATAGTAAACTGATTTCTTGGGGAACAATCAGGAAGAAGGAAGAGAAGGCCATCTTAGATAGACAAGAGGTTTGGGATTGCATCAGCAGTACAAGTGATTGGGGCTCAGACTACATATGTGATTTCATGGGAACAGTCTAGGTAACAGAGAGGGCTGATCAGGCATCCTACTACATTGGGATAGGCTGCTTACTAAATTGTTGCTAGGCTACAGGTCTGGCTGCCTAAGTTGGGAATGTGAAGGGAGAGGATTTACAGTGTACATTAAGGTCATGAAAATATGTACAAAGTAGAGAGAGTATGTAATACAACCTGCAAGAATATGTATATAAGGATTCCCAAAGGATAACCCATGATAGAGTATGGGTTAGACATAGTTAATAAGGTTGAATTATGTGCATAACTGGGAGATTAAGTATGTGCAAGCCTATGGGGTCTACCTGGATAATGTATCAGGTTAGACTATATGTAGATATGTACTTCATGAAGATCCTGAGGTATATAGTCACTGGAGACATATTGATATAAGTCTCCCAAGCCATGAGGTTGAAGTTCCTTGGAAAGTAGACAAGGCCTCAGGGTTAGATTGGGTTTCCCAAGTTTAGGCTGAGTTAGATGTCAGTATGACAGTACCCCCTGGTGAATATGAGGGCATACCCTGATGACCATAAAAGGGGAGTTGAAGAGGCCATCCATGTTTTTCCTTCAGCCATGGTTAATTTGAGCTTTCCTCCTCCCTACCCACAACCATCACCACCATCCACCCAATTACCATCATTATCTTCCTACACCAAATCACATAAACCAACCAATCCAATGGTGAAGACCAACAACTATTATCTAGTCCAAAAGTATTCACCAAGTTTTGATAGGTTTACCAATCTGGAAAAAATCTGTAAACCAGTATCAACATAACTCAAACAAAGGTGAAAGTTGTAGAAAGTATGGAAGAGTATGTGATATGGATAAGCAAATCAGGAAAGCCATTGGGGCAACCTTATGGCTCCTGGAGATGAACCAACCTTTTAAGGTGAAGGAGGCTCCAGATGATGATGCCATTACTGTGGGCTATTCATTCAGACTGGATGGATCTTCAGGTAAGTATTGGAAGATTGCTATTTTGGATGATTTATTTACTGATTTTTGGTGCTTGTAGTTTGACTGATGCAGGAGCAGTTAAAGAAAGTGCAGGATAAAAGAGAGAAGTTGTGTCAAACTGGACATTTGGCAATAGACCGTACGTCAAAGCTTCAACAGGAGGAGCCTGGAGAGGGATTTATAAGGTGGGGAAACCCTCACATAGATTTGGATGAAGATATGATTGATTTCCCATCAAAGAGGCTTAGATATAAGGATGCGATTAAAACCATCAAAACTGTCAAAAGAGTTTGTTGAAGGGTCAAAAACGTCAAAGGAAATCCTCAAGGTTTGACCTGCTGAAGCGTCAAAGAAATTTATTGAAGAATCAAACATGGTTTTTGAAGCTTTGAAGATGTAACTGTTGATCCTTTTCTTTGACCACCCAAGCATCAAAGGTTGAACTGTTGAACCTTTGCGTCAAGCTGTTGAAAAGATCTGTTGGAGCGTCAAATTTTGACCTGTAAAAGTTTCCTTTTGAGCTGTAAAAGAAGACCGTTGAAGCAATGAGGAAGATAAAGATGCCAAGGGAAGTTTGGAGATGGAGTTGAGTGAAATGGGGGATGATAGAGAAATACCAAAAATATTGGTAAAGGAAAAGAGAAGGAGGCCATCTTCAAGTAAGAGTGAAGATCAGATGCCTCCTTGGAGTAAGAAAATTCAAGAAGCAAGATGAAGGAATTGGAGTTGAAGATGAAAATGGTAGAAGATAAAAGAAATAAGAAGAAGGAAATTCAAAGGAGGAATGATGCAGAGGTTTGGTTGGAAGAAATCAAAATTGGAAAAAGGTTGTTGGAGATGATGGAGGGAAAAAGTTTAGAGACTCCTGTGGGATTATATAAATAAAGTACCAAATAGCTTTCTGGCAGTCCTTGAAGGGGAATTTAGTATTACTTCTCCTCCTTTAGAGTATTAGTATATACTAAGAGTGTTTTTGAATTGCCTTCCCTTCTAGTACTGTAGTAAGTCTGCAGAGTAATTTCTTCAAATTGATGGCTGGTTTCTTTGAGACTTAATTTAGTTCTGAGATCAGACCTAGATTAATTGATAACTGTTCTTGGTTGGATTTGTTGAAGAATAGACCAGATTTATTGGGTTATTGGTTGGTTATTGATAAGATATGTTTGATCTTAACCAGTATCCCAATATTAAAGGTTTCAAGGGTTATATCAAAGGGGTGATTCAGGAGAGGACCTAAGAATGGGTTTACCAACAGGGGGCTGGGTAGAGGGAAGTTTGGTAGTTTATTTTTTTGTGCTCTCTTTCTTTGTAAGGTTTATTTATTTATTAATGAATTGTGTTTCTTTAATATGGTGCTGAATATTTAGGTCACAGAAGAACCCTTATTCAAGCAAATTTTGGATGGTTCTGATTGTTTCAAGGTGTTTTATAACTTGGTTTCTGATTTATTGTTTCCTTATAATTGATTCACTAGTAATATTTATCTGGGTGGGTACCACAGATTGATGATGAGATGGGATGAGCTGGGGATAGCTGATTAGATGGCATCTTCATAAAACCTGGATGGGGCATAGATGCCCTCCTTAAATAGAAAATCTAGTCCTCAGGGGATGCTTGAGGCTTCCCCTGAGGGTTCCCTAGGGTTTCCCCTGTTACAGTGGGATACAGGTACATGAGACATTTTAGCTGGTTGGAAAAAGCTTTCACAGTTACATGAGGCATTTCTTCTGGTTGTGAAAAGCTTGTACACGGGTTTCATGCATGAAAAGACCTCCATAAATTGATGTATTTCTGTGCAATACTGGTGGTTTGTTTGGTTCTGGTTGAGACTGGTCTGACTCCCTCCTGCCTATATTACTCCTGTATACTTTGGCACAGCCTCCTGTATGTGTATTTGCATGTTTGTTTGGTTCTTCTTGAGTATGGTTTGGTTTCCTCCTGCATATATTGATCCTATATACTTCTGAAAAGACTCTTGTATGTATATTTTCATGCTGGTTTGGTTCTGGTTGAGACTGGTGTCACTTCCTACTGCCTGCACTGTTCCTGTATACTTCTGCACAGCCTCTTGTATGTATATTTTTCCTTTATTCTTGGTGAGGTGATGGGTTCTGACTGCTTGCACTGCCTCCTGGACCTGTATCTTTGTATGTGACTGGATCTGGACTGGTTGCACTGCCTCCTGGATCTGTATTTATGTATGCTGATGAGGTGACTGGATCTGGACTGCTTTCACTGCCTCCTATGTCTGTATTGATGTATTCTGGCTGAGGTGACAGGGTCTGACAGATTGCACTGCCTCCTGTACCTGTATCTTTGTATGCTGATAAGGTGACAGGGTTGGTTTATGGTCCTGTTCTCAAGGGTTAGCTTTCACTGGTATGTACTTGAGGTTTTCCAAGGTATGCCTTATGTTTTCCACAGGGCTGTGACACCTTGTTGGGCATTAGTTGCCATAGTTGAAGGTCTCTTGGGCTTTATCTTCTAATCCATGAGAGATAGAGGGGTAATTTGGCGGAGTAACTATGGGTTATTTGTGATGTAGAATCCATTTCTGAGGTGAATTTGAGGGCTTCATCTGTTTTTACAATATAGAAGTGAGCCTGATGGCTATAGGACATGTTTGGAATACCACAACAGATTTAGAGAAGATTCAGTATGGAATGAAGATCAAGTGAATCAATCTTTAGAAGTTTATAGTGGGAATTCTATAACTCTAAATTTTCATCTTCAGAAGGGTCTGAAGAAAGGATAGGGTAGTGAAATAAGGAAAGAAAAGTATGGATTTTTAAAGGCCAGGAAAAAATAGGTTTTAGAGATACAAAAAAGACCAGCTGATATTTTAGCTTTAGCTGGTCATACTTTTGAAGTGGTGACTACTTTAGGAGGACCTAACTCTTATAAAGTTAAAAAATTGAATCTGGTAAATACATTGATATCTAGATTAAAATAATTAGAAGATCTGGATTAAAATAATTAGAAGACCTAGGGTAAAAGAATTCAAACAGTTGATGTGTGAAGCTATATGAAAATTTTTTTATAAGATTTTTTAATATTATATATATCTTTTGCTTTATTTTAGTCAATATTCTTTTTGTTGAGCTTATTGTCTTATCATTTATTATAATTATCATTATTTTTAAAATTTTTTATTATCATTTTTTTTGAGAGAAGAAATTGAGTTTATTTTTTTTGCCTAAGTACAGAAAACAAGAAAAAGGAAATGGATTATGAAATATGTTTGAAAGATATTTTTTTATATTAATGTATAATTAAAATTTTTCTTTTGAAGAGTGGATTTGCTTTATATATTTTAAGGATGCTTTTGGTTTTAAGTGATAGAGTGTATGGAAATATTGAAGTAAGGTAGGAAAGTTGGCAAGATTAGAGTGAGCTTCCCAATTTTTGCATTCCTCATCATTTTTCAAGCCTTTCCATTCAACTAAGTATGTTAATTTCCCCTTCTTAAGTCTTGAGTCAAGTATCTGATAAACTTCCAATTTGTCTTCCCCATTGATTTTGAAAGGTTCAGTTGGTGGTTGGTGCTGGGAAGAAAGTGAGTTGTCCTGCTATGGCTTGAGTAAAGAGAAATGGAACACAGGGTGAATAGTGGACCATTTTTGAGAAAGTTGAAGCTTGAATGAATTTTCTCCAATCCATTGTGTAATCAAAAAAGGACAAAAACATTGCTCTGAAAGCTTATTACCTTGGACAGTTAGTTTTGATATTCTTAGAAGAGAGAAAAACTTTGTTTCCAACAGCAAATGAGGCAGGTAAATCACTTCTTTTTAGGTCAGAATATCTCTTATTGGTTTTAATTGACTTTTCCAGCTCAGATCCTAGTTGTTTCTTATTAGAGTCAATCTGAGTTATGTAGTGACTGGCAGGTTGGTTGTCTACTACATGGAGGCTGTCAAAGATGGGGTGTTGAATATAAATGGTGAAGAATGGAGATTGATTAGTAGAATTGTGAGTGCAATTGTTGTAAGAAAATTCAGCAAGCAGGATCCAGGTATCCCAGTTTTCTTGGTGATAACCAACATAAATCCTCAGAAATTGTTCTAGGATCTGATTTACCCTTTCTGTTTGGCCATCTGTCTCAGGGTGATAATCTGTGGAGATATTTATTTTTATCTGTAATTTTTCACATATGTTTTTCCAAAAGGAGGAAAAAGATAAAGATCCTCTGTCACTGAAAATGTCAGTTGGGATCCCATGTTTAATAAAAACATAAGGGATTAGCAGGTTAGCCAACTCCACATAGGAGATATGGGTTCTGGTTTTAATCAAGAGAAAAAAGTTTGAAAAACAATCAACTACCACAAGGATTGAGTCAAATCTATTGGAAAGTGGAAGTTGTGAGATAAATTTGATGGAGAGTGAAGTCCAGGGATAATCTGAGATTTTTAAGGTTTGAAGGATTCCAAACTTCCTGTGGTGACTTGGTTTGTTTCTGCTGCAAATATAACAAGAATAAGCAAAATCTTTGATGAAGGAAGTCATATTTTCCATGTGAAACCTCTTTTGACTAGATCAATTGTTTTGTCTTGTCCAGGTTAACCAGAGAGAGGGAAGTTGTGTCTTTGTCAAATTATTTCAAGTTAAAGTTTTTCATCTTCTTTGGGGATTGCTATTCTTTTTTGGATAGTAAGAAGTCCAGTGTCTGGATCTATGAGATAAATCTTTCATTGTTTCTTTTTATGTAGCTTCTTAATAATCTCATGGGTTGATTTGTTGAAGATCTGTGATTGAATTAAGTTTTCCAATTGTACATCAAGCTGTTAAGTAGAAATGAAGAAAATCCTGGAAGGTTAAAATTCCGTCTGTTTCAAGAGGTGTTTGAAATTTTCCGGATTCTCTTCTGCATGGGGAATCTCCCCCTTTGGATAAATGTTGTCTTGACTTGACAAGACATCAGGCACTATGGAGTGCTTTCCAGTTCTGTAAACTATGGTAAAGTCAAATTTGGAGTGAAATTCAGCCCAGCAGGCTTGGCAACAAGTAAAGAATTTGGAGGTCATAAATAATTTTAGAGACAAATTATCAGTGATAACTTCAAAAGGAGATGAAAGAATGAGGAGGGAAGCTCTCCAGATCTTGATAGCGCATAAAATTGCAAGAAGTTCTTTATTGTGGATTTCAAAGTTCAGTTCAGAACTACCCAAATTTTTGCTGTCAAATTCGATTGGGTGCTGGATCCATGAGGAGGGACTTGGGTGAGGACAGCCCGTAGGGCATAGTAACTAGCATCAGTCTCCAAAAAGGCTTTCAAAGAAAAACCAAGATGTACGAGAATAAGAGCCTTGGTAAAGGTTAGTTGAGGTCCTTAAACTGCCGCAGGGCCCCTGGGGAAAGAGTAAAATGGGTTCTGAATGAGTGAGAGAATTGAGGAGATAGACATTTCTGGAGTAGTTAATGATAATCCTGCAATAAAAGTTAGAAAAACACAAAACCTGTTTCAAGGCCTTTTTGTTTTTTGGTGCTTTCCAATAAAAGAAATTTGGGATCTTGCGGTTTTCCATTTCAATACCATTCCTGGAGATAAGGTAGCCCAAGTAGTCCACTGGGGAGGCATGAAATTTAAACTCAGAAGCTTTTCCATATAAGTTGTTCTTCCAAAGTCTGCTTAAGAATTCACACACATGATCTGTATTTACTTTTAGGTTTTTGGAAAAAATAAGAATGTCATCAAGGTGTACCACCACAAAGATAGTTAAAAGGTCTGGAAAAATTCAATTAAAAAGAAATTTGAAAGATGCAGTAGCATTGGTCAGCCCAAATGGCATAACAAGATATTCAAAACATCCAAACTGAGTTCTGAATTCTGTAAGATGTTCATCCCCTTTGTTGATTCAAAGAATATTATAAGCACCCCTGATGTAAATTTTGGAGAAAATGATATAAACAGAGAATACTGTTAATAAGTGAGTCATTGGAGGAATAGGATACAAATTATTTTATTTAACAGCCTTAAGCTTGCAATAGTCAACAAACAATTGCAAACAACCATCCTTCTTTTTCACAAAAAGGACAGGTTCTGCAGTGCTTGAAGTGCTGGGTAAAATGAAACATTTCTTTATATTTTTTGCTAGGGTGATGTTAAATTCACGGCTCCAACTGTGTGGTAGTTGTGTAGGGCCCTACACATCTAAAATGAGCCATGGGGGCCCATAGACAACTACAAAGGGCCTTCTCAAACAGGTGCCTTCCCTAGGGGGTCATGTAGGAGCCATGTAACCCCCAAACATTGCTACTTTGAGCCATTTACCCACATACATGGCTCAAAACTGTTGTTTTTGGGGGTGAACAACCCCCCTGAAGTTGTGCCAGAATTTCAGGCACCCCCTGGACCACACTTGGGTTCCATAAACCCAAATTTGGGAGCTACACATACTTTGTGGGACTGTTGTTCCACACCTAGCAATCCCAAAGAGACTTTAAAGTGAAACCAAAGTGAAAATAAAGTGAAAATTGAAATCATATAAAATTTTGCAAACAATTCTTTCTCAAATCAAAAGTGAGAAAAATTTTTTGTTCAATCAAAATTTGGATTGAAAAATTAAGTATACCATTGCATTTTTTTGCATGGGAACATTGGAAAGCCCTCCTTCTTCTGAAATGGCTGCGTGGAAGGTCTACATTGATAGTGCCATCAACAAATATTTGGAAAAAGAAAAAAAGGATTTGGGTAATGAAAAATTGGAAGCCCTAATTGCATCCTCATCAAGGGGGAAAATTGAGGAAAAAATATTGAACAGTGGGATTTGACCTCTGGTCCTGAGTAAAATTTTATGTTACTGGTCTTTGTCAGATTTAATTTGATTGAAAATGGTGGAGTGCAAGCCATCAATATAACTATGTAACTATGAAAGTTTCACACAACCACCACACATACTATAGGGAAATCTTAGATGATTGTGAGCACAAAAGGAAAGCTGAGTGCAAGGGAAAGTGCAAGGTAGCAATGGCTAACTGCAAAGTGCAAACTTTTGGGGGATTAACTTAATGCACAGCAAAAGGGATGGATGTTTGGATGCAAGGAAACCAAACCCAAGCGCAATGTGATGACTGGATTTAGAAAATTTGAGAACATATGAAATTAACTAACTGGGGAGGCAATCCTCAGGAAAATGGAGTAGACTTTATAAGGTAATCCAAGATGACTAGATACAACCTAATCAATGGTCAACTAAAGTTTTCTGCAATGAGGAAATGAATGAAATGGAAAGAGTACAAAATGAAATGAAAGTATGAATTTTTTCCAAGGTCTTAGCATAAGTGCAAGACAATAGGGGATGAATGTATTGGGATGTAACAGTTGAGACATGAGGGAATGATGTCAGAAGAGATGCAAATATGAAGGTTTAGTTTATGAAGGGTAAGGGACTAGTCCATTTGAAAACTATACAGTTGAGATGGCTTGACTAGGATGAGTGCAAACTAGCAATAGCATGTGACCAGAAATGGTAACCCAATTGTTATTGATACCCAGTGTGAAAAGGGCGGAACCCAAATGGATGGTTGACCAAGGTAGAGTTGACTGCAAGGTTTGCAAGTGGATTCTGAGTCAGTTGCTGAGAATGGAAGGTTGATATGAGAGCCAGAGTTGATAAGGGGAAGGCACCATTGATGTTGTGCTTCTAGTTTGTCAGGCTTATGGAATGAGGTAGATGGTACTTGAATGAAAGAGTATGTCAAAGTGGGAGGACAATAACCCCAAAGCTCAAAGCATTAAAGTTTCCTTGGTATAAACATGCAAGCTCCTGCAAGCATTCAGACAGTTTTCCCATTGATTCCAAATTCATTAAAATTAATTTATACCCATTAATCATTAATTCTTTGCTTCAAATATATTCATGATTAATTATGTTGTAATTGTCATTCCACCGTTGCAATACTGCATTTGAAGAAACAAGCAATGTGTCCCTAGTACAGCCACGCAAGGTATTCAAGACAAGTGCAGACAATTTTTCTTGCGCAATGTTGCTTGTACATTCCCTAA
This sequence comes from Puccinia polysora, assembly GCA_025617555.3. Lineage (NCBI taxonomy): Eukaryota > Fungi > Basidiomycota > Pucciniomycetes > Pucciniales > Pucciniaceae > Puccinia > Puccinia polysora. The sequence continues at coordinate 42,937,678 of CM062629.1, forward strand.
AAGGAGCAAGCCAGTTGTAGATGTCCCAGCAGCGTCCAGAAGGGAGGTGCAAACTTGAAGTTCCGCGCGGCGAGTTAATTATCATATACTGCTAGTGCTGGAGATCAAGTTCTTAGGTATTTGAAACCCTGGTAAGTTTAGGCTTAGAGACTAACAATAAGTAAAAAATAAAGAAAAAGAGAAATTGAACTAATATAATCCTCATTGATTCAGTACTGCCACAATTATGACAATAGACCACCAATACGCCTGCGCCGCCACCACCATATACTGGATCAATTGGGTTGGAAGTGCAAAGTGAGGTGCAAAGTGAAGTTCAATCCAAGGAAACGCAGAAAATCAAAGAAGCAAGGGAAGAAGGAATGGCTGAAGGGGAGGTGGAACCGGAGGGAAGGGAGGAAAATGAGGAAGAAGGAAACATAATAGAAGGAAGGAGTGGAATGGAACGGGAGGTGGAGGAATGGGGTGGAACGGAAAGAAATGAGATGGAAAGAAAAAATGAGGGGAGCCAAGAGCAAGTCAAAGAAATGATCAAAAAAAATGAAAGGCAATTGAATTGAGATGTTGGAGAAGGTTCTTCAAGGGGACAAAGGAAGAGAGCTCATGAGGTACTCATGGAGGAAGTTGGATGGAATACCCAACCAAAGAGGGTTGGACTGAAAAGTGTGAGGAAATATTCAAGAGACATCTAGTGACACAATTGATGACCTTGCAAAGATTGTCTTCTTTGGTTTATGACAAAGACTTGGAAAAATTTGGTTCAATGGTAGAGGAATTGAATGAAAATTGGGAGGAAGTGGAAAGAGAAATCAAGGATAATATATAGAAATGAATATTATTTTTATTATTTTATTATGTCATTATTATATATATATTATTATGATTATTTCTTTGTTTAGGGAAAGTAGGATTTTGATTTAAAGATAAAATGTGAAAGGATAAAATGTTTGAATAGAAAAAAGGGGATAGTTCTGAGAAAGGGAAAGAAAATGAAATGAGGAAATGGGATGAGATTAATGGGAAGGAATGGGATGGAAGTGTGGAATGGGATGGAAGTAATGGAATGGAATGGGAGCTACAATTGGCAAGGTTTTCAAGGGTAACTCACATGGAAGTCTTTAACAAAATCAGGAGAGTTGCAAATTTTATGGGCTGGTTCCCACAAGGTTCAATCTTCATCAGACTGGAAGCCGGTCCATTTGACAAGGTATTCAAGCTTTCCTTTGCTTAACCTGGAATCCAGGATACAGCTTACTTCCCACTCTAGCTGATTGTTGACTTGGACCGGTTCAGGAGGTGGATGAGTCTTGCCTGGGTATAGGACCCAAGCTGGCTCTAGGAGAGACATGTGAAAGAGCAGGCGGATAACTTTAAATTTTGCAGGTAAGGTAAGTTTAAAGGCGTTAGGGGAGACTATTGATTTGACTTTTAAGGGGTCAAGCTTTCTTTCAGATATTTTAGGAGTTGATCAAGTACTACAAATATTGAAAGCATCAAGCCATATCCAATCTCCTACTGCAATGGTTGGGGCCAAAGTGCAAATACAATCTGCTTGTTCCTTGTAGCGCTGGTTTGCTGCTTTGACTTTGGTTTGAAGTTGCAATTGAAGGGATTGGATGTGGTTAAGGTAATTGGTAGCAGGTTGAGAAGGTGCTACGTGAAGGGAAGAGAAAGTTGGGTTTCTGCCATAAAGAGTCTGGAATGGCCACTGTTTGGTGGAGGAATGAGTGGAGTTGTTGAAGGCAAATAAGGCTAATGGGGGCCATTGTGACCAGTCGTCCTGTTGGTAGGAGACGTACATTTGAAGATACTTTTGCAGGATCTGATTGATCTGCTTGGTTTGCCCATCCGTTTCTGGGTGGTAAGACGTTTATAGATTGTGAGTGATCTTCAAATGTTGACACAGCAAGGTCCAGAAGCTAGAGACAAGCAAAGATCCACAATAACTAATTATATTATCAGGGAGACCATGTTTCAAGAATACATATTATATAAATAAATTAGCTAAGTCTTCAGAAGAGGCCATCTTATTACTGCAAAGAAATAAAGCCATCTTTGAGAAGAAATATACTACTACTAAAATAGCATCATAACAACTAGAAATAGGTAATTGCAAAATGAAATCCATAGAAAGTGAGTGCCAAGGAATTGGCGGAATTGGAAGTGGCTGAAGCAGCCCATACTTTGGGTGTTTTGAGGACTTGTTCCTATTGCAATGATAGCACGTGTTAACATAGTCTTTTACTTCACTGTTCATACCAGGCCAACAGAAGTCTTTTTCAATCAATTGGTAGGTTTTATCCTGCCCATAATGACCAGCAAGCAGGAAATCATTCCTTGACTCAAAGATATCTAACTTAATGCAACAATTATCTGGTACTACTATACAATTTTTATCAACTAAATAATCAATTTTTATCAACTAAATAATCAATTTTGTCAATACTATAATCATATCTCATAAGTTTGCATTTGTGCAAGGTTTGCTGCACTTGAGGTAGCTGAGTTGAGCTTGTCATAGTTTGGAAGCCAGATCCTGAAGGGGAGTGATGATCAAACTGAGTTTGGGAGACTGGGTTGAGAAAAGTGTCCTAACCTTTTCAGGATTGTTGTTGGCAAAGGTGCTCCCCCCTCCTGGGTAAACAAGGTCACAAAGTTATAAAGCATCATGGACTACCGCTTGTTTTCCAGGACGGTATGTGATTGTAAAGTTGAACTCAGAGAGGTATTCGGCCCAAAGTGCCTGTCTGCGTGTAAGGAATTCTGAGCTCATGAAATATTTCAAAGAATTGTTATTGGTTAAGACCTCAAAAGGTTCCATAAGGCTCAAAAGGTATGAACACCATTGTTTCAAGAAAAAAACCTATGCAAGAAGTTGAAAAATTTTGAGAAGTTCCTGGTCATGAATCTCATAATTAAGCTCTGCAGAAAGCGATTTGCAAGACTCAAAAGCTACGGGATTGAAAAGAGAAGAAGAGAAGGAAAACAGCAAGATTACTCCTGAAATTGCATAGTTGCTTGCATCTTTTTTGACAATAGTACGAGCTAGCTCATTAAAGTGAGCAATTATCAGAGCAATAGTAAAGGCTTTCTTCAGAGATTCAAACACCAAAGCAGCTTTTCCTGTGAAAAAAAAATGAGTGTCCTTTAGAAGAAGGTTAGTGAGGTTCATGGTTTTCTTGGCACAATGCTCAATAAACCTCCTGTAAAAATTTCTGAAACCAACAAAAACTTGAAGGGATTTAGCAGAGGAAGGTGGGGACCAGTCCAATATGTGTTTTCTTTTGGCTGGATCCGTCAATATTCCTTGCTGCAAGACTATGAAACCCAAAAATTGAAGAGAAAGAGTATGAAATTTGCACTTAGAGATATTTTCAAACAGGTCATTCTTGAATAGTGGGTGCAGCACCTCTTGCACATGTGCAATGTGATCCTCAACAGTTTTTGAGTAGAGTAGTTTATCTTTAAGATGCACTATGAGATATTTGTCTAAAAGGTCAGAAAAAATGTTATTGAAAAAATTTTGAAAAGTGGAAGGAGAATTGCAGAGGCTGAAGGGCATGATGGTATACTCATAACTGCCAAACGGTGTTCTCATAACGGTCAAATACTCATGGCCTTTTGCAATGCAAACTAAGTTATAGGCGCCTCAAAGGTCTAACTTCAAGAAATAAGCAGCTCCATGAAAGAGAGTGAGGAGGTGCGGCTATAGGTGGTACTGGGTAGGCATTCTTCCTGGTTAGCTGGTTCAGTTTCCTATATTTAATACAAAGGCAAAGTCCACCATCTTTCTTCTGAACAAATAAGACAGGTGAACCGGTGTTTGAATTGCTTGGTCAAAGAAATACTTTCAATACATTTTCCGCAATGTATTCTTGAAGCGCAGTCAATTACTGCTTTGAGAGAGAGTAGACTGGTCCTGGTGCTGGTGGTGGGCCAGTAAGTTTGATCCAATGATTGAAAGAATGGAAGGGAGGAAGTTTATTTGCCTTAAAGCTGAAAAGACGTCAGTGAAGTCATGATAAACAGTAGGTAAAGACTCTCAAATGATTTCTAAATATTCAATCTTGTCATCTTTTATCATGGGATTTGAAGTGCCTGCATGATGCAAGAGGATTAGGGATCTCAAAATACACTGTTTGTTTGGTGCCTGTTTCTCTTTGCAGAAACAAGGAAGGGGTAGGTATGACAAATAAGCAAAGACTCCTCAATCTGAAGAGGGAACTTGGGAATGAAGGTCAGGATGTTGCAAATCTCCTGGCGGAAAAGTGTCATCCAACTCAATGAAAGTTTCAGGTAGACTTTTTAATTCCTGTTTGAAGGAAGGTTTATTCTCCTTGGGTTGCAAAGTTTGATCTTTTGAATTCAGATCTGGATTCCAGTGGACTACAAAATCATGGCCTAGAATGGTATCATCCAATCCGTGAATATCCAAGACAAATAAATCCCATTTGAAGCTGGGGAAATTTGAAAATGAAAAGGTCCATATGCCTTTTGGGAAACCCAATGAGAAGGCTCAGTTTCACTAATTACTAAATAGATAGGGAACTCATCTATCTTGGAATGCGTAAGGTTTTTAGAAGTGGAAAAAGATTCACTTATAAAAGAAATTTTAGCGCCAGGATGGGGTAAAACTAGATGAAGAGAGTTGTCAGAATGGAAAGGAAAAATCTCAAACTTGCAGCACCTGTGACTTGAAAGTGCAAATATTGACTCTCTGTAATTTACATAATGTGTAGCCTGCCTTGCCAGTGTCAGGATAACTACAAGCTAATTTTTTGACTGTTTAGCTGCTCCAAGCGCTAGCCGCTTTGCACAACTATCAACATCATCTTAAACTCCAAAATAAATACATAACCCATTCCTTTCCCTTCTTAACCATTCCTCATTCCGTAGCATCTCAGTTTCTTTATCCAGGAACTTTGTGGTTTTGGAAATGGATTTTCCTTTCAGGTAGGAGTGCAATGTTTGATTCTGTCTGGATTGCTTTGGGTTCTTCAAAGAGTTTTTTGAAAATTTTTCCGTCTTTGGATTCAAAGTTGAGGTTCCATGGTTTTTTTGTCAAGAGCAGTTCTTGTCGTGATAACCATTATCAAGCTCAATCACCCAGTAGATTGACTTCTGAAGGGAGTTTTTCTTATGTCCCCCAACTGCAATTTTTTCAATTAGGCGTGCCGCTCAAACTTTTTGAAAATGAGATAAAAGGGGTGCTGTAAGACTCCAAACGGTGCTAAGCCACAGGAAGTTCTGCAGAGGGGGAAGGTGCTGTTTAGGATGCCCTTGTAAGAGTTACAATATATTTAAATGTAACTGGAATCAAGGTCCAGGAACTTGTAAATAAGCAATTAATGTAAGGGATGATTTTGGGCATAGTTGGTAGCAAACAAATCAACAAAATCTGAGACAAGATGGTGGAGGGAAAGACTTGAACAAAATAAGTCAAGGTTTTTTCAGAGTTCAATGGAACAAGGCAGTTTTAAGTAACAAGGCCCACAAGCTAATAACTGTGGTTTTCAGCAGGAGATTAGGAAAGATCAACTTAATCCCAACCAACCTCCAGGTTCTCAGTGAACCTTCCCAACCCTCCGCAATAAAGCACTTGAAGGGTACCAGAGAAAATGTGGGTGGCTGAACAAAACAAAAGAAATTTTTTTGTGAAGCTCTAGAAGAAAAGCAATAACAGATTCAAACAAGAAGAACCCAACACTTCTCAAGACACTCAAGAGTAGTGTGGTGGAATTCAACTTTGAGGGATAAAGGGAGGTACAACACTCCAGGTTTTAAGCTTGATAAATCAATTGTGTTTGGCTCCAGAAAGATGATCAGGAAGGATCAAGACCAGTATGGTCGGAAAAAGGGATCAAGGAGTAGTACAAAACACTCAAGAACTCCAACAGACAGAATTCTCTTCAACCAGCAAGGCTATGGTTGGTGATAAGGATCAGGGTCACAGATGGACAGATCAAAAATTTGAGTATGGAGGCTCAAACGATCAAGGGGCAATCAACAGATATACCCAGGATAGAGGTTGAAGATGAAGGGGAAGAGGCCCTTCTGAATGATCAGATTATTTATTACTTATGTTGGATGGATCAGATGAGATGCCTGCAAGAAAAGCAGGGGAGAGCCCCTCCTTTTATAGACCAGAGCCCTGTAGGCTATTTACAAGAGAGATTTACAAATGAGAGCAGATTTTTTTTTTGAAATGATCAGGGAGATTGGCAACATGAAACCCCTGACATGTGAGAGAGAAAAACAAAAAAAGAAAAAAAAAAAACAAAAAAAAACCCAGTATGAAAAGGGGGAAACTTGCCCGCATCAAGGAAAACGGTGGAAGTGGATGGCGGGTTTGACAGGCCGTGGCCCTATTGGGTCAAGGAAGGATTAAAGTAGGAAGAAAGGGTAGGATTGTTGGTCACGGGCGCGACGGAGATGGTCGCGCGGGAAGGTTCCGACAGGTGCAAACAACAATGTTGGTTTGTGGGCCTTGGAGAGAGGGATTGTGTAGAGGATTGGAAGGGAGCAGAGAGGAGCGGGAGATTGGATGAGGAGCATGGGGAGTAAAAAACAAAAAATGTAGAAAGATTGGGCGGCCGTGATGATGGTGAAAAGAGGTGGGTGAAAACCATTGCAAGGAGAAACAGCATCATTGTTCTCAACCTCATTATTAGGTAGGCATGGGTTATCAGAGGCCAAGTTGGGGATAAGCTGGGTCATGGGAGTGATTTTTCCCATTGCCAATCTTGTGCAGGTGATCAGGTGGTGATGGGGCTGGTCATGGGGTCACCAACAATGGCAAGCGTTGCTTGCAGTCATTGGTTGATGGTGGTGTATAATGGGAAGCTTGATGGCTGATGAGATTGGCAGTTGATGACCAATCACGCCAAGAGATCCATGAAAGAGGATGGCAGTGTTGAGTTGAGGAGGGCATGGCCAATCTCGAGCGCTTGGCCAAAAAATCAGGGGGAAGCGCATGCAAGGGGGATTTGAACAGAGGAGGCAGGCATTGGATGACCAAGCATGGCCTCCTAGACGGCTAGGACAGGGAAGAGCTGGGAAACTTGGAAATGAGTGGGTAGCCATAGAGACAAAAGATTTTTTTTTATGGATAGCAGTGATGGATAAGGGAATGTAATAAAAAAATAAAGAATTTCCATAATCCATGAAGTGTCACAGATTGGTCACCACACTGCCTTGTTCCATTGGATGCAAGACTGCAGAGTTTGAAAATTGGAAATATAAACGGAAGCTCTACTATTTTCCTTCATGACAAGATTATTTAGTTTGTATTTAGTGTTTTGAACTTCATTAGGGTTTCCAAACAGGTTGAAAAGCTGTTTCTCAAACTTGTCCCAATTGTTGAGAATACACTCAGGGCTAGTGTTATCTAATAGTTTGAGGTAAGGTTTGAACCACTGCAAGGCTCTTCCACCAAGGAAGGAAGATTCATACATAAATCTAATTCTATCAGTAGGGAAATTGTGAGGATTGTTTGAGAAGATGATATTGCAGGACTGTAGGTAAGATCTGAGATTATGAGGGTGTTCCCTAGCAAATTGATCTGGCTGCTTCATTCCCAGGGTGAAAAAACTAGGAAAACTTGGACCAGATTGAAATGCAGTTTGATTAAGTGCCTGGATCAGATACATGAGTAACTTTGAGGCACTGGGTCCGGGAGCATTAGTTCAAGCCTGCAATCTACCACAAGTCAAGGTTTCATTGGAAGAGTCCTCAATTTCTTTGAGAGGGTCCACTTACTCCTGTGAGGGATCAAGGGGATCATCAAGAGTTTTAACCAAAGGAGATTTAGAAGAAGGGACAGGATATTAAGGTTGTCTGGCCCAAGAATAGCTGGATCTCCCTACCCCATGGATATCATCATTGTAAGGGGTGAGGGAAGCGTTCCCTGTTGAGCAAGTACGTTAAATTGTAAAAAGAAATCTATTATAGGTTGGCAAGCTATGATAGATGAGTCAAGTTAGTTAATTTACTGTCACATGAACACCCCACGTACTATAGGGCAATCTTAGATGATTGTTTGCGCAAAAGGAAAGCTGGGTGTTAGGGAAAGTTCAAGGTAGCAAGGGCTAACTGGAAAGTGCCAACTTCTGGTGGAGTAACTTAACACACAGCAAGAGGGATGAATTTTTGAATGGAACGAAAAAAACCCAAGCCCAATGTGATGACTCAATTTAGAAAATGCAAGAATTTATGAAATTAACTAACTGAGGAGACAATCCTCAGTAAGACCAAGTAGCCTTTATAAGGTAATCCAAGGTGACTAGATGAAACCTGATGGGTGGTCAACTAAATTTTTGAGAAATGAGGAAATGAATGACATGGACAGAGTCAAAAATAAAATGAAAGTATGAATTTTTTCCAAGGTCTTAGTGTAAGTGCAAGACAATAGGGGACAAATTTATTGGGATGTAACAGTTGAGAGACATGAGGGAATGATGTCAGAAGCAATGCAAATATGAAGTTGTAGTTTATGCAGGGTAAGGTTCCCACCTCCTGTGAGAGATTTTTCTACTAGGGAAGAGGCCCAAAACTATTGTCAAACATAGGCAATGAAGCGTGGTTATGCTTTAACAGTTTTCAAATCAAGGTGTGACCAATATGTGGATTTAGCCTGTGATGAAAATTGATCCTATTCAGGAAAAATTCTTACCAAATGGTCCAGAAAAACTCACACAAGGAAGGTTTGGTGCGATTTTTTAATCTATGCAAGTTGAAAAAGGGAGACTCCTTTTGGCAAATCTGCTCTAAGTAAAAGCAACATAACCATCAACCATCTGGAAATACCTCTGTGCATCCTCAAATGAGGATAATCTTTAGGAAATCCTTGGATTTACTTAAGGAAGGCATGAAAGATGGGCTCAATACATTAAAACTTAAGAGAAAATTGAGCAAGATTGATGGGAAGGATTATGTTGATGACCAAACAATCTATAACACTAAGCAGAAGGTAAAGCTTTCAGAACTAAATGGTAAAATTTTTATGAAGGTACTATATGAACAGCTTGAAGAAATAAGTTGGATTCACCAGTCAAACTTCAGTGGAGGGGTTACTTGGAGGCCCTGTACTTAGCACATCCTGAGGCAGTAAAGCTTTCAGAACAATTCCATGATATTTCTATTTTGTATTGTACTTGTTAGCCAAATAAGTTCAAAACCCCACTATTGCATGTTGTAGCAATGACAGCCAATTGGAAAACTTTCACAAAAGCTCTTGTTTTTATAACAAAAGAAACGTTTGATTTCTACATTTGGTCTGTAAATGCATTAAAGGAGTTGGCTTATGATCCTGAGAGACGTCCCAAAGTCTTTGTGACAGACTGTGAAAAACCTCTGATTTGTGCTATTGAATCTAGTTTCCCTGAGTCATCAAGACAATCTGGCACTTGGCACTTGTCTAAGAACATTCAAGTGTCCTATTTTAATTACATTGAAGGATGCAAAAGCTTTATGACTCTATGGGCATAGTATTGGGACTCAAAGACCAAGGAAGAGGCAGAGGTCAATGATGCGGAATTCAGAGTAGGTCCAAATCACTGCTTCTTTCCTTCCTAGTTTTGGGTTCTGACCTTGTGACTTGTATAGTGTTTCTTAAAAGACTATGAGGATATACTCAAGTATATGGAAAATAAAATGTTCCCTATCAAAAATAAATTTGTAAAAGCGTGGAATTGTATAAACCCAGATTTTGGAAACAAAAAAACATCTTGGGTTGAAGGGGCCCATGCAAGTCTCAAACAATTCCTTGCAAACTCTTTGGGAAACCTATTGGATGTTTGGAAAAGCCTTGAAGGAAAAGTTTTGAATCAAATTAAATTGGTTCATGAATCACTTTATAACTCTCAAATTAAGTTAGGGAAAGTTCTTCCACATGAACTGCTACCACTGGGTGAAAAATTTTCTTTAGAGGCAATTAATCTTATTAGAAAAAATCTTTACAAATTCAGACGTGATCATGATGGAAAAGTGTGTACCAAGTGATATTCCAACACTATGGGGTTTACCTGTTCCCACCAAATAGGTGACCATCTAGCATTCAGAGGATCCGTGGTACCCAAATGTGTTTGTCCTCAGTGGAGGTTGGACTATGACTCTTTCAGTTCTAGTTGTTTAAGTTGGCTTGAGTTGGATTGTTTGATATCAATACGTGATTAATTCTTTTTGATTAATGATTCCTAATTCACTAATGGTTGATCCTTCTGAATTTTTCAAGTGCAATTTTGATGAAATGCTAAGCATTCCTCAGTTACGTGAAAAATTGAATGCAATGATCTTGGAATCTCCAGATCGTGAGCAAAGTGGCCTATTGAAGTATATCATTCAGAAGCTTAAAAAATATTGATCAAAGCCAAGACTTGAACCTAAAGTCTTACTATCAAGTAGAGGCAGGCAAAATAGACAGATACGTGGCAATAACCATTTTGGTTTGAGCATGTTGAAAAACAACTCAAGGGGGAAAAAAGGACTAGAAGGGCCCAAAACAAGAAAAGACAAAAGATTAAAATTCTTTTCTTTTGGTATATGTTCATTTTTTTAGTTTAGTGAACTTAGTTACTAACTAATGATGAATGTTTAGGCAAAGTTGGCAGAATCTGTATCTGAATTTTATAGTTCAGAGGTAGAGACTGAAAGTGAATTGGGATCACTTAATTTGGAATCAGAATCTATTCAGAGGAAGAGAACAAGCAGAAAAGCTCAACCAGAATCTCATCTTTGGTGAGTATTCATTTGATTGATCTGATTAAAGAGATGATTACTACAGTATTTTTCATGATAGGAACCAAAAGGGAAATACCTAAATCAAATCACCAAGAAATTCCACAAGTTCTTGGGTGAGGTTTGGGATCCAATTGGAGATGGGAATTTTGGATTTAGAGTCATTGCTAAATCTCTTTTTTATGAAGAACATGGTTGGCTTAAAGTTAGAAAGGAAATGATTGAAACATTAGAGAAACATAAAGCATGCTACATTGAGATGCTTGGTGGTGGAAAGGAGGTTGAAAAGATTAAACAAAGACTTGATGTTGAAGACATCAGTGAAAAGATTCCCTCCTCAAAATGGCTGGCTAAATTAGATATAGGTCAAATCATAGCAGACACATATTCCAGACCTATATTTTTCATTTCATTGGAGTCATGTGATACTTATAATCCAATGAAAGATGGTGTTACTGATCAATCACATCCAATTTTGATTACCTTTGTGAACAATAACCAGTGGGTTCCATTAGTAATTGGGGGATAAATGATTCCATTCCCAACCATTGTAGCAAAACCACGTTCCTTGATTCCTAAAAAAGCCTCTGGTTGGGTTGATCATCTCAAAGATCAACTGAAAATTTATTCTTGATTGTAATAGAATTTGACTTCATTTCATCATTGGGTTTCTTTTAAATTTTAGTTCTAATGCAGCTGCCAAGTTCTATTAATATAATAGCTGATCACATTTTGAAAATAGTTATTTTGAGTGTTTGAGTTAACATCATTATATTGGAAGTTTTGAATGAGAGTTTGATGGTAAGTCAGTTCAACTTGTGTTGGGCTGATTCCATCACAATCTTAACTTATGTTAAGCTTGGGATGTGATAAGCTTAAAACAAGTGGAACTTGTTTTTTTTTGGAGTTTTTACTTGATGGCTGGTCAAAAGACTTGTATTTTTTTGGGCAATTTTACTTTAGGGCTTGTCAAAAGAATTCTTTGATTTTTGGGCCCTTTTACTTTGGGCTAGTCAAGCTGAACTTACTTTAGGGCTTGTCAAGTTACTTGTATTTTTTTTGGTGTTTTTTCTTTAGGGCTTGTCAAGTTACTTGTCTTTTTTTGATGTTTTTACTTGAGGGCATTTCAAGTTACTTGTCTTTTTTTTGGTGTTTTTATTTTATGGCTAGTCCAGTTACTTGTGTTTCTTTGGGTCTTTTTACTTTAGGGCTAGTCAATTGGATATTACAAGTTTTATTTATTTATTTTTTTTTAACCAAAAAATGAACATTCTTTGATTTTTTGGTTGATTTTTGTTTTTTTGGAAGGTTTATTTAGTTTATGGCTTATGTTAGTACCCTTTAATTCCTTTTTTTTTTTGGCTCACCCTGGTTGGGTGCTGTGTGGAATCCCACACGCTGGCAGACCAGGCTGGGTTGGCCACACAACTTGTTGAGCCATGGGGGGTTGTACACATCTTGGATTGGACCGTGTGAGGTGCCACACGGACCTATTCAAACCGTGTGCATGGCTCAATGAGCCGTGAATTTAACATTTCCATTTTTGCTATATAGGCTTGTAGGGCCTCCTTTGTTTGGTGACTGGGGCAGTAGATAGGCCAAACTGGAGGAAAAGGGCCCTTTAGTTTTATGTGGCTATTTTAAGAATGGTGAGGAGAGAGTTTATCAGCTTTAACCTTGCAGAAAACATATAAAAAGGCATGATAAGCTGCTGGGACTTTCTTCAGGACAGTTTCAATTTCATCAGTTTCCTCATCTTTATCTAAGCCTTCTTCAGTAGTCTACTTTGGGCCAGAGTCAGAAGTGAAGATAATAATAAGCAGTATTTAAATGGATAGATCATCCTCTATATCCTTTTATAATCTAATGCTTATCACAGAAGTTAATCTTGAACTCAAGGTAAATTGTTGTGGGTGCATAGATTCTGAGAACAGAGCAGGTGAAGTGACCTGAAGGTTCACTGGAAGAAAGTGAGTAGTGGCCAAAAGGATTTTGACAGAAAGGGAATTTTCCAAAGTTGGTAGGTTTCTTGAGGTGATCAATCCCATTTTCCAATTTGCCTCTGGGTTCCAGAAATGGAGGAAGTCAATACCTAGAATAATGTCTTCTGTTGGGGGAGTATCAACAACCAAGAAATCATATTCTAATTTGGGAAAGGAAGGTAAGGAAAATTTGAAAAAAATCCTGTGAGTGATCTCCGGCAAAGGTGAGTTATAAGGGTTGAAGGTAAATAAGAATTAGGAGTGGTGAGAGGTTTGGGAGAAAGAGAAAAATTTGAAACCATAGTTTTTGAAATACTAGATTGAGTTGATCCAGAGTCAATGAGTACACTATAAGTCTGATTATTGAGCAAACAAATGAAAAGTAAGTCTTTAGTAGGGATATTATATGCTTTCCTTTCAAGATTATGCACCCAAATATTGGAGGGTTGGTCATGGAGTACCACATTTCCATAACCGTTTCTGTTCCCTGTTTGGGTTTAGAAAGAATGGGCTTCTGGCCAGGTATGAAATCTGGACAATTTCTACAAAGAATAAATTTGTGAGAACTTCAACAGTAGTTACACAAACCCCCTCTTTCTATTCTAGATTTCTGATCAGCCTTGAGGGTTCCATCTTCACCAACTTTGGGATTAGGACAATAAGTTGGAGTAGGTTAGTAAGAGGGGCCTTTTCTTTTCCCTTGAACCTACCGTGTTGGCTGGGCTGTTTAGCCTTTGGAGTTGTTGGCAAACTGGTTCAAGTTCTTGATTTTTGATGGGAATTGAAGGACCTTTCCTGGATCCTTTCATGGTAGCAGGTATCATACTTGAGGAAAATGTCAATTATTTCTTGAAATGTTTCTTGAGGCCAATCATACCCTGCTAGTTGGTCCAGAAGTCTGTCTGGGAGTCCCTGTCTAAAATAAAAGAAGAAAGCTTTATCACCCCATCCAGAGACATTAGTCAAAGGTTTCCTGAATTCAGTGATATAGTTAGTGTAATGACCAGTATCTTTCATTTTAAGAAGGGTTAGCTCCTTTTCAGCACGTTGGATTTCCAGGCAATCACCAAAAAGGGTATCAAGCTTCCATGTGAACAAAAATCAAGAGTTAAACAGAAAATCAGGCTCATGATTACCAATGTGAGCAAGATGAGGCTGGATCCATCAACTGGCATTTCCTGTATGGTAAGAAACTGTAAAAAATTCTTCCTTTCTGTCATTAGAAAAAAACCTTTTATCATTAGCAAAGATGAGCTCACAAGCTTGGAGGAAGGTTCTGGGCTTCATTGGGTTTGTTGCATAAAACTTGTCTGGGGCATTGATAGATGGATAATTAAAGTTAGCAGATGGTACATGGTCAGCAGGTAAAGAGAGATGGGTCATTGCAGTGGTCATTTGCTGAAAAATGGCCAGCAGAGCAGGATCAGTCAAAGTGCCCTGAAATGTGGAAGTAAGTTTAGTAGCTGGGGAAGTTGAAGGGATTGCTATTGAATTAGAATTTGGGCTAGGATTACCCTCTGGGGAGGGTGAATCCAAGCCACTCAAGATTCTGGAATCAAATCCTGAGTCCTCATCCTCATCATTTTCTTCCTCTTCTCCTGAAATTGGGACCATGCTGGTATCATAAGCAGGACAGTACAAACCCTGGTAGCCTGGGATTGGGAAATATCCTATAACTCTGTGGAGGCTAGCATTGTCAGAAAGAGAGATATTAGAAAGAGATAATTGGGGGATAGGCTCCAATGAGCCATGATCAATAGGAGTGGAAGTGATAGCCACTGGTGCTGGTAGATTGGAAAATTTTCTACCTGTTCCACAAGCTCTGGGAGTACAAGGGTCAGTAGGTTCATTTATACCTCTTCCTCTGGAGCTATGGGTGGCAGCTGGGCTAGAGATGTGGGAGAAGAGAGCAAATCCTGAAGGCATTCTTATTGCTAAGAAAAAATAGTTACCCAAAGTTAGATCTTCACCTAGACAAGAAAAAAATGATTGAAAAAGATTATACCCAAAATGCCTTGATTTTTGGTCAAATTAGAATTAAAAGTAATGCTTTCAAGCATTGAAGTAAAGCATTGAAGTGTTGAAGTTTCAAATAATCAAAGCAAAAATCAAAGGTTTCAAAGCAAAAACTTCAAAGTATTAAAGCCAAATGTAAAAGCATCAAAGGGTGGTTTAGAAAATGGAAATTTAGGTATTTTCATTGAGGTTTTATGGCAAGATGAGGGGTAAAATGACAAATGGCAACAACTAAATAGCCAATTTCCAGGTTGGGGAAGGTAATAAGACAAACAAAGATTGCCACAACTCAATAGCAAGATTTGATGCTGTATAGATAGGGTGAGGATTGTTGGTTGTGAAGAAGGGATTATTGGGGAAGAAATCAGTTTAATGTCACAAGGGCTGCTGACATGCAAGCAGGGCTTGGAACAGAGGGGAATCTACTGGCAGTAGGCTGGGGTGAATGGATACTAGAAGGGGCTACAAGGAGAAGATTAGGACTGAATTGAAGATAAGGTGCTGATGACACTTGCTGGGATGGATTCCTAGTAAGAAATATTAAACTGATTTCTTGGGGAAAAATCAGGAAGAAGGAAGAGGAGGCCAGCTTAGATAGAAAAAATTTTTGGGACTACAACAGGGGTACAAGTGATTGCAGCTCAGACTACATATGTGATGTCATGGGAACAGCCTAGGTAACAGAGAGGGCTGATCAGGCATGATTCTACATTGGTATAGGCTGCTTACTACATTGGGGCTAGGTTGCAGGTCTGGATTTCTAAGTTGGGAATGTGAAGGGAGAGGATTTACAGTGTAAATTAAGGTCATGGCACTACATACTAAGTAGAGAGAGTATGTAATACCATCTTCAAGAGCATGTACATAAGCGTTCCCAAAGGATAAACCATGTCAGATTATGGGTTAGACATAGTTAATAAGGTTGGATTATTTTAAAACCTGGGAGATTGACTATGTGCAAGCCTATGGAGTCTATCTGGATAATGTATGAGGTTAGACTATATGTAGGTATGTACTGCATGAAGATCCTGAGGTATGTAGTTACTGGAGATATATGAATATAACTCTCCTGAGCCTGAGGTTTAAGTTACTTGGAAAGTAGATCAGGCCTGATGTTTAGAATGGGTTTTCTGAAGTTAGTCTGAGTTAGGTTTCAGTATGACAAAGTTCAGTTTAAGCGGGTAAAAGGATAGGTAACATCAAAGGAGGCTATGGAGATGACAGAAATGCTTAAAAAAATCCGTCTCTTCTTACAGAGGTCCCCAGGAAAACCTGCTGCCACAACCTTGGAGAAACCCAAGGCAACTAATATGCAGGTACCTTGGTAGCATGGTGAGTCTTGCACCTATTGGTGTTACCATTTCCAGAAGGACAGGGATATAAAGAAATTATGCAAGTATCTGAGTAGTGATTTTGAGAACAATTTAGTGCAGACTGATGGAAGGGATTTTTTCTTTATGTCTGGAGGATGTATAGTGGATAAGATAAATCCTCTCCAAAGGATTGTTTTTGAAGGTGTTTGAGGAGAATAAGGAGGCAAAAACTTTGGCAGGATATGCTTTTCCCTTATCCTTGGAATCCACACAGGTGGCAGCAGAAGTTAGGGCATTCCAGTCTGATGAGAGGATTATAGCAGTTGATGCTCCACCTCCATCAAAGTTTCTGGAAACAGAAGTGGTAGTTTTGATGGTTTAGAGACTCCTGTGAGATCATAAAAATAAATTAGAAAATAGCTTGCTGGCAGTACTTGAAGGGGAATTTAGTATGAATATTAGAAAGACTAAGGTTATTTTGAATTGCCTTCCCTTCTAGTACTATAGTAGGTCTGCACAATAACGTATTTAAATTAATGGCTGGTTTGTTTGAGACTTAGAATAGGTCTCAGATCAGACCTTGATCAATTCTTGACTGTTATTGGTACTATTATTTGAAGAATGGACCAGATTTATTGGATTATTTTTTAGTGGTTGATCAGATATATTTGAACTCAAAATATATACTAATATGAAAGGGGTCAAGGGTTTATCAAAGGGATGGTTCAGGAAAGGACCCAAGGATGGATTTACCCACAGGAAGCTGGGTAGAGGAAAGGTTGATAAATGCTTTTTGTTGTGCTCTCTTTCTTTTTTTGGTTTATTTATTGATTGATGGGTGGTTTTTCTTGAATTTGGTGCTCTTATTTTCTTTAAAATGGGTTTACTGATGATGTTTATCTGGTTAGGTACCACAGATGACTACAAATGGAATAATGGGATAGGCCTGGATGGCGTGATAGGCCAGATGGCATAGGGTTAATGATGGGGTGATAGGCCAGATGGCATGATGATACAGCTTGCATAGGGAAGAGATTCCCTCCATAAATAGACAATTCCTGACCCCAGGGGTTCTCAAGGCTTCCCCTGAGGATTCTCCCTGTCCTGGTGAGGAGTAGTGAGATATAATAACCTGAGACATTTTTTCTGGTTGGAAAAAGCTTTTACAATTACATGAGGCATTTCTGCTGGTTGGAAAAATATTTTACAGTTTTTTCATGCATGCGCATCCCTGCATACACAGCTGTGTATTTCAGATAAAATATATTCCTGTGCAGTACTGGTGGTTGTTTTGGCGCCACTTGATTCTACCTACATGTGTTTCTGCGCAATCACTGTTGGTTTTTTTGGTGCTACTTTATTCTACCTTTATTTATTTCTGTGCATAACTGGTTGTTTGTTGGGTGCTGCATGGTCTTGAATGTATTGGTATATTGCTTGGTAGCCTGTGGTGGCCTTGTACTGGTGGGTTGTTTGGTACTACATGCTTCTGACTACATAAATTTCTGTGTGTTGCTGGGGTTATTTGGTACTAAATTGTTTGGGCTGCCTGCATATATATTTGGGTATCCCTGTGGTACTTTAACTGATGGGTTTTTTGGTATCACATGCTTCTGAATAAAAAATATTCTTTGTGGTGCTGGGGTTGGGTTGGTGCTGGTAGTTTGTTTGGTTCTTGTTTAGACTTATTACACTTTCTCTTGCCAATGCTGTTCCTGTATACTTCTTCACAGCCTTCTGTATGTATATTTTTTTGTTTTTTTGTTGCTGGTTTGCCTTCATCCTGCCTATATTGCTCCTGTATACTTCTGAACAGCCTCCTGTATGTATATTTGAATTATATCTTGGTGAGGTGAAAGGATTTTTGTATTGGTCCTGGTGAGGAGGGTACGCTATTACTGGTACATACTTGAGGGTACTCAAGGTATGCTTTTATGCCTTCCAACGAGCTGTGACACCTAGTTGGGTATGAGTTTGAAAAAGTTGAAGGTTCATTGGGCTGTATCTTCTAATCTAAAAGGGAAAGGGGGTACTTTGGCTGAGTGAGTATCAGTTATTTTTGGTGTAGAATCCATTTCTGGGGATAATTTGAGGTTTTGAGATGTTTTTATACTTTAAAAGTTATTCTGATGGCTATATGACAGGTTTGGTCTACCACAAGGGGAGGATCCCACAGGAGGGCCAGAGAAGTAGCTAGGAGGATTTTCCAAATGGATCACCCGGTTTCCCCAACCTTGACAGATCTGGCATCCATCTTTCCATTAATGGCAGAAGAGATGGTAGCAGTCTTCAAGCAGTTTACAGGGAATAAGGAGGAAAAACCAAAGTCCAAGGAGGAGGCATGGGGTTTTTCTATCAAGTTTGGAATAAATAATCTGGAGGCAGAAGTAGCAAGCATGCGCCCTTTGGGATTTTTGAAGATGCAAACAAAAAGCAAGCAATGTTGGGCCATGGTGGATAGCAGTTTGATGGTCAACGTCTTCCCATCCTGGTTGGAAAAATATGTGTGTTTAGTCATGAATAAGGCAAATTATGGTTGGCAGACTTTGAGTGGTTTCAAATGTGTGGTGGAAGTAGTAGTAGAGAGAGAGATGAAGGAATTTGAGAAGATATCACCTGCACAATTTTATTTAGTGTTTTCAGCTCCCTGATACCAGGAACCTTGCAGTCCTTTAGCTACAGAGAGTGATAAAAAATGCTTTAATGATAATAATAATTATTATTCCAATAATAAAAACTTAGAAGCTCAAATAAATGATATAATAAGAGCAGTTGCAAGGTTTAATTGGTTTGCTAAGAAATGGTTTTCAATATAATATAAAAGAGCGGCCACAGTATTATACTACTGGGGATCTTTACAAACTAGCAACCTCTCTTCAAGGGGCCTCCTTAGGCAGTTGAAGAACCTTGGAATAAAGATGGGTGCCTTAGAAAGGACTTATTCCACTAATGGCTGGGCTTAACAGCACAAATGTCCAAGACAGGAAGGGTAAAACTCACTCTGAGAACTTTACCACGAAAATCCTGGAATAATTGGAAGGGCTTCAGAGCAGATGGGGTAGATTGCTCAACTAAACTTCAATGGTTGATTGGTTAATAAGGGTAAATAATACTACTACAGGATAAGTCATAAATCACTTTCTTATCATCATATGAGCACTTGATCAACAATGACACGGTTTCTGATTTATAATCAATAATTCCTGGTAACTGATGATGGAATGATGAATCCAAAGAGGTCTGTATAAATACCCTTTTGGGGTGATTTTGAGCTTCTCAGGGCACGTAGAGAGGGTTCTGCTCGTGGGCTGAGGCTTGCAAGCCAGTTAGGGAATAATTGAAAATTCCACTTGGTTCTTTCAATCAGCGGTCCTCAGATCTGCTGGATTTCTGTACTATTTTAGCCACAGGATCTGTTAATCTTTTATGGCGTAAATTTTATCATTCTATACTCATCCTTCATTTGTACTATTGATATTGCTTTAAAGCGGACAGATTTGGGTGTTTACTAATTTTCCATCATTTGCTGATCATGTAGATTTTTTTTAATAATTTTTATGAACACTCCTTGTAGTGTTTCGTGGTCTTCAAAGATCAGGGTCAGTGATTTACGTGGTAATCCTTGATCTTTGATTTATTATTAAAAATGTTTTAAACTTAATTTTAATTAATTTTAATTAATTTTTGATCTTTTTAGATCATTAGTAATGCATATGTCAGTTTGTTACATATACTAGGCAACTCTAACTAGGTTGTAGCTCTTCTGAGCGGTACCTGGTTGTCAGATTAGTCAAAATGGATCCAGACGCGGTGATCAGTTAGTACAGATGCGCGCGGGGTAGGATCCGCTGCGTGCGTTGCAGAATCAGCTGCGCGCGGTTCTCTTGTACGTGGGAATCTGCTACTACGAGTATGTAGGTATATGTAATGATGCGGGGCTGCTCGTGGGAATTGTGACATAACACATTTCCGCGTGTAACTCCTAAAATATACACAACACCTCAAATCTGAGTGAATATTAGGTTTAAACCCTATACGTGACAACACGTGTGAAATATCAGAATTGCCAAAAAGTGCCATACTGGTTCCATAATTTTTAATACTTTTCTTTTTAATTATTTTTAAAAATGTAAGGGCTTGAAATTCAAGGATGGGGTCAGTGAGTGACCCTACCTAATATTAGGTGAGGAATCCATTTCAGTAATAGTATCTATTGATTTCTCACTCCTTATTTTGTTGATTGATATATTCTTATTTTTCATAGTTTTGTGTTGCTATTGACAGGTTGCTCTGTACATATTAGCAAGCTCACAAGTGTTAAGCCTAACAGAGGTCATTTTAGGTAGGCTGTTCCTTAGGAAGTCCGTTCCTTTCTTCTTTCCCTATGTTGCTTGGATTTAGGCTGGACACCAGGGAAGAACTCCTCACTGTCATGGAATCCTGGGGCAAACGCTACAAAAATACCATTTGTTAAATGAAGAATGGATGATGTGGGAGTCAGTTCACATGACCACACATGGACAGCAGGCATGAGGATCCCCAGGTGGAGGATTTTTAAATGTTGGAAAAGGAAACTGCATGGAGATAGATCTTTCCTTGCGCAGAAATTTTACAGGCAAGGAGAAAGGGGAGAGGGCTGCTTCTCAGTGCAGGTTTCTATGGACGGAATGGAAGAAAGTGAGTATTGGCATATTGGCAATGGGTGCGGGGTGAGGAAAAAAGGGATTCCTTACTTTTATGTGCCTCTGATGGGTGTAAGCTCAAGAATCTAACCTTTTTACACAATCATGAGCAAACCAGAGTTTTTAGCAGGTTTTCTATTGCGGGTGGAGAATACAGGAAATGGACCAAAATTAATTGAGGTTTTACTACTTTAATTGATGATTGAATTTCAGACTAGCAAGAAAAAACTATGAAGGAAAAACAGCCTTGAGGAGATCAGATGATATTGAAAAACAAGGTACTCAAACAAGATGAAGAAAATGAAACCAACACTATAAAGACCTTACCCAGATTGTAACTGGGATAGAGATGTCAATGATTATGAGGAGAAGAAGGATCTGGGTTGAAGCATGATGATACTAGAAGCAGAGAATGATTCTGGGTTAAGGGTTAAGTTACATTCTGATGGTTTTTGATTGGGATTGATCTTACCAGTAAACTGTTGTTCAGGTTGGTGGTTGAGCGCCAATCTTATTTGATTCTTTAGGTTGAATGAGAATGACTCGTAGAGGGAATTGAAAGAGACAAGGTTCAAGAATTAAGAACAAGGAAAGAAATAAATCAGAGGAACAGCAAGAATTGAGAAAAGGATGATAGACAGATGATCAAAGACCAAAAAAAAACCCAAGATCCTCCCCCGTCTCCTCCTGAAAAATCCCTAGAGAGAGGGTCATACTGTGCCTCTGTTCAATTTGAGTGTCCTCATTGGGGTGAGTGCACCCACGGATATTCATCAGACTCTTACGTAATGAGGGTACCTCCGCAGACAACCACCATTACAGCCACCATTCTTACACCTCCCTTGACTGGGGATCAGTCCCGTTTGCATTCAAAAATGAGGTCGGAGAATTTCTCCATTTGATTTTGATTGACAGCCTTTGTCAGTGGGTCTGCTAACATCTCTTCAGAGTTGATCAAGTGAACAGTCAGCGTTCCCTCTTTGAGCCCTTCTCAAAGTCCCTTGGTTTTGAGATCCATGTGCCGAGTCTTGGTGTTTGATCCAAACTTTTTGAGTTTGTCATCAAGTCCCTTGTTGTCAATGAAGTGTTTGGATGGTGGGAGCTCAGATTGGAAAACTTCACTCAGCAGGTGGCGAAGCCATTTGCCTTCTAGATAGGGGTTGAGTAGTGAGTTAAGTTTGGCTTCCATGGATGAGTATGTGATGTTGCGCTGTTTGCAGCTATTCCATGAGATGAGAGCCCCAAAGGAAAAACAGACATGTCCAGATTGAGATTTGTGGCTGGTGGGATCTTCACCCCAGGTGGGGTCACTGAAATACTTGATGGGTTCTCTAGATTCATTGTAAGCAATGGTGAGCTTCAGCTCCTTTGTGTGGTTAAGGTATTGCCATGTCCGTTTGAGTTCCTTCCAGTGGGAGAGACCCGGTTTGTTCTGGAATCTGGCAAGAGTGGAGACTGAGTAGCTGATGTTGGGGCGGGTTTGGCTGGCTATGTAGTTGAGAAGCCCGATGGCCAATTTATAGTGGATATTTAGTTTCTTGAAGTCTTCAAAGTCTTTGTTGGAAGCTTTGTGCAGTTGAAGGTTTGGCGTCAAAGGGGTATTGGATGCCTTTGAGTTCAGTAGCCCAAGCTCTTCTAGTCCATGTTCAATATTTTTGGGTTGGCTTAGTAAGATGCAGTCTGATGTTTGCTCAAATTTCATTCCAAGAATGGTATCCAGCTCGTGGGCTTGAGAGTTCTTGAATCTTAGCTTAAATTTGATATCAAAATGATCACCGTCCCCCACAAGGATTAAATCGTCAACGTGGAAGAAGAGAAATGAATTATTATTTTTGTGAATGTACAGGCAGGGGTCGCTGTCTGACTCTCTGAACCCTACTGATCTAATCCATCCAGTGAATGTTTTGTACCAATTTTTTGGTGACTGTTTGAGTCCGTACAGGCTCTTCTTGAGTCGTAGGTATTTATGGAGGAAAAAATAAGCCATTAGCAAATATTTTTTGGCTGCAAAATGAACCAATGTTGAGGATTTCAAACATCCAATGAAGCCCATCAATTGGTTGGGGGACCCTTACAAGTTGCTGCTGATTACAAAGGTATTTGAAATGGATGGAGTGGGTATATTTGAGGAACAGATGGCAGAGCTTGACTTTGGTACAGAAGGGTGGCTTAACAAGGAGCATATTTCTGTGTTACAGGCAGTAATTTTCATGAGGAGAAAGGCAATATTATTTTTTCCGGAGGAGGGGGGTTTGCTGAAGCAAAATATAGCAGACCCCTCCATGATTCCAACAGTACCTCAAAAGCCATGGATGATTAAGCCAATTCCTATTATGGGGGAAATCAGGGATCAGTTAAACACGTTGGTGCAAGAGTGATTGCGCACTGGACTATACAAACCTTCCTATTCTAGTTATTCTAGTCAAATTATTGGGGTTCTGAAACAGGATGGGAAGAGCTTTGAGATTGTACATGCTTTGCAACAGCTCAAATTGTTCACCATCAGAGACGCGGGTTTACCCCTGCAGGTGGACAAGTTTTTGGAGAATATGACTAGGAGAGTCTGCTGCGGGTTGGTAGACATTATGGGAGGGTACAACCAGCGGGAGCTACATCCAGAGTCTCACCTGATGATGGAGTTTGAGACACAATTGGGGTGACTTCACTTGACTTGGCTTCCACATGGAGCAAAAAATTTGGTGGTGGTTTAAAAGCCGCAGATGAATTGGATTCTGCAGGATGATGTTCCAGAGACGGTTTGGATATTCATTGAAAATTCACAAATCAAGGATCCACAGAGTATATATGGCGGAGAAACTATTGAGAGTAACGCGGGGATATGACTGTTTGTTTGGGAATATGCACGGATTTTAGAGAGGTTTTTATTTGGGGTTGAGGAAGCAGGTTTGAAGGTCTCAGGTGAAACGTTTGCGGTATGCATTCCAGCCTTGGAGGTCCTTGGGCCCAATTTTTCTGAAAAGGCAAGGTGTATAGCTAATGCCAAAGTCAACAAGGGCCTTGATTGGCCTACCACGTGAAATGCTACTCATGTGTCTCAGTTCTTACGTCTGTGCAGATGGGTGCAGATCTTTCTCAAGTAATTTTCAGAGATAAAAAGTACACTTTGGCAATTTATTTGGAAAGGCGACAAGTGGAACTGGATCAAGAAATGCAATCATTCATTCTGTGAGTAAAAGGAGATAATTGTGCGGCCAATATTGTTTGATAATTTGGAATATTGGAATGTTGGTATCTGGTTGGCCGTATATTCCATAAAGTTGGGAGTGGCCAGAGTTCTCACCCAAGAGTATGAGGGGAAGGATTGGCCTGTACTCTACACATAGGTAAACTTTTCAGAGGTTGAGTGTTGGTATTTGCTGCAAAGGTTTGAGTTGTTCTGGCTAACAAGGATTGTGCTGATATTACAGCATGTGCTGTGGGGTTAGCATTGGAACTCCTGGTGTATGCAGAGGCACTAGCCAGGATGATCAATTCCCAAAAATTGCCTAATTGTCCTGTGAATCAATGGATTTCATTTATTCAATGGTCAGGCATGTTCCAAGGAAGGCTTTTGAAATTCTTGATGCCTTATTGTTGTATCCAGAGGTTTGGCATGTGGCAGAGGAGCATTTAGACGTGGAGAGGAGTCTGTAAATGGTAGATGAGGATACTGCTGGAGTTGGTAAACTACCCATTAGAACATTTGGTAGATTTTTGTTGTTGGATGAGTATCTCAAGTTACTCCATTTTTGGGAAGACTTGCCACAAGCAGAGGTTTTTGGGGGCAATTGAAGTTACCAAATTTCTTCTTTCAGGAGGGAAAGCTTTGGAAGGGGGCACTTACAATAATCCAGTTTTTTCACAAGGCCGGAGGATCAGGAGGACTTGCTGAGGAGTCTTCATGACAACTTGGGACACCAGGGAGAGGCAGAGACATGGAGGAGAGTTAATGCTAGGTTCTGGTGGCCAGGTCTTGGGAAGACAGTGTGGGATTGGGTTTGGAGGTGTGAGGAATGTCAGCGGAGGAATACCAGGTTACCTTGGGAGGTAGGGATTCCAATGGGGGAGGAAGTACTTTTTGAATGGGTCTTTCTGGATCTGGTCCATATCAAGGCAAGAAATTTTCTGCATTTACTCATGGCTCAGGATGACTTTTCAGGATGGGTGGAGGCGCTTGCATTTTTCAAAATCTCTGCCAAGAACTTTTGGCAGTTTTTGGAGGAGAATTGGTTTGCTTGTTTTGGGTGTTTGGGGCTAATCATGGTGGATGAAGGAGCAGAGGTTCAGGGCAACGTGAAGTAGTTTTTTGAATTGTGCAGGGCCAATTTTGAGTGTGTAATGGAGTACTTACCAGAAGTGGCTCGGGAAATCAAGCAGGTTTAACAACCAATCAAGGAAACAATGGTTAAGATTTGTGGAAGCAGTGTTAAGAAGTTTCAGGCTGCTTTACCAAAACTGCTGTTTGCAGATTGGATCTTGGTCAAGCAGGGTAAAAGTTCTTCACCATAAAAGCTGCTGTATAGATGGAAGCTTGGTTTTCCACTCAATATCAAAACCCTCACCTACCTAGCCATTGACTAGTGGAAGGTAAAGAAAATGGAGGATTTGGTTGTGGCATGGGCGGAA
Organism: Puccinia polysora; assembly: GCA_025617555.3. NCBI lineage: Eukaryota > Fungi > Basidiomycota > Pucciniomycetes > Pucciniales > Pucciniaceae > Puccinia > Puccinia polysora. The sequence continues at coordinate 42,963,031 of CM062629.1, forward strand.
AAGATTTTTCAGAGGAAGGACATGTTGGAAAAGGCAAAAAAAGCCTGCAGGAAAGTTGAGAAAAATTGGTCCAGTACTGGGACAAGCCATTTACCAATTTCTTGCAGGACCCATTGCAGAAGGGCAATATTTTTTTACTGTGTAATCTGAGTTTGGAAATTCATTGGAGGAAAACTTTTGTGGATTGTTGGAATGGTTTTTATTGCGTGGTGTTTCAGTTCACTGGCAGAATTTTTAATCTGTAGGAGTTGAACAGTTCTCTGCTCAAGCAGAAGGCAGCAGAAGATCATGTGAAGAAGTGTCACATGCAGGGCACTACCAGGTTTGACAAAACCTCCAAGTCTGGTGGCAAAAATCAGGACATGGATTAGCCCAAGGACAGGGAGGAACATACTAGTGAGGAGGAGTCCTTGGAGGATTGAAGTTTGGGGTCCACCTTCAAGTTGTGGGGCAGGGAAGCTCAGATCACTAGAGCAGCCTGGAAGGGATAACTCATCAGAATCCTTTATATGGGGTGGTCCAGGTCATTTTGTAGGTTATGTGTTTTTAAGAAGATTTTTTTTTCTTTTTCTAAGTCTGAGGAGTCTGGTTTGGAGTGATTTTTCTTTTGAATTTTTGAATCTCAGCGGATTTCTGTGTCATTTTTTTGTCTCACTTATCTCAGATACAGAGGATTTATCAATAAAGGAAGTTTTGCAGAGATTTTTTATTTCTCTTTGTAGGATGGTGTGGGTAATCAAGCGGTTTCCCTCTGGGGTGGACCAGACAGAATATTTATTTAAAAATATTATAGACAAGAAGTATAGGGGTTGCATTTTTTATAAGGTTTATTACTTTTAGAAGTTGAGGAGGAGAAGGAGATGGTTTTACAGAGCGTGTTGCAGATCTCACCACCAGCACAATGATGCTTACAAAGGAGCTTGAGATGCTCCGCAGCTGGGGTTCCTACCAGTTGTTGGAGGATTACCAGAATTTTTTTGTCCAATTTGCAGAGGTATTTATCAAGCTTGGATTCCTCAATTTTTTGGATGCCTTCTTTTTTGTTGCTTTGGATGGGCTGAGGTTATGGAGAAAAAAGAAAAAAATCTGGTTGACCTAGGTTGGTTGGAGCCAGTGGATTGGAGCAAAGGTTGAGGCAATGGAGTCTGGAATGGAGAAAAATAGCGCCAAGATCTTTGGAGGGGAGTTGATGGCCATGATGGTTCCAGAGAAGGCCTGGGTACTCTCAGGAGTTTTGATTTCTTGTTTTTAGCTTGCTGTTTTTAAAAAAAAACTTGTGGTGTAGGGATGGTGAATTGGAGCTGATCAAAATCACCAAAGTTGGAAATTCAAACTCTGCAGGCACAGATGGAGCCAGACTAGTAACGGTAGGAGTATTCAATGGCGCGGGATAAGGCAAAGATGGAAATTCAGACAAGACATGGGAGAATTTTGGAGTGGTGGCTAAATGGAAAAATATTGCATTCAAATTTCCTTCAAAAGGTACTTGGCCCCTTCTGATGTTAAAGTTGTTCTTGAAGCACAAGGCAAGGGTGGCATCACCCCACTTGTTGGAGGTAGAAAATTCTGCAAAACAGGGAGGAGGAAAAATCAAATCCGTGGCCTCTGCAACTGGAAAGAGAGAAGTGACTTGATCAGGTTCCAGAGTCTAATCATCCACTTTAATGGGATTGTCTTTTTCCACAACAAAGTCAGCCATGGGTCTGAAACCGAAATATTTTTGATTGGGTCTGGAGGATGTTTGGGCACAAGGCGGATGGCAGGATTGAAATGACCCCGTGGTTAGAGAAACAAGGTAGAATATGCAGTTTCCTATGTAACATGCATTGAAACCTGGTTGGTCAGTGGTACGGGTAAAAGACCTCCGTGTTTTTGTATAGTACTTGCAAGAGGCCATGACAGAGGTGTGTAGATGGTTCTCTTAGGGTATTAGGAGTTTGGTGGAAGGGGTTGAAGGGTTATCTGTGTAGCTCTGGAAGTAGTGGAGGATCCTGGGGACAGAATCCAAGTTTTGGGGACTGTGGTGTTTAGTTATAGACACAAAGGCAAGTAGGACAAATGTATAAATTTGACCCAGGGGCTCTGAAGTTTGCAGACACATATGCTGCAGAATAATAGGTTTGATAAGGAAAATGTAGCTAGTTGTCTGATCTGGCAGAGGAAAAATGGGCTCATCAGATGTGAAGTTGCAGTGTGGCAGAAAAATAGCTGAGCTATGTCTGGTTTTTTGTATTTTGTGGAAGAAAAAGCTTTAGTTTTTTCTTCTTTGGAATCAATAGCTGGGGTCTTGAATTTTTCCCAAAATTAACTGTTTTCAGTAACTATCCTATTCAAAACTTATGGATTTTAGAGTAATAATGCAAAAGCAAGCAATCAAAATTATGGAGTATGTGTCCAAAAACTGAATAGCTGGTATGCCTCAAGATTGCAGGAGCCATGTGATACTTGGGACAATCAAAAAATGAAATTGAGGAGGTGGCATGCGTATTGAAAAGGATCTGTAAGGAAGATTGAGGGGGTTCTTCCCTAATGCTTTATGAAGGATTGATGGTAATTTGGTGAGGAAGATCAAGGGGTATCTATCCTTTGAAATGCAATGCCAGGAATCAATTGGTTAGGTAAGCAGAGGTTACAGGAAGTAAGCAGATCTAATGTATGCAGACAGATTTGCTAGTAGGATCAGGAATAATAGTGGGCTGGTTCATTGAGGAGCGCTGTAAGACTGCAAAAGGCGGTTGCCACAGACAGTTCTATGGAGGGGAAAGGTGCTTTTTTAGGCTTCCCTCATGAGTGTTCAAAAATATTTAAATTTAACCAAAGTCAAGGTTCATTACCTTGTGAATGAGGAATCAATGAGGAAGAGATAAAGTCAATAGTAAACATTAGCTACAGGAAAACACCATCGGTGGAAAGATAGTGTGGGAACAGACTTGAAAAAAATAAATTAGAGTTTTGTCAGAGTTCAATAGAACAAGGCAGTTGCAAGTAAAAACACCCACAAGCTAATAACTCTGGTTTTCAGGAGATGATTGGGTATGATCAACTCAAACCCAACCAAACTCCAGGTTCTCAATGAACTTTCCCAAATCTCTGCAATCAAGAAACCCAAAGGTACCAGATAACTGGGGGTGTCTGTACCAACAAATAAATGTTTTTATGAAGCTCTAGAAGCAAAGGAATAAATAATTTTAACAAGAATAACCCAACACTCCTCAAGGGACTCAAGATTAGCATGGCAAAATGAAAATTCAAGGAAATAAAGGAGGATTAAAAGTACAGCTTTTTAAGCTGAATGAAACCTCCCAGCCAACCATAATGATTCAAGAAGTACAATCAAATAATGCTCAAGAGCAGTATGGTCAAAAAATGGGATCAGAGAATGGTATAAGCAACTCAAAAATTCAATCAAACAAATTCTTCTTCAACCAGAAAGGCTATTGGTTGGTGACAACAGACAAGGCCACAGAGGGCCTGATCAGGCATTTGAGTTAGGAGGTTCAAGGATCAGAGGGAAATCATGGATATACCCTGGTTAAGATGATGATAAATTGCTCAGGTAAGGGAGGGAAGATTGAATCAGTCCCCACCAATTTATTGATTGATATAATGGAGCATGGGTGGAAAAAGAAGGGGAAAGCCCCTGCTTTTATTGGAAAGAAAACCTGTGGAATATTTACAATTGGATGATGCAGATGAAGGAAGAATTATTTTTTTTATAATATGGAGATCAGGAATGTCCAGTTTCCCTTGCCCTGGGTTAAGAATATTTCACCCCCATCCTTTGCTTGCGTGTTTCTGCGGATGCTTGCACCCAAAAACAACAACACCCACCCCCATCCAAAACTGGAAGGGGGTGAGACCAATGGGAATGAAGGAGGGGCCAAGCTGTGCAGAAGACAGGGGAATGGGAGGATTGTTAGAATTATGGCCAGCAATTAGCTTAGGAAAATGAGCAGTATTTAAAGCAAAAGAAATGCTGGACACTGGGTGTCAATATTGTCTAATGGGGCTCTCACAATAGGGCAATATCTTGGATGAATTTGATTGGAATGATGAATCAATGGATGGAAAACAGTAGGGAGAAGGGCTACTTAAGTACAAAAGATTGGCCTCTTGTGAGCCCATGATACAACAAGCCAAAAGGCAAATTTTCCGCCCCAAAAGAGCTCTACAGGCTCTACTGGCCTTGTTACTTGGTTTGGACTACATCATCTCACATGGCATCAGTCCCTGTACCCTTACAACCAGCTTATTCTGGTTATTTCTGGGTTTTCCACCTCAATGGGGCTGAACCAGCCCTTTAACTGTTTAATCCCCTTGGCTGGTTGTCCTTTACAACCAGCCATGATGACCTTTATTGCCTTGTTTACGGGCTGGTTGCCTCATGCAGCCAGCCCCTGGCCCCTCAACTTGGCCAGGTGGGACCCAGGGCACACCTGGGTCCAGTCTCAGACTCACATGGGTGGGTGTGTGACCAGCGGAAATGCTGTCCCCCCCCTCTTTCTCTCAAATCCCTGGTGGGGGCGGTCAAATCCCCTCACCAGGGGCCCTGGGGGTTGGTACCCCCAGGGCGTTGTCAAGTACGTTGACCTGGGAGGTGATCAAGTCCCCCCAGACCCATTGCTCCTCCCCCTTGGTAAAGGGGGGGGGAGAGCGCCCCTGCCCTGCTCGGTCGCCTCAAACAATCAATGGTGGGGGGGTGATGAATTCCCTCCCACCTGCCGGTCACTACCCTTGGGGCTGGCGCCGCCACCTCCTTGGGCAAGGGGGTGGTCAGGTCCCCCCTGCCCTGACTGACCGCGCTGTCGCGGTTGGTTGCTGGCTGGTTCAACCCAGCCAGCCTGCCCCAATCCTCTTTGCAACGGCAAGCAAGGGGAGGGGGAGCAAGCCGGGGCCATGAGCCCCGGCTCTGTGGCGCTAGCTGCCAAGCGCGACCAGCCGGGCCTGCGCGGCATCCCTTGGCCGCGCGACAGCCCCGCGGAGGGCCGTGGGGCCCTGCGTGGGCCGCACCGGGGAACACAGGCAGCCCCAAATGGGCCGCGAAGCGGGAAGTGGCCCTGAGAGGGCCGCAACACGGGCGGCCGCCCCTAACGGGCCCCAACAGGGGTGGCGGCCCCAATGGGCCGCCCCAAGCCTGAATTGTGAGAATTACATACCTTGGTGGGCCAGCCCCTCGGGCCAAGTATGTCCATAATGAATCTTGGGCCCTTTTATGCCCAAATAAGCCCATCTGGCTTGGGTGGCCCATCCACCCTGGCGGGCCCATGAGGGCCCATGTCCCAAAAGACCATAAAAACGTGTTTTGGCGCCCAAATGCCCAAAAACAATAACACCCACATAGGCCCATGTGGCCCACATGATGTCCAATGGGCTGTGGAGGCCCATTTTTGCATCCCATTTGGATAACACACTCCTATGCTCCTATGCTCATTACCTGAGTGCATCCGCATTTTAACAAGGATTGGGGCAAGTTTCTGAGAAAAAGACAAGGGTAAGAAGGGTAGAGCTGGGAGGTTATCCAAGTCAATGTAGAGAATTGAGATCAATGTGGGGGACAGGAGGAGGATCTGATGAGGAATTTTGAAAGTTTATACAAAACCCTTTCTGATGATGATCCTTGTTGCAGTTATGGAGCTGATGATTTATTTTGAATTGGATGGATTTGGGTTAGATTTGGTGGTAGCTTGATTTGAGGATGAATTGAGTTAGAGTCACTTGCGCTCTCTTGATTGAATACTTCAAGGTCCAAAGATAGGTTGGAGGAGAATAAAATCATAACCAGAGATCACAATGATGACACCTATAGGCAATTTATGGCAGAGATTGATTGGAACTCATCCTCCTTGGTGGGAGCTTTCAGGAGGTCAGGAGGATGGTTGAGATAAAGATTGATGGGTGGATGATGATGGGTGTGGGATTGATGACGGTCACCAAGAAGAAAATAATGAATCTGAGATGGTAATCTTTTTATCTTCACTTGATTTTTATCAATTTTATAATTTTCATCATCCACGCTAGGATAAGGTTCAGGATGAGGATGAGGAGGGCTAAAAAAGGTTGATCATTCATGGGAACTTGGCCAAAAAGGTCAGGTTCCAAGCACAAACCAAAGGAGTTGAACACTGGGGATCAGGACTTGAACACCCCAGAGCACCCTTCCTAGACCTCTAGGACAGGGAGAAGTTGAAGAAAGGGTAAAGAGAAGGATTGCCACACAGGAACTAGAATTTCCAGGTTTTTTTAAAATAGATAGATGAAAGATAAAAAAAAATCTTAAAATTTGCCCTTTTTCTGAGTTGTCCCAAATTTGTCACCACATCTCTCCCCAACTTACATACTTTGCCTAGTCTGAATCTCAATTTTGAAGATATTAAGAAAAGGAGGAAACAAAGGAATTGAAACAAAGAATGCCCATTTATTTATCTTGAGATTGATTGAAGAATTGAAAAATATATTGATCTATCCAAAAGATTCCTAGAGGCAGCAGAGATAAAACACAAAGGGCGTCCCAGGTTCTCAGGTATGTGGCATAAAGTAGAGTTTCACAAATAAAATGCAGCAAATGAACCTGATGGTGCACACTTGGGAGGACTTAATATTGGGATAAGTTGCCTCTTCAATAATAAAAACTGCTAACTTGATCAGCAGAGAACCTTGTGTCCAACTTAGTACCATCCAGCTCTTTCAAAAAATAGGATTGTCCTCTGACTTGAAAAACTACCCAAGAAGGACCATTCCAGAAATTTGATAAAAACTTTCCCCAATGAGTCTCAAAGGATTAATTATGGGCTAAAAATAGATCAGCAAGATTTAAGGGATCCCTTATTGGTTTTGAATGCTCTTCTTCCAAATACTGGACCAATTTTTTTCTTTATTCCATCATCTTTTGATAAGCTTCATCACAAATATATTCACTTCCCTCTAGTTGCTTGGATCTGGCATCTAATAGATCAGAAGTTGAAGACACCTTCTCCCATGATATACCCAGGAAATATTCCATTAACAGATCAAGAGGAAGGACAGCCCTTTTTCCAAAGATGATTTCATAGGTTAAGTAGCAATTTATCTGTTTGGTTGAGATTCTATCAAAAAAGAGAACCAGAGGAAGCAATTTGCAACAATTCTTCCCACTTTTGCCAGCCAGTTCAACAAGTGCAGCCTTCAAAAGAGCATTGTTGAGAGGAAATCTTCTTCTCACCCCTCTCCTGCCTGCTCCTCACACTGCTCCCGCTCCCCGCACTGACTTAGCTTCTCACACTGCTCCCGCTCCCCGCTCAAGTTTACCTAAACCCCGCTCCCGCTACCGTAATTCCCATTCATCATCCACTCACCTGCTTCTCCTCATTCCATCACCCGCTCCCACTCCTCCACCATCACTCAAATCCCTGCTCCTTCTCATCCAACTTTTCCCCTCCATCTATCCTCTGCCTTCTCCTTTGTCATCTTCCCTCAAGCCTCATCAGCTGACATCCAACGCTTGACCTGCTGTCCTCAACAATCAACTCTTGCCTCAAAACCTCAACCACTCAATCCTTCTCGCCAATTTCCTTTCCTGTTCATATGTGAGGTTGACTTACTTCAGATCCCATGACAACTGCTGGCCAATCTCAGAATATTTCTATTCAGCTATGTCTATTTCATTTCTCCATCTCTCTTGTTGTCATTTTCATTTGAGCGCCTTTATTTTGTTCATTTCTGCACTCAGTGAGAATCTTCAGCTTTCTTCTACATTCTTTCTTACACTTCTCTCTTAATGTTGGTTAATTTCTGTGTCTTAGTCTGTTGGTTTGGTTAATAAAATATCCTTAGCTCTTCATGGTTAAAAGCCAAAACTCCACAACTCTGCCAATGACCACAAGCTATAAAATGGAACCCCTACCTGAACCAACGGATTTCAACTCCCCCCTTCTCAAGACCCTCCCGGACTCTATCCCCACCTTGACGGAATCAAACTTCTCACTTTGGCGCTCCAAACTCATGACAATTTTTGCTCTTAAAGGTGTTTCTAAATGGCTCCTGACCTCTGAACCCAAGAAATGCGCCCACAACGTCAATCTCGAATTGGTTGGATACATCCTAGCCAAACTTGACAATCGGACTTAAATCAATTGTGTCAAAGACTACCACCTCACCAATGGGATAGAACTCTGGAAGTTGATAAATGAGTTCTACGCCTCGTCTCAAACGGCATACAGGTCTCAAGTTTTCTTTAATTTTCTTAACCTCCAATTTGACACAAAACACATCAATAAATTCATTACCAAAGTCAAAGCTTGTGTAATTCAAATCTCAGAAATCAGAATCAAGATGGACAATGATATAGTTTCTTAACTTATACTCTACAAGTTCCCACCCGAACTCAAACATCTCAAGACCACCATCACCCACTCGCTGGAAGAATCCAAAATCAATGGCAATCTGATACTCCAAAATCTGAATCAAATCAAGAATGAGATTCCTGCTGGCACCTATGCCTCAGAAATGTTGAACAAAGGCACAAAGCAAGATGCCATCAAATGTCAAGCAACCTGGCACAATCTGCAGTCCTCGCATCCCAAGCACGCATGCTGGTGGTTGTACCCTAATCTCCGTCCAAATCCCAAAAACAACCCCAAACCAAACAAAAACAAGACTGCCTGCGCCAATCTGTTCTAAACCTTCTACAACTTTTCCATGATCAACTCTTGACTTCTCTCCAAACAAGCCATCATACTAGACTCTGGGGCATCCCAATCCATGTTCAACTCACCGGATTTTTTTGAAGCCCTTATAGAAGACAATACACAGATTCAGACTGGAAAAGAGAACTCGTCAATCTACCCCAAAGGTATTGGAAAATCCAAACTTCTCTCAGAATCTTGCAGTGTTCTCCTATTTCAGTCACTCTAAGTTCCTCAGTTGGCAGTGAATCTGGTATTGTTGGGACAACTTCTGAACAAGGGCTGCTCCCTCCATCTATTGGGACCAAACAACTTTGTTGTGAAATTCAAACACGGAGAAATTCTATTTGGATCCATAGAAGACAATCTCTTAGTCCTCAAAGATCTTGCTCTCTCTCAATCTGAATCAACCCAAGCTTTTGTCTCACTCATCACTCTTCACAAATGTTTTGGTCACCCCCATTTGGATCAAACCAAACTCCTGTCTAGAGACTTCCCGAAAATCAAATGGAGTGAGCTATTGTGTGAATTGTGTGCACTGGGGAAAATTCACAAATCATTGTTCAAGGGTCACATATTGAATTGCACCAAACCGTTTGTCATGTTACATGCTGACGTATGTGGACCAATCAATCCAGTGTCCAAGAATGGTAATAGATACTTTTTATTGCTCACCGACGAGTTCTCCCGTTTCAAAACCTGTCTTCCCATTAAACTTAAGTCCAACGTCAAGGATGAAATCATCAGATTCATCAAAGTACCCTCAAATCAGTTGGGATATCAACTCAAGTCGCTTCATTCGGATAACGGTGACAAATTTGTTAATTCCAAGCTCACCAACTTTCTTCAAGACTCGGGAATCACACACACAAACTCCGAAACCTTAAACTCCCCAGCACAACCCCATTGCGGAGCAAGGAAACCAAACAATAGTTGAAGCTGCAAGGACCACTCTCATTGATATGTCCATTCCTGTAGAGCTCTGGGACCAAATCTTGGTGGGAAGCTGTGAAATCCTCAATCTTCTGCCAGCAAAAAAATCAAAATTAAGTCCCTGGGAGCTGTGGAACAGACTCAAACCCAAACTCAACTTGATCAGAACTCTAGGATCCAAAACTGTCATTCTCAATCTTCGCCAGAATGTCGGAAAGTTTGAAAAGAAAGGCTGGGAAGGAATCCTTGTTGGTCACAACCTGAAATTTAATTCCTATTGAATCTTTGTCCCTGAACTTGAAGAAACAATTCGCTCTGAGCATGTTAATATCTTTGAAAATATAAATCTGACTGAATCCACCTCTTCGCACAAACACCCATTTGAAGCCCTCCTCCAAATCAACTCTGACTTTCTGGACACTCTTGTCTTGAAAAATCAAAATCAGCCACCACGCTCTGACCAAGGCTCTGACAATCCCAAACACATGGAACCATCACAAGCCACCAAGCCCTTGCCAGACCCTGAAGCTCCAAAGGAAACTTCTCCAGTCAACCAATTCAACACCTCAGACGATGAGGATCTAGTATCTCAACTCACTCCCTCCGGCATAACTCTCAGAGACCACTCCTCCCTTCAACGTCCCTAACACTATGGATTTCTCACCCGGACCATTCCCAGAAGCTATGAAGAGCCCAAAAGCTCACCCAATAGTCAAAATTGTACTCTTGGCATGAAAAAGTAACTAACAGGAATTGAATACATGGCGTCTGGACCGGCTGCTACTCACTGCCAGATGGCAAGAAGGCTCTGTCAAACGTGTGGGTTTATTGACTTAAAATTGACCCCAACAATGACGGGCTCATCTTCAAAGCAAGAGTATGTGTACAAGGCTTTTGAAAACTAGAATTCCTTGAATATGGAGAAACCTACGCTCCCACAGGTCAAATCACTACAATTTGCACATTGCTGGTATACGCTCTTCATCACAACTTACCAATAACGCAAATGGACATCAAGTCTGCGTTCCTACACGCTGATCTTGAAGAAGACATCTACATCAAGGCTCCTTCTGGATAAAATACTCCCTTTCCTTATTTCAAGCTAAACAAGGCTCTATAGGGTCTGAAACAAGCCCCTAAGAGCTGGTTTGACACTCTCAAACAGTGGTTTCTTGATCAAAGCTTTTTCGCGTCCGCTGCTGACGCGTGTCTGTTCATAAATAAATCTCTTCAGCTATTCATCTTCTGTTACGTTGATGACCTGGTTATCATTGGAGACTCACAAGAATTCCAAATAAAATTAAAAGCCAAATTTTCCATTTTGCACCAAGGTGCCCTCACCAAAATTCTTGGCAACTACATTGTTGACTTGCCAGAAGGACCCTGCCTACATCAACCCGATCACATTGAAGCTGGACTGACCAAACTTAGAATCTCTGAATCTAAGCCAATCAACACACCCACTACTCCTGGCCTTGCACTCAAACCCGCTACCAATGAAGATGCTTCCAAATTTTCCAAGCTCAACATCAACTATTGCTCCTCTACAGGCTACCTCAACTTCATTGCCACTCAAACTCGACCAGACCTCTCCTCCCCTGTCTCCTCCCTATCCAGATTCAATTCAAATCCTGGCCTGTCCCACTGGGCCAAAACCAAGCATGCCTGGCGCTATGTCAAAACAACCCAACACCTTGCTCTTTGCCTTAAAAGTGGTTCCTTCAAATTCAATCTTGAGTTGTGGAGTGACTCCAATGGAGGTAATGATCCCGTCTCGAGAAGAAGTCAAACTGGCTACCTGATATTGCTCTTCGGCTGTGCTGTTTGTTGGCACAGCAAGCTTCAACCCACAGTATCACTTTCCTCAACCAAAGGGGAACTCAAATCTCTTGTTCTAGCTACTCAAGAAAAAATCTGGATCCTAAACCTTCTGAAAGAATTAAATCCCTCTCTATCTCTCACCCACTGCTCACACATAGACAACAAAGCCCTAAAAAATCTTATCAACTTTGAGTCTCATCACAGTGCGCTCAAACATGTCAACATTCAAATCAAATGGATTTGGGAGCAAAAAGACGCCAAACTCCTCATCACCAATCTCATCCCTTCAGAATCAATGCTAGCTGACCCGTTGACAAAATCAGCAATTAAACCCTCTTTCAAACCCCTTGCCGACACAATTCTGCAACCTCTCATCTGATCACGGCGGCGTGTTGAGAGGAAATCTTCTTCTCACACCGCTCCCGCATGCTCCTCACACTTCCCCCGCTCCCCGCACCAACTTAGCTTCTCACACTGCTCCTGCTCCCCGCTCAAGTTTACCTAAACCCCGCTCCCGCTCCCGTACTTCCCATTCATCATCCACTCACCCGCTCCTCCTCATTCCATCACCTGCTCCCACTCCTCCACCATCACTCAAATCCCTGCTCCTTCTCATCCAACCGTTCCCCTCCATCTATCCTCCGCCTTCTCCTTCGTCATATTCCCTCAAGCCTCATCAGCTCACATCCAATGCTCCACCTTCTGTCCTTGAAAATCAACTCTTGCCTCAACACCTCAACCACTCAATCCTTCTTGCCTATTTACTTTCCTTTTCATATGTGAGGTTGAATTACTTCAGATCCCATGACAACTGCTGACCAATCTTGGAATATTTCTATTCAGCTCAATATATTTCATTTCTCCATCTCTCTTGTTGTCATTGTCATTTGAGCGCCTTTATTGTGTTCATGTCTGCACTGAGTGAGAATCTTCAGCTTTCTTCTACATTCTTTCTTACACTTCTCTCTTAATGCTGGTTAATTTCTGTTTCTTTGTCTGTTGGTTCAGGTAATCAAATATCTTTAGCTCTTCAAGCATGGCCTCCTTTCATCATGCCTTTGCCTTTAGAATAATAAGGAGTAGTAATCCTATGTTTTCCAAGAAGAGATTGGATCATTCCAGCAATTTTTCCAACAAATTCAGAGCTATAATCAGTAGAGTAAGATAAAGCCAAGCCCTCATGCATTGTACAAGTCTCATGAACAAAAGCTGTCACTAATTCAAATCTAAGATTCTTAAGAAATATGGCTTCAAACCATCCAGAAAAATCATCTCTAGCTACAATGAGGTACTTAGCACCAACTCCCTTGATATGAACCACATCCATAGCAATCCTTCCAAAGACAGTGGACTCCCCAATAGGATAAAAAAATTCAGCTGGGCACCTAATATCACATTTTTGAAAAACTTCACAACTCTTTCACCATTGAGAAACAGATTACTTCAGAGATAGCTACCAGAATTGTTTGGATAATTTGAAACAAGTTTGGGTTTTCCCACAATGGGAAAGAACCTGTTGGAGACTTTCAAGGATCAAATATTGTTTAGAAGCAATAGTAGCAACAATGAGAGAACAAGGATTTACTCTTTTCAAAAGCCTAGAACCTTGTAAAAAGAAATTAGAGGAGTCAATTTTAAGAGATCAAAGTAATTTAGCAGAAAGATCAAGAGTTTTTTTAAAAATTTAAAAGGTACTTCTCTAATTTAAGCCAGAACCCTTGATGAAGAAAATAATAATCTTGAGAGGAGAAGGAGAAGAAAGGATGGATTAAAGGTTCCTCTTCATCATAAACTATTCCAACATCAGATTCCTCATCTCCACAAGGATTTTGACATAAACCATTGGGCTGAGTGAAAGATTATTAAGGTCTGTGAAAAATATCAAAAGAGAAAAGCTGAATAAAGGCCACCCAACTAGTCATAGGAGCATTTGGGAGACAGGGAGCATTGATTATTTAAATGATGAATTGATTGTCAACTTTTAACTCAAAATGTTGACCCCAGAGGACTGTTTGGAGTTTCTTCAACATTTGGGCCACACCACAGAGTTTTAATTTTGGTTGAGATTATACAAATTATAAATCTGAAAATAACAAAGATTCATGGAGAGCAGGACAGTCCAAACCATTTTTGTCTTCTTTAGTAAGAAAAGCCCCAACAGATTGATAACTAGAGGAAACAGCCAACTTTATCTTTCCATCTCCAGGTCAATAAGAGATCTTTTTCAAAACTATGTCTTTACAAAAAACCTTTTTGAGCAACTGAAAGAAATTTTCCCAAGCTTGGGCTCCAATCCATTCAGCTTTTCTCCTGGTTATAAAATGCAAGGGAGCACAGATTTTGGAGGAAGATTGGATAAATATTCAAACCTAAGTTACAACACCTAGAAAGCCTTTAACTTCAGGAGGATTAATTGGAGTGGGCAAAGAGATGATCTTTTTGACTTTGGCTGCTGTCATTCTTCTTCCTTCCTTGCACACCACATGACCAACAATTTCCAGAGAAAGAACACAAGAAGCCAATTTTGATCCAGAGACAGTAAGTCCATCCTTCTCAATTTGAAACAGAATCCTTTCCAAAGTAGTAGCATATTCCCAGATGAATTGACAAATCCCTGAATGCCATGATAAGAGCTCATTTACATAATCCAAAACTGGACCTTCAATTCCTCTAATTTCAATAAAGATACCAGAATGATCAGGGATTGTTTCCTAGAGGATACACATCATCTGAGCCTGATAGACTAAAACCAAATTAGTTGCACCTTGAGGCAATTGAGTAAGTTGGTATTGACTAAGAGGAGTACCAAAAGTTAATGAGAGGGAGAGAGATAGGATTTAAGGATTTTTTGTCATAACCACCCATAATGCCCCCAGAATGTTGCAAGCTCTCCAAGAGAAGGATTCAACAAATTTTTCAGTGGAAGGAGGAATACCAGAGTCCTTAATAGTAAACTGAAGTGATAAGAGACTTAAAAGGACGTTTAATTTCAGTCAGGAATGATCTGAGAAAAGGAATCAGAAAGGAAAGAAACATACTTGGGTGGACAAGTAGACACCTTAAAAGGACCAGATAGTGTGTTGACAAGACAGAGCGGTGAAGAAGAAAGAAGGGGGAAAGAAAGAAAGAAGGAAGATTGATCCGGTGTTCTTGGAGTTGGTAATCGGGTGAGCTTGAGATTGAGCTGTACCAATAGCTGGTGAGTGGGCTTGTTGATGTTGGGGAAGACTTGAAGTTGGTTGGTGGATGATGGCGCGTCCGGGTGAATGGGAATTGCGGTTTGAGAAATCCTGGGGAGAAATCTTGCAAGCATTCAGAAATGGAGCGTTGGCAGCGGTTGAATATGGGGGACGCGCGGGAGGAGAATGAAAGTAGTGGGTTGAGAGTTTATAAAGAAATAAAAGAAGAAATAAAATAATTGGAAATGGAATGGAAAACAAGGTGAACGTAGAGTGAAGTAAAACAAAGATAAAAATAAAAATAGAAAAGCATGAAATAAAATGAAATAAAAATAATTTGAGCAAATACTTGAATACCAACATAAACTTGTTAAGAGGTTGTAGATTGTGAACTATTGTATGTTTATCATTAATTTTGAGGACATAGAAGACAGCGCTGGAATAACTGGAAGTTGACTGTTTCCATAGACCATTATGTACTTTTTCATGGAACAACTTGATAAATTCATTGAATTTATCAGCAGGGATTGGAATTTTTTTTCCAAGGATCATGTTCAACTAAAGAGATGATATAAGGAAGCCCGCAGGATTCTTTCCAGAGACCTCTCCCTTCTTGACAGAAGGCAATAGATTTTTCACGTAGAGATAAAAATTTTTTGATCAAATTCAACTCATCAGGAAGAAGCCATCCATCTGGACCAAAGTTGACCACCTTCAGACTTTATTCAGTGACACCACCATTGGGCACAAAGGGACCAGCAACATATTGAGATAAACTAAAGGAAAGAATCACAAGATAAGGGAGGACCCATGAGAGGAGAATTGAGGTTGAGAGTTATAGGATGGTTCATTGGTTGGACCTTTCTTACAACTGGTTTATACGTTTTAGCAAACTAGAGAAGCTCTTGTTTCCTCAAAGAGTTGACAAGCAAGACCTGACTATGAAAACTGAGACCAATTTCAAACATCATCCACATCTTATGTTGCGCAACCTTCTCAAAGGGTGCCTTTACCATAAAAGGAGAACCAGGAGGTAACAAGTTGTTCACATCTGTGGCACTAGGTAGGGTTTAAAAAGAAACAGGAGAAGATGGACCTAGCAGTGCACAATTGGAAGGACTTACTTTTTCCCTGAATTTCCTCCACTGAAGCCCATTTTAATCAATAACAAAGCCACCAAGAATAGAATTGAGATCAGGATCTAGTTTATAATATGTCAGCCTCCTTAATGCCAAGACCCTGGCTATTCTTTAGCTACCAGAGGTGATAGTATAAATAATAAATGCAGTAATAATCCGTAAAATACCTGAATAAAGCTTATTGCAAGGTTGATTGGTTTGTTTATGGTTTAATGTTATAAATCAATATAGATAAATTGACTATTGAATATTTTTATAGAGGGGCCACAATTATATTAAGGATCTTTAACACCTCTTTTCAGGGATTTCAGTATGAAAACACGTAGTCCTGGTTACTTTGAGCTCTTTAGTTTAAAGAATATTTTGCCCAAAGATAATATGTATAAAAAATACACAGTGGAGTGGCAGGGCTTTGTAAACAAGCTGCCAGGACATTTAAAGGATAATAAAACTCACTGGTATATTATTGAATACTTTGGGTATCTTTTTGGGAAGTGCACTTATGGGTTAAACCTGTATACTGGGGTTATAAGGTTGTTCAGCAGTTTAAATTGATAAAAAGAGGTTGAGGACGGATATTATTGATCAGACTAAGCCATAAATCACTTACTTATCTCTTCTAAGTATTTGATTACCTTGGCACGGTTTCTTGATTGAAATATAACTTGGTCTCTGCCCATCAATATCCTCAAAAGAGCTCTTTATTTATAGCTTTTGGAGTCCCAATATTGTCCTTCTGAGGGGTACAGGGGCTCAAACGGACGGAAACTGAGGCTAGCAGGGTGACCAATGATAGACTTTCACGTGTTGGTGGTGGTGTAGCAGGGGTAGAATATAATTTCTCAGGGTATGGGAATTATTCTACTTTATGATTGATATTTGGACGTGTGAATAACACCAATCTGTCCTGTTTATGTATTATTTAATCAATTTTCCTTATTAAATGATCCTAGTAAGTTAATAATTTTTTTAATAGACATTCTTACGGGCATTCTGATATCAGGTGAGTTCTCATTATGTATTAAATAATTGAAGTAAAGTCATGATATTGATTTTACTCCTTATTTCCAAATTTCAGTTGATTTACTAAAATAATTACTTAAAAAGATAAGTCCTGGCAATTCATGTAATATTTTTACACCATTGGTTAACTTAGTATGTCATGAAAATATTAATGTCTAGAAATTTTCTTAATAGTATATTAAAGTATTTTCATATATTTTTAGAAGTTGTCATTGTCTTATTTTCGAAATTCTTGGTACTTTGAATGATATTTCATAAAAAATACGTATAAGGGTTATTTAAGTATTTTTTATAATTTTATGTACTTTTAGACTATCTACTATCCATGGGAACATTTATTACATATTTAGAATCTTCCCGTGTGGGTTGTAGCATCTTTACGTGGTACCTAAGTTTCTCAGGCCGCCTGTCACTTTGACAACCCTTATTCCCGCAGCTGCGTACTTTTCAGACGCCTGGGGCTGCATAAAAAACCTTGACATAGTGACAGGGCTGTATCTCAGCTGCGCGCGGGTGCATTGGCTGCCGCTGCTGCTGGCAGGAATTGTGACAGAGCACATTTCTGTCTTTAACTCCTAAAATATACACAACACCTCAATTCCGACTGAATTTTAGGTGTGAAACCTATAGGTGACAATACGTGTGAAATATTTAATTGGCCAAAAAGTTCAATATTGGTGCCGTGGTATTTTGGTCTTTCTTTCCTTAATTATTTAAAAATATGAGGAGTTGGATTTCAAGGGTGGGTTCAGTGAGTGACCGTACCTATCTTTGGGTGGAGAAGCCATTTTGGTAATAATATTGATTGTTTTCCTACTCCTTCTTAGGTTAAGTTCATTATTATCATTTTTATGTTATTTCTGTTACTGTTGCAGCTTGCTCTGCAATAGTTGAAAGATGACATAATCATTGCGGAGATTTGAATCAGAACTGAGAGAAGATTGATAAGACTTAAGAGTACAAGGAAAAGAAGAAATAAAATATCCAAAGCGAGAAGAAATATTTTTGAAATTGTCTATTTTGACATTTTTTGATTTTTAATGCTTTCCAGATGAGACACAAATGTTGAAAAAAGAATAATAAGCCTCAGGGATGAGATTTGATCTATGAGTTAAATTTTGAGGCTGAAGAGGACCAACACTATGAGTAGGATAAACTACTCCAATGAAAAATGAGATGAATTTGAATTATCCCTCTGCTTTCCCTTTGAAACCAATCAGCAATACCAACCAATTAACAAGATTGATTCTCTTTCCCATAAACTTCAGAATTGAGGCTGACCCTAGGACTAAGCTTGAGTTTTCAGGGCATAGCATCCAAAATTAAGTTGAGCTGACAACCAAAATCAAAAAGGAGATAGTTCCAGAGGAGATCTTAAATTCATCAGGAACAATCTTAACAGGCAACAAGAAACCCATTTCTTCATTCTTTCAGCAACAGATGGAGAAATAAAAAGTAGTTGGGCTACAGATAGATCAGGAATTTCTAGATCTGAAATTCTTTTTAATACCCGTTCCAGACCATTGGGGTGGTCTTTTGGAATTCCCCTCTCATATCAAAATTTGGGCTGTTTGGGGGGAGGAAGTTCAGGTGAAGCAAGGACTAAGACAGGATAAGAAGGCTGAGGTGATTTAACAAATGAAGGAGTAGAATCAGAGTGGTCTTGAAACCTTTCCCTGAGTCGTTCTTTTGCCACCTTCATTTCTTCCAAATCAGAGGAAGGAGGCTCAGGTGAAGATTGATGTCTAACCAGTTTTCAAAGAATTGAGGAAGGCAAGGAAGGAGCTTTATGAGGTTTGGGCTCCTCATTTTTTTACCTAGCTGGATCAGATTGATAAGCTCCGGCAAAGCTGAAGGAGGAGAGGGCTGGAGAATACCAAGGTTAAAGAGTACCACAAAAAGATGGAAAATCCCAAGAAGCCAAATATTCCTTCTTAGGGGTGGGTGGCTGAAAAGATCCCACCACGTGACAGATAGGTCAAGATGAGTCAAAAGGGATTAAACCACCAATAGGAAGAAAGAATTTGTTCCCCTTCTGTCACACCAATTTTCCATCTCTATCCTTCTGGATTTCAGGATATTGACCAGTTCCATGACCTTCCCTATGACAGTAGTAGCAGACCAGAGTGGATTTAGGAACAGAATTAGAGGGTTTTTGAGTAGCAAGAGAAGAAATATTTTGATCAATTTTATTCTTAAAAGCATGGAGTAGCTGCGTGATCTCTTCTACAGTAGCATTTTCCCATTTGGAATCATGTTTTGGTTTGGAACTGCCACTTGCCTCCATCTTATTCATAATTTTGTTTAATTCTTGGAAAGAAGGAGCATGGACTGGTTCAGTGGTTCTATGTTTTTCAAAAGCTATGGCACTTCAACCTTTCATGGCATTATCCATAGAATTCCTGAGGACAAGAAAAACAGGGAGCTTGGATCAATTATCTCTGGTGGTGATCATTCATCCAGATTTGACCAATTTGACCCTAATCCTTGCCTGCACTGCTAGCAAAAAAAATTGAAAAAATCAAACTTGAACCTTGTCCAACTTATCAATGTGATTGTTTTGGATATCCACTGAGAGACAAGATGATCAAATTCCTGCAAAGTAAATCATGCTACATGTATTTTTCCCCAATATGCCAACATTGCCTTCCTTGGAAGCATCCAGTTATGAGATTGGAATCCATTTAACCACTTGATTACTTCCATTAATTCATCAGAGGAGATAAAAAAGCATAACTGGTAGGCCATATTTCATTCACTTGCCCCATCCACTTCCGCCTCCATTTTATAAGAGTCCAGAACCATTCCACATTTGTGCCATTGAACACCAAGTTCTTGTTCTGAGGTTTTATCCTGAAAATCTTAGCCCAAACAGATGTGGAGGGAGAACCAGTAGATTCCATTTCAAATAACAGAATTAATAAGGGATCCCAGGAGCGGAATTCAAAAGTGGCTCAAGATTGTGGCAAGAGTAGGGCTTTCCAAAAATAAAAACATGAATCTTGACCACATGGTGCAAAATTGGGAGGAATTACTTCTGGGATGAGTTTCCTCCACAAATCAGATCTAAGGAAAGAACAAAAGAAAACCCCCCCAAAAAAAAAGAAAAAGGAAAAAAGGAAAAAAAAGAAAAAGATTGGATTTTGAAGTTAATTCCAATTTTTGGGACTTTAAATCCCAATTTTTCTGGTTCAATCCCCACCAGGGGGAGAAAATTTTATACTCCAAATGGCTCTGGCCGCAGGCATTTCTCTTGAGGAATAAGGTGCTTTTTTAGTCTTCCCTCCTGAGTGCTACAATAATATTTAAATGTAACTGAAATCAAGTTCCAGAACCTTGTGAATGAGGAATCAATGGGGAAGATATGAACTCAGTATTAAACTGTGAAAATTATAGCCAGCAAGTAGCTTAGTGGCAGGAGGAGCAGTAATTAGTTGAAAAGGCAAATTTTCAGACTACATGAAATTTTCCCCTGAACCATTTTGACCAGCCTGTTCCGGTTGAATTTGGTGTTTCTACCCTCATGGGGCTGAATCAGCCCCTTTGCTGTTCAATTCCCCTGGCTTTTTGTCTTTTACCACCAGCCCTTTTAAACTCATTATCTCGCTTACTGGATGGTTTCCTCATGCAACCAGCCCCTGGCCCCTAACATGGACCAGGTGGTACCCAGAACAAGCCTTGGTCTGGTTTAAAACCCACAAGAGGGGGGGGTGTAACCAGCAGACATGTCCCCCCCCCCTTTCTGTTAATTCCCTTGAGGGGGCGGTCAAATCCTCCTACCAGGGCCCTGGAGGTTTATTCCCCAAGGGAATTTTTAAAAATACGCGGGCTGGGAGGTGGTCAAATCCCCCTCAGCCAGTCACTCCTCCCCCTCAGTTAAGGGGTGGGGAGAGCCCCCTTATTGCTTTGTGCCATCCCACATACACAGGTGGGAGGGTGATGAAATCCTCCCCACCGCTGGTTTCCTCAATGCAACCAGCCTGGAATGTATCAACTGTCAAGTGGGCTGAGGGGGGATCAGGTCCCCCAAGCCCTTGGCACCTCCCCCTTGGTAACAGGATTGGGGGGGGGAGAGTGCCCCACTTTCCTTTTCGCCTGGGTTAGGGGAGGTTGAAATCCCCCCCCCCCCACCCTGACCCTTTTCTGGCTGTCTAGCTCCAGCCAGCCATCTTCCCTCCCCTCTTCAATGGAAACCAAGGGCAGGGGAGGGAGCAGGGGCCCCCATCCCCAACCCCCGGCCACAATTTTCTTGGAAGGTGCTACTGGGGTGGGGGAACTCCATGTGGAGACACTCTACTCCATAAAATGGCCCGCATGGGCTTTTGGGCCCCTAAATGGGCCTTGAGCATGAACCAGTGGCAAAACAGGCAATAGCCCCAATGGGCCTTCCCAGCCCAAAACCAAGAAATGACTACTTTGGCAGGCCAGCACGACTGGCCAAGTATGTCCAAAATGAACCTTGGGCCCAATTATTCCCATGAAAGCCCATTTGGCTGGGGTTTCACATCCATCCCAATGGGCCCATAGTGGCCTGTGTACCAATTGACTTATTTCAGATGTTTTGGGGACATTTTCCCCAAATCTGTGACATCTAAACAGACCCCCATGGTCTGTGGGATTGTCCCATGGGCCGTAGAGGTCCATACGTGCATCCCATATGAATTAAATCTATATGTAGCACACAAGGGAGTGCATATGTATTTTGAAATGAACAGTAGCTACACAACAACACTATCTGAAGCAAGATGTTGTGGGAACAGACTTGAACAAAATAAGTTAGAGTTTTTTCAGGGTTCAATAGATCAAGGCAGTTGCAAGTAAAAACACCCAAAAGCTAATAACTCTGGTTGTCAGCAGAGGATTGGGTATTATCAATTCAAGCCCAACCAAACTCCTGGTTCTCAATAAACCTGCCCCACTCTCCGCAATCAAGCGCTTCAAGGGTACCAGATAACTGTGGGTGGCTGTACCAACAAACAAATTTTTTTATGAAGCCCTAGAAGCAAAGCAATGAAAAATTTGAACATGAATAACCCAAAAGTTCTCAAGGGACTCAAGAGTAGTGTGGCAGAATGAAACTTCAATGAAATAAACAGAGATTTAAAAATCTAGTTTTTTAAGCTTAATCAAACCTCTTAGTCAAACGTGACTGATTCAAGAAGGACAATCAAAGAATTATCAAGACCAGTATGGTAAAGAAAATGGGATCAAAGAGTGTTATAACACACTTGATAATTCAATCAAAGAGTTCTTCTTCAACCAGAAAGGCTATTGGTTGGTGACAATGGATAACACCATAGAGGGCCTGGTCAGGCATTTGAGTTAGGAGGTTCAAGGATCAGAATGCAATCATGGATATATCCTGCATAAGTTGATGATGAATTGCTTGAGTAAGAAGCGGGAAGATGGACTCACTCACCACAGGTTTATTGTTTTATAGCAATCCTATCCCTTGCTTGAATTTTAAGACTCCAAATTGTGCTGAGAAGGAGGCAGTTCTTGTTATAATTATGGCCAGCAATTATCTTTTGGCAAATGAGCAGTATTTGAAGCAAAAGAAATGCTGGACAACTTGTGTCAATAATTTCTGATGGGCTCTCACAATGGGGCAATATGTTGGATGATATTGGTCATGAATTCTATTGGATGATGAATGCATGATCAAAAACAGTAGGGAGAAGATCTCCTTAAGTACAAAAGACCGGCCTCTTTTGAGCCCATGATAAAACAAGCCAAAAGGCAAATTTTCCGCTGCAAAAGAGCTCTACAGGGTCTACAGGCCTTTTTACTTGGTTTGAGCTACATCAGCCCGCATGGAATCAGTCGCTGTACCCTTGAAACCAGCCTATTGTGGTTATTTCTGGTGTTTCCACCTCAATGGGGCTGAACCAGCTGCTTAGCTATTCAAACCCCTGGCTGTTTTTCTATTACAACCGGCCTGTTACCTCAAATGCTGGCTCGTTGCCTGATTCAACCAGCCCCTGGCCATACAAATGGCCAGGAGGGACCCAGGACACACCTGGGTCCAGTCTCAGACACACATGGGGGGGGGTGTAACTGGAGGACATGCCACCCCCCCTGTTTCTTTCAAATCCCTGGAGGGGCGGTCAAATCCCCCTACCAGGGGCCCTGGAGGTCAATGCCCCCAGGGCTTGTCATGGTAGCTGGGCTGGGGGGGTGGTCAGGTCCCCTCCAGCCCGTCACTCCTCCCCCTTGGTAAAGGGGGGGGGGGGGGAGAGTGCCCCTTTGATGGTGGGGGGTGCTCACTTCCCCCCTTCCCCGCCGGTCTCCTCAATGAAACCAGCCTAGCCACCACACTCGGTGGGGGGGTGATCAAGTCCCCCCCACCATGACCAGTTTCCACTTGCGACTGGTTGCTGGCTGGTTCCACCCATCCAGCCCTCCCCCTCCTCCTTGCAATGGAAAGCAAGGGGAGGGGGAGGAGCCGGGGCCATTGGCCCCAGCCCCACAGCAGCCGCAACCCGGGTAGAGGGGCTCCATTTTGAGTCCCCTTGCCCCCCTAAAATGTCCACGCACAGGCCGTTGGACCCCATAAACGGGCCATAAGCAAAAACAGCTGCCCCGAGTGGGCCGCGACACGGGCAGCAGCCCCAAATGGGCTGCAACACTAGCAGTGGCCCCAATGGGCCGCCCCAAAGCCCAACAAGTGAGTTTAACACACTTTGGCGGGCCAGCGCGTCTGGCCAAGTACGTCCATGTCACCTTGCTACCTTTTTAGAGCAAGCTGCAAAAGTAACAAAAATAACATAAAAATAATAATAATACAATTAACCTAAGAAGGAGTAGGAAAACCAGAAATATTATTTCAGAAATGGGTTTTCCACCCAAATGTAGGTAGGGTCACTCACTGAACCCACCCTTGAAATCCAACTCCTTATATTTTTAAATAATTAAGGAAAGAAAGACCAAAATACTACTGCTCCATTATTGAGCTTTTTGGACAATTAAATCTTTCACACACATTGTCACGTATTGGTTTCACACCTCAAATTCAGTCAGAATTGAGGTGTTGTGTATATTTTAGGAGTTACGGGCGGAAATGTGTTTTGTCACAATTTCCGCACGCAGCTGCGGCAGCCAATGCACCTGCGCGCGGCTGAGATATAGCCCTGTCACTCCGTCGAGGTCGTGTACGCAGCCCTGGGCCTCTGACAAGTACGCAGCCGCAGGACTACGGGTAGATAGAGTGGAAGGCGGCCTGAGAGGCTTAGGTACCGTGTAAACATGCTACAAGCTACAAGGGAACATTCCACATATGTAATAAATGTTCCCTTGGATAGTAGACAGTCTAAAAATACATAATATTATATGAAAATACATAAATAATTCTTATACGTATTTTTTATTTAATATAATTCAAAGTACCAAGAATGTCAAAAATACGACAATGACAACTTCTAAAAATATATTAAAATACTTTAATATACTTTTATGAGATTTTCTAGACATCAATATCTTGGTGACATACTAAGGAAACTAAAGATGTAGAAATATTACATGAATTCACATGACTTATATTTTTAATTAATTATCTTAGTAAATCAACTGGAACTCGAAAATAAGGAGTACAATCAATATTATGACTTTTACTCCAGTTATATAATACATAATGGGAACTTACCTGAAATTAAGATGTTCTTAAAAATTTCTTTTTATATAATTATCAAATTACTGTGAACATTTACTAAGGATAATTAATTAAACAATACAGAAATAGGACAGATTAGTGTTATTCACACATCCTCATGTCTATTTTAAAGTGGAATAATTCCTATACCCTGAGGAATTAGATGCTACCCGTGCTATAGCACCAAGAACACATAACAGGCTACCCTGGGTTACCGTGCTAGTCTTAGTGTCCGTCTCTTTGAGCACCTACAACCCTCAGAAGGAAAATATTGGGACTCCAAAAGCTAGAAATAAAGAGCTCTTTTGAGGATATTGATGGGCAGAGACCCAGTTATATTCATATGCAGACACCATGACAAGGTAATCAAGTACTTATAAGAGATAAGTAAGTGATTTATGGCAATGTCTGATCAATAAATATCTGTCCTCAACCTCTTTTTATCAATTAAAACTTCTGAACAACCTTATAACCCCAGTATACAGGTTTAACCCATCATTAAACGTCTCAAACAGATACCAAAAGGATTTAATAATATACAAGTAAGTTTTATTATCCTTTCTCTGTCGTGGTAGCTTGGCTAAAAGGCCCTTCCACTCCACTTTGTATTTTATATACATATTATCTTTGGGTAAAATATTCTTTAAACTAAAGAGCCCAAAGTAACCAGGACTACGTGTTTTCATACTGAAATCCCTGAAAAGAGGTGTTAAATATCCCCAATATAATTGTGGCCCCTCTATAAATATATTTAATAATCAATTTATTCATATTGATTTAAAACAATAAACAATAACCAAACCACTTAACCTTGCAATAAGCTTAATCCAAATATTTTACGGATTTTTGCTGCATTTATTAAATAATATATTTATTATTTACTTTATCACCTCTGGTAGCTAAAGGATAGCAAGGGTCTTGGAATCCAGGAGGCTGACAATTGGGAGTCTGGCCAGGAAATATTCCATTTTATTATATTCAATACCTTTGACCAGAAATTTCATGAAAAAATAGAATCAAAGATAAATTTATCTGACTTTATAACCGTGATTTATCATTAAATTATTTTGCAGTGGATTTAAAAACCAATGCAGAATTAATAATCTATTATTTAAATCTTTTAAAGATCAGAAAAGAAGAATATATTAAAAATTATAAACCTACTGGTTGGAAAGCTATAACTCAAGCTGAGCAACTTAATATTTCTTCTGCACGTAAACACTTAGATAAACTCCTTGAACAAGAAGATCTTTAAAGGCGTATCAACTTTCAGGCTCTATTAAGGAAACATAAAGCTTGGAAGAAATACCGTATAAATTAGTTTTTGAAATATAAATGTAAGTATACAACTTGCATTAACATATTATTTTTTAAGAAAATAATATTGATATATTTTTATTAACCAATAAAATACACTTTTTATCAGTGAAACCTCCTGTACCAGAAACCACCACCACTGAAGTTGATCTATTGGATCAGGAAATCCCAGACATCTCTGGACGCCCGGAAAATATTGATTGGGCAGGTGAAGACCTCATTGGAACACACCAAGACCCCATAGGATTACCTCCTAAGGATCAGTTTAACCCCAATAAGTTCTTGGTACCTTTGAACATCAATTTAAGTGAGTTTTGAATAAAATTTATTTTTACGGATTTTTTCTGTAAAACACTTATAAAAATATTATTCTAAAAATGAATAGATGTAACACAAGAGCCTCAGGAAGAATTCCCTCTTATGGATCTTTGCAAACAGCTCTCAGTAACCATGAGACCTCCAATAAGGACAACCATGAAGGGACTAGAACCTGTGAATCAAATATTGATGGACAAGGAGCAGCACCAATCACTTCTGCCCTCTCCCAACCTAGAGCCGGAGAAGGTAGTAGAATAAAGCCACCCTCCTTTCCAGAAAGATTCCCTGCAGCCACCCCAGCAGAATCTGGCCAAGGAATCCAGGATCAAAGACTTAGTCAACAAGCACGTGAAATATTGGGAAGAATTCAAAGAAGCCCAAGCCAAGGAGGACATGGTATCTATGAAAAAGATAATCTCCCAAGCAAAAGCCACCCAGATATCTCTTCAGAAAATGATTCCAAGGAAAGAGGTAGAATCCTACGTAGAAAAGTGGAATCCTTGGGATCAATTAGCCCAACTGAAAGGCAAAGGATCAGGAAAGAAGAGATCCTCTTCCCATCCCAAGCAAAAATAAAGAAAGACTGGGACCAGATAATATCCCTAGCTCAAAAGTGGAAAAAGGTTTACAACAATTAGATTCTAATTCTGAGCACAAACAAAACTCTGATGTAATTACTTCATTTTCTAATGATATGAATCATAATTTCAAAATTTTTGTGAAAATTAGGACGGTGTTTATACCCAAATGGATAAATTAACCTCAGTGGTAGCCAAATTGATTAATAACCAAACAAAGACAGTAGGAATGGAATAAATTAAAGAAAACACAGAACAGTGATTGGAGACAATTAATCAAGGTAGGATCAAACAGACTCAAACGATTGAGAATATGTTCTCAGGAATCCAAGAAGATTTTATTATGGCTTTCCACCCTTTAAAAGAAGAATTGGCAACCACCACTAACAGCTCTATTCTATCCCTTAGTGAAAAATTGGATGTGCTGAATAAAAAAGTGGACCTGAAACTTCATCTTATCAAAAATGATCTTAGAGACTTGAAATTCTGTCTGACCAACCCCTTGGGGAGTACTACAGAGGAACCAAAGCCTCCAAGACAAACCACTACTCCTGATGCACCACCCTTATTAGGAATGCATAGGAGTGATACCTTTAGGCCTAGCCCTACTCCTGAGGTGGAGAAAGCACTCAAACTGTTAACCCCTATTTCTGAATGGCCCATGTTCTCCGGTGAAGGAGAATACAACCATATAAATTTTATTAAATTTATTGACTACACTATTAACTCTTATGACCTACCAGAAGCTATAGCTGTATTCAGGCTACCCAGGCTATTTGAAGGAGTAGCATTGGACTGGTTTATCAGTAAGAGAGAAGAAGTAGGATCCTTACCATGGAATTCTAAGAAATTTCTGATCAAAGAACAATTTTTTTCTAGAATGTGGAAAAGGAAAATGATGGAAAATTTCAAAAATTCCTCATTTGACCCCTCCAAGGAAAAACCTCACAAATGGTGCTTGGAACGGAAGAAAAGATTGGATTTCTTCTATCCAGACGCTGATAAAGAGGAAGTAAATGAAAGACTCCTCAACCTATGCTCTGGAAATCTTAAACATAGTGTAAGATGTAGGATGTGTATGCATGCGGACTTGCCCACTCTAATCAATGTGCTAGAAGAAGTAATAGACATGAATGGGTTGGACAAGAAAGCCCCTTCCAGACCCAAAGAGAACTAAAACATCAAAAAAACCAAATAAAAAACTCCTCTGATAAATGCCTCTGATAATAAGAAACCTAATGAGAATAGAGATAAAGAGAGGATGCTGGAAACTTGTTGGAATTGTAACAAGACTGGGCACATGAGGCAAGACTGCCCATTACCAAAAAGGAAGATAGCAGTCTTGGAAGGAGAACAGGAGGTTGAAGAGAATCAGAACTATGAATATATAGCTGATACTGAAGGATTTCTTTCTGAATGTGAATTGATCCTGACCAACCCTGTTAATGTTATAGAAGGAGATATAGGCACTTCTGCAGAAATCAATAACATCCATGGGGATTCTAGCTTGCCCCAAAAATGGGATCCTACCATGATTCCTAGGCATATTATGGATGTCAAACCATTAACAGTTTAACCTATAAGTGGGAAAAGTTATACCACTGGTCACACTTTTTATGCAACAGGATTGTATAAAAACAGACCTATAAGGTTATTACTGGATAGTGGAGCCTTTTGCTCATGTTTCTGTGCTGAATTCTTAAACAAATGGGACCCCAATTGGAAAGAACACCTTTTGCCCTTCCCAAAAGCCAGTTTCAGCTCTTGCAACTCTTCCATGAATGCTATTGGAGTATGGAATGCTCCTATAATACTACCTCAAACTAAAGGATCTTTGAGAATACAAGTGGAATTTGTAGTATTGCTCAATGGACTATGTGACTAACTGATACTGGGTAATGATGCCTTATGTCTATCTGGTATAGACGTGTTCCAGAGTAGAGGAAGATAATTCACAGTAGGAGATAATTGGGATAAGAAGTTTAAGATATGCACCATTCAGTCTAACTTCCCCTCCTCTACTTATCAAAAGCATTTGGAAGACTTTGACCAAGAATATTTCTCTCAAGCAGTTTATAATATGAAACATCTCTAAGGAACAGAAGAAAGAAATATAGAAAATCTGCTTTGAGAACAAGAATGCTTTTTCTACTAAAGATCATCCCATTGGTGATATTAAAGGACATGATATGGTATTGACATTGACCATTAAGCCTCCTTATCCTCCTAACTTAAGAAGGCCAGCATATCCTTATAGTCCTAAGTCTAGAAAAGCTCTTGAGGAACATTACCAAGAACTGATATAATTACAAGTATTAAGGAAAGTAGGGCATAATGAACAGGTAGATGGGACCACACCTGTAATCATAGCTTGGCATAATGACAAGTCAAGAATGGTAGGAGACTTCAGAATTCTCAACAATTACACTTTAAGTGCAAGCAGATTATTATCCTATAGCCCCGATTGATCATTCTTTGCATAACTTTTCCACGGCTAAGTACATCACTACTATGGATATGCTTAAAGGCTTCCACCAGATAACAATAAGCCCTGAAAGCAGGAAGTTTATTATAATAATCTGTCATTTGGGAATAAATGAATATCTTAGGATGCCCTTTGGTATAAAAAATTCTCCATCACACTTCCAAAGGACTATGGATACAGTTCTAGGTACTCACATCAGACAAGGATGGATGATGTTATATATAGATGATGTTATCATATACTCTGATGAATGGGATACTCATATTAAACAAGTAAGATTAGTACTCCAGACAATCTCCAGAGCAGGATTAAAGGTATCCATGAAGAAATGCAACTTTGGCTACATGGAATTGAAAGCCTTAGGACATAAAGTCTCTGGTCTAAGTCTAGCTGCTGATCAAAATAAGATAGCTGCTTTCATGAATAGACCTATGCCTCAAAAAAAGACAGAACTACTGTCTTTCATTAGTTTTTGCAGTTATTACAGACAATACATACCAAAGTTTGCTATGCTAACTAAAAGTCTGTATGAAGTATGCAACAACAACACCCTATTTGAAATGACTCATGAGAGACTAAAAAACTATGAGGAATTAAAAATAGCTATGACCTCTACTCCTCTACTTATCCAACCAGATTACTCCAAGCCCTTCAAACTGTACATTGACGCTTGCATGGAAGGGCTAGGAGCTGCTTTACATCATGAAAGGATAGAAGAAGACAGACCAGTAGAAAAATCCGTGCTCTTCATATCTAGAAAGATCAAAGATACAGAGAAGAGATATGGTGCCAGTCAGTTGGAATGTTTGGCACTATTATGGGCTTAGAGAAGCTACACTATTACTTAGAAGGCACCAATTTTCAAGTAATCACGGACTGCAATGCTTTAAGAACTCTTATGAACATGAAAACTACCAGCAGACATATGCTCAGGTGGCAAATTGCTATACAACAGTATAGAGGAAAGATGACTATAGTGCATAAAGCTGGAGCTAAACATCAAAATGCTGATAGTCTAAGTTGAATCTAACAATCCAGCATATGACCCTGAAGATTGAAATATCTTTCCTATCCTGAAAATCAATCTTTTTGCATTGAGTGCTCCAATAATGGGGATCCACTTATGTGAATGAGATACTGCTTTCTTCAACCTAGTAAGGGATAGCTACTCTCCTGAAATAAAGCAGATTATTACCATTATGGAATGTGAATCCCCAGAAGCAGCTTTGATAAATAGCCTGCCTGTTTCACTACTCAAACCCTATAAAGCAGGAAGGTTTACCTTTTGGGATGGTCTCCTTTACTATAGACACCAACACTGCAGCATATTAGTACTAAGCAAAAAAGAAAATATACAACATATGCTGCAGGAATGCCATGACAACTTTTCATCAGGGAATCTATCCACAGAGAGAACTTTAGAAAAAGTAAAATAAACTGCTTGGTGGATAGACCGGAAAGAAATCACTACTGAATATACTAATAGCTGTGAAACCTGCCAGAAATCTAATAAAACTACTGGAAAAAGGTTTGGAATCTTACAGAAGATATCTGAACCTACAACCAGATGGGAAATCATCAATATGGAATTTGTTATCCGCCTCCCCCCTGGAGGTACTCATTCATATAACTCTGTCCTAGTTATAGTTGACAGATATTCCAAAAAGGCAAAATTCTTACCTAACAACAAAGAAGATGCCTTACTATTCTGGCATAGGATCATAGCTGATGTGGGTATACCCCAGATTATAATCAGTGACAGAGACCCCAAATTCACCTCTGAGGTTTGGAGGAATCTACATGATATACTAGGTACTACTCTAGCATTTTCTACAGCATACCATCCCCAAACTGATGGATTAGCTGAAAGGATGATACAGAACCTAGAAGATATGCTAAGGAGATTCTGTAGCTTTGGTCTAGAATACAAAAACTCAGATGGTTAATGCCATGATGGGTTAGCCTAGTCCCATCCCTACAAATGGCTTATAACAGCAGTAAACATTCTACTACCAAAGAAGCTCCTTACATACTAGAAAGAGGATGGATTCCAAAAATCCCTAGGAATAACTTGAACTATAACTTAGCCACTATTTGTCCAACATCTCTTGACTTTAAGAATATGATAGATCTGGCAAATAATCATGCCTGGAAATGTGTACAAGAAGCAGTAGAATACAACAAAGATGGGAAAAATCACATAGAGAACCTGACTTTAAATTAGGAGATCAGATCTTGATATCTACAACCAATTTCAACAACTTAGCAGGCAACAGGAAACTGAAACCAGCCTTTTTTGGACCATTTTTTATCAAGAAGATGCATGGAAAAAATGCTGTGGAAGTAATCTTGAGTGAAGAATTATCAAGGAAACATCCAGTATTTCCTGTTAGCCTAGTCAAACACTTTCAACCAAGAGAAGGCAGCAACCTCCCTCCAGCAATAATCCCAATAGAACCTGACCCTGTGAAAGAAAAAGGGAAAGTCAGCAGGATATTGAGAGATAAGAAAGAGAGAGTTCAAGGAAAAGATGTCAGACTATACTTAGTAAGATACAAAGGAGAATCTGCAGACAAAGATGAATGGTTACCAGAAAATAATATACCTGATGGACCAATACATCTCAGAAACTACAGAGCCAGCAAAAGGAACTGAAAAACACATGAAGTTAATTTTTTCTCCCAACTTCCTCTAGATTTTTTTAGATATGGCCATATCTTGGAGTGGGGGAATTTCAGCTTTCTACTATTTCAGAGCAAGCTTCAAAAGTAACAAAAATGACATAAAAATAATAATAATACAATTAACGTGAGAAGGAGTAGGAAAAAAATAAATATTTTTACAGAAATGGGTGGGTTTTCCACCCAAGATGAGGTAGGGTCACTTACTTACCCCACCATTGAAATCCAACTCCTTATATTTTTAAATAATTAAGGAAAGAAAAATGAAAATACTACGGCTCCATTATTGAGCTTTTTGGCCAATTAAATATTTCACACACATTGTCACGTATAGGTTTCACACCTCAAATTCAGTCAGAATTGAGTTGCTGTTTATATTTTAGGAGTTACAGGCGGAAATGTGTTTTGTCACAATTCCCACACGCAGCCGCGGCAGCCAATGCACCCGCGCGCGGCTGAGATACAGCCTTGTCACTCCGTCAAGGTTTTGTACGCAGCCCCGGGCCTCTGACAAGTACGCAGCCGCGGGACTAAGGGTTTTCAAAGTGACAGGCGGCCTGAGAAACTTAGGTACCGCATAAAGATGCTACAACCCACACAGGAACATTCTAAATATGTAATAAATGTTCCCATGGATAGTAGATAGTCTAAAAGTACATAAAATCATATAAAAATACATAAAGAATCCTTATACATATTTTTTGTTTAATATATTACCTGGCATTAAGATTTTCTTAAAAATGTCTATTTATATAATTATTAAATTACTGTGAACATTTAATAAGGATAATTTATTAAACAATACATAAATAAGACAGATTAATGTTTTTCACACGTCCTAATGTCTATTATAAAGTGGAATAATTCCCATATCCTGAGGAATTAGATGCTACCCGTGCTATAGCACCAAGAACACATGATTGGCTACCCCTTTTCACCCTGCTAGCCTTAGCATCCATCCCTTTGAGCACCTTCAACCCTCAGGAGGACAATATTGGGACTCCAAAAGCTATAAATAAAGAGCTCTTTTGAGGATATTGATGGGCAGAGACCCAGTTATATTCATATCCAGACACCGTGCCAAGGTAATAAAGTACCTTTAAGAGATAAGTAAGTAATTTATGGCAATTTCTGATCAATAAATATCCTTCCTCAACCTCTTTTTATCAATTAAAACTGCTGAGCAACCTTATAACCCCGGTATACAGGTTTAACCCATCAGTACACGTCTCAAACAAATACCCAAAGGATTTAATAATATACCAGTAAGTTTTATTATCCTTTCTCTGTTGTGGTAGCTTGGCTACAAGGGACTGCCACTCCACTTTGTTTTTATATACATATTATCTTTGGGTAAAATATTCTATAAACTAAAGAGCCCAAAGTAACCAGGACTACGTGTTTTCATACTGAAATCCCTGAAAAGAGGTGTTAAATATCCCCAATATAATTGTGGCCCCTCTATAAATATATTTAATAATCAATTTATTCATATTGATTTAAAACAATAAACAATAACCAAACCATTTAACCTTGCAATAAGCTTAATCCAAATATTTTATGGATTTTTTCTGCATTTGTTAAATAATATATTTATTATTCACTTTATCACCTCTGGTAGCTAAAGGATAGCAAGGTTCTTGGCATCCAGGAGGCTGAAAGTCCAACATAAACCTTGGGCCCAATTATGTCCATTGAAGCCCATCTGGCTGTATTTGTCCATATACCCCACAGGGCCTGTTAGGACCCGTGTACCAATAGGGCTGTTTCACGCGTTTTGAAGCCAGTTTCCCCAAATTTTTGACATCCACACAGGCACATATGGTCCATGTGCGTTTCCAATGTGCCGCAGAGGCCCTCATGTCGATCCCATTTGGATTACACTCATACGTAGTACATGCATAAGTGCTTATGTATTTTAACATTTCTTTCAAGGGGAAAGGTGCTGTTTAGGCTGCCCTCCTAAGAGTTAGAAAAATATTTAAATTTAAACAGAATCAGGATCCAGTTAATTGTAAATAAGTAATCAATGGAAGGGATGAGTTTGAAAGTATTTGTTAGAAATGGATAACAACACTATCTGAGGCAAGATTCTGTGGGAAAAGACTTGAAAAAATAAGTGAAAGTTTGTTCAGAGTTCAATGGAGCTAGGCAGTTGTAATTAAAAACGCCCAAAAGCTAATAACTCTGGTCATCAGCAGAAGATTAGGATAGATCAACTCAATCCCAACCAACCTCCAGGTTCTCAATGAACCCTCCCAACTCTCTGCAATAAAGCATTTGAAGGGTACCAGATAACTGTAGGTGGCTTTACAAAACAAAGGAATTTGTTTTATGAAGTTCTAGAAGCATAGAAGCAAAAAATTTGAACAATAATGACCCAGCACTTCTCAAGGGACTCAAGAACAGAATGGTGGAATTCAACTTTAAGGGAATAAAAGGAGGTTTAACACTACAGGTTTCAAACTTAAAGACACCTCTCAGCCAAATGTGACTGGTTCTGGAAAGACAATCAAATGAATGATCAGGACCAAGGCGGTTGGAGAAAGGGATCAATTGAGAGGCTTAACACACTCAAGAATTCAAACCAATCAATTCTTCTTCAACCAGCATGGCTATTGGTTGTTGATAAGGATCAGGTCACAAAGGATGAATCAAAGAATTTAGTACGGAGGCTCAAATGATCAAGGGGCAATCAAAAGATATACCCAGAATAAGGATTCTCAGACAAGGGAAAGGGCCCCTATGGATTGATAATTAAGATGATGATGATGATAGATGATTAGATTATAGCTGATGATGGGGCAAAAAGGCAGGGGAGAGCCCCTCCTTTTATGGGCAAGAGGCCCTGTAGACTACTGACAAGAGATAACTACAAATGAGAGGGTAATTTTTTTTTTACTTAGAAGATAAAAAGAATAATTAAAACAACCAGAAATCTTGACAGAAGAATCATGACATGTGAACAATAAAAAAAAAGAAAAAAAAATGATAAGAGAAAAAAAATTCCAGCCCATGTTACAGATCCTTGCTGTGTGGTGCCCAATCTGGGACACCTGTGGACCAGTATGGAAAAAGTAAATTTTTTATGAACTTTTCTATAGCCTCCATTTAGATCCAAAAAAAAAACCTTTTGATCTGGAATTATTTCCATATCCAGTTCCCAAACTTCCAGCTCCCACTCTCCTAGTTGTCCAGGATCATCTGTTGGAGTGTCCAACTGCCCAGGTCTTGTGTTCAATCTTTGTGCTTCTTGCTTTGGTCCTTTGTTTTGCAAAATTGCACGGGTGAAGACCGGCTTGGCTTGGCTCAACACTTGCTGGGGCTGGAATTGTCATCAACATCAACGGCAACAGCCATTCATTGGACATCCCCCTCTTCTCTCTCTCTCTCTCTCTCTCTCTCTCTCTCTCTCTCTCTCTCTCTCTCTCTCTCTCTCTCTCTCTCTCTCTCTCTCTCTCTCTCTCTCTCTCTCTCTCTCTCTCTCTCTCTCTCTCTCCCTGTCTCTTTCTGTTTTATGCTCTTACATAAATCCTTATTGACAATGATACCTATCACTCTTCATTCTTGTTTAAATCCATCAAACAAAATTCATTGAATTGTCTTGTAACTTGATCAACCCTGTCGCAAAGCTTAATCATCACTACTACAAACACTATCAATAACCACGACAAACCATTCATCATCTCTCCCTCATTGATCCTATCATTCATCCATCCCAACGGACCTGATCCCACGTTTTGCTCAACATATCATCATTCCTCACCCCGCTGCCATCCAATCTGGTCATCCGGGCAAGGTTGGTCATGGGAACAACCTCCATCCGCTGACTTAATTGGTTGTTCCCACAACCAATCTTGTACCCCTACCTACCACCTTGGCCGGTAATCCAACCAATGGACCAACAATCTTGCCGGAGATGGCCATCAACCTTGTCCTCCTCACACAATCTTGCGCCCTCATCTCTCCATGGCAGTCATCCACGATCACCATCCTTCATTGGTTGAAAGATAGTATCAGTCCCACGACGAATTTATTAATTAACAGACCAAGGACCAGACAATTATCAATAACACCCTCTCAGTCAAGCTTCACGCCTACAGCTTCTCACCACCTTCATTCCTGTCAATTGATCAATCACAACTCAAACAACCAACTAAAACCATCAACAACAACAAGCAAAAGACCTATCATCTGGACTCATCTCAATCATCTTGTTAAATATTGAGATGGTCACCAACTTCTAAATGAACTGGTCTGGCACAAGATCAAACATCCATCATCACCCTATTTCTCTCCTCCAATCTTCATCACTCCATTGTTCCCACTGCCGGTCTTGCATTCTCATCTCCCCCCATCAACCCATTCATCACCCCCCTGCCCTGTCCGCTTTGACTGTCTCCTCCGGCCGCTCTTGTGCAACCATCTGCAGGCCAGAGATTGCCTGGGCCCGTCAGCCTGTCTGTGGGCTTTTTCACCTGCGGGTCTCCTGCCCATGTCCATTATTGGCATGGGCTGGTGACCGTTCCATTCCTGCTCACTCCAGATTTTATTATTTCAATTATTTTTTGTTGCTTGTTTTCTCATCAGTTTCTCTTTTTGAAAAAAAAATCAAATTGTGCTTCTTTCCGCTCTATGTGTGTTATCACCTGTACATAGTCTATAGGGGACCCGTGGCCCATAAAAGGAGGGGCTCTCACCTGCCTTTTATAAAAAAAAATCAAAGGGAGTGTGTGCATATGTCCCCCCTTTATCATTGAAATCAAATCCTCATCCTCATCCTGGGTATTTCTATGATTTCCCCTTGATCCATTGATCTTGAGTCTTTGTCCCTCTGTGGCCTGATCCTTATCACCAACCAATAGCCTTGCTGGTTGAAGATAATTCTGTCTGTTGGAATTCTTCAGTGGGTAATACCACTCCTTGATCCCTTTGTCTGACCATACTGGTCTTGATCCTTCCTTGATCATCTTTCTGGAGCCAATCACAATTGATTGAAGAGTTCTTATTAGGCTTAAGACCTGAGGTGTTATACCTCCCTTATTTTTTTGGAGTTGAATTCTTCAAGCCTACTCTTGATTTCCTTGAGAAGTGTTGAGGTTATCCTTGCTTCAAATCAGTTGACTATTTGCTTTTAGAACTTCTTAAACATAGTGCATTGTCTTGTACAGCCACCCTCAGTTATCTGGTACCCTTCAAGCGCTTGATTGCGGAGATTTTGGCAGTTTCATTGAGAACCTGGAGGTTGGTTGGGTTTGATTTGATAATCCCCAATCTTCTGCTGACAAAAAGAGTTATTAGCTTGTCGGCGTTGTTTACATACAAAAGCTTTGTTCTTTGAACTGTAAACAAACTTTACCTTTGTTGATTTTGAGATTGTATTTCTTAGAGCTAAAAAACGGCAAGCTGAAGACAAGAAGTTAGGAGTTGAGCTAATTGATTCAGAGAAGACAAGGACAGACAATGAGAAGAGTAACGGAAATACCAACAGCTAGGACTATGATCAGAGTCAAGACAACATGGGCGGCAGAAGAGAAGCTGGGATGAGACTAGGAGAGGTACAAGAGTATCTGAAATAAAAAGAGGATCAGATCTTATGAATAATGAGAACCGTTTGGATGGATCTCTTACCAGGCAAGAACGACGCAAGATAAAAGTTCAAGAGTTGAGGCGGCATATCTAGATTTTGAAGAAAAAGAAAGAAGAGAAAAAAGAGGAAAGGAAGAGGAAGATATAAAAGAATAAGAAATAGAGAAAGAGCTTGATTGAGTCGTGGTGTTAAGATAGTAAAGTAGTCTTTGTTCACTTGTGGTAGCTATCCGTGATGGAAGATTGACCAGAGAGAGAGGTCCAGACAATCAGGAAGAAGCAGGACCACCCCGGGGAGGATCCCCCGGAGATATAGAGCTGAATTTTGAGAGTGGCTCCGGGAAGTATTGGAATGGAGCGTCCACAGTCCTCTTTAGCGTGCGCAGTGGTGGGATGAACTAGGAGAGGAAATTTGTAAGGCGTGGCGTCCTGTTCTCAACACTCCCCGTGACTGGAAAGTAGATCCTCCGATGAATTATTTATTGCCTGTGGAGAATAATTTCTCTTGCAGAAGCTTGAGAGAGCTGATTGAGGAAGCTTTTGAGAGTGATTCGGCGACCATGGAATTGCCGGGAATGAGGTTCAGATTGAACTCTTTATTTGAAAAGTCTTCACAAAGACCTTTGGTTTTGATGTCTATGTGCCGATATTTTGAGTGAGAACCAAATTTTCTTATCTTGTTGTCTAAACCTTTGTTGTCTATGTGTAGTTTAGGTTTGAATTCAAGAGCTTGGGAGATTTCTTTAATGAGATGTCCGATCCATTTGATTTCTAGATAGAAATCAAGTAGGGCATTTAGTTCTGACTCTGTGGAGGATTAGGTGATATTTTGTTGTCAAGTCAAGTTCCAAATAACTGGACTTCCGTAGTGGAAGACAATATATCCATTTTGAGATTTTTGGAAATTACAATTGTCTGCCCAAGTAGCATTGCTAAAGCTTGAGAGGATTTCCTGTTTTGGGTCGTATTTGATAATCAGCTTGAAATCTTTGGTTGTCTTCAAATACTTCCATACTTTTCTGACTTCCCGCCAGTGACTCATCCCAGGTTTGGAATTGAACCTAGCTAGACTAGATACAGAGAAGGATACATCTGGGCAAGTTTACTGAGAAATATGGTTGAGAAGACCTATTGCAAACCGATAGTTGATATTGAGCTGGCAGAATTCTGCGTGATCATTGTCAGAGGCAGGTTCAAGATTGAGGTTTTGAGTAAGTGGAGACATTGTGTCTTTGCAAGACGAGAGACCGAGTTCTTCCAATCCGCAATCTATGTGGTTAGGTTGACTCAAGAGAATTTGATTGTCTTCGATTTCCATAAGCATCCCCAGTATAGTGTTGGGTGGATGGCATGATGAGTTTTGAAATCAACTGAGGAAGCTCAATTTGAAGGTGTCGGAGTTTCCCACATGAATTAAGTCGTCCACGTGGAAATATAGAATATCTTTTGTATTCCTGTTGAGATAGAGATAAGGATCGCTTGTCAACTCCTTGTATCCTTGAGACTTGATCCATAACTTTAGGGTCTTGTACCAGTTTTTTGGTGATTGTTTTAAGGCATACAAAGATTTTTTTAGTTTGAGATACGGGTATTTCCTACTTGATACTTCTGGTGTTCTTATGATTACAATTTCTTCTAGAGGAGCATGTAGAAATGCCCCTTTGACGTCGAATTGAGTGATCTTCATCTTTTCTTTTAAAGCCGATACTAAAGCTAGTCGCAGGGATCCAATTTTTCCGGTTGGCACCCAAGTTTCATTGTAGTTGATTCCCAATACTTGATTGAATCATTGGACGCATAAGCAAGCTTTGTATTTGACTGGTTTGCCGTGACAATTTTCTTTCACTTTGAAAACCCACGTTGTATTTGGAAAGTCATCCGGATTTTTGTAGTATTCTTCCCAAACATCTTGCAATTCTATACCTTCTAATTCTGTTTCAGTGGCTTTCTTCCGTTTAGGCCACTCGGGGCATTTGCGTGCGGCCTTATATGAAGGAGATTCGTAGTAATGGTGAAAACCATATTGTTGGGGCTTCCTAGTTTCGCGTCGAGGTCTTTGGTATAAGGATGGTTTAGGCTGCTCTGCCGGAATAGGGGGAGAAGGAGAACTTGGAGTAGACAAATGTGTGGGATCCTCGCAGTTCTTTTCTTCTCAATCTGACTCAGATTCAGAGGTGTCTTCCGGCGAGTCCCAAATAGTGTATTGCTTCTTGACAGAAGAAAAGTAGGAGTTTTCTGATTCCAAACTGGCTTGAGAGAAGAGATTGAGGCCAGGAGACTCAAGGAGCGGGGATTGAGATAGATTGTTCTTGAGAAACTGGACGTGTTTGGTTTCAATAACAGCACCAGATGAGCTTAGTACAAGATAGGAATGGAAGATTGGATTGAACCCAACTAAGATTCCTTCTAATCCTTTTTTGTCGAATTTCTTTCCTCTTTGAAGATGACTTCCTAAGTATATGACTGGTGATCCTACAGGTTTCAAATATTTAGTAGGGAGATCCTTTTTGAGCATGAGGTCCCAGGGGGATTGGTCATTACCTTCCCTTGGGATCTGATTTAACATAAAACAACAGCTTCTGATTACTATGTGCCAGTAATTTTTGGGTAATCTGGAGGATGAGAACGTCGCGCGCGCAGATTTGAAGATTGTTTGATTAGCCCTTTCCGATCAACCATTATGTTGTGAGTGATACGGTTCTGAGGTGATTAATTTAATGTGTTGGGACATAGCAAAATCCTTCAGGGTTTTATTAGTGAACTCTGTGCCTTTATTGGAGAAAATTTTTGTTGGGTAGTAATTGAGTCGCTTGAATTCCATTTTGAGAATGTTGATTATGACTTCTGGAATTTCGTCCTTAGACAGTAGAGGAAATGCCGAGAGGTAGCCAGAAAAGTTGTCGACAAGAGTGAGAATGTAGCTGTGGCCCGCCTTTGATTGAGGTGTAATCGGTCCAATCAGATCGAGATGAATCCTTTTGAGAGGTTTAGAAGATGGTGTCAAGATTGCTGAAAAAGGGGATTTAGTGATTTTACTTCTTACACAGATGTTGCATTGAAAGTTGCTTAGTTCTTCTTTAGAAAACTTGTCCTTCAGAATAGGCTTGATGGTAGAGATTGCTGCGTGACCATACATCTTATGGAGATCAGATAGAGACGGAGGATTGATGTTGCCGGAACCAAAAGATTGATTTATGAGATTCACCAAGAGATTGTTTCCCGCGGCTCAAGGCTTCTCAATCACAAATAGGTTGTCTCAAATTAATCCTCTTAGAACAATTGCGTTGTTTTGGGTGATAGTGAATCGGTCTTGTTCTTGAAGTAGGCTACACCCCTTTTTTGCTAGAAGTCCTGGACTGATCAGGTTGACCACTATATCCGGTAGGTACATACACTCCTCTAACGTTATAATAGACTCATTCCATTCGACTCGAACGGTACCAGTACCTCAAATCTTAAGATTAGCTTCTTATTTACCCATCTTAATCTCTTCTGGGTCGTCTTGAAGATTGACTGAAGTAAAGAACTTGAGATCGTTGAATATATGGACATTTGCGCCGGAGTCTAACAGAATGTTTGGTGTATTGTTGGAATTGATCCAGAGGGTGAGCAGGGTATGGTAATTAATGGTTGGATTCTTTTTGATTTCATTTTTCCACTCATTCTGTTGTTTTACCCACCATCCAGGCGCCATTTGAGGATGAAGATGAAAGCGAGAATTCTCAGGATGGGGAGCTTTTGGATTGTGATAACCTTCTCTGCACCTGAGTCGCACCTTCTTATCATCTCTTTCTCCTCTTCCTTTGGTAGTTACTAGAGTGACAGCGTTTGTGGACTTGCCCACTTTGAGTTGGGCTTTCCTTTTTTTTTTGTACTGAGTGAGGTGATTAAAAACTAATTTGACAGTGATCAGCTTCTCCATATGCATAAATTGCTGTTTGAGATTCTCCAGAAGAGGAGGGAATTTGAATAGGATGAGATATGAGAGTATGTCTTTTGGTAGTTCTATGCCCACGTCCACCATTTGAGTGAGTGCTTTCTTGGTATCAGTGATGAAGCTTTCTATCTCATGTTCATTAAAGGGAGCGTGTAGAAACCAATTGAAGACTCAAGCTCTGTTGGCAGTTTTGGACGAGGCAAATGGACAAGTAATTTCAGCCCAGAGTAGCTTGGAGGAAGAGATGTTTGTTGAATTGACAACATTGGCATGAGTGACACTGTCTAGCTTAGAGAGGATGATAGCTTGGATTTCGTGATCTTGTTTTGTTGTTAGTTGGCCTGAATTCCTGGTTATAACGTCCTTGATTTCCTTGAGATTGAAGAGCATCAGCATCTTGTCTTGCCCAATTTAATAGTTATCTTCATTGAGAGGAGGGATGGCATTGACTGAGGATTTAAGAGCGACTTGATGCAAATAGTTTTTCGCTCCCGCCGGTTCTTTCATTTTTGGTTGATTTGAGTCCTTTTTTGGCTTTGAACCGTGTTGATTTTGAGATTTTATTTCTTAGAACTAAAAATCGGCAAGCTGAAGACAAGAAGTTAGGATTTGAGCCAATTGATTCAGAGAAGACAAGGACAGACAATCAGGAAGAAGCAGGACCTCCCCGGGGAGGATCCCCCGGAGATATAGAGCTGAATTTTGAGAGTGGCTCCGGGAAGTATTGGAATGGAGCGTCCACAGTCCTCTCTAGCGTGCGCGGTGGTAGGATGAACTAGGAGAGGAAATTTGTAAGGTGTGGCTTCCTTTTCTCAACAACCTTCTTTTGTCCAAGTTTTTCCTGCACAATATTGGCTCAGATAGTACTGTTCAATTGCTACCAAACTACTATCATCTTTATCCTCTACTAATTGGTTCCTTATTTACCAGGTTCTGGACCTTGATCTTGGTTACATTAAAATATTTTTGTAACACTCAGGAGGGAAGAATAAAAAGCACCTTTCCCCTCCACAGAACTGCCACGGGCTAGCACCATTTGGAGTCTTACAGCGGGAAGCAGATGGATATCCGCCCCTTTCTGGTTGCAAGGTTGCTGCAGGAGATGGTTGATGATTAGCTAGGAGGAGTTGGGTCCTGGACATCTGCGGGTTGGCAACAGCGGTCAGATGATTGAGAAGATGCTGATTATCAATTGTTTGCTGATAGCAAGCTGATGAATTTGGAGAGTTGAATTCCAAAAATAGAAACGCACAAAGAGCCAAGACTGAGGAACAGAAGAAGTACAATCAGAAAAATGAAAAGATCTGGTGAGAAAAGAAAAGGAATTTGAAATGGAAGCATGACTGTGAAAACATGAGCACTAGAAATGAGAAATTGAATGAAATCATACCACAAAGGGCCACTAGGTCTGAAGAGGTAAGTTGAAGGGTCCAAAAAGGATTGATTTAAAAATTTTTAATAGACACCTGTGATTTACGCGTCAAAGGTTATCTCCTCTAAAAGGAGAAGGATTAGTCAATATCTGTCGGTCAGGAAAGAAGAATGAAGGAACGTTGAAACGGCAAAAGAAGAAGAAGAAAAAAGGAAAAACAAAGAAAGGAGAGATAGGAAAGGAAAATTGGGGTTGTCAAGGTCATACCAAATAACCAATTGATCGATGTAAGTTGAGGGATTTGGTGGTCAGAATTTCTGAGGATTGATAAGTTGAAGTTATCAAGGAGTTGGAGTTAAGAGGGATAGGTGGAGGAGTTGAGCGGCGTTGGTGAGAGTGGAAAAGGGATGATGGGAAGAGGTCTCATCAAAAAGGGATGACAGAGGGAGCTCAAGGTGACGGAGGGTGATGAAAGGAAGTGTGAGCAGGTGTGATACTCAGATGACACTTGTGATGGTGCGCGCACAAGAAGAGCAGAGACAATTCCAACAACCCCAATCATTTGGTATGAGGAGACAGAAGAAAGGACAAGATGAAGGTGTTGAGGGAGGCTCTGGTGCATGCCTTGGTGAGGCAGTTGGCAATCATGTCTTCGGATTTGATGAGTGTGAGCGAGATGAGGTTGTTGTTGAGATCTTCTCTGAGTTTCTTTACCTTAATGTTGAGATGTTTGGTTTTTGAGTTGTGTCCAAAGTGCTTAACTTTGTCAAGCAGTCCCTTATTGTTGATTTTGAAGTTGGAAGGTTCAAGATTGATTCCCAAGAGTTCTTTGACAAGGTGGGAGGTCCAGAGATTCTCTTGACAAGCATCAGAAATATCGCACAGTTCAGCCTTGGTGGAGGAGAGAGTGA
Organism: Puccinia polysora; assembly: GCA_025617555.3. Classification (NCBI taxonomy): domain Eukaryota; kingdom Fungi; phylum Basidiomycota; class Pucciniomycetes; order Pucciniales; family Pucciniaceae; genus Puccinia; species Puccinia polysora. Next base: position 43,006,622 of record CM062629.1, read on the forward strand.
TGTTTTTCTGACTAGCGCTGCACCACGAGATGAGGCAGTCTTTCCATATGCATAGGTATCCACTTCTGGACCTTCTTGAGTGGTGATTATCCCCCCAGGTTGAGTCGCTATAGTATTGAATGCTCTGGATTGGGTCTTGACTTGGTTTGATTTTTAGAGACTTTGATGGCGCCGGCCAGATATTTGAAGACATGAATCACCTCTTTCCAGTGATTCATACCGGGTTCATTGTTGAATTGAGAGAGGATTGATACTTCAGGAGAGAGTTTGGGTCTGGTGCGGCAAGCCAGGAAGTTTAGAATTCCTGTGAATGTCTGGTAGTTTATATTCAGACCTTTGAACTTGTCTCTTTCATCTTCACTTGCAGGGAGTAGTTGTATGTTGGGTGTAAGGGGAGTCAATACAGATCTACAGTCTTCCAAGTTCAAAAGTTGGAGTCCTTTTTTTACTAAGTTACGTTGATTAAGTGTGATTTGGTTGTTTTCAATTTTCATTTCCATTCCAAGGAGAAGGTCCGGGTTTTGAGCTGAGGACTCAGGGAATCGAGTGATAAATAGTTTTTTGAACTCATCAATCTTGCCGGCGACTATGAGATTATCAACATGAAAGAACAGGAAGGAGTGTCTGTCGCGATGGATGAAGAGACAAGGGTCAGAGTTGGAGGCAAGAAAGTTGATTCTTTTGAGCCAGTCGGTTAGAGTGTTGTACCAGTTGGCTGGGGCCTGTTTCAGGCCGTAAAGTGATTTTTTCAGTTTTAGGAAGGGAGCAGATTGTTTTGAGTATTTAGGAGTTTTTATGAAAATTTCCTCTTGTAGAGGGGCATAAAGAAAAGCGGCCTTGACATCGAAATGCCTTAAGGGGAGAGATTTGTCTAGGCTAAGAGAGAAAAGGGCAAGAAGAGAGGGGAATTTTCCCGTGGGAGTGTAATTCTCAAAGAAGTTGACACCTGGAACTTGTTGGAATCCGCGGATACAGAGTTGTGCTTTCTTCCTTTCTTTGGAAGAAGCTGTGTGGGGCTTGGTTCTTAGAATTAGAGTGGTGTCCAGGAAGTTATTGGGCGTCTCGTGATGGTCCTCCCAGACATCTTTGGACTCTATGGAGTCAAATTCTTCATTTATTGCGTCCTTGTACTCTGATATTTCTTTGGTGTGATAGGAGTATTTTAATGGCTTGACTTTCTCTGATCAATTGCGCAGGTGATATCTGGGAGTGGAGTCAGGAACCGGGGGGTCCGATTCCTCCAAGATTATGAGGATGGTGTCTTTGTCATGGGAGTCGCAGGATATGAATTGATTGGAGTTGGATTGTTCTTTGTCTGACACATTGTTTAAGGGTGTATTTGGGTATTGAGGTGCGGTCTTGATATGATCTGAGTGATTATCAGGTGGTGGGGGAGGTTTTTCAATAAGATTTTCCCAATATAGTGGACTGTTGGATGCGTTTTCATTACGGCTTTTGAATCCAAGGACTTTGATGTGTCTTGAGGAAACAATTTGGCCCGATTCTGTAAGTAGTTTGTATGACCAAAGTTTGTCATTTTAGCCAATAAGAGTGGCTACAATTCCTTTGGGATCAAGTTTGGAGAGGTGCTGGGCAGGAGATTTTAGAATCACCACCTCAGATCCTATAGGATGGAAGAAGTCAAGAGGGATGGATCTGTTTTTGAAAAGTTCAAAAGGACATTTTTTACTTTTATGAGAAGGGAATTGGTTGATTGTGAGAACACAAGCTTTGAGAACTTTGTCCCAGTGTTGAGTTTTCAGACATGAGTCAATTAGGACGGTACGTAGACTTTCTATAATTGTTCTGTTGTACCTCTTGGCGAGTCCATTTTGTTTGGGAGTATATAGATTGGAGAAGCAAGCCCTTATGAATTTTTTTTTACAGAACTCTTTCATGTTTTTATTCACAAATTCAGTACCTCTGTCTGAGTGTAGGACCAAGGGGTAATAGCCGAAGCGCTTTTGTTCAATTTTGATGGCATTTTGTAGAACGGTGGGGACAATGTCTTTGGACTTGATAGGAATGGCCAAGCAGAATCTTGTAGAGCTGTCAACAACTGTGAGAATATAACAATGTCCGTTATATGAGGGAGGATGAATGGGGCCAATTAGGTCTAGATGGAGCTCTTTAAATGGTTTGTCAGCTCAAGAGTGTGTGCGCTTAAAGGAACCTTGAGTGATTTTTCCCAGGGCACAGCTCTTACACTCTGAGTCTGGGCTGATGGGAATGCTCAACTTATTCCTTATTTGGCTATAACTTGCATGACCAAGTGCCTTGTGAATCATTTTGGATTGAGAGAGTAGACAGGTGGAAGAGATGGATTTGTCATTGATGAGGAGAGTGGGGATGTTATTGTGATAATATCAAGAGAAAACAAGCTGGTTGTTTCTTGAGACAGAGAATCAATTTTTCTCAAATGAACACTGATATCCTTCTAGCACTAAACATTGTACGGACAGGAGGTTGGTGGAGAGGTCAGGGACAAGATATACATTGTTGATGAGGACAGGTCCAAGATTCCCCATGATACAAATTGACCCAATTCCTTCAATCAGAAGGGATTCCAAGTTGGATCCTGTTTTCACTTGTCCGACCTCCTTGTTTGAGAAAGCCACAAATAATTCAGCGTCCAAGACCATGTGAGACAAGCACCCATAATTTAGTACAATGTGACTGGTGAGAGGAGAAGGGTTTTTTGATAGGAAGCAATTAACTGAGATGGAAGACTTGTCTTTGTTCTTCTTGTTGAGATAGGCATCCCTGAGTTCAGGATGGAGAGCCCAACAATTTGCGGTTGAGTGAGGAGCTAGGTTGTTGTGTTTTCCTCCCGTGCATCTGGGAAGGGGTTCTTGGTCGGTACAAAGTGCCGTGAGCTGAACTTTTCCTTCTTCCTTGATTCTCCGTTTGTTGGCGGAAATTTGGAGAAGATTGAGTACCAGATCAGGAGAGATGACTGAGGAATGGGTTATCTGTTCCTTGACCACTCTGAAGCTTGGAGGAAGCTTATGAAGAAGCATGTAGGCAACAATATTGGAAGGTAGATTGATACCTACCTCATAGAGACAACGGATGCAGATTTTTGCAGAGGTGATAAAGGAGGGTATGTTGTTGACATTGAAGGGTAGGTTCTGGAGGTTGTCAAACACACAAGCTTGATTGGACGATTTGTACAAGGCAAAGTATCTGATTATGGCCTTCCAGATAACTTTGGCGTCCTTCTCATTATCAACGGTAAAGATATTGGCATGGACAGTAGGGTTGAGTTTGGAGATTAGAATCAATCTAATGTAAATTTTGTCTTTGAATGTGAGAAGAGTGTCCTCCAAGAGAAGAGCCAAAACGGTTCCTTGAATGTCCAGCATTTTCTCTCCCCTGTTTCGCCAGAGTGAGAAGTTATCCATGGTGAGAGTCGGGATGGCTTTGATGGCGGTTTTAAGGATGGTTTGGAGTAAGGGGTTGTTCAAATTGAGTGAGGTGCCTTGGCTCATGGTGATGTGCAAAGTGCGGTTTTTGATTGATTGCCGTTGGAAGTTTGACTGTTAATCGTGATGAATTTGTAGAGTTGAATTCCAAAAATAGAAAAGCACACAGAGCCAAGACTGAGGAACAGAAAAAGTACAATCAGAAAAATGAAAAGATCCGGTGAGAAAAGAAAAGGCATTTGAAATGGAAGGATGACTGTGAAAAAATGAGTGCTAGACATGAGAACTTGAATGAAATCATACCACGGAGGACCACTAGGTCTGAAGAGGTAAGTTGAAGGGTCCATAAAGGATTGATTTAAAAATTTTTAATAGACACCTGTGATTGACGCGTCAAAGGTTATCTACTCTAAAAGGAGAAGGATGAGTCAATATCTGTTGGTCAGGAAAGAAGAATGAAGGAACGTTGAAACGGAAAAAGAAGAAGAAGAAAAAAGGAAAAAAAAGAAAGGAGAGATAGGAAAGGAAAATAGGGGTTGTCAAGGTCATACCAAATAACCGATTGATGGATGTAAGTTGAGGGATTTGGTGGTCAGAATTTCTGAGGATTGATAAGTTGAAGTTATCAAGGAGTTGAAGTTAAGAGGGATAGGTGGAGGAGTTGAGCGGCGTTGGTGAGAGTGGAAAAGGGATGATGGGAAGAGGTCTCATCAACAAGGGATGAGAGAGGGAGCTCAAGGTGATGGAAGGTGATGAAAGGAAGTGTGGGCAGGTGTGACACTCAGATGAGACTTGTGATGGTGCGCGCACGAGAAGAGGAGAGAAAATTTCAACACAAGCAATGGAAAAATGATGTTGAAGTACTACCCTGCCCTCTCTCCCGCACTCAACCTTCAGCTTACATAATCCGCAGCACCCCAGAGAGAACCGCAGATCTTGTGTCCTACAACTCAGAATTGGGGGAACCCAACTCCCACCCTTCCTTTTTCGTCATCTTCACTTCAGCTTGAGCCTCCTGTTCTCTCCGCTTCAGCTTCATCTTTTTCTTCTGTCTTTCTTTGTCTCTTCTCATTTATCATTTTCCTACTATCATCCCTATCCGCCTCAAGCCTCAACTTCAACGGCCATCAAACCTACGCTCCTCAGATCAAGACCACCAACAACTTGGCCTCAATAAACTCATCCATTCTTCTCCTCAATCTCAATTCTGACTGGTGAGAGTTTCTCCTTCATTGTCTTTGCAACCTCATTCTGATTTATTCCTCAGCTTCCCAATCTCAACTCTCTCAGCCTTCCCATGATCATCCTACCAAGTAAAGGACATCTGCCAATCCTCAAGGCGTCTCTGCCTGTCCCATTTATCACCTCTCATTTCTGTCAACTCAGTCATCGTCTTTCCTTTCTGTTGTATTTCCTTGGTCTCAAACCTTTGTCTGATTCAATCTCCTTAGTCCCTCCGTTGGTTGTAATTAAACTTTAGTTTCTCAAAAGTTTCAATTGAAAAGTTAACCACCGGGTTAGAGGCTTTGGGAAGGCTTGAATGGAAGTATTTTTTTGTCAAGGTTGGTTGGTTTGATGGCCATGGGTTGTTGATTGGTTTCAACACGTCAGGGGACAAATACCCATGACAGGTGATCAACAGGTGATAACAGCCAGTTGCTGTTGGTGTTGGAGATTTTGAGCAAAGATGGACCAATCAGTTTTGGGAGGGAAGATTTTGATTAGGGCCATCAAAAAATTGGCTGGCCGATGATCACCGCAAAACATTGCTTCCAGGGATGACAGAAGAGGCTGATGAGTATGGGATGATTGATTACAGCCCTTTTAGGCAACAGCAACAGCTGGCCGGTTTGACAGTGTTTACAGAAATTTTTGTTGTTTTTGCTGATACCCATAAGATCAGTTGGTTGAAGGCAATGAGGACCATCCACCTGGGCGTTTGGTCAAAGGATTCAGGCATCATGCACAGCAAGAAGGAATTGAATGCAAGATCAGGGGGGTTCAAGTGCCTGGAGAGGCACGCCTGGGCTACTAGGAAAAGGAATATTTGGGAGGAACAAAGGAGGAAGAATATGAAGAAGCTCAAAGATCAGTATCTTCCAGCTATGGGCTATATGCTCAAATCATTTCCATACTTCTTTCCTTTTGTTAAATCTCCCACTGGAAAAATTGAATTCCTCAATCCTTCTGACTTAATTCCCTCTATTGCTCCTCCCATGATCATTCCTAATCCTACCTCTCCTCCTCCATCTTCCTCCATTGCTATTCCCAATCCTGCTTCCACTGACCACACTCCTACCTCTAAATCTTCCTCACTTGACTCCATTACCCCCTCCAACATCATTGATCTAACTTGCAGACCTCACTCCAAAGTAGTTCTGCCTGTTGTGTATCTTATTGAGGATAATTCCTATTTGGATCCTCAAAACCTTCAAGAGGGGCTCAAATCTAAGTACCAAGAATAGTGGATCAAAGCCATGAAAATGGAAGAATTCAACTTGATCATCTAAGATGTCTGGGAAGAAGCCGCTTTGCCTTCTGGAAAATTCCCCCTCAATGGCGTGTGTGTCTTCAGGACAAAACATGACAATCAAAACAGAATCATTGATTTCAAGGCTTGGCTATGTGTTAAGGGTTTCAACCAAAAATATGGCTCAGACTTCTCCAACACCTTTTCTCCCACCAGCAACAAAACGTTTCTACCTCTGCTGATAGCACTGGCTGCCTCAGGAAAACTGCAATTCCGCCAAATCAATGTGAAAGCAGCCTTTCTGAATGCTCCGCTCCAAGAAGACTTATACATACACCCTCCTGCAAACATTACTTTCTCCAATGGTAAGGTCCTTTATATAAAGAAGGCACTGTATGGTTTAAAACAAGCTCCTCTTGCCTGGTACAAAACCCTCTGCAAATGGCTGGGAGAAATTGGCTTCAACAGATGCAAAGCTTATCACTGTGTATTCTGGCTTGAAGGGAAGTGCTTGTATGTACACTTTGACAATATTGCTATCTTCAGCACCAATCCCAACCACTTCTTCAAGCTGATTACCGCCAGCTTCAAGATCAAGGATCTGGGATTGGCATCATTACTGCTTGTAATTGACATGGTTCACCAAGATAATGGGTTCAAAATCTATCATAAATCCTAAATTGAGCACATATGCGCTCAGTACCCACTTCCCACTCATTGAACCTTTTCCACTGCTTTCAAACCAAATGGAAATCTCTACTCTTCCAGCAATGAGGATCATCAAGAATATCTCTTGTCTGGTGCCAACTACAGGAAGATTTTTGGCAAGCTGAACCACATTAGTGTATGCACGCGTCCCGATATCACCTTTGCTGTAAACTACCTGGCCGAGTTTCTGGTCAAACCAAATCTTCACCATTATCAAGCAGTGCCCCATGTTCTCAACTATCTGCAACATACCAGCTCAATGGGGTTAATCTTCTCCTCAACCACCAACCATCAAATGCACATGTTTGCCTATGTAGATGCTGACTGGGCCACATGCCCAAGCTTGCGGCACTCTATCTCAGGCCTGGTGATCCAATGGTTTGGCTGCGTAGTGGTTTGGAAGTGCAAAAAGCAGCCAAAATTATCTTTGTCAATGACTGAAGCTGAATACAAGGCTCTGGCAGAAGCTCTGAAAGGGATTTGGTGGATCAAATCTTTCCTTCAAGACATCTGTCCCAAAGAAGCCACTAAACCAGCCACTGTCTTTGAAGACAACAAAGGCGCCATTGAATTGGCTCTAAAACAAGCTAACCACTCCAGCTTCTACACAAAGCACATGGAGCTTGATTTTCACTTTGTTAGAAGTGATATTTCTAAAAATGAGATCAAGCTTCAGAAAGTGGCTTCAAAGAAGAACTTAGCCAAATTCCTTACTAAACCAGTAGCGAGGATTGTGCTGCAAAATGCGCTCATAATTCTCAATATTAGATCATGATTTGAAAAAAGGAGGATGAAGAAGCTCCATGATCAGTATCTTCCAGCTATGGGCTATATGCTCAAATCATTTCCATACTGTTTCTTTTTCCTTACCTTATTTTCTTTTGTCTTATTTTATTCTTGTCTTGTTTATTTCATTTTACTCTTTTGTTCTTGGCTGCCTCCACTATTCCTGTCCACAACTCCTCAACTCATCCCTGACTCCTCACTCCAGAACCTCTGCGATTACTTCAAATCCAAACCTGTTTGACTAGAAAGCAGTCCTCCTGGCTCAGATCCTGGGGAAGGTTTTCTTTGTGCAACCACAAAATTGCATCTCTGACCCCAGGCCTCTGATTCAGAATCACTGCTATTCTCAATCCCGCTGGTCTACCAACCTATCTCACTTCCTACCGGACCTACTTTGATTGCATTCATCTGTCACTGCTGCTATTTCCGTTCCCTCCTCCTTTTCTTTTTAGTTCCTCAAGCTCTCTGTACCAGAGTCTGTCTGGTTCTTTTTAGTCTCTCAATCCTTCAGAATACCCATAGCAACAATTATTTTTTTTTTCAGAGCTAGAAAAAGAAAAATTAAAATTTTGCCCCTTTCTTGAGGTGTAACAAATTGGTAACCACAGTGTCCCTCCGCAGAAGCTGGTGCCTGACAACAACAACAGCCACCCCCATCCAAAGGAAGAAGGGGGTGAGACCAATGACAGTAAAGGAGGTTCCAAGCCACGCAGAGGGAAGAGTAATGAGAGTATTGGTGTGAGTTGATGAGGCAACAGAGGCGGCAAGAGAGCAAGGGAAAGAAGGGAAGAGCTGAGAGGTGATCCATGTCAGTGGAGAGGAACAAGATTGATGTTGGGGATGGCAGGAGGATTGGATAAGAAAGGTTGCCAGGTAAGACAAGGAAATTTTTGATAATGATCCTTGTTGCAGTCATGGAGCTGATGATCTAGTCTAAAATGGATGGATTTGGGTAAAAGTTGGTGTTAGTGTGATAAGAGGATGGATTTAGTTAGAGTTGATTGAGCTCTGTCAATTTTATATTTCCTGGTCCAAGGATAGGTTGGAGGAGAATTAAAAGATCACCAGAGATCTCAATGATGACGCTTACAGACAACGTACGGAAGAGATCCATTGGATCTCATCCCCCTTGGGGGGAGAGTTAAGTAGGTATGTTGGGTGGTTAAGATTGAGATCAATGAGTGGATGATGATGGAGGTGGGATTGATGATGGTCACCAAGAAAATTATGATGAAGTGGAGATGGTCATCATAGCCTCCTCACTTTATTTCTATCAATTTTAAAATGTTCCCCATCCAGGCTAGGATGAGGATGAGGAGGGCTAAGTAAGGATGATCCTTCAAGTGCAATCAGTCAAAAAGGTCAGGTGCCACGCGCAAAGCAAAGGAGTTGAACATAGAGGCTGGGGAAATGAAAACCCCAGAGAGCCCTTCCTAGACCGCTATGAAAGGGAGGAGTTGAAGAAAGGGGAAAGAGAATTATTGCCATACAGGAACATGAATTTTCATTTTTTTTTAAGATACATGAAAGATAAAAAAAATCTTAAAATTTTCCCTTTTTCTGAGGTCTCCCAAATTGGTCACCACAGCCCGCTAGAGAGGTGGTTTAGGAAGTAATTTTTTCTAATTTCCTTTTGTTTTCAAATTGTGCAATTTTGGGATTGTATATAAAAGGAGTTGTATTTCTAGCAGATTGGACAAGTATTGTCATATTTTATCCTATGTTGAAAGATTTTATTTTCATCATTGTATATTGGTATATTCTTTTTATAATTTGAGTTTCTCCTGTGCAGAAAGGTCCTAAGGATTTTCTGTTAAATGATCTGGGATTTATTTTCAGGGAATAGTTCAAGTGGGAAGCTTTTTGGGGAGTCCTTGCTAGTTTATCACTGCTATTTTGATGGGCGCTAGTAAAGGTAGTTTCTGTAGGATGGGGAGTGTCATCACAGGTGTTTATTCTAGTGCGTAGTGGTTATTGTAAATAAAGTTATAGAGAAGTATCCTGTACAGGAACTTTATTTGTGGGGACATCAATTTTAGCCCATAATTCCTTTCCACACCACGCTCTTCCTTTACCAGGAGGGAAAATTTTGGATGGGTTGGTATTGTGGATATAAAACTCTGGCGCGACACATACTTAGCCAAGTTTTCCATTTTTCCAACAGGGAGATGAGTGGAAAAAAAGAACAAAAATAAAAAATAAAATGAATAAATAAAAAATGACCAAAAAAAATGAATCAAAAAAATGAATCAAAAAAATGAAGAAAATAAAAAAAAAAAAAAAACAATTTATTTTTTAAAAAAATATCAAATAAATATCAAATGATATTCAGGAAAGTCAAAAAATTCCAATGAAATCAGAAAGAGGAAAAAATAATTAATTAAACAAAGAATCAAAACAAAAGTAAAAATTCAACAATTCTTTTAAAAAAAGGTTCAAAAATTCATTTTAAGAAAGGTGGAAGCATTTTTCATTCCACTTATTCATTTTATCACGTGCTTAATGGGTTTGAGGGCATTTAGTACATGTTTTCAGAAAATTTTTCCCAATGATCTTCTGAAAAAAAAGTCTCCAAATCAAATTGATACCAGCCAATGACATGAACTTTTTTCATTGAGGACAAAAAAAAGGAAAAAAAAGTCTATAAATAATAATGAAATTTCCTATTCATTGATGGAATTGATGACATCTCATTTTTTAGCTTGAAACCAGTCAAAAAAAATCCCATGTAACATAGCTCTGAACCAAATTTTTTAACAGTGGTAAAATAAATCTGAAATTGACAGTAAATACATAAATTCCCAATTCTTCTTTTTATTTTAAAATTTTCAATTCACTTCATGTATTACATACATATGGTGGAGGATTTTCTGGGACCATCCAAAAATTAATTTGATTTTTAACTCCAAAATCAATAAAAAGTCAAACCAGGTTCCACTCACCATCCGAGGTGCTACACCTGCTGTCAGGTGCAACCTTTTTTTAATGGTGAATTCACCAAATTCTGAAGTGAATTAAGCTCCAGAAAGTGCAAATTCTTCATTTGAGTTTACCATTAGGGTAGGTCTAATAGATGGTAGGTCTCCCTTTTTCTTTTATTGCTAGACTAATTTCTTATGAAATTCATTTTCTAATCTCTTTCCTAGTGAAAGCTCTGTAGGATATGTTTCAGATGAGGGAAAAATTTTGAAAGAAATTGAGAAGGAAATTCCATTTGTTTTGGATTGCATTTTGAAGAAGGGCCTGTCAAACTTAAAGGATCTCAACCTTTTTTGGGGGACTCTGTATTTGCCTTTAATGAGTTCAACCAATGATTTTCAAAACCCTTCCAAAAATTCCAAGTTTTTTTTTAACCACCTTCAGCCTTTTAAAAATTTTTTGAAAACCTTTGAAATTATTGAGGCTTGTTAAATTGTGGGAAATCTGGTCAAATTTTGAACATTTTAAGTCAAACCAATCAAATTTTGAAGTAGTCAAGTCAAAAGATTCAAAATTTTTTAAATTTTAATCAAAGTGTTTAGAGTTTGATTAAAGCATTGTTTGATTATCAGAGAAAATATTGAAATTTTTTCAAAGAATCAAAAAGGGGCCCAATTTTAAAGTCTGAAACTTGCTGGAAGCATTTTAGAATTTCTTTTAAAAGTCCAAATTTTCATCAAATCAACTCCAATCCCCATCAAAGATTGTAAATATGATCCTGGTGAGCCAGGAAAATATGGGGGGGGAGGAAAAAATTGTGGAAGATGGAAAGAAATAAGGAGAAGAATGAGGAAGCAAGGAAGAAGTAAAGGTTTTAGACAACAGAAATGGAAATTAGAAGCAAGTGGGATTATTGAAGCAGGTTCATTAACAAGTAACTTAGGGGAAATAATCAGAATTAATTTGGATAAGGATGGGATTTCTGATGAGTATGGAAGGATGAGGAGGAGCAAGAAGAATTTTGGAATTTTTTCTGGTTCAGCAAGGGTAGATGTTGGTCCCACAGAGGCTATTGAATATGATCCTGAGAGGATTTGAAGAACATTGAAGATTATTTTGATTTTTTCTGTTGCTTTCTTCCTATTTTTATTTCTACCGTGTAAATCTTCTTTTTATTTATTTAATTTATCTTCTACTTCACAATTTTGGAATCCTAGCAGGCACATACCTGGTCCAGCATGCAGATGTTGGAGGATTCTTTCTCATCCTTCCACTCATACCTAAATGCCGGGTCTAGGTAAACCTCAAATTCTGTACCTTTTTTTTGTGATTTGATCAGGAAAGTAAACCTTTCTATCCCTCATATCTGAAGGCCTTGACTAGTTCAATTCAACAGAATATCAAGGCAATTTTTTTGAATATTCAAGGACTAGTACGCTAATTTTATGGTGGATGGATGACTTGGAGGCAGAGAAGAAGGAAGGAGAAAGGGAGTATGTGAAAATGGAAATTGTGTTGGATTTTCAGGATTTTCTTGCTTGATTGGGTATAAATTATGAGATGGGTTCTTCTTATAAAGACATAAAAGAGTATGAAAATAGGAAATTAAAGCTTCCTAGTGTATTGGTGAATAATATTTTTGAGCTTGTAACTCAAATTCAGAAGTATTGATAGATGGAGAAGTGATGGAATTCTTTTTATATGTTTTATATGTTTTTATTGAAGGTAGGATTAGAAGATTTGAATGAATTTATTTTTGATAGGTTGTTTTATTATTATTATTATTATTATTATTATTATTATTATTATTATTATTATTATTATTATTATTATTATTATTATTATTATTATTATTATTATTTTTATTATTATTATTATTATTATTATTATTATTATTATTATTATTATTATTATTATCATTATTATTATTATTATTATTATTATTATTATTATTATTGTTATTATTATTATTATTATTATTATTATTATTATTATTATTATTATTATTATTATTATTATTATTATTATTATTATTATTATTATTATTATTATTATTATTATTATTATTATTATTATTATTATTATTATTATTATTATTATTATTATTATTATTATTATTATTATTATTATTATTATTATTATTATTATTATTATTATTATTATTATTATTATTATTATTATTATTATTATTATTATTATTATTATTATTATTATTATTATTATTATTATTATTATTATTATTATTATTATTATTATTATTATTATTATTATTATTATTATTATTATTATTATTATTATTATTATTATTATTATTATTATTATTATTATTATTATTATTATTATTATTATTATTATTATTATTATTATTATTATTATTATTATTTATATTATCATTATTATTATTATTTATATTATCATTATTATTATTATTATTATTATCATTATTATTATTATCATTATTATTATTATTATTATTATTATTATTATTATTATTATTATTATTATTATTATTATTATTATTATTATTATTATTATTATTATTATTATTATTATTATTATTATTATTATTATTATTATTATTATTATTATTATTATTATTATTATTATTATTATTATTATTATTATTATTATTATTATTATTATTATTATTATTATTATTATTATTATTATTATTATTATTATTATTATTATTATTATTATTATTATTATTATTATTATTATTATTATTATTATTATTATTATTATTATTATTATTATTATTATTATTATTATTATTATTATTATTATTATTATTATTATTATTATTATTATTATTATTATTATTATTATTATTATTATTATTATTATTATTATTATTATTATTATTATTATTATTATTATTATTATTATTATTATTATTATTATTATTATTATTATTATTATTATTATTATTATTATTATTATTATTATTATTATTATTATTATTATTATTATTATTATTATTATTATTATTATTATTATTATTATTATTATTATTATTATTATTATTATTATTATTATTATTATTATTATTATTATTATTATTATTATTATTATTATTATTATTATTATTATTATTATTATTATTATTATTATTATTATTATTATTATTATTATTATTATTATTATTATTATTATTATTATTATTATTATTATTATTATTATTATTATTATTATTATTATTATTATTATTATTATTATTATTATTATTATTGTTATTATTATTATTATTATTATTATTATTATTATTATTATTATTATTATTATTATTATTATTATTATTATTATTATTATTATTATTATTATTATTATTATTATTATTATTATTATTATTATTATTATTATTATTATTATTATTATTATTATTATTATTATTATTATTATTATTATTATTATTATTATTATTATTATTATTATTATTATTATTATTATTATTATTATTATTATTATTATTATTATTATTATTATTATTATTATTATTATTATTATTATTATTATTATTATTATTATTATTATTATTATTATTATTATTATTATTGTTATTACTATTATTATTATCATTATTATTGTTATTATTATTTCTATTATTATTATTATTGTTGTTGTTGTTTTTATTGGTGGTTTATTGAAGAAGATGGGGAAGAGGGATTGATGAAGTTAATTTACTTGAAGATTGATGAATTGGAGGATTTCTGTGAGTTTTGGTTTGTAGAAACAGAGTGAGTGGAATTTGTGGATTATTGCTGAAAATTGGGTGACATTTTACAATTTTTCACATGAGGTATTTCAGAATCTTCTAAAAAACCCTTTCCATATTACTAGGTAGAGCATTTTTTTCAATTCCAAATATTTTATTTTAGGATGTGGGAGAATTCCAATTCTTCTTTCAAAATTGTTTCCCCTGGTTCTGGAATTTTTCACACTTCTAGGTTAAGGTTCATTTTCTTCCATTCCTTTGACATATCCTTTTCTCCAGTATCATCTAACTGCGTCCATGAGCATGACACAAACAAAGCAAAACATCCATGGTGCTGTTGGCTTTCCAGATTTGGCTTGCGTAAGAACCTTCCAATCTTGTATATTAAGTATCTAATTGCCAATATTGCAGTTAACTCTAAATAACATTGTGGTGAACCATTTGCGAAACCTTGGGAAAAGAATTCAAAAATTTTAAAAAAAAAACTAAAAAAAATTGAACTTAGAAAAACAATTTTGATCCTTCACTCCAACCCTTCCTGTCCTAGTGGTGTAGCTCTTCCTCATCCTCATTGCATTTCTCATCCTCATCCTCATTGCATTGCTCCTCCTCATCCTCATTGCTTTGCTCCTCCTCATCTTCATCGCGTTTGCTCCTCCTCACTCATTGCATTGCTCATCCTCATCCTCATCGCGTCGCTCATCCTCATCCTCATCGCGTCACTCCTCCTCATCCTCATCGCATCGCTCATCCTCATTCTCATTGCGTTGCTCATCTTCATCCTCCGTTGCTCCTCCTCATCCTCATTGTGTTGCTCATCCTCATCCTCATCGCGTCACTCATCCTCATCCTCATTGCGTTGCTCATCCTCATCCTCATTGCATTGTTCATCATGACCCTCCCCATTGCTTGGCCATGCGCAAATCATTGCCTTGCCTCTCATCATGGATTCATCCATCATGGCATCCTCATCATCACCACCATCACCACTTTGTTAATTTTTTTTATTGTACAATTTCTTTCTTTCTCACCTCCCCCCAGATTTGGATGGGAGGGGGTGTTGCGTTGTTACTAGGTGTGCAAACGTCCGCACGGACGTTTGTAAGCAACAGGCTGGGGTGAGAATCTCTCACCCAAGGCTGGAAGATTGGCAGAAAGGAATGGGGCCTCCACAAGCTTGTTCTGCTTTCATTTGTGTTATCCAATTGTAAATAGTTACAGGGCTCTCTAGCCTATAAAATGAGGGGCTCTCCCCTGCTTTTTTCATCATCAATTCTTCCCACTAATTAGAATTATGAGCTTCTGATCCAAGAGCTCCTTCCTTTGTGCAATTGATCACTTATGCGGATATATCTTTTGATTATCCCTTGATCCTTATCCCTTAACCTTGACTTTTTTTTAAAAGTCCAAAACTCTGATCTGCCCTTCTGTGGCCCTGCCATAGCCTTGATGGTTGAAGAAGAATTCATTAAATTGAATTCTTGAGTGTGTTATAACACTCTTGATCCCTTTTTCTGACCATTATTTGGTCTTGATAATTCATTTGATTGTCTTTCTGGACCATTCATGTTTGACTAAGAGGTTTTATTAAGTTTAAACCTGGAGTGTTAAACCTCCCTTTAATTATCCAAGTTGCATTCTGCCACACTATTCTTGAATCCTTGAGAAGTGTTGGGTTACTCTTAGTCCGAAATTGTTACTGTTTGTTTCAGTGATCCATAAACACATTGCATTGTCTTGTGCAGCCACCCATCGTTATCTGGTCCCCTTCAAGCGCTTGATTGCGGAGAGTTGGGCAGGTTCATTGAAAACCTGGAGGTTGATTTGGTTTGAGTTGATTGCTCCCAAGCACCTGCTGACGACCAGAGTTATTAGCGTGTGGGCGCTTTTACTTACAACTGCTTTGTTCTATTGGGCTCTGAGCAAACTTTAACTTATTTTGTTCAAAGTCTTTCTCCTCATCATCTTGTTTCAGGTAGTGCTGCTTCCCCCTCAGCTATTGTTGCTATCAACTTATCCCTATCCCATCTGATTCCTCATTAACAAAGGTTACTGGACCTTGATCCTTGTTACATTTAAATATTTTTGTAACACTCAGGAGGGCAGCCTTAAAAAGCACCTATCCCCTCCACAGAACTTCCAACGCCCTGCGCCTTTTGGAGTCTTAAATTTAGTCCCCCGGGCCGGGATCAAACCAGCAACCTTGGGATTTACAGTCCCAGATTTGTGGAATCAACTTTGCAATCCAATCTTTTTCTCTTTTTCTCTTTTTCTTTTTTTTCTGTGTTTCTGTTATCATCTAGATCTGGTCCGTGGAGGCAACTTGTTCTAGAAGTAAGTCCTCCCAATTTTGCACCATCAAGGGGTTTGATCCTAGTAGTTTTTTAGTAAACCCTACCCTTGCCACACTTGTGAGCCACTTTGGAAATCTGGTCTTTGGATCCCTTAGTAAATATTTTGTCAAAATGGAATCTATCAGTACCCCTTCTACCTCTGTTTGGGCCAAGATGATCAAGATCAAACCTCAGAACAAGAACTTATGCTTTAACGGTACAAATGTTGAATGGTTACTGGATTTTGTACGAGATGTCTTCTGAAGTGGACGGTCCTAGCAAATATGACATGGCTTATCAACTGCAATTCTTTATCTCCTCTGATGAAGTCATGGAAGTGATTGAATCATTTGATGGATTTGAATCCCATGACTGGTTACTTCTTAAGAAGGCAATGCTTTCCTACTGGGGCAAAATTGATATAGCTAGGTTCACTCTCCAAGATGTGAATGCCCTAGTCTCTCAATGGACCTCCAATGGTGGTATCTCCTCAGCCTTGGATTATCAAGTTTTCAGAAAATCTTGGGGCCCTATTCAATCCTATCTTATCCAAAATGATCACATTGATATGGTGGACAAAATTTGAGTGTGATGTTTTCAGTCTTTCTCTCCAGGAGTGCAGGAAAGAATTTAGGATGAATTGGTAAAATCTGGATCCATGACCACTACAAGAGATCAAGATCCCTGCTTTCATGGTTCTTAGGAATACTGTGGATAAAGTAATGAAAGTTCAAACAGCTATCACCTTTGAAAAACCTAGAATCACTGAACCAGTCCCTTCCCCCTCTTTTCAAGCATCTAAATAAATCATGAATAAGATGAAAGCCAATCGCATACCTAAGCCAAATCCTCAGACCCACCGGGAAACACCTACTATCAATGCAATCACCAAACTTCTGCAAGCTTTTGAGAATAAAATGGATCAGAAACTCTCCTCTCTGGGGGTCCCTAAACCCTCTAACTCTGTTCCTAGGTCAACCATGGTTTGCTATTATTGCCACAGAGAAGGTCATGGAACTGGTCGCTGTCCTGAACTCCAGAAGGACAAGGAGGAAATATTGGTGGAACAGAAAGGGAGAAACTTCTTTCTGCCTAATGGTGCACTTATCCCTTTTGATTCATCTTGTCCAATTTGTCATATGGTGGCCTCTTTCCTGCCTTCTGCTCCCTAGAAGGCATCCTTGGCCTCTTGTGATTTTTGATCTGCTTGTGGAACTCTTCAACCCTGGTATCCTCCTGCTGTCTCTTCTTCCAGCTTTTCTGGAACTTATCAATCCGATCCAGCTAGGAAAGGACATGAAGAACACAGACCTCATAAAGCTCCTCCTGTTCCATCTTCAATTCTTCAAAAACCTGTCAAACGTTGATCTTCACTTGAGCCTCCTTCTTCTGAGGTAGAAGACATGGAAGTAGAAAAGGAACCCATCATGGATAGGTTCCCAGAATACTCTGATCCTGCTCCTCTGCCATCCAAATCACCTTCATCAACTGATCCAGTTATAGTTCCACCCTCACCTGAACTTCCTCTTCCAACTCAACCCAAGGTTTGATTCAAAAGGGGAATTTCCAAAAACCACCCCAACTCTGTGGAAGGGGTATTAAAGAAAATACCTGATCTATCTGTGGCTGAACTCCTTTCCATCTCACCATCTGTGGATGAAGGCATGAATAAATGGGTTTCTTGGCAACGTGTGGAGATTGGTCCTGATGAATTGAAAGTTTCCTCTGGAACCTTGATGGAAGACTCTGGTGGAACAGATCCTCCTTCTGATTCAAATCTTTATTCTTGTCCTCTTCGATTTTTACCATTCTCTCTAGGTGACTCATCCAAAACAGTTTCTCTACTTGTCAATTCTGGGTCCCAACTAAACTCAATTTTGGATGCAATGGCCTGCAAGCTCAATCTCAGTGCAAGGGTCAGCTTCAACTCTGCTGTTTATGGAATTGGGAATCAATCTTGTGAGTTGGTGGGTATTGCTGAGGATGTGATAGTTTGAATTGGTCAAAATATTGTTGGAACCTGTCACTTTTGGATCACTCATTTGGAAGGTCCTATGATTTTGGGTTGTCCTTTCTTAATAGACTTTGAAGCCACCCTGATGTTTTCTGATCAATTTGGGGAGAGAATTCTTCTTCCTGATGCTGATGGTAGGAAGATTGAAGTTCATATCTGTTCTTTGGATTCTGCTTGTTGGGAAAGAGATTTCCCTGGTTTTTCACCTAAATCGGTTCTGAAGGGGAAGCAGAAGCATTCTTCTAACTCCTCTCATTTTTTAGCAGAATAGTTGGTAATACTAATAGTTTTAGTTCTTCTAAGCCTCAGACTTCAAATAAAGGGCCAACTTTTATCTCTGAGTCATATTTTTCATCCTTTTCATCTCTTTCTTCTTTTTCTTCTGATCTCAAAAATGTCCAAAATAGAAAACATGTTAAAACACAAAATTCCAAAAATATTTCTCTTCTCTCTGGTTCTGTTGTTTCTTCTTTTCCTTGTACTCTTATCACTGATCAATTTTCCTCTAGCTCTGATTCAATTCTCCGCAATGAGTATAAACTAGATCCTGATCTCAATTCTTTTCTTAATGGTTTTGGTATGGAGGAGTATGGGCTCCAGTGGAGGCACTTGGGGGTGAAAGTAAGTCCTCCCAATTGTGCACCATCAGGGCATTCTTCTACCATAGTTTTCAAAACTCTACCTTGTTCCACGCATGTGAGCAAAGCCGTATCTTTTGGATCCTCTTTTATGGAAAAGGCACCTTTCAAAAATTTTATGGAACATAAAACTTGGAGGATGTTGGAATCTGGTCTCATTTCTTGTACTCAGGTCTTGCTGGTGAATGCTTGGAGGAAACAAGAACTTCTCTCTTTTGCCACTAAGTATAAGCCAGTTAGGAAAAAGGTCCAGCCTGTCAACCAACCCATGCCTCTCAATCTCAATCCTCCTCTCATGTGTCCTCCTCTATCTCGTGATCCTTATTGTGGTCTATCTCAATCTCTTACTGGCCCCTTTGTACCTTGTGGTCGTGTCACTGAAGAACAATTGAAGGTGGTCAACTTTGGTCCAGATGGATGGCTTTTACCTGATGAGTTTAATTTCATCAAAAATATCTTATCTCTAAGGGAAAAATCTGTTGCATTCTGTGAAGAAGAGAGAGGTCTCTTGAAAGAATCCTATGGTCTCCCTTATATCATCCATGTAGTGGAACATGATCCTTGTCAAAAGAAAAAGATCCTTATTTCTTCTGCAAAAGTTTACAAATTCATCAATTTGGTCCGGGAACAAGTCTGTAACGGTCTATATGAACAGTCAACCTCCAGTTACTCTAGCCCTGTTTTCAGTGTTCTAAAGCGTAATGGTAAACTTAGAGTAGTTCATGATCTCCAACCTCTCAATAAAGTTACTATTAAGGACTCTGGTGTTCCTCCTGCCACTGAAGAATTTGTTGAATCCTTCTCTGGGAGAGCCTGTTATGGTCTAGGAGACATCATGGGGGGTTATGACGAACAATCTTTGCATCCTATTTCTTGCCCTTCATTAATTTTGATACTCCTCTTGGAAAAGTTCAACTGACTCGATTGCCTCAAGGTGCCACCAACTTGGTTGCAGTCTATCAGGCTCAGATGATGTGGATCCTCCAAGAAAAAATCCCTGATCATGCTGGAATCTTTAGTGATGATGGTGGAATTAAAGGTCCATTTTATGACTATGATAATGAGCTCTTACCTTGGCACTCACGAATTTGAAAATTTATCTGGGAGTATGCGATCTCTCTGCCAAGGAATTTTGATCCCTTAAAAGAAAGTCCTCTAGTTTCTTTGTCCAAGGTTCTAGGCTTATGAAAAGAGGAACTCCTTGTGCGCTTGTTGTGGTTACTATCCCGGCTAAGCAAGATTCAATCCTTGAAAGTCTCCATGAGGGCCTTGGTCATTGTGGGGAAACCAAAACTTATCAAAAATTATCCAAACGGTTCTGGTGGCCATCACTGAAGAAATCTGTCTCTCAATGATGCAAGAGTTGTGAAGTTTTTCAAAAATGTGATCTTAGGCGTCCAGCTGAAATTCGCACTCCTACTGGGGAGTCCACTGTCTTTGGAAGGGTTGCTATGGATGTGTTTCATATCAAGGCAGGTGGTGCTAAGTACCTCATAGTGGCTAGAGATGATTTTTCTGGATGAGTTGAAGCCGAGTTCCTTAAGAACCTTAGTTCTGAATCTGTGGCAGCTTTCCTTCATGAGAATTGGACGATTTGTTACGGTTTGGCTTGATCTTATTCTACTGATGGTGGCTTGGAATTTGGTGGAAAACTTGCTGAAATGATACGATCACTCCCTTGACAACATAGAGTTACTACTCCCTATTATCCTGAAGGAAAAGGCATGGTGGAAAGAGGCCATGCTCCCTTGAAGGCTGCTCTGGTTAAACTGGCTGGTGAAAGTGGCAAGAATTTTCAAAATTTTCTTCCCTTGGTCCTCCTCTCTGATCAAATTTCCACCAAGCAAACCACTGGCTACTCTCCTTATGAAATCATCTTTGGTGAAAGGGTTGTTCTTCCTTTTGATCTTGAAATGGAGTCTTCCTTGGGCATCTCTTGGGAACAAGTTTCTTCAACTACTGACCTATTAGTTTCCAGATCAAAGCAACTGGAGTAGAGTGAAAATATTCATAACAAAGCTTCTCAGAAGATGATGGAATCAAGAGCAAAATCGGTTCAGTATTGGGAAGATAAACATCTGAATCAAATCAGAGATCCTTTAAACCCTGGTGATCTGGTATTGGCTTATAATTGATCTTTAGAGACTCAGTGGGGAAAACTTTTTTCAAATCAGTGGAATCGTCATTATGGAGTGGTTTGTCAAGTTAGAGGTGGATCTTTTGTTTTGGAAGAACTGGATGGTACTCAGTTGGCTAGAAGGTTCTCTGCTGATCAAGTTAAGAGATTTTATTGTTGTGGGGGCGATTTGGGTTCAAAGAAAGTCTTCCCAATTGTGCACCACCAGGTTCTTTGGCTGCCTTTTGTTGTAAAAGCTCTACTTTATGCCCCATATGTGAGAACCTGGGATGCCTTTTCTTTTATCTTCTCCACATTTAGGCTCTTTTTGATGGATCAAGATGGGTTTCAACATTTTTTTTACTTAGAGGATCAAGTAACGGCCAATTATTTTCTTTTTTTCTTTTTCATGTTTTTCAAAATTATGATGCAGACTAGGGACATTCTGTAAGTTGGGGAGAGATGTGGTGAACCATTTGGGACACCTTGGGAAAAGAATTCAAAAATTGTAAAAAAAAAAACCATTTTTTTTTTTGAACTTAGAAAAACAATTTTGATCCTTCACTCCAACCCTGCCTGTCCTAGTGGTGTAGCTCCTCCTCATCCTCATTGCATTGCTCCTCCTCATCCTCATCGCATTGCTCCTCCTCATCCTCATTGTGTCTCTCCTCCTCATCCTCATCACGTTGCTCCTCCTCATCCTCATTGCATTGCTCATCCTCATCCTCGTTGCATTGCTCATCCTCATCCTCATCGCGTTGCTCCTCCTCATCCTCATCGCATTGCTCATCCTCATTCTCATTGCATTGCTCATCCTCATCCTCATCGCGTTGCTCCCCCTCTCCCTCATCGCGTCGCTCATCCTCCTCCTCATCGCGTTTCTCCTCCTCATCCTCATTGCATCGCTCATCCTCATCCTCATTGCATTGCTCATCCTCATCCTCATTGTGTTGCTCATCCTCATCCTCATTGGGTCGCTCATCCTCATCCTCATTGCATTGTTCATCATGACCCTCGCCATTGCTTGGCCATGCGCAAATCATCCCCTTCCCTCTCATCATTGATTCATCCATCATGGCATCCTCATCATAATCAGCATCACCGCTTTGTTATTTTCTTTTATTGTACAATTTCTTTCTTTCTCACCCCCCTCCAGATTTGGATGGGAGGGGGTGTTGCGTTGTTACTAGGTGTGCAAACGTCCACATGGAGGTTCTCAAGCAACAGGCTGGGGTGAGAATCTCTCACCCAAGTCTGGAAGATTGGCAGAAGGGAACCAGGCCTCCACAAGCTTGTTCCGTTTCATTTGTGTTATCCAATTGTAAATAGTTACAGGGATCTCTAGCCTATAAAAGGAGGGGCTCTCCCCTGCTTTTTCCATCATCAATTCTTCCCACTAATAAGAATTTTGAGCTTCTGATCCAAGAGCTCCTTCCTTTGTGAAATTGATCACTTATCCTGATATATCTTTTGATTATCCCTTGATCCTTATCCCTTTCCCTTGACTTTTTTTTAAAATTCCAAAACTCTGATCTGCCCTTCTGTGTCCCTGTTCCTTATCACCAACCATAGCCTTTCTGGTTGAAGAAGAATTAATTAAATTGAATTATTGAGTGTGTTATACCACTCTTGATCCCTTTTTCTGACCATTATTTGGTCTTGATCATTCATTTGATTGTCTTTCTGGACCAGTCACGTTTGAGTAAGAGGTTTTATTAAGTTTAAAACTGGAGTGTTAAACCTCCCTTTAATTATTCAAGTTGCATTCTGCCACACTATTCTTGAATCCTTGATAAGTGTTGGGTTACTCTTAGTCCGAAATTGTTACTTTTTGTTTTAGTGATCCATAAACGTATTGCATTGTCTTGTGCAGCCACCCACCGTTATCTGGTACCCTTCAAGCGCTTGATTGCGGAGAGTTGGGCAGGTTCATTGAAAAACTGGAGGTTGATTGGGTTTGAGTTGATTGCTCCCAAGCACCTTCTGACGACCAGAGTTATTAGCGTGTGGGCGCTGTTACTTACAACTGCTTTGTTCTATTGGGCTCTGAGCAAACTTTAACTTATTTTGTTCAAAGTCTTTTTCCTCATCATCTTGGTTTAGGTAGTGCTGCTTCCCTCTCAGCTATTGTTGCTATCAACTTATCCCTATCCCATTTGATTCCTCATTAACAAGGGTTACTGGACCCTGATCCTGGTTACATTAAAATATTTTTGTAACACTCAGGAGGGCAGCCTTAAAAAGCACCTATCCCCTCCACAGAACTGCCAACGCCCTGCGGCTTTTGGAGTCTTCCAACAGTCAATCATCCATTGAAAATTCTAACTTCCACCCTGGATATCATCAATCCTTGTACTTCCATTCTTGGTCACACACTAACCCTAGTTTCCACTCAAACCTAGAAAGCCACATAAACTGTATATTTTGCAAGTTTAATAGTCCCTTAACCTGCAAAAACTACATCTTCATATTTTCATTGTCTTCCCATGACATTCCTTCCGGTCTCATCCATTATGTCTTTGTATGCTCCAATCATATTGTATCACACCTATGCTACAACCTTGTAAAAAACAGTTCTGATATTTAATTTCCCATTGCGTTCCTTTCATTCATTGCCTCACCGCTAGCTAGCTCCAGTTTGCCATCCATAAGGGTGTATCTAGTCATATTTTGATTACCTTATAAAGGCAGTGTTGCCTGCCTGAAGACTTTCACCTCAGTTAGTTAATTCCATAAGTTCTTGAATTTTGCTCAACCCAGTCATCATATTGGGCTTGGCTTTAGTTCCTTTCCATTGGAAAACTTCCTTCATCTCACTGTTTGCTGAGCCATAAAATCATGATTTTGCACTTTGAAGTTAGCCTTGCTACCTTGTATTGTCCCTTGCACTCAGCTTCTTCTTTTGCCCTCACAATCATCTCATATTTCCCTATAGTACATGGGGTGGTTGTTAGACAGAAAATTCACTAACTCAACTCCTCTATTGTAGTTTTCCAACCTATGATAGATTCTTCTCAAACAATTTCACATAATTGCTCAACCAGGAATGCTTCCTTCACCACTAACAATGATGATATTCATTGGGTAGGGAGATCCAGCGCTTCAAGGTCCCAAAAACCTTTAGATCCCTTTCCTTCTTCCTAATCTCCTTTGATTTAATTTTTTGTAGATCCCCTTCCTCCTCAATGGGAAGCTCTGGTGGGTCCTCTCAAAGAAATTGAAGATCCCAAACTTTCCTCCAATGAAACCTTGACTCATGGTAGATCAAGGGTTTGCACTAGTGCTCCCTAGACCCAAGACTTGACCTTGCTCTTGACCTTGATCCAGGCTCTCAATCAAAATTCCTTGAAATTTCTCCTGAGCCTTCCTAGTATCCATACTCCAGGCATGAAGCAGCCTGATCAATTTACAGGGGAATATTCCCAAAAGCTTAGATCCTACCTACAGTCCTAAAAAATCACCTTCTCAAAAAATCCCAACAACTCTGCTTCTGATAGACATAAAATTGTCTATGTGTCCTACTTTCTAGAGGGAAGATCCTCACAGTGGTTCAATCCATATCTCAAACTATTATCCATTACTAGTTCCACTTGTATCCTTAGCAATTGAGAAAATTTTGAGCAACAACTCATCACCGTGTTTGGCACCCCCAACATAGTGCAAAATGCCAAATACAAACTTAATAATCTTTTTATTAAAGAGGAAAGTCGAGTTTCCGTTTATATCTCTCATTTCCAAACCTTTTAGTCCTGCATCCAACGGAAGGAGGCAGCACTTTTATTTGACTTTTGAAAATGTTTACCGGTGTAAACTCCAAACGGTGCTAAGCCGTGGCAGTTCTGTGGAGGGGAAAGGTGCTGTTTAGGCTGCCCTCCTAGGAGTTACAATAATATTTAAATGTAACAGGAATCAAGGTCCAGAACCTTATGGATGAGAAATCAAACTAAGGGAAGAGGATAAGAGTTGTCGGTAGCAATGGAAAAAACACTATCTGAGGCAAAATGGTGCAGGGAAAGACTTGAACAAATAAGTCAAGGTTTGTTCAGAGTTCAATAGAACAAGGCAGTTGTAAGTAACAACGCCCACAAGCTAATAACTCTGGTCGTCAGCAGCTGATTAGGAAAGATCAACTCAATCCCAACCAACCTCCAGGTTCTCAATGAACCTGCCCAACTCTCCGCAATCAAGCGCTTGAAGGGTACCAGATAACTGTGGGAGACTGAACAAAACAAAAGCAATTTGTTTTTGAAGCTCTAGAAGCAAATCAATAACGAATTCGGGCAAGAATATCCCAACACTTCTCAAGGGACTCAAGAATAGCGTGGCGAAATTCAACCTTAAAGAAGAAGGGAGTTATAACGTTCCAGGTTTTAAGCTTAATAAAACCTCTTCAATCAAACGTGATTGGCTCCAGAAAGGTGATCAAGGAGACATCAAGACCAGTATGGTCGGAAAAAGGGATCAGAGTGGTATAACACACTCAAGAATTCAGACAGACAGGAATTATTCTTCAACCAGCAAGGCTATTGGTTGGTGATAAGGATCAAGGTCACAAGGGCCAGAGTTTGAGTATGGAGGCTCAAAGGATCAAGGGGGCAATCATGGATATACCCAGATAAATGGCTCAGATAGGTGGGGAAGGATGCCCACAGATAAATTGATTATGAAGATGAGGGGATATGATGATGGGATTTTTTTTTTATGATCTGATGCTCTGATGCTGGTATAAAAGGCAGGGGAGAGCCCCTCCTTTTATAGACATGAGGCCCTGTATACTATTTACAAGAGAGATTTACAAATAGGTGCGGAAAAAAAATGAAAACATAAAAAAAAAAAAAAATATTACATGAGAGAAAAAAGAGATGTTGCCCGCGTCGAGAATGACCGCGGGCAACCAGATGGACACCCGCGACAGCGGTCGCGGTGTCGACAACGGTTGTTGTGCCCGATCGGCGGCGACAACGGTTGTTGTGCCCGATCGGCGGCGACAACGGGGTGAAAGTTCCGACGGCCGCGAGCGGTCGCTCGCGTTCGTCGGTTGGATCGGATGATGGGCAAGAGTGAGATGATCTGGTGGTTGAGGTAGCGGGTGGAGAGGAGGAGATTATTGGGAGGAACGGATTAGATGAAGCGAGGGGAGATTTAGCAGATGAAGCGCGACGGAGGTCGCAGATGTTGATGATGACAATGGTAGATCAGAATGATTCTTGTTAGTGATTGGTGTATTGGATCGAGTAGCTCTAGGGGTCAGGGAGGAGCGAGGGGTGATGTGCCAAAGCATCAATCTGGAACAAGTGACCGGACCAGTTTCGCGTAGTGAAGGACGCATAAAACCGTTCAAGCTCGGAATAGGATGGGATTAAATTGGACTAGGTCTAGAGGGATCAGAAGTGTAGTGGCGAGCGTGATGATGATGCGGGTGAGTACTGCTACTACTGCTACTAGTACTACTACTACTATTACAACTGCTCCCACTACTCAAAGGGACGCGAGGTTGAGGGGAGTTTTTGACCTGCTTGGTGATGTTGGCCAGGATCTCGCAAAGTTGATTGGGAGAGGGGGTCAATGAGCAAGCGGATAGATTTGCGGTAGACAATTGCCAAGCCCCGGGAGCCAGTTTGGGGTTCTTACAACCGGAGGGGATCAAACCCGATAGCCTGTGAGGAGAAGGGGTGGTGGTGGTGTCAGAGACATGGTTGGCCTTCAATTGAAGACCAATCAATGATGACAATCTGTATTGAGGAGTCGAAGGAATTCGGATCGAGAGACTATTCAAGCTCAGGGTACGGGACGGACAGTGATGAGAGCAGCTTGATAGAGTTAAGGGTGATGATCAGGTGTGTTGGAGTGGGAGGAGAAGACAGGCAGAGGGGAAATCAAGGCAAGAAGATGAGAGGAAGTGGGATGATAATGGAGACCAAGTAAAAAGGGTCCAGTCCGATGAGGGTGTAAGCTTTGATGGCCAACCAGGAGAAGCCAGATCAAGGGATGGATGATTGGAGTGGACAAGCAAGGATTTGATGGAGAGTTGAGGTGAGAGATGAGGTCGGGCCAATGACAAGGGTTGAGAAGATGAGGTTGGAGGGATCTGGGTGGATTGAGAGTTTGAGTTAGGTTGAGGATGAATTGAGTTAAGGTTCTCAGAAGTCTTAGGTCTTCTGACGGAGATTGGTCTAAAGAGCGAGTTTGAACTACCGGATTGACTTCAAGAGGAGGAGAGCGAGGGATCAAGTGGGTTTGGGTTAGGTGGAAGGGAATTGGAGACGATGGCTTGGGGCCTGTTCTAGACCTTTAGGACAGGGAGGAGTTGAGAGATGGGGGGAAATGAAGATAACCATAGAGGTACAACTGAAATCCGATTTTTTTTTTTTTTTTTTTTTTTTTTTTTTTTTCCGTGGTGTCCCGGATTGGTCACCAAACCGGCATGCATAATTGAATGGCTTGCAGTTGGGGGACATAAGCCAAACTCCCTTCAGCGGTTAATCAACCGCATAATTGAGCTTCATAATGGCTATCACATGAAGAATGGCTCTCAGGAAAACAACCATGGGTCATAAACCTTGGCTCCAAAGGCAGAAAACTCATGAAATCAAAATTGAAAGATTTCAAACACTTCAAATAAAATCCAACCTCAAACTCCAACCCAAAGAAGAAATCTGTTTCCAAAACTCCAAAATTCCTGGACAAGGAAACCAGGATGCTCAGGAATGAGGAATGGAAAAGGAGGGAAAACAAGGGTTTATTTATTTATTTTTGAGGAAGAAATGATGTCAAAAGTGAAAACTTGAATGAATGATTTCAAAATCTAAGACCAGCAGAATATTCAACGGAAAGGAAAACAGTCTTAAAAAACAAAAAATATCAAAGACACTCTGAGATGATAAGGATAGCATCTTACCAGAGCAAAAGGTTTATGAGTGAGGAGAAAAGAGATGAGACTCAAAAGCAAACAGTAGGGAAGATAGCAGAATGGAGGAGTACTAGGATGGAGAGTCAAAAAGAAATATAAATATAGTTCATGGAATGATGAGACTGGAAATTGAGGTAAATCCTCTCACAGCTAGACATAAAGTGAGGTTGAAAGCCGTCAAACAGTGAAAGAACCTAGAGGAGATGAATTGAGAATAATCAAGGATGTTACTGAGATTTGATTAAAGGGATTGAGGATGTGATGAAGTTTGAGTAAGAAGAAGGAGGGAAGGGTTGAGGATTGATGGGAGGAATGGGAGGATTGAGCAAGAGACTGGTGAAGGGATTGAGGAAGAGGTTGAAGAGAGGAGTGGCCGGATTGAGAGAAAATCTGAGGAGGAAGGACTGGTTCAAGGAAGGTGAATGTAGAAGTTCAGAATAAAGGGGAGGATCAAGAGGTGGAATGGTGAAAGGAGGGTAATCTATGTTTGGAGTTTTGACACTGGGAGGGGTAAGAATTTGGATTGAGAGCGGCTGTCAACTCAACAAACAGTTGTTGAAAGCGGCTAAATTTGAAAAAATTAGCTTTTATTTTTTCTAATACTTGCGAGGAAAACTACACATTATCTGAATTCCAGCAACTCAATCTTGGCACTTGGGAGTCACTTGGTGCTCATAGTTTGAAATTTGTCCTCTTCCATTCTGACAATACTCCTTATTGTGTCTTGCTTGATTCAGGCACTAATGTTTACTTTATAAATTCATCTTTTTCCACTTCCAAAAATCTTTTGCCTTCCAAGATAGATTAGTTTCCCATCTATTTATTAAGTATTGCAACCATAATGGCTCATTTTTTTCCCAAAAGGCAAAATGGACATTTTAATTTTTCAATTTCACCAGGTTGCAATGGAATTTGTTTGTCTTGGAATTGGGGGAATGGACAACGCCATTCCAGGCCATGACTTCCTAGTTTACTTGAATCTAGATGTGAATTGGAAAGAAGGATTAATTAAACTTTGAACCTTGCAACCCCAGGAGGCTAACCTTTCTTTCAAACAGAAATTTAACAGCCTACCCAACTCTGTCATTGAGTTGGCGCTGGGAGATTTGCAATATCCTGAAATTCATTCTCAAGTTCCCTCTTCAGATTTAGGAGTTATTGCTTATTTTTTCAAATTACCTCTTCCTTTTTTCTTCAAAGAGAAACAGGCACCTACCAAAGTTTTTATTTTTAGCTACCAAATCCTGTTGCATTGTTGAAGCACTTCAAATGGGGTGCTCAAAGATTACAAGATTGAAGATTTTGAAATCATTCAAGAGTCTTTAACTTTGGTTTATCAAGGTTTTTTTGATGTCTTCTCAGCTCCAAAAGCAGATGAACTTCCTCCTTCCTGTTCTTATGATCACAGGATTGAACTTACTGTCCCACGTCCAGCACCTGGACCAGCATACTCTCTCAAAGCAAGAATAAGTTGCACTTCTACAATACGTTGCAGAAAATTTATTGAAAGGATTTATCTGACCAATGAATTTGAATACCTGATTGACCATCCTGTTTTTTCCAAAGAAAGATGGCAGAATTTCCCTTTTCATTGAATAAAGGAAACTGAACAAGGTAACCCAGAAGAATGCCTATATAGTACCAAGTATATTTCACCCCCTCACTCTCTTCCTTGGAGCTGCTTATTTCTTGAATTTAGACCTTCAAGACACCTATAACCTAATTTGGATTGAATAGGGTCATGAGTACTTGAAAGCAATGAGAACATGGTTTGGCAGTATTGAGTATACCTTCATGCCTTTTGGCCTCTGCAATGCTCTTTGCACTATTCAAAATTTTGTCAATGACATTGTTTCTGACCTAGTAGAGAAATAACTTGTGCTGTATCTTGAGAATATACTTGTCTACTCAGAACCTCTTCAGAATACCATTGCACATGTGCAAGAGGTGCTGCAGCAACTTTGGAAGAATGACCTGTTTGAAAAAGCCTCTAAGTGCAAATTTCACACTCATTCTCTTTGGTTTTAAGGTTTAATAGTCTTGCAGCAAGGTATATCAATGAACCCAGCCAAAATTCAGTGCATAATCGACTGGCCAGCACCTTCTTCATTGAAATTCCCTTCAATTTTTAATTTGCTTCAGTAATTTTTACAGGAGGTTTATTGAGCATTAAACCAAGAAAAATGTGAATTTTACTAAAATTTTTCAAAAAGGAACTCATTTTGTTTTTACAGAAAAAGAAGCTTTGGAGTTTGAAGCTCTAAAGAAAGCATTCAATACTTCTCATTTAATTGCTCATTATAACAAGCCAGCTCACACTATTGTGGAAACAGCCGCAAGCAATCATGCAATTGCAGGAGTTATCTTGCAGTTTTCTTAATCTTCCTCTATTTTTCATCTGGTAGCCTTCAAGTCTTGCAAACTGCTTTCTGCAGAGCTTAATTACAAGATTAATCACAAGGAAATTCTTGCAATTTTTTATTTCTTGAACAAATGGTGTTAATACCTTTTGAGTCTTATGGAAACCTTTGAGGTCTTATCTGATTAAAATTCTCTTAAGTATTTCATGAGCTAAAAACTCCTCACACTCAGACATGCACATTGGGCCAAATACCTCTCCAAGTTCCATTTTGCCATCATGTACCGCCCCAGGAAACAAGCTGTAGTTGCCAATGTCTTATCCCATTTGGACAATGCTTACCCAGGGGGTGTGGAGCAACTTTGCCAATGACAACCCTGAAAATTTCAGGAAACTCTTCTCCAAGCAGTATTCCCTACTCAGTTCAATCATCACCCACTTTGAGACAAAGCTTTAAAACTTTGAAAAGCTCAACTCAACAATCCCCAGTGTATCAAACTTTGCAAGAGTGCAAAAATATTAGGTACTGATGACAGTATTGATGAATATTTTTATTTAGTTTATAAAATTTTGTATTAGCACCTGATAATACTTTCATTAAGTAAGATATATTTGATTCTTTGCATGATTCTCCACTTTCTGGTCATCATGGGCGAGATAAAACCTACCAATTGATTGCAGAAGACTTCTATTGGCCTGGTATGACCAAGGAAGTAAAAGACTTTGTTAGCATGTGCTATGACTGCAATCATAACAAGTCCTCATAACACCAGAAGTATGGGCTGCTCCAGCCACTTTCAATCCCAACTATTTCTTGGCCTTTTTTGTCAATGGATTTTATTTTGCAATTACCAATAGATAGTGGTTATGATGCTATTTTACTAGTCTGAGATTTCTTCTCACAGATGGTTTTATTTCTTTGCAGTACAGTGCCTGCCTCTTTGGAAGATTAAGATAATTTATTCATAGAATATTTATTTTTTAAACATGGTCTTCCAGATGATATAGTTAGTGATTGTGGTTATTTTTTTGTCTCTAGCTTCTGGACCTTGCTATGCCAACATATTAAGATCACTTGCAACCTGTCAATGGCTTACCACCCAGAAATGGATGGGCAAAATAACAAGTTCATCACGTTCTTGAAAACTATTTCAAATGTATGTTGCCTATCAACAGGAGGAATGGTTTTAATGGCTCCCATTAGCCAAGTTTGCCTACAAAAACTCCACTCATTCCTCCACCAAAAATTGTCCCTTCCAGAATCTGTAGGGTAGAAACCCGCCTTTTGCTTCTATTCACATAGCACCTTCTCAACCTGCTACCAATTACCTAAATCATATTCAATCTCTTCAATCTCTTAAATCTAAAATTCAAACCAACCTTGAAGCAGAAAACCAGCGCCACAAGGAGAAAGCAGACTGACTTTGCACTACGGCTCCAACCTTTGAAGTAGGAGATGAGGTATGGCTCAGCGCTTGCAAAATTTTCAGCACTTGCCCAACCCAAAAACTCTCTGATAGAAAACTGGGCCCCTTCAAAATCAAATTATTCATCTCTCCCAACACCTTCAAACTAACTTACCTGAAAAATAGAAAGGTATCCAACTGGTCTTTCATGTGTCTCTCCTAGAGCCAGCTTCAGTCCTATACCTGGGCAAGACTTAACCCCCTCCAGGACCAGTCAATGTCCAAGACCATCAAGAGTGGAGAGTAAAACCTATTCTTGATTCCATTTTCCACAAAGGAAAACTCCAATAACTGTTTGAATGGACTGGCTTACAGTCCAACAAAGATTGCACCTTGTAGGGACCAGCCCTTCATCTTTTCAACTCTCCCAATTTGGTTTGAGACTTCCATGCCATTGCGCCAAGGAAATAAAGAGTGTAGAGAAAGAGTAGAATGATGGTTAATTTCATAGCTGAATGAGAATAGAGACAATAGGAAATGAGAAAAAAAGAAAAGAAATAACTTAACTGAGGAAATACAGGGTGGAGAGAAAGAGTAGAAGGATGAGGAAAGGAAATAATTATAATTGAATTGTGCTCTGTCCCCAGGTTGAAACAAGGAAAAGAGATGTCACAGAGAGTGTGAAATTGTGAGTGTGAAATTAATATGGATAGAAAAATATTTAATCCCATGGAGACGGTGATTGAGAGGGTATTTGTCTTAGAAATATTTAGAGTATGACATATAGATAGAAAGATGAAATAGAAAGGGATGGAAAAACAACAGAAAATGGAATAGATGAGATAGTAAGATAGAAAATAAAAAGAAGAAGAGAGAAAGGGAGTAATGGGATTTGATGGGGCAAAATAACAATGAAATTATTTGGAGATAGTGATACTCCAAAACATGCAAAATACCCTGGCAAACCTTGCCAATCTCAATTCAATCCCCTCCAATCCCATTCCAAATTTCCATCCTATTCCATCTCATCCAATCCCATCACACTCTTTATTCCATTTCCTCTTTAATTTCCTGTTTCTAAAATTTTTTCTTTTCTCTTATCGCAATTTTCTGGTTTTATGTTTTCAGGTAAAAAAATTCTTTATTTCCACAATATATATATGTAGATATATATATTAAAAAAAATAAAATTAAATCAAAAATTAGAAATTCTTCTTTATTTACTGTTCCAACTCTTCCCTATTTTTTGTTGATTCTGCTACCATCAACCTGAACTCATCCAGATCCTCATCATTTATTAGAATTGAGATTTTTTGCAAAAGAAGAACTTTTGCAACCAAATGCTTCTTGAAGATCTCCTTGCATTTTTCAGTCCAAGCCCTCTTTGGCCAGGAATTTCATCCACCCTCATCCAATAATTCTTCATAAGCTCTTTTTCTCCAAACTCCCAAAATGCCCTCTCAAAAATTGCTGGTCAACCATGTTGTTATAATTATAGCCAGAAATTAGCTTAGTTAAATGAGCAGTATTTAAATAAAAGGAAATTCTGGACACCTTGTGTCAATAATTCCTTGATGGGCTCTCACAAATGGGTCAACACGTTGGATGATATTGTTGATGAATTTGATTGGATGATGAATGGATGATGGAAAAAAGCAGGGAGAAGAGCTCCTTAAGTACAAAAGATTGGCCTCTTGTGAGCCCATGATAAAACAATCCAAAAGGAAAATTTTCCGCCCCAAAATAGCTCTACAGGCTCTACAGGCCTTGTTACTTGGTTTTGGGCTACATCAGTTCACATGGCATCAGTCCCTGTACCCTTACAACCAGCCTATTCCAGTTTTTTCTGATGTTTCCACCTCAATGGGGCTGAACCAGCCCCTGTGCTGTTCAATACCTGGCTGGTTTTCCTTTAAAACCAGCCCTGTTACTTATCTCAGCACTTGTACAGCCCTGGCCCCTCATTTGGGCCAGGTGGGACCCAGGACTCACCTGAGTCCAACCAAAATCTCACCTGGGGGGTGTAACCAGCGGACATGCCACCCCTCCCTGTTTCTGTCAAATCCCTGGAGGGGGCGGTCAGATCCCCCTACCAGGGTCCCTGGTGGTTGATACGGCCAGGGCATTGCTACAGTAAGTGGGCTGGGGGGTGGTCAGGTCCCATCCAGCCCATCGCTCCTCCCCCTTGGTAAAGGGGGGGGGAGAGCGCCCTTTGATTGTGGGGGGTGGTCAATTCCCCCCCACCGCTGGTCACCTTGATGCAACTGGCCTGACCACCTCTTTTGGTGGGGGGGTGATCAAGTCCCCCCCCACCATGACCGGTTGCCCCTTGTGACCGGTCGCTGGCTTGTTACAACCAGCCAGCCCTCAGCCTCCCCCTCGCAATGGCAATAAAGGGGAGGGGGAGGAGCCAGGACCACCAGCCCCGCGGCAGCCACAAAAATGGCCCTGCGCGGGCCGTTGGGCCCCATAGACTGGCCAAAGGCAAAAACCGTGGACCTGAGAAGGCCACAACACAGGCAGCAGCCCTGAGCGGGCCGCGACACAGGCAGCAGCCCTGAGCGGGCTGGGACACAGGCAGAACCCCTGAGCGGGCCGGGACGTGGGCAGCACCCCTGAGGGGGCCGCAACACGGGCAGCACCCCTGAGGGGGCCGCAACACGGGCAGCAGCCCCAAGCCAGCCGCAAAACGGGCAGCAGCCCCAAGCCGGCCGGGACATGGGCAGAAGCCCCGAGCCAGCCGCGACGTGGGCAGCAGCGCCTACTGGGCTGGGACACAGGCAACAGCCCCAATGGGCCGCCCCAAGTACAAAAAATAAGTAAGACATACTTTGTTGGGCCAGCCCATCTGGCCAAGTATGTCCAAAATAAACCTTGGGCCCAATGATTCCCATACAAGCCTATCTGGCTGTATTTGCCTATATCCCCCTACGGGGCCGGTTAGGGCCCATGTACCAATGAGCCTGTTTCATGCGTTTTGAGGCCAGTTTCCCCAAATCAGTGACATCCACACAGGCCCGTATGGTCCATGTGAAAGTTCAATGGGCTGCAGAGGCCCATATGGGCATCCCATTTGGATTACACTCATAGGTAGCACAGGCGTAAGTGCATATGTATTTTAACATGTCTTTCATCAGTCTTGATTGGAACCATGACTTGCACTTGGTTCTCTTTGCTTCAGTCTTCCATCCCATGTCCTTCCATTTCATCTCTCCCCCTCTTGATTCTTTCATCCTCTCCTGTTCTGTTCTCTTCCTGCCCTCCATTTCTTCAACATCCTTCATATCCTTCCTCCTGTCCCGTTCTGTTTCACCCTGCTCTTCCCTTGTCTCGTTGGTTACAGCCACAATTTGCTCCTCATCTGTCACCTCATTTTGCCTCTTGGAATGCATCTGATAACCAGTAACTCAGTTGATGTTCCAAAATACAGTGGTGGTGGTGGTAGCATATCAGTGATGTATCTGCAGAATCTAAGTAATACTACAGAGAGCAATGGTTACATTAAATTAGTTTTCATCTTTCCCATTCAGTCAGTCTCTTAACTTACTTGCCCAGATTCTTTACTCCTAAGAATTCGATCTCAGGCACTGACGGGATGTGATAATTCACATTTGGGGCAGATTTTTGACATTGAAATTCACTTTTGGAAGCCACTTGGGTATTGAACATTGTCTTTTTATTTAAGAAAAAAGGTTAATGTCACTTTTCAAGGTCCTCATTTCCTGCGCTTGCCTTGGAGACCCCAAGCATCAGTACTAGGGAAACATCTTTCATTTTGATGAATGCAGTATTTGAAACAACATGATGAGGAAGAGGAAATAGTAAATTTTAATTTCATTCTAAAGCAATGAAGTATATTAATACTTGAAGGTTATACATTATATAACACAACTTTTGGAATCAATGGTAAAATCATCTGAACACTTGCAGGAGCTTGCGGCTTTATACCTGGGCAACTGTCAGACTTCAAGGTTAAGGGTCATTGTCTTCCATTCCTTTGACAATTCCTTTTCCCCAGTAACATCTACCTTTGTCCTTAAGCATGACACAAACAAAGCACAAAATCAATGGTTCCATCCTCTTAGCACTGTTGGCTTGCATAAAAACCTTTAAATCTCAGAAAATTGGTATCTACTGACAAATCTTGCATTTAACTGTAAATACTGGTCAACCATACATTCAAAATTTGCCCTTATACCCCTGGATATCATAAATCCTTTGAAGTCAATTCTCCATCACACACTCTCACTTGGAAAGCTACATCAAATTTATAGTTTTAAAATGGACTAGTCCCTTACCCTGCATAAACTAGGTTTTCATATTTTCATTGTCTTACCATGTCATTCCTTCCTGTCTCATGCATTAAATCCTTGTATGCTCAGATTCTATTGTCTCACACCTAGTCTGAGACCTTGGAAAAAACTGTACTATTATTTCATTTCCATTCCGTTCCTGTAATTCATTGCCTCACTGCTATTTAGCTTTAGTTGACCATCCATTTTTTTTTATCTAGTCAGCTTTTGATTACCTTAGAAAGGCTGTGTTGCGTTCCTGAAGATTTTCTCCTCAGTTATTTAATTTCATACCTTCTTGAATTTTTGTAAACCCAGTTTTCACATTGGGCTTTGCTTGAGTTCATTTCCATTGGAACACTTCCTTCCTCTTGCTGTTTGTTAAGCCATCAAATCATAAGTTTTCACTTTGATGTTAGCCTTGCTACCTTGCATTTTCCCTTGAACTCAGCTTCTCCCTTGGCACTCAAGATAATCTAAGATTGAACTTTAGTACGTGGGGTGGTTGTGTGACAGAGTTGGTTTGTGAATTTTATTATTGAGGTCCTGAGAGTAGGTTTTGTGGAGAGGGAAGTGGAAGGCTGGTTGAATGGGGGATTATTTATCAGAAATTTTCATTTTCAAATTATGAGAACCTATGTTGCCAATAATGAGAAAAGGGTCCAACCAATTCATAGAGAGCTTATTGAAATTCCTTCTGGTAGCTATATTCTTTGCAGATAACTATACTTAATATGGCTGAAAGTATGTTGATGACCAAAAAATCTAAAACACTAAGAAAAAGGTAGAACTAGCCAAACTGTTGGAATTCTACTGATTCTGCTCACACTTAAGTCCTTCAAAACCTTAAAAACAATCACGCTCCTTATATTCTAATTATTCAATCATTGTTATAACTTCATAAAAGTAGTAGTATTATGGTCTATATCTCCTCTTGCTGCTCTAATCAGTTGTTATTAATGGTTGAATATTTCAAGGTTAAGTTATGAACATGTCTGGAAGAATGCTATTTCAAGTAGCATTTCATATAATTCTGATCAAACTCTTGTAGTCTAAGAACCCTGAGTCACTAGTTCTTATATTATCTTCATGAATCTAAGAACCTCCTTCCTTATCATCTTCTCTCTTAATCTGATGTCTGATTTCTATGTCAGATCAGCTTGAATTAATGCCTCAGCTGTCTGTGATATCCCTTGTCTTATGTCCTTGATAGTGTCACTGATATTTTGGTTTCTCTCTGGCTGAGTTCTCATTCATTACTTATTATTCATTATGTTTTTTCTTTCACCACATTTTGATCATGTTGAGTATGGCCTGTATTTACTATTTATATCCTGCCAACGTCAACTGAAATAACATCATCAGTTCTTCCTCACTTGAACCGGGAAAGTGTTCCCTTGACTCTCCTCTGATCTGCTCCCCTTGGCAACATAAGATCTCCTTATCCTCTCATTCAAATTCTACTGGAGCATTCTGCTTAATTTCTAACACAAACTTAAAGGAACAAATTGTAAGGGAGGTCCTCTATGAACAACTTGAAGATTCAGGTTGGGTTCATTGGTCAAAATTCAGTGTACAGCAACAATTTGAGGCCCTATCCTTGGCCCAACCTGAGGCATTAAAGCTTTTCAAACAATTCCTTCACATTGATATGTTAAATTTTACTTATAAAACAAATAAGTACAAAATCCCCCTATTGCATGTTGTAGGAATTACAGCCAACCAAAAAAAAATTCACAAAAGCTCTTATTTTTATACAAAAATAAATGCTCAAATTCTGCAGTTGGTCTGTAAATGCAATAAAGCAGCTGGCTTGTGATCCTGTGAGACTTTCCCAATTCTTTGACATGGAAGGTGAAAAATCTCTTATTTGTCCTATTGGATCAATTCTTTAAGAGTCAACAAGACACTGTTGTTTGTGGCACTTGTCTACAAAACTACAAGCAAACTCTAAAATTTGCTTTAATAATGACCTTGAAGGATGGAAAAGCTTTATTTCTCTGTTTTTGAAGTATGGGGCCTCAGAAACCAAGGAGGAGGATGAGGTCACTGATGTGGAACTTAGATTAAGGGACAAATCACTGGTTCTTCTGTTAATCTTCCAATTTTTGGCTGCTTACATTATGACATGTATAAAGTGTTTCTTGGAAGACCATGATGATGTGCTTGAGTATATGAAAAATAAAATCTTCCATATTGAATATTTGTCTGTGATGGCTTAAGCTTGCAAAAACCCTGAATTTGAAAATAATAACATGCATTGGGTGAAAGGGGCCCATGCTTTTCTCATATAATTCCTTGAAAATTCTTGGGGAATTACGTTGGATTTTTGGAAGAACCTAGACAGAAAAGTTTTAAATCAAATCAAATCCATTCAGGCGGACCTTTAAAACTCTCAAATAGATTGAGGAATAGTTCTTCCCACTGAACGGTTACCATTGGGATAAACTTTGTATTTAGAAGAAATGGAACTCATTGAGCAACAATTTGAGAAGTTAAAGCACATCAATAATGGTAAGGTGTGCACCACATCATACTCCAAGACTATGGGTTTTCCCTGTTCCCAACTAATAAATGAACTCCTAGCTTCAAGAAAATCCATTGTGCCTGAGGAGGTTCATCCTCAGTGAAGGTTGGATTATGACCCTTGCGGTTCTAGTTTGTTAAGCTGGTTTGAGTTGTATTTTTGAATTTTTCAAATCACTTTGTGACTAATTCTTTTTGATTCATGCTTTTTGAATGATGATTCCAAATTTTCTAATGTTTGGTCCTTTTGAATTTTGGAAGTGCAATAATGATTAAATGCTCAACAATTCTCAGTTAAAAGAGAAGCTCAAAGAATCAATTTTTGGATATCCTGAACAAGATCAAGGCAATCTTTTGAAGTACCTCATTCAGAAGAATGCAAATTATCAATCAAAGAAAAGGCTTGAACCTAAATTCTTGCAATCAAGTAGAGGTTGGCTAATGTAAAGGCAGAAGTGAAAGTCCTTAAAATTTTGGTGACATTTCTCATGAGGGAAATGGCCTGACAGGTCTTTCAGGCGCTTTGTCACAAGGGCTGCTGACATGCAAGCAGGGCTTGGCACAGAGGGGTCTCTACCCACAGTAGGCTTGGGGGCAAGGTTACTGAAGGAGGCTAACAGGAGCAGAGGAGGATTGGGTTGAATGGTGCTGAATGACACTTGCTGGGAAAGATCTCCTAGTAAGAAGTAGTAAACTGATTTCTTGGGGGAAGCATCAGGAAGAGGAAAGAGGAGGCTTATTAAATAGACAAGAGGTTGGAACTACAACAGAGGTACAAGTGATTGGGGCTCAGACTACACACATGATGTCATGGGAACAGTCTAAGTAACAGAGAGGGCTGATCAGGGATTCTACTACATTAGGTTAGGCTGCTTCTACATTGGGACAAGGTTCCAGGTCTGAGCTGTCTAAGTTGGGAGAGTACAGTTGAAGGATGTAAAGTGTACATGGGAGTTATGACACTATGTACTAAGTAGAGAGAGTATGTAATACAATCTGCAGGAGGATGTACATAAAGATTCCCAAAGGATAAACCACACAGAGGAGGTATGGGTTAGACAGAGAGATGACCCAAAGAGGTATGGGTTAGACAGAGAGGTAACCCAAAGAGTATGGGTTAGACAAAGAGGTAGAGTAGAGCCTGGGAGATTGAGTATTTGCAAGCCTATGGAGTCTATCTGTGTATAGTATGAGGTTAGACTATATGTAGATATGTACTGCATGAAGATCCTGAGGTATATAGTTACTGGAGAAATATTGATGTAAGTCTCCTGAGCCCTGAGGTTGAAGTTCCTAAGAAAGTAGATCAGGCCTGAGGGTAAGACTGAGGTTAGACTGAGTTTGGTGTCAGTATGACAGTACCCCCTGGTGAAGAAGAGGGCATCTCCTGATGACCATAAAAGGAGAGGTTGAAGAGGCCATCCAGGTTGTCCTTCAGCCATTTCTAACTTGAGTTTTCCTTCCCCTTACCCACAACCATCACCACCATCCACCTCATTACCAACTTTATCTCCTTACACCAGATCACCTACACCAACCTATCCAATGGAGAAGACCAACAATTTTCATCCAGGCCAGCAATACTACCCAAGTTGTGATAGGTGCGTCAAGCTTGGAAGAATCTGCACCACCAGTATCAAGCACAATTCTGCCAAATGTGAAAGTTGTAGGCAGTATGGAAGAATGTGTGATATGGATAAGCAAGGCAGAAAGGCCTTGGGGCCAAACTTATGGGTCCTGGAGAAGAGTCAACCTTTTGAAGTAAAAGAGGCTCCAGATGATGATGCCATGACCTTGGGTTACTCATCCAGAATTGATGAATCTTTAGTTAAGTGCTTCTGGATTTAGTATTGGAGGTGCTGGAGTGCTGATAAAGGTTTGCAATAGTCCGTTTGATGCAGGAGAGATTGAAGAAAACGCGAGAAAAGAGGGAGGCACTGCTTCGAACCGGTAATTTGGCCATAGATGGTACTTCGAGGCGTCCGCAGGAGGAGTGCGGTGAGGCATTTATAAGATGGGGAACCCCTCACGTAGATTCGGACGAGGAGGTGGTCGAGGTCCCCCCAAAAAGGGTACAAAACAAAGGTATTTTGGAATCCGCCGAACCCGTCAAAGGAAGTTGTTGAAGCGTTGAAGGGGTTGGTCAAAGCGTCGAAGGGATTTGTCGAAGTGTCGAAGGGGTTTGTCGAACCGTCAAAGCAAGTTGTTGAAGCGTCGAACGTCAAAGCGTCAAAGCAAATAGTCAAAGCGTCAAAGCTCACCGTCAAAGCGTCAAAGCAAATCGTCGAAGCGTTGAAGCCCACCGTCAAAGCGGCGAACGTCAAATCGTCAAAGCAATTAGTCAAAGCATCGAAGCGTCGAAGCAAACTGTCAAAGCGTCAAAGCGGATTGTTGAAGCGGGGATGATGATGAAGACGCCGAAGGGAGTTTGGAGATGGAATTAAGTGATATGGATGAAGATAGAGGAACCACCAAAGAGATTGTTGAAGGAAAAGGAAGAGAAATCATTGTCAAAGAAGGGGGAAGATCAGATGACTCTTTGGAGTTAGAAGATTTGAGGAACAAGATAAAGGATTTGGAGGTGAAGATGAAGGTGGTGGAAGACAGAAGGAATAGAAGGAAAGGGATTGAAAGAAGAGGTGAAACTGAGGTCTGGTTGGAGGAGTTGGAAAGTGGGAAAAGGTTATTGGAGATGATGGAAGGAAGAAGATTCAGAGAAGATTCTGTTTTAAATGAAGATCAAGTTAATCATTCTTTGGAGATTTATAGTAGGAATTCTAGGACTTTAAATTCAAATTTTCAGGAAGGTTTAAAGAAGGGTTGGGGTAGTGAGATGAGAAAAGAGAAGTATGGGTTTTTAGAAGCTAGAAAGAAAAAAGTTTTAGAGATAAAGAAAAGACTGGCTGATATTTTGGATTTAGCTGGGCATACTTTTGAAGTAGGGACTACTATAAGGGGGCCAAATTCTTAGAAATTTGCCAAGTTAAAATTAGTAAATACTTGGATGTCCAGAGTAAAAGAGTTGGAAGAATTGATGTGTGAACCTATCTAAAGAGTTGTTTATATAAAATTGGTTTTATTTTATTATTATTTTATTTATTTTATTTGTTTTTATTTATATTTTCTTAGAGGGGAGTAATTGATCCTTTCTTTTTTTTTGCTAAGGTTGAAGAAAGGGAAAAAGGAGA
Source organism: Puccinia polysora (assembly GCA_025617555.3). NCBI lineage: Eukaryota > Fungi > Basidiomycota > Pucciniomycetes > Pucciniales > Pucciniaceae > Puccinia > Puccinia polysora. Next base: position 43,048,427 of record CM062629.1, read on the forward strand.
AAGAATCTTTATTTTTTTTTTATCATGTTATTGATATATATATATATATATATATATATATTGAAAAAGGAGAGTAAGGTTTGTATTGCTTTTATTTTAAGGATGACTTTGGTTTTGAGGGATAAAGTGTATGGAATTCTTGAAGTAAAGTAGGGCAGTTGGTAAGATTAGAGTGAGGTTCCCAAGTAGTGCGTTCCTCATCATTCTGGAAGCCTTTCCATTCAACTAAGTCAAATAATTTCCCCCTCTTAAGTTTGGAATCCAATATCTGAGACACTTCCCATTCTTCTTCACCATCAATTTTGACTGGCTCAGTTGGTGGTTGGTGCCTAGAGGATAGTGAGTTGTCCTCATATGGCTTGAGTAAGGAGGAGTGGAATACAGGGTGAATGTTGGACCATTGTTGAGGAAGTTGAAGCTTGAATGAACTTTTTCCAATCTGTTCTGTAATCAAAAAGGGACCTAACCATAGCTCTGAGAGTTTATGAGTTGGACGATTAGTTTTGATATTTTTAGAAGAGAGCCAAACTTTGTTTCCAACAGCAAATGAGGCAGGAAAGTCACTTCTTTTTAGGTCAGCATATCTTTTGTAGGTTTTAATTGCCTTTTCTAGTTCAATACCCAATAACTTTTGATTCTGGTGAATCTGGGTTATGTGGTGGCTGGCAGGTTGATCATCTACTACATGGAGACTGTCCAAACTGGGATGTTGCCCATAGATGGTGAAAAAAGGAGATTGCTTAGTAGAAGTGTGAGTGGAATTATTGTAAGCAAATTCAGCAAGGGGGATCCAGGTATCCCAGTTGTCTTGGTGATAACTGACATACATCCTAAGAAATTGTTCTAGGATCTGATTTACTCGTTCTGTCTGTCCGTCTGTTTCAGGGTGAGAAGCTGTGGAAAGATTTCTTTTTATCTGTAATTTTTCACATACAATTTTCCAAAAGGAAGAAAAAAATAAAGATCCTCTGTCACTGACAATGTCAGTTGGGAGGCCATGTTTAGTAAAAACATGAGAAATTAGTAGGTTAGCCAACTCCACAGAGGAGATATCAGTTCTGGTTTTAATAAAGAGTGACATTTTTGAAAAACGATCAACCACCACAAGGATTGAGTCAAACCCATTGGATAGTGGTAGTTGTGAGATGAAGTCCATAGAGAGTGAAGTCCAGGAAGAATCTGGAATTGTTAAGGGTTGGAGGAGTCCAAACTTTTTGTGGTGACTGGCTTTGTTTCTGCGCGAAGGTAACAACAAGAAACATAATCTTTGATAAAGGAATTCATATTTTCCCAATGGAAATCTCTTTTGACTAGATCAGCTGTTTTGTCTTGTCCAGGGTGGCCAGAGAGGGGAGAGTCATGTCTTTGTCAAAGTATTTCTAGTTCGAGTTGTTCATCCTCCTTGGGGATTGCTATTCTGTTTTGGAAAATAAGGAGTCCAGTGTCTGGGTCTATAAGGTAACTCTTTACTTGTTCCTTTTTATGTAGTTTCTGAACAATCTGCTGGGTTGATTTGTTGGAGATCTGGGACTGAATTAAGGTTTCCAATTGTTTGTCAACCTGTTTTGCAGAGATAAAGAAAATTCTAGAAGGTTCAAAGTCAGTCTGTTTCAAGAGTTGTTTGACATTTGCTGGATTCTTTTCTGCATAGGGCATCCCCCCTTTGGGATAAACGTCATCTCGACGTGAAAAGACATCAGGCAATATCAATTGCTTTCCAGGTCTATAGACTATAGTGAAGTCAAATTCAGACAGAAACTCAGCCCAAAGGGCTTGGAAACAAGTCAAGACTTTGGAGGTCATGAAATATTTAAGAGATAAGTGATCAGTGAGAACTTCAAAGGGAGAAGAAAGACTGAGGAGGTCAGCTCTCCAGATCTTGATGGCCCATACAATGGCCAGGAGTTCCCTATTGTGGATTTCATAGTTCAGTTCAGCACTACCCAATTTCCTGCTGTCAAAAGCAATTGTTTGTTTGGATCCATCAAGAGAGACTTGGGTGAGGACAGCCCCTAGGGCATAGTCACTGGCATCAGTCTCCAAAAAGTTCTGTAAGGAAAAATCAAAATGTCTGAGTACAGGAGCTTTAGTAAAGGAAACCTTGAGGTCCTCAAACTGCTGCAGATCCCCTGGGGATAAAGGAAAAATGGGATCTGCTCCAGTGAGAGCAGTGAGGAGGTGCACCTTTCTGGAATAGTTAATGATAAACCTGTGATAAAAATTAGAAAAACCCAAAAACTGTCGCAAGGCCTTTTTGTTTGTTGGTGGTGGCCAGTCCAAGATCTTCTGGACCTTCGAGTTGTCCATTTCAATGCCACTTCTGGAAATGACATATCCTAGATAGTCCACTGAGGAGGCATGAAATTCACACTTAGAAGCTTTTGCATATAAGTTGTTCTTCCAAAGTCTGTTCAAGACTTCACACATATGAGCTGTATTTTCTGTTAAGTTTTTGGAAAAAATAAGAATGTCATTGAGGTAAACCACCACACAGATCGTCACAAGGTCTGCAAAAATGTCATTAACAATACATTGGAAAGAGGCAGGAGCATTGGTGAGTCCAAAAGGCATTACCAAATATTTAAAACTCCCAAACTGAGTTCTGAATGCTGTAAGATGTTCATCCCCTTCCTTAATTCGAAGGAGATTATAAGCACCCCTGAGGTCAATTTTGGAAAAAATGGTAGAACCAGAAAAGACTGTTAATAAGTGAGTCATGGGAGGAATGGGATACCGGTTCTTTCAAGTCACAGCGTTGAGTTTGGGATAGTCAACACACAATTGCAAACCACCATCCTTCTTTCTTACAAAGAGGAAAGGTGCTCCAGTGCTGGAAGTGCTGGGGCAAATGAAACCTTTCTCTATATTTTCCGCTATATAGGCTTGTAGGTCCTCCTTCTCATGGTGACTAAGGGAGTAGATAGGCCCAACTGGAGGCATAGGGTCTTCCAGTTCGATATGATGGTCGTAAGCGCGATGAGGAGGGAGTTTATCAGCTTTGACCTTGGAAAAAAAATTTAAAAAAGTATGATAAGCATCAGGAACTCTCTCCATCACAGTTTCAATTTCATCAGTTTCCTCATCTTCATCCAAACCTTCTGCAGTAGCCTGCTTTGGGTCAGAGTCAGAAGTGGAAATAATCATACGCAAAACTTGAATGGATAGATCATTCTCCATATCCTCCAAGAATTTCAGAGAATGTCCAAAGAATATCCTGTTCACAGAAGTAGTTGTTGAACTCAAAGGGAAGTGTTGTGAGTGCATATATTCTGAAAAGGGGACAGGAGCAGTGACCTGCAGGTTCACTGGCGGAAAGGAAGTAGTGGCCAAGGAGAGTTCAACGGAAGAGGAATGATCCAAAGTTGGTTGGTGTCTTGGGGTGATCAATCCCAGTTGCCAATTTACCTCTGGGTTCCAGAAATGGAGGAAGTCAATACCTAGAATAATGTCTTCTTTGGGGGGAGTATCAACAACCAAGAAATCCCATTCTAAGTTGGGAAAAGAGGGCAAAGAGAATTTGAAGAAAACCTTATGGGTGATTTCCTGGGAAGGTGAGTCAGAAGGACTGAAGGTAAATAGGAAAATGGGGGTGGTCAGGGGTTTGAGTGATAGAGAAAACTTTAAAACCATAGATTTTGAAGTAACAGATTGAGTTTCTCCAGAGTCAACAAGTACACTGTAAGCCTGGTTATTAGTCAAGCCAACAAAAAGTAAGTCTTTGGAAGGAGGGTTAGCGTCTTTTCTTTCCAAAGTTTTTACTCAAACATTAGGAGGTTGATGGTCAAGGAGTACCACATTTCCATCACCTAGTCTTTTCCCTGTTTTGGCTTCATAGTATTGGGCTTCTGGCCAGGCTTAAAATCTGGACATTTCCTGCAGAGGCTAATTTTATGAGTTCCTCCACAGTAATTACACAAACCCTCTCTTTCTTGCCTAGCTTTTTTTTTCAGCCTTGAGGTGTCCATCCTCTCCTACATTGGGATTGGGGACATAGGTTGGAGTAGAATTAGTAGGGGTTGGCTTGGTCTTCCCCTTAAACCTACATGGTTGGCTGGTCTGTTGAGATTTCTGAGGATTTGGAAGACTGGGTCCAGGTCTTGAGGTCTGAGGGAGAGTGAAGGACTTCTCCCGGATCCTTTCATGGTAACAAGTGTCATACTTAAGAACAATATCCATTAGGTCTTGCAAGGTTTCTTGAGGTCCATCATAACCAGCTAGTTGGTCCAGTAATCTGGCTGGGAGAACCTGTCTATAATGAAAGAAAAAGGCTTTATCATCCCACCCAGAGAGCTTGGCCATAAGTGTTTTCAATTCAGTGATATAGTTAGTAGCATAACCACTGTCTTTCATCTTAAGGAGGGTTAACTCCTTCTCAGCACGCTGGATTTCTAGATGATCCCCAAAAAGGGTATGAAGCTGTTGAGTGAATAGAAGCCAGGAGTTAAGTATGAAGTCTGGCTTGTGATTACCAATGTGAGCAAGATAAGAGTGGATCCATCGACTGGCATTTCCTGTAAGGTAAGAGACTGTAAAAAATAATTTCTTTCTGTCATTAGCAAAAACTCTCTCATCATTTGCAAAAATGAGTTCACAAGCTTGAAGGAAAGGTCTAAGCTTGGTTGGGTTAGTTCCATCAAATTTATCTGGGGCATTGATAGATGGAGATTTAAATTTAGTAGAGGGTCCATGGTCAGCAGGTTTAGAAAGTTGAGTCATTGCAGTGGTCATTTGCTGAAGAATGGCCAGCAGGGCAGGGTCCGTTGAAGGAGCCTGAGTGGTGGAAGGAAGGTTGGTGTTTGGGGAAGGTGAAGGGACTGCTGTTGCATTAAAATTTTGACTAGGATTACCCTCTGGGGATGGTGAACCCAGGCCACTCAAGATTCTGGAATCAAATCCTGAGTCTTCATCCTCTTCATCTTCCTCACCTTCTCCTGGGATTGGGACCATGCTTGCATCATAGGCAGGAGAGTCCAAACCATGGTAACCTGGGCTTGGAAACTGACCTGTGATCCTGTGGAGGCTAGCATTGTCAGAAGAAGGAATAGTAGAAAGGGATACTTGGGGAATAGGTTCCAATAAACCTGTATCCATAGGAGTGGAAGTGGTAGCCACTGGTGCAACCAGGTTAGAAAAGGTCCTACCTGTTCCACAAGATCTAGGGGTAGAATGGTCAGTAGGTTCAGTGGTACCTCTCCCCCTAGAGCTGAGGGTGACTGCTGGGCTAGAAATGTGAGAAAAAAGAGCACTTTGTGGGGGCATTCTTACTTCTAAGAATAATTAGTTACCCAAGAGTTGTTCTTCACCTTGGAGCAAGAATAAAAAAAGGAATTTATTCTTCCTCTGATTAACTTTATGGTACAGTCAAACACTGGTTACAATACCTTGTCTAAGTGTCAAAGTTTTGAAGCGTCAAAGCGTCGAAGCGTCGAAGTGTTGAAGCCTCAAAGCTTCAAAGCGTCAAAGTGTTGAAGTGTCAAAGCGTCAAAGTGATACTTAGAGGATGGAGAGCTGGAGCTCTGAGTAGGTTTGAAAGTAAGGTAAGGGAAGCAATTAAAATGGCCACAAATCAAATAGCCAAGTTCAAGTTTGAGACAGAAATAAAGCAAACAAAAATTTCCACAACTCAATAGCAAGATTTGATGCTGTCTAAAAGGATAGGGAGTGTGGTTGGTGAAGAAGGGGTTATTAGGGAAGAAATCAGTTTAATGTCACAAGGGCTGCTGACATGCAAGCAGGGCTTGGCACAGAGGGGTCTCTACCCACAGTAGGCTTTGGGGCAAGGTTACTGAAGGAGGCTAACAGGAGCAGAGGAGGATTGGGTTGAATGGTGCTGAATGAAACTTGATGGGAAAGATCTCCTAGTAAGAATTAGTAAACTGATTTCTTGGGGGAAGCATCAGGAAGAGGAAAGAGGAGGCTTATTAAATAGACAAGAGGTTGGAACTACAACAGAGGTACAAGTGATTGGGGCTCAGACTACACACATGATGTCATGGGAACAGTCTAAGTAACAGAGAGGGCTGATCAGGGATGTTACTACATTAGGTTAGGCTGCTTCTACATTGGGACAAGGTTCCAGGTCTGAGCTGTCTAAGTTGGGAGAGTACAGTTGAAGGATGTACAGTGTAAATGGGAGTCATGACACTATGCACTAAGTAGAGAGAGTATGTAATACAATCTGCAGGAGGATGTACATAAAGATTCCCAAAGGATAAACCACACAGAGGAGGTATGGGTTAGACAGAGAGATAACCCAAAGAGGTATGGGTTAGACAGAGAGGTAACCCAAAGAGGGGTGGGTTAGACAGAGAGGTAGAGTAGAGCCTGGGAGATTCAGTATGTGCAAGCCTATGGAGTCTATCTGTGTATAGTATGAGGTTAGACTATATGTAGATATGTACTGCATGAATATCCTGAGGTATATAGTTACTGGAGACATATTGATGTAAGTCTCCTGAGCCCTGAGGTTGAAGTTCCTAAGAAAGTAGATTAGGCCTGAGGGTAAGACTGAGGTTAGACTGAGTTTGGTGTCAGTATGACACACTTCCACCACTGTGAAAGCTCCAATGGAATCTACTCAAGTCTCAACTCTGTCTTGTGGTTCTCATTGTTGTTCTCATTTTTCTGTTCTTCAATATTTTTATTTTACTTCTTTCTTTTCTCTTATCTTTCATCTACTGTTTGTCTCTCTCACAACCAATCAACTCAATTACAAAACTCAGACCAATATATTGAACAATCAATCTAAAAATCAACCAACTGGCTCTTGAATCTTCAATCTGATCTTTCTCTAACTGGTGAGATCAATCCATATCAACTCTATCCCAAATTAAGCCCAACCTTGAATCCTATCCTTTTGTTCAGTGCTGCCATTTGCTTTCATTGCTCTTTCTCATAGCAATAGTCAATCAGGGTTAACCATTTCACTGTGTTGGTTCTTCTTATCCACTCTTTTATCCAATGTTGTCTATATTTCTTATGTTATCTTTTTTCTCACTGAGTTGTTTCTGTTATAAATTTCTGGCTTGAAATTTCAACTATAATTTATATCTTATTTGACTAAAAGCCATAGGCTCACTTTGGCCAGCAAGAAATAGGACTCTGGATTCAGGATTGGGATTTTTGCTGGACTATTTCTGTCAAGCCATGCTCAATATGGCTCTAGAAACTAACGCGCTCCTGACCAAATAGAAATATAGTATATGGAAGTAAAAAATGATGGTGTTTCTCAAACTAAGGGGAGTGCTGGAAGTCCTTTAATCAGACTCTGGAAATCTCACAGACCAAGAAAACAACAAGATAAAACTACTCCTCATATTGGATGTTGATTTGATAACTCACAACAACATCATCAGAACTCCCAAAATCAACTTGGCAAAGGATATATGGCAGGAAATAAAAGAAAACATTTTAGCTTCTCAAGCTTCTAAAAAAGCTAGGATCTTGAAAAACTTTCTTCATTTGACTTTAAAGAAGGATGAAATTATGAAATTTGTCACAGATATCAAAACCTCTATCAAGAAGAAGATTGAAATAAGTATAGAACTATCGGACAACATCTTGGCCTATTTAACAATGTTCAAATTTCCATCAAACCTTCAGGATCTGAAATGTCAACTCTTGCACTCAGACAAGCAGATCTCAGTTGATTTTTTGAGTAACCACCTTTTTTAATATCACAACAAAGTTATGGTTAAAAGAACTGAGAGAGGAAGTCCAGGAGGTCCTTCCACAAAGGTAGTAGCCAAAATGCATACCAAGACCAAAAACCATCTCTCTAGCCAGTTTCTCAAAGGTTATCATAATCCAAAACAGGACAAGAACCACTCCAAATCAGAATTTTTCCATCTGCATCCTGAAAAGGCCGCCAATTGGTAGAGGGAAAATCAAATTAAATGGAAAGATAAACAAAAGAAGACCCAAGACTCTGCTCACTTCCATGCCTTTGTGACTAGGTAGATATATTCAAAAATTGCTGCAGAGAATAATACCTTGTTTGAAAGTGGAGCAATCTCTCATATTTTCAACAAAGCCAGATTCTTCACCACGCTTGAACCTTATGACAGAGAACACATCACTGGGGGAAAAGGGGGAGCAGATAAACCCATGCAGGGGTTGGGAACTTTCAGAATGGAATGGAAGCAACAAAAAATCACTCTTTGTAACTGTCTTTATGTTCCTGATATTGTTGTCAATGTGATCAGTCTGGGCAAACTCCTTGAACAAGGATGTACTCTGAAGGCAAAATCTGGGATTTCAAATTGAGAAGAGATGAGAAGAAAATATTTCAAGTATTCATCCTCAATAACCTCTTTGTCCTGGATTTGCTGCATGAATTTGGTAACAAAGATTGCTACTGGACACAGCAGTAGGATCCAAGGACTCTTAAATATCTACCCTTATCCTATGGCCATGCCTCTCTTGTTTACTTATCAAAAATCAAGGTAGTTAAATATATTTCTGCTCAAAAATTCAAGTTTGAGTGTAAAGACTGTCTTCTTTGAAAAATAAAAAAGTCTCACTTCAAATCTATCTCCAACTCTGCTAACAAGCCTTTCAAGCTATATATTATTGTTCCAATCAGGCTGGAATCTCATAGAGGTGAAAGATAAATCTTAAATATTGTGGACAACTATTCCAGTTACATCTCTGGTATTCCATTAACTCAAAAGGACAATAAGGTTCCTGTTTTGATAGAATTAATCAAGAAGCAGAAAAAAATGCAGTTACTACCCATCTACTGTATCCTCAGACAGTGGTATGGAGTTTGTAAAAAATAGGTTATTACAATATTGCAAGGAGAGATTTATCAATCATCTTGTTACTGAACCCTATCATCCCAAAAAAAATGGTGGAGCCAAAAGGACCAATTGAACCATTTTTGAGAGTGTGAGATCATCATTAATCTCCACCAAACTACCTCAAAATTATGATTTGGGGGTTCTTAAATCCTGCTTTATTGGCCTCAACCAAATCCCAAAGGACAGTCTATATCAGTCTCCCTCGGAACTCATTGAAAAAAACAAGCTACCTCCCAACTACCTTCAGCCTATTGGCGTCACTAATATTGTGAAAAATTAAAGAAGATTGAAAGGAGCTAAATTCAACCCTAAAGGGTGGGAAGAAAAACTGATAGGCTACAACCCAGAGTTTCTATCTTAGCAAATTGTCTTGCCTGATGGACAGATTGTACAATCTCAACATTTCAAATTGTTAAAGCAGTTGGTAGACAACCTGGGAATCAAATCTACCATAGATCTTGACTTCAGTCTAATCAAATCAAATGATGAATCTCCATCTGTATCCAAAGAGACCACTGCGCCTTGTATGAAATTTTTTAATGCACCTTCTGAAGTGGACTCCTCCAATGAAGACAAGACCATCTCTGATACAGAGTCAAGCGCCTGCTGAAGTGGACTCCTCCAATGAATAGAAAACTATCTCTAATATAGATTCAAGCGCAGAGAGTGAATCAGTGTTGCATCCTTCACAAATTGTTTTCCCAGGTGTCAATGCAGGAACTCCTGAGATAGTCAAAGATCCTTTCACAAGAACCTTTTGTGACCAATCTTCCATCAGGCCTCCTCAACGCTTTGGATTTCACCATTACTTCAACCGTAAAACTTTTGAATAAGTCAATTATTGTGCGGAAAGCTTCAAGTGGGGGGGAAATCAAAAAGAAGATCAATCAATATAAGTTACTCAGAGTCTGGGAAGAATATGAAGGAGACAATCCTCTGAACCCTCTAGATACCACCTGGATATTCAAGATAAAAAAAAATTCTCACAATGATGCTATCATTCAAAAAGCTTGGATCTGTCTAAAAGTATTCAACCAAGTTCATGGCTTAGATATTGAAGAGACATTTTCTTGCACTGAAAGATTTCCTTGCTAAGAGAAATTCTTCTGTGTGCCATGAAAAACAAACTGAACATCCAAAAATATGATGTAAAGGCGGCTTTTCTACACGCACCCATTGATGAAGAAGTAATCATCAGGAAACCTCAAGGATTTCAAAGTCAGTTTAAATTCATAAGACTCAAGAAAATTCTGTATGGACTAAAACAATCTCCAAAAATTTGGTATGGCACACTCACAGACTGGATCAAGTTTGTGGGCTTCAAGGAGTCAGACAGTGATCCCTTCTTTAAAAAATCTGACAACAATTGGTCATTTCTCTTCTTGCACATTGATGAGCTAATCCTCATGGTTTACAGGAAGAACTTCAATGATATTTTCAATGCTTGGTTCAAAGACTTGCAGGCTCACAAACTGGACACTATCCTTGGGATGAAGTTTGAAAAAGCGCCAACAAGTATTTTACTGAGCCAACTCAAGCATGTTGTAGACAGCTTAGAAGAAATTGGCTTGCTTGGGTCAAGACCATGCTTTAAACCGTTGAGGCCTCACTTTCAACTGTGCAGGGAATAATTTGAAGACTTTGAAAAATTCAAGAAACTCAATATGAACTACAAGTCCGCAATAGTAATTCTTAACTATATCACATGTTTAACTCATCCAGATCTCAGCTACTCCATCTCCAGCTAAGCTTGTTTCCAAAATAAACCCAGTCTGATGCATTGGAAGGAACCCAAACAGATGTGGAAACACCTCAAACACACCAAGAAGCTGAATTTTACCCTGACCTATGATGAATTGAAAGTACCAATTGAATTTTACAGCAATTCTTCCTGTGGCAAAGACCCTACCAGTCCCAAATCACAATAAGGCTATCTCTGTCTGTCCTTTGGTTTTCCTCTCCCTTTTAAAATTTACAAACAGCACAATATAACATATTCCTCCAAAGAGGCCAAACTCAACCCACTTCTCCACTCTTATCTCAAAGGAAAATGGCTTTGCCATTTGTTGGGAGAAGTTTTTCAAACTGAGCTCCCTTCATCTAAAATTTTCATCAATAACAAATGCCTGGACAACAAGCTCAAAAATTTGGCTCAAATGCCAAAAAAAGACACATGGACCTCAAGAAAAAGGGACTTTAGGAAGAACTCAAAGAAGGATCCCTAACTGTCCATTTTATGCATACTTCCAAAATGCTGGCAGACACTCTAATCAAGGCAGTCACTCTGAATCAATTAAAAAAATTTACCTGTCTCATCTTTGGGAAATAATCAGCTTGATCTCCAGTTGAGGGAAATGTAAAGCCAGAATTGAAAGTCCCCACAATTTTGGTGACAGTTCTCACAAGGGACTGACGGTTCCTGCAGGCGCTTCCACCACTGTGAACTCTCCAATTGAATCTACTTGAGTCTCAAATCCATCTTGTGATTCTCATTGTTGTTCTCATTTTTCTGTTATTCATTAATTTTTTCTGTTCTTCATTATTTCTATTTGACTTTTTGCTTGTTTTTTATCTTTCATCTACTGTTTTTCTCTCTCACAATCAAATCAACTCAATTAAAAAACTCAGAAAAATCTATTGAATGATCACTCTAAACCCTGAGCAACTGGCTCTCAAATGTTCAATCCAATCTGTCTTGAACTGGTGAGATCAATCCATATCAACTCTACCCCAAATGTAGCCCAACCTTGAATCCTATCCTTTTTTCAGTGCTTTCATGTTGTTTCATTGCTCTTTCTCATAGCCATAGTCAATCAGGGATAACCATTTCACTGGGTTGGTTTTTCATATCTACTATGTTATCCAATGTTGTCTATATTTCTTATTTTATCTTGATTCTAACTGATTTGTTTCTTTTATAGCTTGCTGGCTTAAAATTCAATGAATCATCCATATCTGATAGCAAGAATTGACAGATACCCAGAGAGATCCTTCTTGATTCAAACATTTTGAAAAGGAACTTAAGTGGCAAAAAGGAATTATATGGGCACCAAATAAGAAAATACAAAGGATTGTAAGTATTTTCTTTCTTGAAATGTTTGTTTTTTTGGTTGAAGGAACTGAAAATGGTATGATGTTAATTTTGAGTCAAATTCTGAAGGACCAGAATCTGAATTTCATATTACAGAGGAAGAGACATAAAGTGAATTAGCTTCAATTCATTTGTATTTGGAATCCTCTTCAGAGGAAGAAGAAATCAAGGAAGGTTCAACCAGAAGCTTACCTTTTATTGGTGTTGTTTCATTTAATGAGATCAGAATTTTGACTAAGTAATTTTTGATTTTAGGAACCAATAGTGAATTACCTCAATCAAATACATGAGAACTTACATAAGTCCTTGGGGGAGGTTTGGGATCTGGTTGGTGTTGGAAATTGTGGATTTAGCTTCATTGATAAATCACTTGGGTATGATGAGCATTTATAGTTTAAAGTAAAAAAAAATGATTGAAACATTGAGGAAAAATAAGACATCCTATTCTAAGATCCTTGGTGGCAGTAAAGACTTTGAAAAGATAGAAAAAAACACTTGATTTTAATGACATCAATGAAAAGATTTCCGCTCAAAATGGCTTTCAAAGTTGGATATGGTTCAAATGATAGCTGATACTTATGGAAGACCAATATGTTTTATTTCATTGGATCAATGCTTTACTTATATTCCTATAAAAATGGGTGTAAAAGAAAAATCAGATCCTATGCTCATTTGCTTTTTTTAACAATAATCACTGGATTCATCTTGTTCTTGAGGGAGAAATGATTTCAATCCTGCCCATTTTTTCCAAACCTGCTTTTTTGACTTCTAAAAATTCTTCTGTTTGGGTGGAAAATTTAAAAGAAAAATCTAATTCTTATTCTATTTTAGAAACATCACTTTAATTTCATAATTTGGGTTTTGGTTTGATTCTTATCTTATCATTCCATTAATATAAAGGGTTATCACATTTTGAAAATCATTATGTTGAGTATTTTTAGTTGAAATCATCATTTTGAGTTCTTTGAATGATATTTTATTGGTAATTCAATTCAACTTGTGTTGGGCTGATCCCATAATAAGGAGTATTCTTGTGATTGGATCAGCTTAAAACAAGTTGAACTTATTTCCTTTTTTTGTGTTCTTACTTTAGGGCTAGTAAATTTTAACTTTTATTTTTTGGAACTTATACTTCAGGGCTGCTCTGGAGAGTGTTTTTTTTTTATTTAATTTTTGGTGTTTTTCTTGTCTTCATTTTTTTTGTTTTTTGTTTTTATTTCTTTTTTATTTCTTTTTTTTTAACCAAAAAATCAACATTCTTTGATTTTTTGGTTGATTTCTATTTTTTTTTTGTATTTCTATTTAGTTTATTTAATTTTTTTATATTTAATTTTATTTTTTTTATATATTTTATTTTATTTTATTTGCCCACAACACTTCTAGGTTTGTCTGGTGCCACACAAAGGCAAAATGATTTTTGGGGGCTACACAACTACATTAAAGTTGTGTAGCCTCTACACAACTCAATTGTAGTCATGTAGCCTGCCACATGACTACAGTAAAGTTGTGTAGCCTCTACACAACTAAATTTTAGTCGTTTAGCCTGCCACACAGCCCATTTGAGTCATGTACAGGACTCAAATGAGTTGTGAATTTTGTAAAAAGAATAAGGGTGTTGCCACTGTGAACACTTCACATGTAGAGTACCACCTGGACAGCACTTCACTTTTGTCCTGTCATCTGTTCTTCTTGGATGATGAATTGGCCAGATGAAAACTCTACTCCCTCTCCCCTGATGTCCACTTGTCTCCAATCCAAACAGATCTCTTCATCTCAACCCTCCAGCAAAACGTCAATGGCCAGATGATCTGAAAACCTCCGGTATGATTATTTGGTTTGATATCAAGTCAGCTCATGCTGAAAATTCCAATCACTCCAAGACAGACTCCCATCCCATCCTCTCTGAAGCTCACTTAATTCAATCATCACCTTCTTCATCCTATCAGTCCTCGATAGTATGCTCTTCTCCTTTCTTATATTCTCTCCAAAACTAGTCCTGAGTGCAACCTTGTGCTATCAGGTCGCCTATGTATTAATGTCTCCTCTTCAATACTCTACCATAACTGAACAAGATTCCTAAGTCTCAAGCCTTCAACCCCTACGTTGGTTATACTCTCATCCACCACCTTCTATTCATTTCCTTCCTTCTTTCGCTTGATCTCATACCCATGATTGTCTGATAACCTTGGATGAAATAAAAACACCAGTGGTTCTGGTTTCTAGCTCAAATTCTTAGAAATTTCAAATTTCCCATTAAATAAATAAAAAGATAAAAAATAAAGCAGTTTATAGCCCAATCCCAAATAATTTTATGTTCAGATATGGATGTTACCCTAGGGTCCAATACAATTAAATTCAAAAGGGTGATGATAAATTCACAACTCTCAGTTTTGTGGGGACCTACACAGCACAAAGGATGCATGGGAGCCCATAAAAACGTCCAAAGAATCTTTCTGGTCCAAAACATGCGTCAATCAAACAAGCCCGACCCCTGGGGCATTGTATACCCCCCGTACACAGCGTTGTTGATTAATTTACCGCCTTAAACAGCGGTTTAGAGCCGTTTTTGGGGGTACACAACCCCCTGGGGGTCTTGCCAAAAATTATCGCACCCCCTGGACCACATTTGTGTTCCATGAACCCAAATTGGGATCAACACATACTATGTGGGACTGTTGGACCACACCTAGCAAACCCCAATTGACACTAAAGTGAATCTAAAGGGAAATCAAGTGAAGTTGAATATTAAATTCACGGCCCATTGAGATGTGGACAAGACTCAAAATCAGCCGCGTGGCACACCACAAGGCCACATTCAAGCCATGTCCATGTCCCCACCGCTCAAATAAATAAATTTAAATGAAATGAAATGAAAATAAAATTAATAACTAAGTCATAAATATATTAATTAATTAAATTGAATTAAATTAAGTAAATTAAATTAATTAAATTAAATTCAAAATAAAAATATAAAAAAAATATATCAACAGACCATGGGGAGCCAAAAAAAATTAAATAAATAAATAAATAAAATTACTAAAAGGGTACTAAATAAATAAAAATATGAATAAAAAAATTAAAAAAAATTAAATGAATAAAAAAACTAATAATTATATCAAAAATGAATAAATCAATGAATTAAATTAAAGTAAAGTAAAAATATAAATATAAATATAATAAAAATATAGGGGGGTCACGCACCCCCAAAAATGGGGGATTCAAGGCGTGTACCGGGGTACACGGCTCATTATTCCTGTTTCTGGGGGTGAATGGCTCCTATACAACCCCCCCCTGGGTTGCGCGTGTTTGGAACCGCCCTTTGTAGTTTTCTTTGGCCCCCACAGCACAAATGGGCTGTGTAGGGCCCTAAACAACTACCACAAGGTTAGAGCCGTGAATTTATCATCACCCTAAGGTGAAATAAAGTTAAATTCAAGTTAAACTAAAGTGATACTGAATTTAAGCTTCAAACATACGTCCCCCTAAAGTTGATCTTTCTCAACTTAAAATTTAGAAAACTTGGTAGTTGTTCAATTGAAAGTTGGATTGAATGCTGAGATACTGTTGCATTTTTTTTGGCACTATGGGAACAGTGAAAAGCCTTCCTTTTTTTAACATGGCTGCATTGGAGGACTACTTTGATATTTCCATCAACAAATTTGTGGGGAGAAGAATTTGGGTAATGAATCATTGGAAACCCCCCTTACATCCTCATCTAGGGTGAAAATTGAGGAACAAAATGATTCAAAAATGGAAATGACCTCTGGTGCTGCATAACATGTTATGTTACTCTGGTATTTGCCTGATTTAATTTGATGGAAACTGATTGGCGGCTTGTAAATATGACTATGTAACTATTACAGATCCACTTCACCCACCTACTGCGAGATATTTTCCTACTAGGGAAGAGGCACAAAACAATTTTCAAACATGAGCAATGAGACATGGTTACGCTTTAACAGTTTTCAACTCAAAGCATGATAAATATGTGGATCTAGCCTGTGATAGACATTCTTCATACTCTGAAAAATTGCTCAACAAAAGTTCAAGGTAAATTCACACACGGACTGTTGGTTGCAGGTTTTAAATCCATTCAACCTGCACAAAGGCAGACCCCTTGTTCCCAATCTCCCACAGAAATCATGAAAATAACCATGAACAATCTCCGTAACCCTCAGTGCATCCTCACCTGGGGAGAATTTCTGGGGTGGCCTTGGTGAATTTTTAAGAAGGCATGAAAGATGGGCTCAATACCATTAAACTCAAAGAAAATTGAGCAAGATCAATGGTTTCAAATACATTGATGACCAAACAATCTATAACACTAAGGAAAAGGTAAAGCTAGAACAACTCAAGGGAAAAAGTGTTATGGAGGTCCTCTTGGAAATACTTGTTGATACAGGTTGGGCTCATTGAGAAAAATTCAGTGGAGAGGTTCACTTGGAGGCCCTATTCTTGGCTCAACCTGCGCCATTAAAGCTTTTCAAGAAATTTCATCAAATTGCTATGTTGTATTTCAATTATAAAACGAATAACTACAACATCCCCTTATTGCATGTCTTAGGAATTTCAGCCAACTGTAAAACTATCACAAAAGCTCTTGCTTTTATAACAAGAGAAATTTTTGAGTTCTAAAGTTGGTCTGTAAATGCACCAAAGGAGCTGGCTTATGATCCTGACAGACTTCCCAAAGAATTTTTGTAGGACCTTGAAAAGGCTTTGATTTGTTCTATAGAACAAAGTTTCCCTTATTCATTGAGAAAGTGTTTTCAATGGCACTTCTTCAAAAGCATACAAGCAAACTGTGAAGTGCGCTTTAATCATGACATTTAAGGTTTGCAAAGCTTTATGTCTCTTTGGGAAAGCCAAGGAGGAGGCAGATGTCAATGATGCGGAACTTAGGGTAAGTGCCAAATCACTGCATCTACTTTCAATCTTCCTATTTTTGGATTACTTACATTATACTTGCAGAAAGTGTTTCTTGGGAGACCATGAGGATTTAATTGAGTATATGTATCATAAAATCTTCTGTATCAAAGAGATGTTTGTAACAGCTTGGAATTGCAAAAACCCTGACTTTGGAAATGAAACAACGTCTTGGGTTGAACGGGCCCATGCTACTCTGAACCAATTCCTTGGGAATTCTTCATGAAACATGTTGGAGTTTTAGCAAAACTTAGAGGTAACAGCTTCCAATAAAATTCAATTGGTTTGGGCTGGGCTTTAAAACTATCAAATTAAGATAGGAATGGTTCTTCCTACTGAACTGTTACGGTTGGGATACCAATTGTTTTTAGAAGCAATTAAACTTGTTATGGAACAATTTGAGAAATCAAAGCCAAACCATGATGGGGAAGTTTGCACCAAGGCATACTGCAAGACTATGGGTTTTCCCTTTTCCCACCAGATAGGTGACCTTCTAGCATCAAGAGGATCCATTGTTTCTGAGGATTTTCATCCTCATTGGAGGTAAGATTATGACCCTTGCAGTCCTGGTTCTGTAATTTGGTTTCATGGTATTAATTATTTTTGATAAATGCTTTTTGAATGATACTTCCTACTTGACCAATATTGTATCCTTTTGAATTTTGAAATTTGGATGTTGATGAAATTCTCAGAAATTCTCAGTTACATGAGAAGCTCAATGGAATGATCTTTGGAAATCCTGAACAAGATTATTGTGACCTTTTGAAGTACTTGATTCAGAAGACCTCAAAGTATTGATTAAAGCCAAGACTTGAACCTAAAGTCTTTCAGTCAAGCAGATGAAATTCAAAATTGACGGATACCCGGAGGGATCCTTCATGATTTGAGCACATTCAAAAGCAGCTTAAGCGGGAAAATAGAATTAGAGGGGCACCACAGATGAAAATAAAAAAAAAATTTTAAGTCTTTTCTTTCTTGAAATGTACATTTTTGGGTTTAATGAACTGATGATGAGATGATGATAATTTATAGTCAAAGTCTGCAAGTTTAGAATCTGAATTTCATAGTTCAGAGGAAGGTACTGAAATTGAATTAGCTTCAATTAATTTGGAATATTATTCTTCTTTAGAGGAAGAAGACGTGCAGGAAGCATCAACCAGAAGCTCATCTTTGCTGAGTATTGATGTGATTAATTAATTTTATTGCAATTTTGTCTGAGTTAGTTTTGATTATGAGAACCCAAAGTGAAATACATCAATCAAATACCTGAGAGATTAAATAAGTTCTTTGGTGAGGTTTGGGATCCAATTGGTGATGGTGATTTTGGATTTAGAGTCATTGCTGAATTGCTTGGGTATGATGAATGTGGTGGATTTAGAGTGAGGAATAAAACAATTCAAACATTAGACAAACATAAAGCATGCTACATTTAGATGCTTGGTGGTGCAATAGAGGTAGGAAATATTAAACAAAGACTTGATGTTGAAGAAATCAATGCAATGATTGCCTCTTCAAAATGGGAGGCTAAGTTGGATATGGGTCAAATAATAGCAGACACATATACCAGACCCATATGTTTCATTTCAGTTGAGTCATTTTTTTCTTATACTCCAATAAAAAAGGTTTTACAGATCAATAAGAGCTTAGTTATATTTCCTTTGTAAACAATAACCACTGGATTCTATTATTAGTTGAGGGATGAATGATTCCAATCCCCCCATTGTAGCAAAACCCTCTTCTTTTATTTCAAAGAAAGCTTCGGGTTGGGTTGATCATCTCAACAATAAACTGCATGTGTATTCTGATTATAGAACTCAATTATAGAGATCATTTCATCATTGGTTTTCCATATGAATTTAAATTCTGATGCAGCTCACTTGTAATTCTATTAATATAAAGGGTTATCACATTTTGAACGTCATTATGTTGAGTGTTTTGAGTTAACATCATTATGATTTTTTTTTTGAATGAGATTTTATTGGTAATTCAGTTAAACTTGTGATGGCTGATCCCATTGTAAGGAGTATTTATACTTCTTTTGATGATATCAGCTTAACACAAGTTGAACTTTTTTTTTGGTGCTTTCACTTTAGGGCTGGTCAAGTTACTTGTCTTTTTGTTGGTGTTTTAACTTTGCCACTTTCTAAGTGACTTGTCTTTTCTTTTGGTGTTTTTACTTCAGGGCTTTTCAAGTTGAAATTTTCTTTTTTGGCACTTACACTTTAGGGCTGCTCCATAGACTCTTTCATTGTTTACTTAATTTTTGTTGTTTTGGTTTTCTTCAGTTTTATATGTTTTTTTTATTTATTTTATTTTTTTTACTTATGTTGAATGTTGAATTCTCAGAATGGTGGACCCCACTTGTCCTTTTCTTCTTGTCCTTTTCTTTTTTGTTCCTTTTCTATTGTTCCTTTTGTTCTATTGGTCTTTTGTTCATTTTACTAGTCAGGCGCCAAGTACGCGCTAGTACGCGCTTTGTTGAGATGTTGCATATTCATCTAGACTCATCTCAACCTCAGACTTGTGGATCGCGGGCTACTTAGACTGCCCAGTATCCTCAAGTCCTTGGGGCTCCTTCTCTTGCCGGTCTCTCTCTGCTTCAACTTTTGAATTTGGTCTAGGAATCTCAAACCTTCAAGATCCAGCAATCAGAAAGTACCAGAAATTGTAGGGGACTCAAGTTAATTCGGTGCAACCTTTCACAACCCCATTGTGAAGAACTGAATCTTACCTTTGTTCCTTCAGTCTCCTTTCAGATCTTTCCTTTCCTTAACGTGCTAGTCGCTGTTGGTGGTGGTTGTCTTTATAAGAGTAGCTGAACGTCTTTTCAGAGTTGATTCATTCTCATGTCGTTTCTCATCTGCTTGGGTATGGTTTTCATCTCATGATTGTTTCTCAGAGCTACGGCAGTTTTTTTCTGATTCTGGACCCTTAGTTTTCTGGTTTTAAATCTATATTTCTTAAGAAATTGAAGACAAATCTTTATCACGATTAACAGTTGAAGTCGCGTCAATTTAAGCAACTGTCAAGTCATCTTCAACCAGAAAATCCATCAATGATGGACTAACTTAACGCCACAATTCTCAAAACGGCGCTGGTGGCAATTCCGCTACTCAAACCAGATAACTTCTCAATATGGCGGAAACGAGTAATCAATATGATGGACCTCCAGGAGGATCTCTACGCCAAACTCACAAGACAACGAGTGGACGCTAATGGACACCCAATAGGGCTTACTACCGTCAAGAATGTGCAAATTTGTACAATTCTGACCTCCAAACTAGACACCACAGTCCAAGCGAACATCATCACACCTGACAACAAGAAGGACGCACATCAAATTTGGAAAGATATAAATGAATACTTTGCATCCAATCACGCATCCAACTGTGCCAGGATTTTCAAGGAATTTCTAAGAACTCCTTTCTCTGTATCAAATATTCCAGGGTTCATCATGGACAGCAAAACCGCCATATCAAGACTGCACAAAGTAGGAATTTATCTTCTGACAGACATCATTGCTTACCTGATTTTAGAGAAACTGCCCCCCAGCATGGAAACGGTCGTTCAGCAGATTACGCACTCGTAAAAATAAATCACGCCGGACCAGGTTCTTGATCATCTTTGAATGTTCAACAACAATTTGTTTTTGAGTAATGAGGCTCTCTTGGACAAAAAGGAGGAAAGCACCAACTCAGTCGCGTTTTTCACCACCAACCTCAAACCCTGCAACAACAAGTGGCACAATACTAGTGCCGCTCATCCTGAAGGCAGGTGCTGGAAGCTATACCCGCACCTCAGACCCTCTTTTCCAAAAAAGAAGAAAGCACCAGCCAAATCCGTCGCCAAGGAAACCTCAGTCAGCTCCTTTCACATGAGCATGCTATTCTCTTCTGACTGTCTTGTAGTGGATTCTGGATCATCAAGGCACATAATATCTGATTTCAAACTGTTCTCACATCTAGACCAATCAGTAACGGGGTTTATCTCAACAACGTTGGGGAAGGACGCTCTGCGGTACAATGGTGTTGGATCAATTAATCTGTTGGATGATCAGAAGAAGGAATTTTTTCTCTCAGGCGTACTCTTTTCTCCAGATTCTACAGCTAACGTATTATTGTTGAGGAGTCTTGTTCTGGATGGTTTTGAAGTGGACTTTGGCACAAATGATGTTGTAATCCAGAGGGACAACTGGAGGAAAGTAGGGTCATATGTTTGCAATATAACTGTTATTCAACTTTCAAAGCCAAGTCACGATAAAGTTTCATTTCTGAGTAAAGATAAACTAATCCATAAGGCACTGGGTCACACAAGCTATGGGAGAATTAGACAAAAACTCGGGCTCCAAGTAAGAAAATCAGCAATTTTTGAGGCCTGTGCAATCAGCAAGATAAGTCAAGCACCATTCAACAACAAACATCCGCGTGCCAAAAGACCATTTCAAGAACTTCACTGCGATTTTGTGGGACCTATTCATCCCTTGAGTATCAACGGGGACTCATATTTTCTAACCATGGTGGACAGCTGCACCAGATTTTTCACGGTTATACCCATAAAAAATAAGGGCAACGTGGCAAGTACTCTGAAATTCATTATCAAAGTTGAATCTAAGAGATTCAACTATACTCCCATGATTATCCACTCAGATTGTGGTACCAAGTTCTGGAACCACAGTCTTGCTGACTACTGCAAAAACAACAACATCAGGCAGCGATTTTTTGATGCGTACACTCCATAGCAGAATGGATTAGCGGAACGTTTTAACCAACTCATACTGGAGTCATTTAGAACGGTTCTGTTTGAATCTCAGCTTAACAAGCGTCTTTGGAACGTTATCATTTGGTTGTGCGCCTTGGCACTCAATCAATTCCCTTCTCACAAGTCAAAGCTATCCCCTTACAAGCTTTTTAAGGGAAGGAAATTGGATGTTGGTTATTTTCATCCTCTTGGGAACCCGGTCAGTTATATTGTCAAAGAAAGGCCACCCTTCTCCAAATTAGAACCAAGAGGGCTCTTTGGTTGGCTAATTGGCTACAACAAAGACCTTCTTTCCTACAAGGTTCTGACAACAGACAACAAACTGGTTGACACAAAACATATAACGCTGCTGGAATTTGACGCCAATCTCAAAAGATTCAAAAATGATGTAGTGGTAGGTGACTGGTGCAACGACTCCCTTGTGGTTGACTCTGGTGGATCAATGGAAGTTGACGCTGGCAAAACAACTACTTCTCTCACCAGGCCCCCTTCAGTGGAACCCACCAGTCCGATGGTTCAGAATATGGTGGTTGAACCTGTTGGAACACTCAATCACGGGGAAGACCTTCAAGAAGAATCCACCCCTAGATACAATCTGCGTGAAAGAGTCCCTTTCATCAAACCCCAAAAATACTCCTATGGGTCTGTTGCCTCAAATCCCTCTCTCAACTACTCCAAAGAAAGACAGATTGAGCTAAATCAAATTGAATCTCAAGATGTGTGGGAAGAGGTCAATTTCAAACCCAATCAATATCTTATAACTATGTGGGTGGACAGGATCAAGCGGGCCACGGGTCTTTCTCCGGAAAAGAAGAAATCCCAACTGTGCATCATGGGAAATCTACAAACAGCTTGGTTGGACTTTAATGACACCTATGCACCAACGTGGAAGTTTACAACGCTCCTGTTACTAATGCTAAGCGGTCTGGACATGAATCTGGAGATCCGACAATTTGATGTGAAAGCAGCGTTCTTGTTTGCTCCGCTGGAAAAAGAAATCTACATCCTCAAGCCTAAAGAGAGCAAGCGGTCGTTGCAGTTTCTCAGATTAAAAAAAATCCCTCTATGGTCTGCGGCAGGCTCCAGCCAATTGGTATAGAAAGCTCATGGATTGGCTAGAACACATTGGGTTTATCCAATTGAATGGGGACCCCTGTCTCTACACCCATCAACACAAAGCTTCTTCTGTGTTCTTTCACGTAGATGATCTTGTTGTTGGTGGCAAAGTAACGTGGTTTGAGGAAGAGTTCCTAAAGAAATTTCCACACTCATCTGCGCACAAACCCAACACTATCCTTGGAATGGATTTTAAGAAAGAAGATGACAGGATCAAGCTGAGTCAGAAAAAGCTCATCAACAAAACACTGAAGGAACTAGATCTGGTGGACTGCAGGCCCGTTCAGACTCCCCTAAAACCAGGTATTCAGCTGGTTCAAGCCTCTCTGGACAAGCAGGCAGAGTTTTCCAGCTTAGGGGTAAACTTCAGGAAGTATACCGGTATTCTAAATTACCTCTCTTGTAAGACTAGGCCGGAAATCTCAGCTGCAGCGTCAATTCTCTCCCAGTTCAATCAGAATCCGGGAGTGTGCCACTGGAAGGAAATGCGGCACTTTTGGAAATACCTGGACGGAACTTCTTCTCTCGCTCTCTCTCTACGACCAGGAAAGGACACAAAAGCTCTAACTATATTCACTGACTCAACTTGGGCTGATGACCCACATACTCGTAGGTCTCAGAATGGGTACATTGTGTTTTGGAAATCAACCCCAATTGCCTGGAAGAGCAGGAAACAGGGGAATATAACTCTCTCATCCATGGAAGCCAAGTTGAATGCCCCAACGGATGTAGCGCAAGATTTGCTTTGGATACAGTTGGTCATTGGTGATCTATGGAAAAGTCCTCCTTCGCGTCCATCCAAGTTTCTGGTAGACAACAAAGGCCTTGTAGACAAGATTTTTCATTTTGGAACTAACTCAAAAACAAAGAACATAGACATGAAGATAAAGTGGCTCCGCGAAAATTTGTCCTCCAAAAATATTCACATTGACCTTATTACGACAGACTGCATGGTTGCGGACGCACTCACCAAGGCTGCAAACAAACAAGCGTTGGACCTGCTCACGTGAAAATGTTTCTTCACTGGGTTGCACTGAATTATGGAGGGGTGTTGAATGTTGAATTCTCAGAATGGTGGACCCCACTTGTCCTTTTCTTCTTGTCCTTTTCTTTTTTGTTCCTTTTCTATTGTTCCTTTTGTTCTATTGGTATTTTGTTCATTTTACTAGTCAGGCGCCAAGTACGCGCTAGTACGCGCTTTTTCAAGATGTTGCATATTCATCTAGACTCATCTCAACCTCAGACTCGCGGATTGCGGGCTACTTAGACTGCCCAGTATCCTCAATTCATTGGGGCTCCTTCTCTTGCCGGTCTCTCTCTGCTTCAACTTTTGAATTTGGTCTAGGAATCTCAAACCTTCAAGATCCAGCAATCAGAAAGTACCGGACATTGTAGGGGACTCAAGTTAATTTGGTGCGACCTTTCACAACCCCATTGTGACGAACTGAATCTTACCTTTGTTTCTTCAGTCTCCTTTCAGATCTTTCGTTTCCTTAACGTGCTAGTCACTGTTGGTGGTGGTTGTCTTTATAAGAGTAGCTGAACGTCTCTTCAGAGTCGATTCATTCTCATGTCATTTCTCATCTGCTTGGGTATAGTTTTCATCTCATGATTGTTTCTCAGAGCTACGGCAGTTTTGTTCTGATTCTGGACCCTTAGTTATCTGGTTTTAAATCTATATTTCTTAAGAAATTGAAGAAAAATCTTTATCAACTTCTTTTCATTTCATTTTTTCCTTTTGTTTTGTTTTAACCAACAAATCAACATTTTTTGATCTTTTGGTTGATTTCTGTTTTTTTTGATTTTTATTTACTTTATTTTAGCTTGTTATTTTGTTTTAATTTTTTAATTTTTTTTTGGCCCACAACACTTGAAGCCATGTGGCGCAGAACACAAATAAAATCCAGCCATGTCCAAGCCCACATGACTGGGATGTAGTCAGATATTGTGCCGCACAGCCTGGGCCATTGTGTGGGAGACGCACAACTACACTCAAGCTCTATGGCAGCTACAAGACTACAATTGAGCCATGTAGCATGCCACACAGCCCAAAAAAGTTGTTTACACAGATCATCCAGGCCATGAATTTATCATAACCCAATTTAAAAATGCTTTTCCCCAAGTTTCCCCAGGTGTGACTGTAATTTCACTAGGGAATCACTCCAAATCAACTCACAGTTCACTTAAATTCTTTCAAATTTTTGATGTATTTGTTTGAGCATGCCAAAAATCTTTCCATTTGATTTTTAAAGAAATTATTTCATGTAAAAAACATGCATATCTCTGCCAGAAAGTGCAGCATTCAAAAATATATCTCTTTAAATTTGTCATATGGATGGTTGACACAAATCCAAGGTAGCACTCACTAACAGTAATTGGAGGAAAAATCACACTAGGATAAAAAAAGACAGCCAGGCCAAAAATTTCATCACAAAAGGAAGGTGAAGCTCCAATGCAATTGATAGCACCAAATACCATTTCAACAAAACGCTCAACAACTGGCAACTCATGTGGTGGTAAATTAACCTTTCTAGAATAAATCCTCTTTTTTGGCATTCTCCCATCATAGATGGAGTTTCTGTTCTCCATTTTTCCGGTATCAATGAAATTTCTGTATGGAAGGTGCTGATTTATTTAAACCACATCAAGTTTTTTTTTTAAATAGCTTTCTCCTTTCAGGTTTTTTTGTATGCTTTCTCAATACTCACCTCCTGAGCTGCATTAGTTGAATTTCTTTTGCATGCATTCTTCAATCCACATTTTTTATTAGTTGGCTTTCCGACCTTAAATATGTATCATCCTTGTGCAGATGTCTTTTTCCAAATGATTCTCTTTAATTATCATCTAAAAGAAAATCTTCTTTTTCTGCTGCTACAACCACTCTGACAGGAACCTATGTTGAAAGTTTACATTCTTATATTTTCATTCAAAGACTTGAAAACCATTTTTAAAATTCAAAGTGCACCCCAGGAACAGATTCATGCCCTTTCTTGCCTATATGAATTTTTGCTTTAAGCCTATTTGAATACAAAATGTAGCAAGTAACTCCCATTTAGTATGGGTGTCCACATCCCAAACAAACAAAGGATATCAACAACAAAGGACTGCATATTGCATTGTTTCCTGAATGGACTCATTTGAGCACATGAACCAATGTCTCCAGCATGCAAAGGCCAAATAATATTGAGCGGAGAACCTCTCCAACACTCTTTTTTAGAAAATATGTTAGACTTAAAAAGATAAATTTATTTAATACAAGAAACTTGTTCCTTATGAAAAGAGTGAAGGTATTTCACAGACTCAGAATAGCCTTTATTTCATCCACTTGAGAGGGTGGGCAGAGGAAGGACTAAACTCTTATGTTATTCTAATTTCACTGTTGCCAGTGCAGTGGTATGCCCTCCCAAATAGTAAGGAAGACATGATGATTTGGGCTGGAAGATACCCAAGTGTGGTCCAGGTGACTTGAGCCCCACCACCAAGGTTAAATTACACAATACTGGGATATGTAAACCACTTAAAACACACCTCACTCAATGTTTTTAAAACCACAACTTGGCCATTGCTTACATACATGGCTGGTTGACTTATGCAACCAGACCCTGGCCCCACATATTCCCAGGCAGGACCCACATTCCATCTGGGTCTGCTCCCAAAAGCATGCCAGTGGGGGTGTAACCAGCTGACATGCCACCCCCCCCCCTCTCCTTATAACTGGTTCCCTGTAGAGGTGATGAAATCCCCCTCCAGGGGCCCTGGGGGTTGATGGCCCCAGGGCATTGCTTCAAATTTGGGATGGGGGGTGATCAAATCCACAACAGGCCATTAATCTTTCCCCTTGGTAACAGGGGGGGGGGGAGATGGGCCTGTCTGGTGGTAGGGTGATCAAGTCCCCACAACTTCCAGTTTCCTTTGAGCAACCATCCTGGTACATTTTGTCCCTCCCACCCTTGTGACCATGGAGGGATTGGGGGATGGGGGGGGAAAGCTCCCCCCACCATTGCAAACACCTCAGGTGTGGCTATTGACTTGCGGCCCCAAAAACAAGCTGTGTTTGGGGCCTACATTTTGTGCCCCTCTGCCCCCCAAAATGGCCCCTTGCGGGCCATTGGGCCCCAAAGCAGACAGAAACACTGGCAAAAGCCAAAACAGGCTGTCCCAGAATAATACTAAAGAACAAATATTTTGGGGGGCAGCCTGGTAGGCCAGGTATTGCCATAATACAGGAGGAGGCAAAAAATGGCCCCTCAACCCCATTTGGTGGGGATGGCCCATCCCCCCAGCACACCCGTGAGGGCCTTTGTCCAAAATGACTTATTTAACATTTTTTGAGGCCAGTGTCCCCAAATCAGTGGCATCCACACTGGCCTGCATGTTCTTTATGATTTTCCAATTGCCTGTAGAGGCCCAAATGTGAATACTATTTTGATTACACTCATAGATGGCACGCACTTAAGTGCCTATAGCCACTTACATTTTATTTTTTTTGTTTATTTATTTTTTGGAAGTGGTATTCAAAAAGAAAAAAAATGAAAAACAGTTGCACCAAGATGCTTGTGTTTAGAGGAATGCATTCAAACACAATAATCAAGGAGCAACATTTTTTTTTCCATTTCCCTGAAATGCTTGTTTTTGGAGTCATGCATCCAAACACAAGAATTTTTGTGAAACAGTTTTTTTTTTTGAATCCCACTTTTTTTTTAAAAAAAAAGAACAAATTTCCACCAAAATTCTTGAGTTTTGAGGCATTCATAAAAACACAAGTTTTGTGGTTAAATTGTTTTTTTGGGGGTGGGCCCTTTTTTCAAAGTGGGATTCAAAAAAAAAAATTACTGCACCAAAATTCTTGTGTTTGGATGCATGCCTCTAAACACAAGCGTTTCAGTGCAATGGTTTGTTTGGGGGGGATTCTTTCACTTTTGTTGTTTCTGAAAAGCTGAAACTTTTTCACTGGATGCGGCTATTGAAATAGTGGTTGAATTCCTAGCAATCAGGCTGTTACAATGAATGAAGCCTAACACACCCCCAAAGCCCCTCAAGCCATCAACACCCAGATCCTTAGCTACTAATCCAGGGTCAATTTCAGTCTATTTGTTGTCATCCAAGAAAATGGTTGACTTGGGATCAAGACACATGAGTTAAGTTCAATAAACCTTTGACATTTTAAGCAGTTTTATTCCACAGAAGATGACCAAGAATTTTCCCCTGCCCTCCCAAAAAGTGTTCCTGGGATTCATAGTGTTCGATTCCATTGGTGAAAAAAGAAGTTTTACTTTATGCAACATTAATCATCTGTTTCCAATGTATTTTTCAAGAATTAAGTGTCATTTTTTACTTTATCTTTCAATGGAAATAATTTTGATATGAAATAGAATGCATTCCAAAATCCAAATTTGAAACACAGGTGAGAGGCAGGAAAAAACCAGGTGAAATAAAAACAACAGAAATGTGAAGTTCAAAAAGCAGCAATGTGAATGTATTGGTATTATATTCTAGTTGGCTTCATAGATCTCCAGGTTCATTAGGCTGAAGCTGTGTGCTTTTTTTTTGAAATTCTCAAACAATACCAAAATTTATCAGACTTCACTTGTCACTATTTGTTAAAATTGTTGATCACCAGGTTTATTGCTGTGGTATCCCAGTAACCAATATTTTGATTTGGTATCTTTTATAAATCATGAATTCCAAGGTCCATGCCAGGTAAGTTTCAGTTCAATTAATGTGGAAGCTTGAGTAAATTCCAGTTTCTTGATTTAGGAATTACCAGTGATGCCTATTTTCCACCATGGTGAACAAAATGTGAATTCTATATTTTTTTTCAATGTAAAATTTGGTGAATTCACATTTGTGAATAGAACTTTCCTGTAAATGTAGTCACTGGGTCAGAGAATGGGACTTGATGGTGACATGGATCCACTGGTTGGCCATAGACCCCAATTTGGCCCTGAGGTCATTAGGAAACCCATTCCTGCAGAATACATGTTTGAAGAACTTTTTAGCCAATTCCACTGTATTCATTGTACTGGTTGTTTTTGAAAGATAGAAATTTTGGAGAAACAATCAACAACAACAAAGATTGAGTAAAATCCATTGAAAAGAAGAAGTTGAGATATGAAGTCCATTTAAATTGAATTCAAGGAGACACCATGGATTGCAAGGGGTTTGAGCAATCCAAGTATCTTTTCATGCATTGTATCATTCATTTTTCAGATATGAAACATAGTCATTTACACCTTTTGACATCCCTTTCAAGCATAAAGCTCTTTTTATGAGTTTCAGAGAATTATTCTGAACCGGATAGCCTGCAGAAGGGTATTCATGGTGTTTATGAATTATTTTCAACTTGAAAGTTTAAGCTTGGTCAGTTATGACCACTTTATCCTGAAACAGTGGAAAACCACTAATGTTTTATAAGGAATAGTCATTTATTTTTTTCCCCTTAGTCAATCTTTTACTGATTTCTTACATTAACTTTTCATATTGATGAATGTAATTCAATTCACTCAATTGATCATCAATAATTTTAACAAAAATAGAGAAAATGTTTGAAGCTTCAAATTCAATCTATTTTGAATTTTCTGAATTTTCCAGGATTCTTCTTGGAAAAAGGAAACTTGGCTGGATACACCTTCTAACAATGTGACAGGAGATCTGGGATTGTTTAAAATTTTCCAATCCCAGATCTGATCATGAATTTAAATTCAGAGAGAAATTCTTCACAAAAACTCTTTCTTTTAAGCATGCCATTGCTGAAGACAGAAAACAATTGCAAGGATTTCTTTATGATGGATCCAATAGTTGACTTCAGCACTAGTTATTTTTCTGCTGTCAAAGGCTATCGGGTGCCTTTTGCTCACAGAAGTTACCTGGTTCATTACAGAACCTAATGCATAACAACTGGAATCAGCTTCAAGATATCTGTTCAGTTTGTCATCAAAATTTCAAAGTAATGGGGCTTGGGTGTAGGCTTTCTTGATTTTTTCAAACTTTTTCAAAGCTTCAGGCGTGAGAGAAAAGGTTTAGCTGTTTCCAGAAATGGGAGTGATATTGGAAAACCCTTGATTTTAGTTCATCATAAACCTGAAAAAGAATTAAGCAAAAACAAGGAAAGAATGCAAAAATCTTCTCTTTTGAGGTACATTTCAAGAAAGGATTGAGTGCACTTTAGAAGTTTCCATGAAGGTGACATATCCAGAGAACATATAACCAAGTTGGTCTACAGAATTTGCAGGAAAATAGCATTTTGAGGCCTTTGAATGGTTTTTTGGCTTCCTGATTCTGGTTGTCAATTAACACGCATGGTTATTGTGTAACTGCTGGGACTTGAAAAATATGAGAATATTATCAAGGTAAACCACCACATGAATTTTGAGCAGATCAGCAAGGATTAAATTGATAAGATTCTAAAAAGAATTGGGGAATTATTCAGTCAAAAGGGAATAGCCAATTAATCATAGCTTTCAAATTGAGATCCATATGCTGTAAGGTGCCTCCTCCCTTGATTGATTTCCGGAAGATTCTGGGCACCTTGGCGGTAAATTTTTGCGAAAATAGAAAAAAATTCAATGAAAGTTAGAAAAAAATTCATTGGAGAAAGGAGGTTATTTTTCTTCCTGCTGAAAGCATTAATTTTTTTATAATCAACATATAATTTCAGAATCCCCTCATTTTCCTTTAAAAACAAAAAATGCTCCAGTGCTTGAATTTCTGGAATGGATGAAACCTTTCTCTACATTTTCTGCTATATAGGCTTGTAGGTTTGACTTCTGACTTTGAAATAGCAAATAGATTGGCCCAAATGGTGGCAAAGGACCTCCCTGTTTAATATAGTGATTTTGTCACACTTCAAGGTTAAGGTTTAATTTCTTCAGAACTTTGACATATCCTTTACTCAGTACCTTCTACCTCACTCCATAATTCTGAAACAAATAAAGAACAAAACCAATGTTGACTTCTGCTTACCACCTCTGGCTTGCATAACAACCTTCAAATACTGGCAATTGACCCAGTATATACTTGCAAATCTTGCAGTGAACTCTATACCGGTTGACCATCCATTTGAGCTTTGCTCTTTTACCCAGGGTATCATCAGCCCTTGTACTTCCATTCTCATTCACCCACTCACACTAGTTTTCACTCATGCCTAGATAGCCACATCAACTGAATAGTTTGCAAATAGACTAGTCCATTAACCTGCATAAACTACACCTTTGCATTTGCATTTTCTTCACATGTCATTCCTTCCTGTCTCATCCATACGCCCATTGTAAACTCATATTCTATTGTCTCACACCTACGCTACAACCTTGGAAAAGTCTGTACTTGCATTTCATTTCCCATTCCGTTCATTTCATTAATTACCTCACTTCCTTCTAACTGTAGCTGTCCATCCATCAGGTTGTATCTAGTCATCTTCAGATTACCTTATAAATGCTGTTTTTCCTGCCTGAAGATTTTCTCCTCGGTTGGTTAATTTCATATATCCTTGCATTTTTTTTAAATCCATTCATCCCATTGGGCTTGGCTTTAGTTTCCCTTCATTTGCAACACCTACATCTCCTTGCTGTTTTTTGAGTCATCAAACCTGAAATCTGCACTTTGCAGTTAGCCTTGCTACCTTTCATTTTCCCTTGCATTCATTCTTTTCCCTTGGGCTCACAATCATCTGATATTGCCCTATGGTATTTGTTGTTGAATCTTTGATTCAGTCACTATCTCTCAGTTCCATTATTCTCCAGTCCCTCCATCTCATTCATTCTATCCTTTTATTTACTTCAATTTTTATTTTATTGTATCTTTATGTGCGGTCATTAGGTCTTTGTATGTGGCTCCTCATCTGCGCGCGTCTCCTAAGCACGCACCAGTGCCAATACTCCTGATTTGGACTGCAGCCAAGCTACTACCTGGGTCCTGACTTGTGCACACCTCCTTCCTCTTTCCTCACACAACTACATCAGTTGTGTCATAGGATTGAGGGTGTCCCAAGTCAGGTAAGCCCTAGCCTTCAACTCTCCCTATCTTGTTCTCAATCTAACTGCCCTTGATTCTTGAGTCAGTTCAATTCCAGTTTTTTTTTTATTGTTGACGTGATTATCAATTTCAAGTAAAGGTCTTCTGCAGCCTCACTATGTCAAATCCTGGTTTTATGTTATTATGCCTTTCTTCTTCTCTTGGTTGTTCCTTTTACTATTCTTGCTACTGTCCCTTGTTTCTCCTCAGTTTCTGACGGCAATCAATGGTTTTAGTTGCCTCCAATTTTTACAGATTTACAGTCCCAGACTCACCAACTTCACCAGGATCGATACTCTTAAATTCCACCATGTCCGACCATGACGAACCCAGTTCTAAACATCTCAACATACCACTCCTGAGCGAAACCAATTTTGCTTCCTGGGTAATGCAAATGAGAAGCCATTTTTGTAGAAAAGGACTTCTCGAGTATGTTGAAGACACGGAATTTGATCCCCTTGTCGCTTCTCCCTCCACTGGTCCACAGAGGAAGAAGAGTTACAAAGCTGCAGACCTCATCATCCAGCACCTCAGAGACACCGCATTCGACGCCGTCATAAACCCACTTAATCACTCAAAACCTTCACTCATCTGGCAAACAATCCTAGACCGATATGCATCCCAATCCACAAACAACAGAGGACAGATTTGGTTGAACTTCATCCAATACAACTTCAATGGCAATCTACATACCTATTTACAAGAGTGCAGAAAACTTATGAATGAACTGGCCATCATTAAGCTCGAAGTTCCCCAAGACATACTGAGCTACACTATTCTTTCCAAACTGACAGCAAACTTTTACCACGTTGTCGACAGCATTCTCCTTAATGACAGTTTACTTCAAAGTCCAACTCTAGTCCTCAACAAGCTGCGAGAAGTGACCCACCTAGAATCTGCCCGAGCACTCCCACAACTAATCCTCCTGAACAAACTGGATCCACCGCCCTGCTGAAAACAAAAACCCAAAAAGGCCCTAAACATCCATGCTCAAAAGGCCATCACAACCCTCTTGCCAAACATCCTGAGTCACGTTGCTGGCATTTACACCCACATCTTAGACCGGACAAGAACACTCCCCAAGCTCACCACTCCCATCCTATAGAACCAAGCACATCAACCACCGAAAACCCAGGCGAAGCAGCCAATGCCTTTTACAACGCTCAGCTCTATCAGAAGACAATCATCTCTGACTCTAAGAAGACGACTGCCCTGCCTCCTGTTCTGGACTCTGGGGCTAGTCATCATATCGTGAATGATCCCAAATACCTTCTCACCTCCAAACCTATCAACCTGCAAGTGGGGTTGGGCTCTTACTCCTCAGCTCATCAAGCCACAGCTATAGGGACCGCCAAACTTGTCAATCACATGGGCTCTGAAATAGTACTGAAGGATGTCCTGCTGATACCGGATCTGAACAGATGCCTGCTTTCACTGGACAGACTTCTAGTGCATGAATCGAATATCTTGCGATTTGGCCAAAGTGGAATCTTGATCAACATAGACAAGTTCCAGCTTGTTGGTTCAACCATCAACCATCTTCTTGAAATATACGGCACTCTATTTGAGACCATTCCAACTCACTTGGCTATACACCACCTCTCAACCGACAAGCTTGATTCCAAATGGCATCATTGCCTTGGCCACCCGGGCACCGCAACCCAAAACCTACTCTTCCCTACTTCTGGCAAGACTAGCATTGAATGCGACCTGTGCCAGACCTGCAAGATGACCACCACACCTTTTAATGGCCATTTCAAGGCTGCAAGCCAGCCTTAGGAATTGTTCACATTGATCTTGTTGGTCCGTGTTGAGAGTAAATCTCCATAAATCATCTATTTGAAATCTCCGCAGGGCTTCCAATGATGTCACCCGCCTATCACAACACTTTCACAATCACCCTAATTGACTCTTATTCCTTCAGCTCATCCATTCCGACTCATCACTCCCCTTTCTTCATTCCTTTCTTCATTCATTCCATTCTTCACCGCTAAACTCCCCATTCCTTCCCACTCCTCACCTCATCGCTCCAATCCTTCCATCCAGTCCTCTCTTACCATCTCCTCTCCTCCGCTACTCACTCCAAATCTCTTCTTATCTATTTCGCTACCTACAATGCTACTCCACCCGCTCTTTCCTTCTCTCACATTTCTTTCCATTTCAATCTTACAATTTCAAATCCTCAATTCTCAAATTTCAATTCAATTACTTGACTCTCAATCCACAACTATCCCTCTCTCAATCAATGACCTCAATACAACTCGCTCAACGCTCAACCTTTGATTCACATCGCTAACATTGCTCATCTCAAAATAATCGATTTCCTCTTCCTGTCTTGTTCACTTGTGAGATTGTTCCTATCTCAAAACTATTTATCTATTACGTACTCATCTCCACTCTATCTTTTTAGCCTTTCATCTCTTCCTGTCATTTTCATTCTTAGTCCTGATTCTAAAGTCACATTACTTTTGTCCTCAGAGTGAGATATTTCTTTTGTCATTCATTTCTTTTTTTATTTTCTGTTACTCCTGTTGAAACTCTTCATTTAGTCTGTTGGTTCAGGTAATACAAAATATTTTAAACTCTTCACGGTTAAAAGCCAAATACAAATTCGAACCAATTCCTTGAACCATTGATGGCTTCGCCTGGACCAGCAGATCTCAATGCCTCACTTCTCAAGAAGCTTACGGACTCCATCCCCACTCTCACGGAGTCGAATTTCTCGCTATGGCGCTCCAAACTCATTACAATATTCGCTCTCAAGGGGATCGCTAATTGGCTGCAATCTTCCGAACCCGAGAAGTGCCCCGTCGACGTGAATCTGGAGCTTGTTGGGTACATTCTTGCTAAACTGGACAACAGGACCTATATCAACTGTATCAAGGACTTTCATCTGACAAATGGTATCAAATTGTGGAAATCTATCAACAAATTTTATGCCTCCTTGCAAACGGCGAACCGATTGCAAGTATTCTTTAATTTTTTGAATCTCCAATTTGATACGAAATTTGTTGATAAATTCATCACGGAAGTGAAGGCCTGTCTTCTTCAAATCTCCAAGATAGGAATTCAAATGGATGACGACATAATCGCTTATCTGATTTTATATAAATTTCCTCCCCAACTCAAACATCTCAAAACAACCATTACACATTCGCTTGGAGAATCAAAAATTGATGGCAACCTTGTACTCAGGCACTTAAATCAGATTAAAAACGAAGTAGCGGCTGGCACCTATGCCTCCGCCATGATGAACAACTCAACTCAATAGGAAGTGATCAAGTGTAAGCCTACGTGGCATAATCCCCAATCGTCTCACCCCAAAAGCTCGTGTTGGTGGCTGTATCCACACCTAAGACCAGGGAACAATCAAAGCTCAAGCAACAGCAACAACTCTTCAAAACCGCCCAATGCAAAATCCGCCTTGGCAAATCTGTCCTACACTTTTGCAATGACCAACTCTCGGCGACTAACCAAGGACTACATAATCTTGGACTCAGGGGCGTCACAATCAATGTTTAACTCGACAGAATTCTTTCTTGACCTTAAGGAGGACGAAACGGAGATCCAAACTGGAAAGGAGAGCACGTTGTTGACAGCCGAAGGTGTTGGGACCGCAAAAATCTTATTGGACAACTGCTCCGTGCTGCTCAACAACTCTCTCTTTGTTCCTCATTTAGCTGTGAATCTGGTCTCTCTAGGTCAGCTGCTTAATAAGGGTTTCTCTCTCCATCAATCAGGTCCAACTGGGTTTGCAGTCAAATTCAAAGATGTTACTATTCTCTTTGGTCGGATTGAAGAAAACCTCCTTTTCATCACAGATTTCTTGCTCCCTCAGTTGGAGCTGGCTTACTCCTTCATCAGTCTGTCTACCATTCATAAACGCTTTGGACATATCAATCCAGATCAAGCTAAACTCATCTTGAAAGACTTCCCTAGGA
This sequence comes from Puccinia polysora, assembly GCA_025617555.3. Lineage (NCBI taxonomy): Eukaryota > Fungi > Basidiomycota > Pucciniomycetes > Pucciniales > Pucciniaceae > Puccinia > Puccinia polysora. Next base: position 43,084,069 of record CM062629.1, read on the forward strand.
TTAAGTGGGAAAGTCATCCTTGTGAATCATGCGCTCTTGGAAAGATTCATCAATCATCTTTCTCAAATCACATCTTCCCAGAATCCAAACCATTTGCCCGAGTTCATGCTGATGTCTGCGGGCCGATTAGTCCGATCTCTAAGAATGGAAACCAATATTTTCTTCTCCTCACCAATGAATTCTCCCGCTTCAAAATCTGTCTCCCGATCAAACACAAATCCGAAGTCGCGGATGAAGTGATCAAATTCATCAAAATCCACTCCAATAAATTCGGCTATCAACTCAAATATTTTCACTCCAACAACGGGGGTGAATTTGTTAATTCTAGATTGGCCACATTCTTCACTGACTTAGGAATTGAGCATACCACCTCCAAGCCTTATACACCACAACACAATCCAATTGCCAAACGTGGTAATTGAACACTTGTTGAATCAACAAGAACAACCTTCATTGACATGGCCATCCCTGTCAACCTTTGGGACAAAATTCTAGTTGGTTGCAGCGAAGTTCTCAATCTTGTTCCCTCCAAAGTGTCAAAACAAAGCCCGTCCGAGCTATGGCATGGGGTAAAACCCAAACTCAATTTGGTCCGTACGCTAGGCTCAAAGACTATTGCTCTCAACCTGCGAAATAATCTTGGAAAATTCGAAAAGAAAGGTTGGGAAGGTATACTTGTAGGCCACAATCTGCATCTTAACTCCTACCAAATTTTCATCCTTGAACTCGGAGAGACTGTTCGCTTGAAGCATGTCAAAATCTTTGAGGGCATGAAATTAACTGACAATCCTACCTATTTTGATTTCCCATTTGAATATATTCTCAATGCCGACCCTGATCTTCTTGATATACTTTCCTCTAATACTTCTAAACCCGAACCTTTGGCTCTGCTTGACTCAACCTCTTCTTCATCTACCGAACCCCAACAGAACTCACTTGAAACCTCTGATCCCGACATAACAGAAAACTTGTCCGAAAACAATCAGTCCCAATCAGAGTTTTCAGAAAAAAACGATTTCTTGAATCAATTGGCTCCACCTTTCCAAAACCTAAGAGATTGATCCACTATCCAACCACCCCAGCGATACGGCTTCTTATCCAGAGCAATCCCTAAAAACTATGATGAAGTGAAGCGTTCACCCGACCGCAAAAATTGGATAAACGGCATGAAGAAAGAACTTGGCGGCATTGAGTTGATGAAAGTCTGGTCCAGATGCTACACTCTGCCTGAAGGAAAAAGGGCACTCTCCACAGTCTGGGTCTATCGATTAAAAACCAAACCCAATGGAGATGGACTCATCTTCAAAGCAAGACCGTGTGTGCAAGGCTTTTTTCAGCTTGAATTCCTTGATTATGGCAAAACCTACGCTCCCACTGGCCAGATAACGACTCTTTGCACTATACTCGTATATGCCTATCATCATGGTCTTCCTGTCACTCAAATGGACATTAAATCAGCTTTCCTGCATGCCGAACTAGACAAGGACATCTACATCAAATCACCTCCCGGCTATGATACACCTTTTCCCTACCTGAAGTTGAACAAAGCCCTATACGGATTAAAAAAAGCTCCTAAATCCTGGTTTGAAACTCTCAAGAATTGGATCCTCATTCAAAATTTCATCATCTCCTCCTCAGATCCGTGTCTCTTTATCAATCAATCCACTCAAGTCTACGTTTTTTGTTACGTTGACGATCTCGTGATTATCGGAGACTTGAGCGACTTCAGAAAGGAACTACAATCTTGCTTCTCAATATTGCATGAAGGACCTTTATCTAAAATTCTTGGAAACTACATAGTAGATTCTCCATCTGGACCTTGCCTTCATCAACCATCTCACGTGGACACTGCCCTATCCGAGTTAGGGCTCATCGACTCAAAGCCCATTAACACCCCAATGACTCCAAACGTAATCCTCAAACCCGCTAACGATCAAGATGCCTCCGATTTTACATCCCTCAACATCAACTACCAATCATCCACTGGATTTCTTGATTTCATCGCCACCAGAACCAGGCCCAATCTCTTGTATGCAGTATCTTCATTATCTTGCTTCAATGCCAAACCCGGTATGTCTCATTGGATCAAAGCAAAACACGCCTGGAAATAAGTCAAGACGACGCGCAACTTGGGTCTTTGTCTCAAAAAAGACTTGTTTGATTATGATCTTGAAACATGGAGTGATTCCAACGGTGGAAACAAACCAGTCTCAAGAAGAAGTCACACCGGCTACCTAATACTTCTCTATGGCTGTGCAGTATCCTGGCACAGCAAACTGCAATCAACGGTCTCACTCTCATCGACTGAAGGCAAACTCAAATCGCTCGTACTGGCAACTCAAGAGAAAATCTGGATAACAAATTTACTGAAAGAACTCAACCCTTCAATTTCTCTTACTTACTGTTTGCATATCAACAATAAGGCCCTTAATGATCTCATCAACTTTGAATTGCATCGCAACGCACTCAAGCATGTGGATATACAAGTCAAATGGCTTCGAGAACAAAAATCATCAAAGGTCCTTGTTACTGACCTTGTGAATTCAGAAGCTATGCTAGCGGATGCCTTAACAAAACCGGCCATCAAACCCTCCGTCAAAAATCTTACTTCTGCTATCCTACAATCTCTCAATTGAACACGGCGGCGTGTTGAGAGTAAATCTCCATAAATCATCTATTTGAAATCTCCGCAGGGCTTCCAATCATGTCACCCGCCTATCACAACACTTTCACAATCACCCTAATTGACTCTTATTCCTTCAGCTCATCCATTCCGACTCATCACTCCCCTTTCTTCATTCCTTTTTTCATTCATTCCATTCTTCACCGCTAAACTCCCCATTCCTTCCCACTCCTCACCTCATTGCTCCAATCCTTCCATCCAGTCCTCTCTTACCATCTCCTCTCCTCCGCTACTCACTCCAAATCTCTTCTTATCTATTTTGCTGCCTACAATTCTACCCCACCGGCTCTTTCCTTCTCTCACATTTCTTTCCATTTTGATCTTACAATTTCAAATCCTCAATTCTCAAATTCAAATTCAATTACTCAACTCTCAATCAACAACTATCCCTCTCTCAATTGATAACCTCAATACAACTCGCTCAACGCTCAACCTTTGATTCACATTGCTAACATTGATCATCTCAAAATAATCGATTTCCTCTTCCTGTCTTGTTCACTTGTGAGATTGTTCCTATCTCAAAACTATTTATCTATTACGTACTCATCTCCACTCTATCTTTTTAGCCTGTCATCTCTTCCTTTCATTTTCATTCTTAGTCCTGATTCTAAAATCACATTACTGTTGTCCTCAGAGTGAGATATTTCTTTTGTCATTCATTTCTTTTTTTATTTTCTGTTACTCCTGTTGAAACTCTTCATTTAGTCTGTTGCTTCAGGTAATACAAAATATTTTAAACTCTTCAGTCCGGTCTCAGTAGAATCAGCCGGTGGTTGCAAATATTTCTTAACTATTGTAGACCAATACTCCCGCTTCAAGACCGTTTCATTCCTGAAGAACAAGAGCAAGGCCCTATTGGCTTTGAAGCAATTCGTTTCAGCCTCTGAACGCCATCTAAATCAAAAATTGATCACCTTAGTCTCAGACAAAGGTGGTGAGTTCTCAAGCTCAGATTTTAAAAACTACTGTCAGGAAGCTGGGATTACTCATCACCTCTCACCTCCCTACACCCCCCAACAAAACGGCTTAGTAGAATGAGAAAACAGGTCCATCATAGAGAAGGCCAGACGCCTGTTTAATCACAGCAAACTACCTCCTCACTATTGGGCTGAAGCAATCAAAACTGCCACCGATCTTCTCAACCTACTGCCGGTAACATCTAACCACAAGCGCATCCCCTACGCCGTCTGGTTCAACGCCAAGTTCAACTACAACGTGCTCAGACCTTTTGGATGCACCGCGTTTGTTCACATTCCCAAATAAAACCAAGATTTCAAACTAAGCGCCACTGGCTTCAAGGGAATCATGCTGGGTTACAGCAATCAATTCTCATCATACAAGATTCTCAACCCCGTTACTGGTAAAGTTCTCATCACTGCAAATGCAAGATTCAATGAAACTGAATTTGGAGGAAGCGTTTCAACTCACTCTCCATTTCCGTGTTTCTCTGATCTCCTTGCCGACTCAGTTCTCCTTCCTAATGATCCGGGACCTGCTGCAACTCTCAATTCAGAACCTCTACTACCCGCATCCGTCATCAGGGAGCCTAATCCTGATGACACTCATAAAGCTCGCCCCAGCAAAGTCAGCATCAACAAAATAGTCACGTACCCCAGGCGTGAAGGATCTCAACTATACCTGGCCGTAAACTATTCAGATCCAGTCACTCTAGACGAAGCCCTGAACAACAAATTCAAATTAGAATGGATAGAGGCTATGAACCGAGAACTTCTCAACCTGGAATCCTACGACGTGTGGGAAGAGCAGGCCATCAACCCTGAATCTAAAGCAATCAAATGTGTTTGGGTCTTTTTTACCAAGCGCAATGCCAACAACGAGATAATTGAATTCAAGGCTTGACTTTGTGTACAAGGTTTCAACCAAAGGGAGGGGGTCAATTTTGAAAGTGTTTTCGCCCCCACGGGTGACAAGACTTCTCTCCGACTACTAACCACTTTCGCTGCTCAGAACGACTTACTGTTTCACCAACTCAATGTCAAATCCGCTTTTCTAAACGCCCCACTCAAGGAAAATATCTTCATCATCCCTCCGGCTAATGTCTCTACAGCACCAGGCAAGACCCTCAAGCTCAAGAAAGCTCTGTATGGCTTGAAACAAGCTCCTATGGCTTGGTATCAGACACTCAGCTCGTGGCTAATCTGTGTAGGTTTTCAGCGAAGTGAGGCGGATAACTGTGTTTTCTTCTCCAAAGACACTTGGCTGTACATCCACGTGGATGACATTGCCATCTTCAGCAAGGACCCTTTGGAGTTCAAGAAGCTTATAGAGTCTCAATTCAAAATCAAGTATCTGGGCCAAGCTTCAATGCTCCTTGGCATCAATGTTGACGTCATTACGAACGGCTTCAAACTATCCCAGTCGACCTACATCAACTCCTTGGTCAGAAAATATGATCTACCCAATCACAAAGAACACTCAACTCCCTTCAAACCTAACGGAAAGCTGCAAGTATCCACAACAGAAGAGCACGAGGAATTTCTGAAAACCGGTCATGACTATAGGAAGATCATTGGTGAATTGCTGTACATCAGCTGCAACACTAGTCCCGACATCACCTTTGCAACAAATTACCTGTCACAGTTTCTCACAAAGCCCAATGACACTCACTACAATGCTGCCCTAAAGGTGATCAACTACCTCAAACACACCAGCTCAAAAGTTCTCAACTATTGAAAGGTTGAGACACCCGAGGAACTGTTTGGATATGTAGACTCCAATTGGGCAACCTGTCCTCAGACTTGTCAATCAATATCTGGACTCTTGATTACCTGGAAAGGAAACTTAATCACGTGGAAGTCAAAAAAGCAGCCGACGATTTCTCTTTCAACCACTGAATCCCAATACAAATCAGTAGGGGATGGGGTGAAAGAGGTGCTCTGGCTAACTACCCTTCTGTCCGAGTTCTTTCAGTTCAAGCCACTCAAGCCTACCCCAATCCTAGAAGACAACAAAGGCTGTATCAAGCTCGCACTTCAGCAAGCCAATCACTCCTCCTTCCGAACCAAGCATATTGACATCCGTCATCACTTTATCAGGGGGAGCTTGATAAGGGCACAATCAGCCTGCAAAAGGTCTCATCAAAGAATAACTAAGCCAATTTCCTGACAAAACCGGTGTCAAGACAAATACTAGAGACTTGTCTGAGTGCTATAAGCGTTTGCTGATCATGAACCTGAGAGATGGGGTGGCTGTTGAATCTTTGATTCAGTCACTATCTCTCAGTTCCATTATTCTCCAGTCCCTCCATCTCATTCATTCTATCCTTTTGTTTACTTCAATTTTTATTTTATTTTATCTTTATGTGCGGTCATTAGGTCTTTGTATGTGGCTCCTCATCTGCGCGCGTCTCCTAAGCACGCACCAGTGCCAATACTCCTGATTTGGACTGCAGCCAAGCTACTACCTGGGTCCTGACTCGTGCACACCTCCTTCCTCTTTCCTCACACAACTACATCAGTTGTGTCATAGGATTGAGGGTGTCCCGAGTCAGGTAAGCCCTAGCCTTCAACTCTCCCTATCTTGTTCTCAATCTAACTGCCCTTGATTCTTGAGTCAGTTCAATTCCAGTTTTTTTTTTATTTTCGACGTGATTATCAATTTCAAGTAAAGGTCTTCTGCAGCCTCACTACGTCGAATCCTGGTTTTGGGTTATTATGCCTTTCTTCTTCTCTTGGTTGTTCCTTTTACTATTCTTGCTACTGTCTCTTGTTGCTCCTCAGTTTCTGACGGCAATCAATGGTTTCAGTTGCCTCCAATTTTTGCATTTGTGGTGGTCTTGTGACAGATTTCAAGAACATTGAGGAGGAATTTGATCTGCTATAACATAAGAGGAAGCATTTAGGAAATAATTTTAATTACAAGGGAATTTTTTCAACATGGTTTCTAGTTCTTCAGGGTCTCTGTCAATTTCAAAATCCTCCCATTCACTTGAATTATCATTGTGGTTATGAATAGAAACTTTAGAATAGTTAACCAATTGCATGATATTCAAGGATGCATCCCTTGATTCTTCCTCCAAAAAAATAGTCGGGGGATCAGTGTATATCCAAGAAAGGAATTCTATTATTGAAATCAAGGGAAATTTTATTCTGTTTTGAGGAGGATTCAACTGTTCTGAATGGAGCAATATTGGATTGAAATGAAGTGAAAAAAGCAGAGCTTGGATGGAACCAGTTTTAGATAGTGTTTCCAAGTCTAGTTCAATAGAGTTGGAGGGAAGATAATGTGTTAGATGGAATTGTGGGGTGATCAGCCACATCTTCCAGTTCAGCTCCAGATTCCAATGCTGGAGTAATTTAATTCCCTGAATCATTTTTTCCTAGAAGGGTGCATTGAATAAAAGAAATTCCCCTTCAAAGCTAGGAAAATAATTAAGTGAGGCAACCCATTTAACCTTGAGGGTAATAACTTTAAAGCTTGAATTTTCAGGAGTTGTATTGGAAAGAGGAATTTGTTATCCCAGAAGAATAGACAGATTTGATTTGACAAACCTGATTAAAATATCTTTTCTGTGTTATGCTTTTACACCTGGAAAACAATTTCTGATGACTTCTGGTTAACTGGCTTTCAAGTCAAAGTGATGAAAAGATCTGGCTTCACAGTGTTCTTCACAATTCCCATATCATCTTGATAGCAGGAGTTTTTATATATGTTTGAAAACTTATTAAATATTTGGGAAGGATGAATTTCCTACCCAAAAATAATTCAATCAACAACAGAATAAATATTAGTTATAATATTGAATTAATTGGAAAAGAAAAACATGCCAGATCCCTATCCCATTTCAAAATCATTTTTGATTCAATCAACAACACCATTCAATTGAACCAATGTGAAATTACTTTGATTATGGAAAATACAAATCAGCCTCTCCTTTCCAATCTTTACATATTGGTCAACAAAATATTTATGAAAGATAGAACCACCCAATTTCTACAAATACTGATCATGATGACAGAAATGCATAGCTTTGGAATCATAATTCATGGTAGTTAACCTCTTCTGTCCTTTTTCTTCCCTCAATTCTGGAAGTCAACCCAGTTCACCATAGAAATGAAGGAGTATAATATGCAGTGGGCCATACAATTTTTTTTCAATTTTAATTCTTGAAGATAAATTATATTTTATGAAAAAGACATCTCTATTGTTCAATTGAGAAGGATCATTTCCTGTGTGTACAATGAAAAAATCAGGAAATCAATGCAAAAAACTTAAAAAAAAAATCCTTCAAATCAATTTCCTTCTATCCAAATTGCAGCTATTTGGTCTCATTTTTTAAATTTAAAAATCCTTTGATAAATATTTTTAGAAGATAGATAAACAATCCTTATAAAATGATTTGGGCCAAAATGAGGCAAAACTCCTTGAATAATCTATATCAATGCAATGTTTTTTCATGGTGAATATTTTGAGATCTGGGCAGCATTTCATCTAAAGGTCCAGACCATTTATACATGACATATTCTGAAATTTATTTCCTGTTTCATAAATTCAAAATTGAAAAAAATCTGTATTTTTTCCCATAGGATTTATATTTTCAATTTTGCAGTGGATACTTAAATTTAGTCTGAAATTGTAAATATCCTGGTATTGTTATTGATGTCATGCTGGGTATTTTGGTGAACACACATTGATTTGAAATCAAGATTATATTTTATAATCCTGATATTGGAAATTAGTTAGTTTTCAGGAGAAGAGTGATTCCTTGTATCAAATTCAAACAACTATGAGGTGGAATTTTCCATGTTACTAAATCATTTACAGTTCAACAGAATTTTTGACTTGTTTCATATTGAAAGAGAATTTCCTGGCAATTTTTGCACATTCTGGTGATACCAAGAGCTTTTTGTACAAAATTATTATTTTAAATCCACCCCCAGGCACCAGGGTGGGCAGTTTTTATCATTGGAATTTTCTCTTTATTTTTAACCATCATTTGATTATTACCAAGTTTTTGGAGCTAAAAAATATCTTATTTAACAAAATTCCCTTGTGGCCAACCAGCCAATTATTCTTCAATTCCAAGTGAAATAAATTGCATGGAATTGTGTTCATTTTCATTGCTTAATCAATAAACATATCACCATAGAAATCTGAATGTCACTTGCTAGAAAGTGCCATCAAGGAGCTCATTTGCAATGTATGACCAAGCTCAGGTCATGATTTATCCAAGCTCCAATGCACAGTTACTTTGAACCAAAAAATTGTTGGAGCAGAAACATACCTTCAACAAGTTGTTGTAGATATCATCAACCAGAGCTTCCTTCATGGCACTTGCTAGCAAGTGATATAACTTTTTTTGTGTTGTGCTGAACATTTTAATTTTTATTGACCTTCAAATTGTCCAAAGAAACATTGAGATCCTGATTTATTTAAAAAAAAAGGAGGGTACTCCCCACATAAATAGGAATGTTGTGAATTAGAGAAATACTCCAAAGAATTTGATGAGGAGGCGCAGGAGGTGCAGGAAGCACACTTGAAAATGGTAGATTTTAAAATTCATCTGTATGGTTAATTTTTGGAATTGAAAGAGAATGAGGAGATGCAAATTCAAGTTTATTAGTGTGGTTTAGAGGGAGAGTTGGAAAATTTTAAAGATGAGGAAAGGAATAATGATCATTTGTTTATTGGGTATGGTATGGATATTACAATAAAAAATCAAAGCTTGAATGTATGATATGACTGTGAAAAAATGGTGGAGGTGGGAATTAAAAATTGATTCCCCTACAAAAGCGATTTCAAATAAATCACTCTCTTTCTGCTTTTCTTTTTTTTTCTATTTTTCTTTTCCTTTTTCTCTTTCTTTTTCTTATCTATTTTACTATCTCAGTCATGTCTGCAGGTCTTTGATTACTGTCACAAGTTTACCTTTGCATGTCACACTCATGTTTCCCAACTCACTCTCTTTCTCTTTCTTCTTCTTCTTATTCTTTCTTCTCATTCCTCATTCTTCTTTATCTATCACTCAACTTCTTGTAACTCATCAAACCCAATTCTGAACCTATCATCTTTTCAAGTTCTGACTGGTAAGACTTGTGATGGTTGTCACCTCTTTCTCATAAATGAAGTCTAACACTCTATCTTAATCTCTTTCAAAGTCTTTTATCACCTCCACTCCATTTTTTTTATCTATCTACACTTAACTCTATCACTTGAAGAACTTGGGAGATCCTCAACCTCTTCCAGTTGCTTGATCCATCTTTGTTCATAATTCATTCAATCTTTTCACAGTAATTGAACATGGTTAAAAGCCAAATATCCGTCCAAAAAACCTAACCAAAGCAATGGAGGAATCCAGCAACAATGGCTTCAGAAAAATAATCCTTAAGGCCGCTCTCAAAGCCGTTCCTATACTCTCAGACAAAAACTACTCAATATGGAAAGATAAAATGTCCATGCTTCTGGAGCTCAAAGGCATCAAGGAAGCCCTGGAAGACAATTCAAAAATTCTCAGCTCAGCCGATGATATGGAAACCAGAGTAATACTTCTCTTACGTATTGATTCCATTACCCACAACAATGTGGTGAATCTGGCAAACATATTGTCGGCTTGACTACTCTGGAAAAAGATCAAAGAATGCTTTGCCTCCTCTCAAACCGCCAATTGAGCCCAATTTTTTAACAAGTGCTTGTACCAACAATTTAAACCAGATGCAATTAATCTTTTTATCACCAAAACAAAAATTTCCCTTAAAAATATGGTCAATGTGGGAATAGATCTCCCCAACAATATTCTTTCCTACCTCATTCTCTTCAAATTCCCCCTTCTCTCCATTCCCTACGCCAACAAATCATGCACTCAGATAAAATAGTCACCATGGATCTCGTTCTTAATCATCTCACTCAGCTAGACAACAAAAACAAGGTGAAATCTAAGGAAACCAAGCTTGGAAACACTGCTCTTATTTCCTCTCGGCCAACTAAGAAACCAGTCCCAGAAGAGCTCAGATGTAGAAGGGGATACCACAACCCTCAATTAACCAATCATCTTGAAAACAAATGTTGGCATCTTCACAAACATCTAGCTCCTGATTGGTGGAAAGAATAACAAGCCCGTTGGAGAGCTCAACTCAACTCTCAATCTAAAGCAAAATAAGTTGCTCATTATGTGGCTCTTCTTACCACGTGGATCAAAGAAATCAATTGGTTAAATCAAATTATCATTGACTCTGGCGCCTCTTGCCATATGTTCAAATCTCCTCTCCTCTTTACTCATCTCAATAATCTTAGTACTGACAACTTCATCAATACCAGGAAAGAAGGAGCCAGACTTGTTGAGATTCCCATCCTTCCAATTCACACGCTCTCTTCCTCCCCCGCGCACTCACCTCCTCTCCCGCGCCCCGTCAATCTACCGGGGACCGTTCCCAATTACTGTACTGTCTCCGGCTCTGGTTTTCTTCTTGGATGGCGGGTTTTCTGTTTCTGGCTCATCTATCTTTTCTGTCATTATTTTTCTATCTGTTCTGTTCTCTTCCCATTTTCTTCTTCCTCCTCCTTTTCATCCTTTCTTCATCTTCTCAGTCTCCTTCAATCTTGCACTTGCCTTCAACCTCGCACTCGATCTTCACTCAAGATTTCAACTACTCTTGCTAGTTCTGGTATCCCTGCCTGGTAAAGCTCCTCCCTTCCAAATTCTTGACTAAGTTCAAAGCTCATCTTTTGACCTCTTCAACCAGTCAACGCTTGAGTCCCCAGGATCACCTACTGCAAACTACGCCATCACCCTCTTACTCTATCTGTTGGCTTCAGGCGTAGGACTTCCCTTTACTCATCTTCTGTTCTTCTGTCCTCACTCTTCTTCTTCTATTCTTTTTTCTTTCTTAATTCTGTTTCTCATGATACATGTCTCTCCTAGTCCGCTGGTTTCAAGCCATGAAGAAATTTAGACTATGTTATAACGGTTAAAAGCCAAAAACGAAGACCTAACCTACAAACAATGAACGAACCAGCTGGAGCCGCCAATTACTTCCATCAGGTGGCCCTCAAAGCCTCAGTTGACGCGATACCTCCCCTAAACGAAGAAAATTATTGGATATGGCGGGATAAAATGCTAATTTTGTTTGACCTCAAGGACATCAAACACTCTATCACCCAAAATGCTGGCCAGATGTCCGTCAGAAAAGACAGAGAAATCAGAGCAATCATACTCTCAAAGTTCAATAGCACAACGCATGCAAATGTCGTCAACTCGACAAACATAAACTCCTCTAAATTACTATGGGCGGAAATTACCCAAAGATTAGCGTTGTCTGAGACGGCAAACAGAGCTTGGGTCTTCAACCATTTCCTCCATTTGGTCTTTAATGAACACGCTGTCAAAGGTTTTGTCACTGAGATGCGCAAATCCATCACTTGAATGACCAACGTAGGTATAGAACTACCCAAGGACATTCTCTCCTACCTTCTACTTTTCAAATTTCCGCCAATCCTTGAGAATCTCAAGCAGCAAATTATGCATGTCAAAAAATCTCTGACAGTAGATGTGGTCTTTAACCATCTCATCCAGTACAATAACAAAAGAATGGCGCAGACTAAGACAAACAAACCCTCTACGGATCTCTCTCTAGTATCAACGAAAGCAAGATCTAGCAAAGATGAAAAGAAATATAAGATCAAATGCAAAGAAGGGTACCATGACCCCAACGCTCCTCATCCTGAATCATCATGTTTTCACCTACATCCTCAAGTTGCTCCAGAATGGTGGATTGAACAACAAAACAAATTGAAGAATAAAACCAAGAGGAACCCTACAATCAACTATCATGTGTTACTGACGCTCTGGATCAACTCGGATAGCACTCCTAATCTGATACTCAACTCTGGGGCAAACGTACATATCTTCAATGATTTGAAATTCTTCTCATCAATCAATCTTGAAGAAGAGCTAGAGGAGATCAAGACCGGAAAACTTGAGGCAAGTCTTAAAGTTTGAGGTACAGGAACTGTCCGACTAGAATGGAAGGACTCAATTGTTACTCTTGAAGGCTGTGTATACGTCCCCAATATCGTTGTTAATCTCATCAGTCCCGGACTTCTGGCCCAGAAAGGCTGTTCTCTCACTCAAAAACAAGACAGCTTCTCAGTCACCCGAGAGGACCGAGTTTTCCTCAAAGGTCTAATCCACAACAATCTGTTTGTCATAGAGAAACCTCGAACTGCGGGCCAGGGTCAAGTAGTGAACTTATCGAGTCAACTCTCCACTTTGTCGCTGCAAGAACTACTCTCGTTAATGGACATACACAAAATGTACGGTCACGCATTAGTCTCCTCCCTTAAACCTCTCTTGAAAGATCTATTCACCAACAAGGAGCTCACCAAATTCCAATGCAATAGTTGTGTGAGAAGTAAAATCACAAGATCACCATTCTCAAATGTATCAAATCCGGCCGCAAAACCTCTGGAGCGAATACACCTAGACTTGATTGGCCCCATTACACCTCAATCCAAGGCTGAACACCACTACATCCTTACTCTTGTCGAAAACTCTTCAGGCTACCTCGCAGCATTCCCACTTGGCTCTAAGGACAGAACTCCTGAAACCATCATTGAGATACTTGAAACTGAATACAAACAATTAGGATATTACCCATCTGAGATATTCTCAGACAAGGGAACCAAATTAACCAATTTGAAAGTCAAAAATTTTGCTAAAACCAAAAGTATCAAGCTACTAACCTCAGAACCCTACCACTCACAGCACAATGGACGAGCAGAAAGAGCAAATACGACAATTATTGAATCATCTTGCGCTACGTTCTCTTCATTGTGGCTCCCTAAAAATTATTGGCACATCTTAACAAGAAGTTGTTGCTTTATGCTGAATCAAATCCCAAGAGAAGTTAAACACCTATCTCCCTGGGAACTCATGTTTGGTAAGAGTCTCCCTGCTAACTACCTGAAACCCGTAGGTTCTGCTGTAATATACCTTGCAAATTGCGCCCAGAAAGGTAGAAAATTTGACGAAAAAGAACTGGAGGGCATCCTTATTGGCTTCAATCCCACCTTCCACTCATACCTCATCCTCAACTCTCTTGGCGGTATTGTAGAAACTAAACATGTCAGATTTCTCAAGTCTCAATTCAATGAATTCCCTCTCCTCAAATCCCAGGGCCTAGACATCTTTTTGCAGTCCAATATAAACTCCAATGACTCTGACTTCTCCTCAAAGGATAAGCAGTATCTGGCCAGGGAAAATGATCCAGACTCATCAGATTCAAATTTGGACCCCAAAGATACAGAGCGTCCCGCATCTCCCTCTCCTCCTCCTGAAATCCCTCCTAGTGCACCAAAACCAAACACCTCCAATCCCAATACCCGGCCCAGACGAGAGACTCAAAAGCCCCAGAGGTATGGTTTCCATCATTACTACAAACCACCATCCTACCAAGCAGCTTGTAAATGCCCGGAATGGCCAAAGTGGAAGACTGCTTCAGAAGAGGAATTGAATTCCATCGAATCTCAGGAAGTTTGGGAGGACTATCACGATAGACCAAATAATGTCCTTAACACAACGTGGGTATTCAAGGTCAAAGAAAACTGCCACGGTGAACCCGTCAAGTACAAGGCTAGGTTGTGCGTCCAGGGCTTCAATCAGATCCATGGGGTGGACTTTGAGGAAACCTTGGCACCCACCGGTAAACTCGGCTCACTACGACTCGCTCTCCTCTATGGTCTGAAAAATAAGATGACATTCACCCAGTTTGATGTGAAAGGGGCGTTTCTCCATGCCCCCTTGAATGAAACGGTGATAATCAAAACTCCCAAAGGGTCACACAGAAAGGCACCCTACCTGAAACTAAAGAAATCACTATATGGTCTCCGACAGTCTCCCAAGAACTGGTACAAAACACTGACAACTTGGATCAAATCTCAAGGATTCCACGAGTCAACAAGCAATCCTTTCCTATACCTCAACGCTGATGCTCAAGAAATCCTATACTTCCATGTCGATGATCTTATTCATGTTGGAAGGTCAAACTTATTTGCTGACGAGTTCTTGGACAGATTTCCTAATTCCTCGTTCCATCCACCAAACACAATCCTTGGTATGCTCATGGAGTTTGAAGGAGAAACTATCCTCCTGAGTCAACCAAAACACATAGACCGGGGATTGGAAGAATTAGGACTTATTGATTGTAAGGATACAAACTTGCCGCTAACTCAGAATTTACATCTTGAACCCGCAACAGACAAGGACCACGCTGAATTCTGCCAATTAAATATCAACTATTGCTCCGCCGTAGGAATCCTCAACCACTTATCTCAATACACTTGTCCTGATATCTCCTTTGCCGTATCTAGCCTTGCAAGGTACAACACCAAGCCCGGCATGACTCACCGGAGAGAAGTGCAAAAAGTATGGAAATACCTGAAAACTTCTAAACAGCTCAAATTGATTATCAAATTTGATCCTTCCCAAAAGGTGATCTCCAGTTACAGTCACGCCACTTGGGGTGACAATCCAATCTTTTGAAAATCTCAAACCGGATATGTCATTTTCCATTATGGCAGCCCCATTGTTTGGAATTCATCAAGACAACGGAACATCACCTACTCTTCAACAGAATCTGAGTTGAATGCACTCCTTGACTGTTATTTGGAATTAAAATGGATCGTGCATCTTGTCAGTGAAATGTACTGCGTCTCCAACTTAAAGCCGCTGATCCACATAGATGATAAAGGCTTGGAGGATAAAATAAAGAAATTTGGCTCACACTCTAAATCACGCCACATCAACATCAAAAAAAAAGGACTACGAGAAGACTTCAATCTCTCAATGTTTGACCTCATTCTGATCTCAACAGAAGAAATGATCGCCAACTCACTCACCAAAGCCACGTCTATCAATTCCATTAAACGCTTACAGAACAAGGTCTTTGCAGAGTCCTCTCACAGATCCTCCCCAGCTGCTCCGCTTACCAGTCACGAGGGGTGTTGAGATTCCCATCCTTCCAATTCACACGCTCTCTTCCTCCCCCGCGCAATCACCTCCTCTCCCGCGCCCTGTCAATCTACCGGGGACCGTTCCCAATTACTGTACTGTCTCCGGCTCTGGTTTTTTTTCTTGGATGGCGGGTTTTCTGTTTCTGGCTCATCTATCTTTTCTGTCATTATTTTTCTATCTGTTCTGTTCTCTTCCCATTTTCTTCTTCCTCCGCCTTTTCATCCTTTCTTCATCTTAGCTCCTGCCTTCCAAATTCTTGACTAAGTTCAAAGCTCATCTTTTGACCTCTTCAACCAGTTAACGCTCGAGTCCCCAGGATCACCTACTGCAAACTACGCCATCACCCTCTTACTCTATCTGTTGGCTTCAGGTGTAGGACTTCCCTTTACTCGTCTTCTGTTCTTCTGTCCTCACTCTTCTTCTTCTATTCTGTTTTCTTTCTTAATTCTGTTTCTCATGATACATGTCTCTCCTAGTCCGCTGGTTTTAAGCCATAAAGAAATTCAGACTATCTTATAAAGACTACCCATCAAGGGCAAAGATGTTGTTAAGCTGTCCTGGAAAGGATCTTCTGTTACTCTCAGTAACTGCCTTTACATTCCCAATCTTGTGGTAGATCTTATTAGCCCCGGAGAACTGATCTCTTCAAAGAATTGTACTCTCTCTTCCTCTAAGAATCAATTCTCTCTTTTTTCCAAATCTAAACTGGCTTTTTCTGGATTCATTCAAGAGAATCTATTTGTTCATAACCCTCCTTCTTGAATTGGCAATAATGCTAAATTATGCCACCTCTTACTCAAGGATCTGGATCTGAATCAAATTAAATCCCTGCATCAATCCTTTGGACATGCTAGCGCTTTCCGTCTCAAGAATCTCTTTCCATCTTTATCCTCCAAAAATCTCTCCAAATTTCAATGCAAAGACTGTGTCTTTTCCAAATTATCAAAAACCCCATTTAAAATTATGTCAATGTCATCTTCAAGAACCTTCAAACGGCTCCATGTAGACTTGATAGGTCCCATCACTCCCTCTTCTTGAAATTATATGAATTATATCATGACGGTCATTGATAACTTTTCTGGATACATTGCAGCAATCCCTCTTCAATACAATTCCGACGCCTGCCTTCAACTAAAAATTATATTAAACCATGAGAAGCAAAAACAAGATTGTTTTCCTGCTACCATTTGCACTGACGGAGGGGGTGAATTCACGTTGTCCAAACTCAAGGATTTCTTCAAAATCAACTTTATTCAACACTTAATCTCCAAACCGTATTATCACAAACACAACAGCAAGGTGGAAAGAGCCAATTGTAGGCTAACTGAATCAATGAGAGCTATTCTAAAAAGCTCTAAGCTTCCTCTCAATCTTTGGGCGGAAGTTGCTAAATCCGCCAGTCTTTCTTTAAATTGAATTCCTAAATCTCCCCATTCTCTGTCTCCTTACCACTTCTTTACCAAAAAATCTCTTCCTACCAGATACTTTCACCCTATAGGGTCCAAGGTAGTTTATCTTGACTGTAAAATCAATTGCGGCAAAAAATTCAAGGATTGTGGACTTCCAGGTACCCTTGTGGGTTACAACCCAAATTTTTTGTCATATTGGATTTTAAAACCTGACAACTCTATAATTTCCCCCAAACACGTTCAATTTCTCAAGATTGAAAATCTCTCCCAGATTTCCTCTGACTCCAATATCTCTAAAGATTGCTTGCAAATTAAGATGGAAGACAACCTTCCTGATGTCCCTTCAACCCTGTCTTCTCCTATTCTACCTCTTAACAATATCCATTCTGAATCCCCTTCCAATGATTATGTTCCTTCTCCAGTCCTCTCCCCCAAATCCCTTAACAATCCTCTCTCTGATTCAAAGTCCAATCCTTCTGAAGAACATGCTGAACAGCTTGTTCCCAGTTAAGCTCTTTGTGATAAATAAAGTTTAAATCCCCCTCAGTGTTACAGTTACCATCACTATTATGTACCCAGAACATACAAACAAGCCAGAAGATGTCATGACAGTTTAAAATGGGAAGACTCCATGGATGTCAAACTTAATGGCATAGAATCTCTTGGCGTATGGAAAGATTATGAGGGTCCCAAACTCATTAATCCTCTCAATACAACGTGGGTATATTGCCTTAAGGACAAATGCCACAGTGATCTTTTAGTCTATAAAAGTAGATTATGCGTTCAAGGATTCAATCAAATCTACGGCCTAGACTTTCAAGACACTTTTTCTCCCACTGGAAAGGCCGCCTCTCTTTGTATTGCTCTTCTTTTTGGTTTGTTTCATTCTCTTCCTATCTCTCAATTTTATGTGAAGAGTGCCTTTCTTCATGCCCCGTTATCCAAGAAAGTCATCATCGAGAAAACCAAAGGTTCAAACAGAAAATCCAATTTCCTTATTCTGCAAAAATCTCTCTACGGCTTGAAGCAAGCGCCTGCTAATTGGTTCCATACTCTTACTTCTTGGATTTGAGAGCAAGGATTCCATGAATCAATTTCTGACCCTTGTTTATACATCCACTCAGATTCAAACTCTGTTCTTTTCTTTGACGTTGACAATCTTATCCTTTTTGGTACTGGGGATAACCTCAAGGACAAGTTTCTCAAACAATTTCCTAATTCCAGTCACCACGAACAGAACACTATTTTGGGAATGAAGTATGAACGTTTGGGTGATAAAATTCTACTATCACAACCTCAACACATCAAACATGGACTAGAGGAGCTAAACATGATTGATTGCAAACCAGCCTCAATTCCTCTCACTGGTAACATCAATCTGACTCGAGCCAGCAACAAAGAACACAAAGAATTCAAGGCTTTAAAAATCAATTACCGCTCTGCCATTTTCCTTATTAACTACATTGCCTGCTTAACTCGCCCCAATCTCAGCTTTGCCATTTCTAGTCTCGCAAGGTTTTGTGAAAAACCTGGTATTCGTCACTGGAGAGAAGTTAAAAGATGCTGGAAATATTTAAAGGCCACAAAAGATCTCAAACTCACTCTGCAAGTTCACCACACCAACACTCAAATTCAATGCTACAGTGACGCCACCTGGAGCAATGACTTGGAAACTAGGAAATCTTGATCAGTTCATCTTTCTCTTCTCTTTAACTCTCTCATCTCTTGGAGCAGATATGGGAAACGTAACCTCACTAACTCAACAACAGAAGCTGAACTGAATCCTCTTGTAGACTCCTTTCTGGAAGCAATCTGGATGAGAGGACTTGTGGCTGAACTCTGGAAATCAAAAATCATTCCAAGTCAACACTTCATAGACAACAAAGGTCTCAATGACAAGCTCAAGAAATTTGGATGCAATTCTAAAACTCATCACATTGATATAAAGACTCAAGCTCTCCAAGAAGAACTTAAGCTTGGAAATCTTGCTATTAATTTAATTTCTTCTACAAATATGAAGGCCAATGGTCTCACCAAAGCTCTTCCACTCTGTTCTCTTATCTCTCTCTTGCAGTTAATAAAACCTTCCTTTTCTACTCTGACATCAGTCTTAAAAGTCACAGGGGGTGTCAAATAAATCACTCTCTTTCTGCTTTTCTTTTTTTTCTATTTTTCTTTTCCTTTTTCTCTTTCTTTTTCTTGTCTCTTTTACTATCTCAGTCATTTTTACGCGTCTTTGATTACTTCCACAAGTTTACCTTTGCATGTCACACTCATTTTTCCCAACTCACTCTCTTTCTCTTTCTTCTTCTTCTTATTCTTTCTTCTCATTCCTCATTCTTCTTTAACTATCACTCAAATTCTTGTAACTCATCAAACCCAAATTCTGAACCTATCATCTTGTCAAGTTCTGACTGGTAAGACTTGTGATTGTTGTCACCTCTTTCTTATAAATGAAGTCTAATGCTCTATCTTAATCTCTTTCAAAGTCTTTTATCACCGTCACTCCATTTTTTTTATCTATCTACACTTAACTCTATCACTTGAAGAACTTGGCAAATCCTCAATCTCTTCCAGTTTCTCAATCCCTCTTTGTTCATAATTCATTCAATCTTTTCACAGTAATTGAACAAGTGAATGGTATCATATAGAATAATGGCATTGGAAAAGGATTGGTGTAGGGGATTTGGAACCATAAAGTAAGGGGAGGATGACGTTCTTTTATGTGATGACTTTTGGAAGTAAAGAATTTTTTGTTTGAATGAAAATGTGGGGAAAGCATTTTTGAAAGTAAAAAGTTAAAATAAACTCAAGAATTCTCTATTGCAACACTGCTACTTAATCCCCCAAAACATAAATATCACCATCCTATGTATAAAGGGCAGAAGCTCCATCTCCTCTCTGCCATAAGCTTCCATTAACTCTTTCAAAATTCTTAAGCATCATTCATTAAACATACGGAGATTATCTAGAATCATCCTGTCTGCAGGAATGAATCTTCAAATCCCCAATTCAAACCTGCTATCCAACTTGCTGTTTCTCTTTGGTGGTTTGGATCCAATGCTAATAGTTCTGTTTTCATTGATTGGAAAATCTTTTTTTATTGGATATGGAATAGTGAACTTTAAAACCCAATGTGTTATCCCTTCTGTCCTAGAATTTTATTTCTCTCTTCTATGCTGGCCAACAAAGGAAGAGTGCATCAAGATCTCACAGGTAATGTGGACTGAAGTTTTTCAAGGTTGTATTGAATTTTTTGATGGAACCACCATCCCTTTGTGTAAAAAACCAAAGTATGATGGAAAACACTAATTTGATTGCAAGAATATTCAATCCAATCTCTTAATAGAAATTATTTTTTACACAAAACTGACCAAAAATGCTTCCTTTGTTCATATAGATACTCCATGGCTGTTCAACTTGTTTTCAACAACAAAAATTTCATTTCCCCCCATGCTGGTCTTCCAGGTTCCTGTCATGTTTCCTATGTCTTCATCCAGATGCAGATTTCTCAGCATCCTCATAGCCACTTTGTTGAATACCAATACCTTCTGCCTGACTCTGCTTATGCCAGTGGTAAATGTGTGGTTCCAGCATACCACAATTTTTTGTCCAGCCAAAACTGATTTCAACTATTATCTTTCCCAATAAAAAGTTTAGATCAAGCATGCCATAGGAGTTCTGAAAGGAAGATAGGCCAGCTTAACAGAGATGCAAAGTCAGCTCCAAATCCCCAAGACTTGAAGGTACTCATCAACTAGATCTTCTACTGCCCTATTCTCCATATCATATTGGCCAACATCAAAGATGAATTGAATGAAATCTTTGAAGAGGATGTGCCTTATACTCCTAAAATCATTCCATTCTTGTCTCATAAATCCTCCTTTGCAATGAGAGATAAAATTCTACCTCTCAAAATTCCTCAGTTTGAATGATGATGGTCTGATTCCAGACTTTGGAAGGAGACAAACACACAAGTATCTATCTTTTTTTTCTTTTTTTTCATACCACACTGACTTACTTGATCTTTTCAGTCACCCAAAAGTGGACCCCAGTCACCCCCACCACTGCGATCCTCATCTTCCTCTCCCAGTCATCAGAATTAACCACTCACCCTCTGCCTCCTCTCTCACTCATTGGACTCAATTACTCACCATTGTCCTCCTCCTCCCCTGCAACAACAACCTCACCACACCCACCAGCCCACCATCACTGTCTCTGTCTCCAGGTCAGGCCCCTTAGGTCAACTCCATTTTTGATTTACTTGCTGACACCCCCCCCCCTTTCATCTACCATCTATGTTTCCAGCCCACACAGTTATGCCCTCCCCCCTCCCTTTCAATCCGTCCACCCTTTTAGTGCTTGTGCTAACCACTGCCCTTTCTTCCTCTGTTGTTGGCCAACTGCACCTCCCACTTTGACTCCTCCCTCCTTGGCCCACCACAACCCCCCATGGCACCCACTTCAACCAATTGACAGGCCAACCACCCCCATCCCCCCTTGACCTACCAACCACCCCCCTTCAACAAATCAACCAGCCCATCAAATGCCCCACCCCCCATTGACTGATAAACCAAAAATGGATGCCCCCCCCCACCCTTGAACAACCAACCAAGCCCCCCCCCCCCCCTCATCCTTGACCAAGCAACTTGGCCCCCCCCATCCTCAACCAAACATGCCTGACCATGTCAGCCTCCTGGATTCAAAGACCCTTGCTATCCTTTACCTACCAGAGGTGATAGAATTAAAAATAAATATATTATTTAATAAATGCAGCAAAAATCCGTAAAATATTTGGATTAAGCTTATTGCAAGGTTAAGTGGTTTGGTTATGGTTTATTGTTTTAAATCATTGTGAATGAATTGATTATTAAATATTTTTATAGAGGGGCCACAATTGAATTGGGGATCTTTAACACCTCTCTTCAGGGATTTCAGTATGAAAAAATGTAGTCCTGGTTACTTTGGGCTCTTTAGTTTAAAGGATATTTTACCCAAAGATAATATGTATATAAAATACACGGTGGAGTGGCAGGGCCTTGTAACCAAGCTTCCACGACAGAGAAAGGATAGTTAAACTCACTGGTATATCATTAAATCCTTTGCGTATCTGTTTGAGACGTGCACTGATGGGTTAAACCTGTATACTGGGGTTAGAAGGTTGTTCAGCAGATTTAATTGATAAAAAAGAGGTTGAGGATGGATATTATTGATCAGACTTAGCCATAAATCACTTACTTATCTCTTATAAGTTCTTGATTACCTTGGCACGGTTTCTGGACATAAATATAACTGGGTCTCTGCCCATCAATATCCTCAAAAGAGCTCTTTATTTATAGCTTTTGGAGTCCCAACATTGTCTTTCTGAGGGGTACAGGGGCTCAAAGGGACAGACACTAAGGCTAGCAGGGTAACCAGGGGTAGCTTGTCACGTGTTCTTGGTGCTACAGCACGGGCAGAATCTAATTCCTCAGGGTATGGGAATCATTCTACTTTATAATAGATATTATGACGTGTGAATAACACTAATCTGTCCCATTTATGTATTATTTAATTAATTATCCTTAGTAAATGTTCCCAGTAATTTAATAATTATATAAATAGACATTTCCACGGACATCCTGATGTCAGGTGAGTTCTCATTATGTATTATAGAACTGGAGTAAAAGTCATGATATTGATTCTACTCCTTATTTTCGAGTTCCAGTTGATTTACTAAAATAATTACTTAAAAATATAGGTCAAGGGAATTTGTGTAATATCTTTACATCCTTAGTTTTCTTAGTATGTCAAAAAAATTTTGATGTCTAGAAATTTTCATAAAAGTATATTAAAGTATTTTAATATATTTTTAGAAGTTGTCATTGTCTTATTTTTGACATTCTTGGTACTTTGAATTATATTTAATAAAAAATACGTGTAAGGATTATTTAAGTATTTTTATATAATATTATGTATTTTTAGACTATCTACTATCCACGGGAACATTTATTACATATGTAGAATGTTCCCGTGTGGGTTGTAGCATGTTTACGCGGTACCTAAGCCTCTCAGGCCACCTGTCACTCTGTCAACCTGTAGTCCCACGGCTGCGTACTTGTCAGAGGCCCGGGGCTGCATACACGGCTTTGACAGAGTGACAGTGCTGTAGCTCAGCCGCGCGCGGGTGTATTGGCTGCTGCGGCTGCGTGCGGGAATTGTGACAGAACACATTTCCGTCTGTAACTCCTAAAATATACACCACACCTCAATTCTGACTGAATTTTTGGTGTGAAACCTATACGTGACAATGTGTGTCAAATATTTAATTGACCAAAAGCTCAATAGTGGAGCCGTAGTATTTTGGTCTTTCTTTCCTTAATTATTTAAAAGTATATGGAGTTGGATTTCAAGGGTGGGTTCAGTGAGTGACCCTACCCAATATTGGGTGGAATATTCATTTCTGTAATAATATTCATGGTTTTCATACTCCTTCTGAGGTTAATTTTATTACTATGATTTTTATGTTATTTTTGTTACTTTTGCAGCTTGCTTTGCAATAGCAGCAAGCTGACAGACCAACACTGACCAAAAAAACAACCAGGTCTGGCCAATAATGCTCCCCCCCTTCTTCCTCATCCAAAAAAAGGGCACCATCCTTACCACTATCATCCTCACCATCCTCCCCAAGGCCTATTAGTGATGTGGTGAAGCCTGGAACAAAAAAATGGTGAGTGACATTTTCCCAATTTCTTCCTTGGATCTCCCCCCCCCCTTTCTCTACCCTATGGTGTCTGTAAACTGGATTATGCAATCAGGATCACATCCATTGGGGGAGTGATTCAGTCCAATCCTTGGATTTTACACCCTCCCTTATTCAAGCCTTATTTTTGTAATTTTTTTGGGTCTCATTGGTGAATCTGTTACTATTGGTGTAAGGAGAACAAGAGCTTAAAGAGGCAAATAAATAATTGGAGGCATGTTAATGTTCTGGGGCAAAGCATTTACCACTCCATTAGGTTTGTCTGCATCACAGCAAGTAGGCAAGCTGATTGAAACCCAACAGAGATCAACATCACTGAATACACCCTGAAGTTGTACACCCAGGTCAAAATGGGAAGTGCCATCATTCACCCAATCAAAAAACCTTCTCCCTGTCTTGTTGAGTGTTTCCCTTTCTCTGGAATGTCTTCTGAGGATAAAATTGGATGGAAAAGTTTTGCTTGCAATCTACTCCACTGCACTGCTTGCCTTCAACCTGTGAAAACAAACAAGGCTCTATTTTATAGATTGATGTTGGCTGGTGGATGGATAACATCAAGCAACCAAGAAGCCTTTGGACAATATGGTTCAGCCACAAAACTCTGCAAGGCTATGAGAAAGATTTGATTCCAGCCTCAAGCAAAAAAGACAAAATCATTTTGGCTGGAGAGTGGCTTTTGAAAACACTGAGAGAATTTTCTCCAGCAATTTCTGAGGAGTGTCAGAGTGAAATCATTACAAATAAAATTTCTTCCATGAAGCATATGGAGTATGATGAAGAATACAGGAGCTCTGGTCTTTCTTCTTTCTTAACCTTGAACCTTTATTATTTTCAAACCCTCCCCCATCAATATTCTGATTTTAATTCCTGTACTTTGGTGGGATGTATTCCCATCTTCAATCCCATGAGCATAGCAGATGAAATTAAAACTGATATTATGGCTGATTATAATTTCAACATGATTGGAGGGCAGCTTAAATTTATGGATTATCAGGTATTTCTTGATTTTACTAAATTTTCAGGGGTTACATTGGCTTTTTTCAAATCCAAGTATTTTACTCATCAAAATTGTGGAGGATTATCACTATCCACAAAGCATACACAAATGGGCTTTCGTTTTCAAATATCCAAAAAGATGGCACTAGCATTCAATAAATATCTTTATGGAAATTCAAAATTCTCAAACATTGGTGGATATGAAGAACATATAAAAAATTCTTGTAAAGAATTTAATTTGGATTTTTTTGTGAATGCATAGAAATATATTCAAACATATTGTGAGCCAAACAGCTGATCAATCTTTTCAATTTCTGTCATTTGTTTTCCACTACTTACACAGATAATTTCCAATGACAACCTGTCATTTTTCTCTGATTTAGAGTGATCTTTGTCCTTTTCCTCTTTCTGAAAATCCAATGCATCCTTTTTTTTATTCCTTTCAGAATCAATCTTTTTCTGTTGGGTTGCTACCAATGCCTCTATTTGTTTCTCCTGAGCTGTAAGCTCTGATCTCTATTTTTTCTCTTCAATTTACAGATTATTCTCCCACTTCTCCTTCTCCAAGTCAATTTTCTTGCTTTTAACAAGATTTTTCACTGTTTTTCAAAGTTAATAAATCAATTCATTTTGAATTTTTGAGAAGATTTAGAAATACAATTTATTTTCCTTACTTGAATCTTGCTTCTTGATTATTTCTTCAAAGCCTCCACAGCTAGAAGTGCGTCTCCTCTTTTGATTACTTTTTGGGCTGATTTTTCTTGAATTGGAGGCCTTGGGCCTTCCCTTGGCAGAGGTTGATGGAAGCTCACTGTCTTGAATCAGATTGGAAGATTATGTAGGAGGCCCCATTGGCTTAAGCTTTCTGTTATTTTCACAAAGATAATGAGGCTTTTCACATGAAATCAATTAACAATAATTATTCAATAAAAGAAAAACCATACTTACCTGAGGTGAGGTATGTTTGGATTGTGAATTTGGAAAGTCTTACCCCAAGTTGGTGGTATTTTTGAGTTCATCCATGTAAGAGGTGATAGATCCAGAAAAGTGTTTGAGATTCTTGTGGACTTTATTGGGGCTTATTGAGCTTTAATTTTGGAAAAATCATTCTTGGCAGCTGATTCTGTCTCTGATGGTGGCCAATCGTATGTTTCCTTGTCATTTTTTCCACCAAGCTGAGTATCTTTTAGAAGTTACTCCATATCATTTGATTTGCAGTTTGAGCATTGAACTCACCCGGAGGGGTGATATTTTCTTTTGTACCAGATATTTCATCCATGTAGTTGTAGAAATTGTAGATTGAATCCAATTTCTCAAGCACCAATTTCATCCCCTTTGATTTATTTTCATCAGCTACGCCAAACCCAGTTGAGATGGACATGGAGTGGGCTTTTGTGTACTTTGACTGGTAGTTCTTGAATTTCTCCCTCATTTGCTTTGAAGACAATTCTAGAATAACTTTTGTTTTTTTCTTGAGCTCATTGGCCATCAGGAGATAACCATTTACCTTTGAAGAAAGAGGTCAACCAACTCATGCTCTTTGTTGGACCCAGAGCAAGCAGCATGGTTTTATGCAAGGTTGAGCCAGTTGACCAGGGTTAGGTGATTTTCTTGCTTGAGTTGGAAAAATGATTGGGAAGCTGAGGGAGGAGGATGTTTTTTTTGTTTAATTTTTTTGGGATGTTTGTTTGGGTAGTTAGTATTTTCTTTTGGATTTCTGAGGGGCCATTTTGATGGGGTGAGGTTTCAGAGGATATTGTGATGAGCAGTTAAGATGATGAGATTTCCAAGGAGGTTGCAGTTTGATGGTAGTGGGAAGCAAGGATGAGATTTCCAAGGATGTCAGAGTTGGATGGAAGTGGGAAGCTAGGGATGGATGGTTTGGTGCAGGGTATGGTTAATGCTGTGGGTACCTTTATATACATTACTTGAAAAAACTCACTTATTTCATGTTAAACTTGACACATCTGATCTGAAATATGTGTGTTTTTTTTATTTTTAATAGAGGGATTTGAAATAAAAAATTTGGGTTGAAACCTACCATCAAAAAATGGCAGGTTTGGCTGACTTTGATGCACCCTATTTTGTCATTGTGAAATATGTGGTTCTTTTTCATCTGTTGTCCTTTTTTTGATGTTTTTTTGTTGTTACATTTTTTGTACTTGTTGAATGTGTTCACACTTTAGTTGTGTGATAGTATAAAACAAACCTTTCATAAATACAAATTTCAGTTGAAGATTATGAAAAACAAAATCAAACAGCCCTTACCTATGTACATACATCAGTTTTTGTTTGAGTTTTTTTCTTTGAAAAAAAAAGCAGACAGAACTGGAGGCAAGAGATGAAGAAAACAAATTTTTAAATGGTTGGAAACCCAAGTACATTTTCAATAGGTGGGTGGTAGGAATATTTTTCAATTTTTTTATATTTATATATTATTATTTTTAAATATTTATTCATTTTTTGTTATTTTACATTGGCTTCAATGGTGTTTGATGGTTTTTTCCTGTTTTTCATCATTTCTGTAATTTTTTCCTTCTCATTCTGCTAATGAATGATTCTTTTTTACCTTCATCATTTCTGCCTTTTATTGAAAAGAAACCAGTTTTTGAATTTTTTTTTTACTTTTTTCTTACTTCAATATGTTAATAGTTATTTTTTTCTGATTAGGGTGTATCAAAGTTAGCAAATTTGTCATTATTAACCTGCCATTCTTTCTGACCAAACTTGAGATTTTTAATGGCAGATTCCTGAAATACACATACCCCCTAACTGGTGTGTTTCAAGATGGTGTGCTTCATGGAAATGGTGGTTTTCAAACATCAAACCTGCCATTATCATCCATCCACCATCCATCATATGCAAAACACCCATCCACACCTCCACATGAGCAAATCCATACATCTCTCAGTTGGAATCTCTCCAACTTCAAAAAATTCATCCTTTCTCATCATCATCTCTCACCATCATCCTAAACCTTTAACCACAGCTTGAACTCCCCCATCCCCTTGATTCAATCCAACCACTCTAATCAATCTGGTTGATCCTAATTCATCTATAAGTTTGATTCCTGCCTCCCTTCCTCCTTGGTTCCTCATCTCACCCTTTGCATCATCTCTCCCTCCCGCGACCAGTCAATCATCATCCTCTCAAGCATTTCAAGGATGTCTGGCATTCCAATCTACCCTACAACAATCATTGACACCATCTCAGATTGGCCACCTCAATCTGGGTGATCAAACACATCATCACAAAGTTAAACATGATAGTAAATTTTCTCAGTATTCCCATAATCACCCAAAATTTTCCTACAATGAGGATAAACCCTAAGCTAATGTAAGGTAGCTTCTCATCACATCTGGCTCCCCTTTTTTTGCATATCTGATCCCGCCATTGATTGGCTTATATACTCACTGACTTGAATTTAGATCCAATTGCCTAGATTCATTCCAAGATCTGAAATTTCCCCCTACTTACTATTACTGACCCTTCTCATGCTTTTTTGTATAGTAGAAGGACTCACTGAGCTAGAAAAATCCCATTTGTTCAACAAAACTTGATGCTTGAATGAAAACTTTAGCGTTGAAATGAGTTGTGAATCTAAGACAATCAGTCCTGAGACCTCCTTAGAGATTGCTGCAAGTATCCTTGGAAGGCCAGTCCCATCAGTTTCCAATTAGATTTAGAAAGTTTTAGAGAGAATGAAATCTCTATTTGAGTTTTTTTCCCTGGAAGTAGAAGTTTTTTCACTCAATCAGATACTTGAAAACATGACTCAACCCAGAGTCTCCACCCGCAAAGTAGCTGTTCAAACCAATCCCATCAATTTTGGTGGTGGAGCTTCTAACCTCCATGCTGTAATCCAACCTCTGTTTATCATTTTGAAGACTAGTAAATGTAGGTTAGGTGAGAACCTCAAGAGGTTGAATCAAAGAAATGAGAGGATCAAGTTGATCTCCTCCAAGGAGAATTTACCCCTAAGCCCAGCTTGGAACTCCTTTCACTCCAAATGAAGATTTGTGATTGCCTCTTGAGTTATTCTGACCCATCTTCAAGATGGGGGGAACAATGATTCACAGGCCAATGAGGCTCCTAGAAAATTGTGTGGGACATAACCATCCTCTAATTCAGAGTCTACCAATTGGTTTATGTCTAAGGGACAAGCACTCAATGATGAAGTCAAGGATCTTGATTGAGTGCAATATAAAACTTTAATGTTTCATTTGATTCATATCTCACATCTCTCTAGGAGTCCAATCAGAAGTTTGAAAAACTGGGAATCATCTCATCCAACTCAGGAAAGTTTCCCAAGGGAAAAAAAACACTTACAATTGGTTGCTCCACACCAATTGCAGATAATCAAAAGCTTGTTGGTCAATAAGGAGTTCCTAAGCTTGGAGGTCACCCGTCTGACCAGTTTGTTAAAACTCTTGTCCCGTGATCATAACTAGCTCAAAAAAAGGATTTACCAGGCCATATAAGCCTTTGAAAAGTCTAAGCCCCTCAGTGATCTCAAATTGAGAAAACTGATCCGCAAGACCTGTCAATCTTCAAAATTTAACAGTTTATACCCATCCTTCTCCTCTGTTTGTGAGTCCCCTAAAACCAGTTCTCCATGGAAATGAACACAAAAGGCTGACTGAATCCTATCCATCCATCTATCTTGACACAATGAATCCCCTGCCCCACCTACTCCCTTCCAAAACAAAAAAAACACAATCATCATCCTTTGATGAATCAATCAATTGATTATCATCCTCAAGCAATGACTCTCAGAAATTTCAGTGAAGGAAACCAAATTATTCATGAGATTGAGTTGGGTATCAAAGCTTTGTTGTTCCAAAACCTAACCTATAGGAATCAGACTCAATTTTCTACCATAATTACAGCCCCAATCATCAAAAGGACCTTAAAAATGGATTTAAAACCTAGAATAACCCCTAGTCACTCAGCCAAAGTACCCCGCTATCTCTCATGGTTTAGAAGATACAGCTCAAATAAGCCCTGGCTTACCCATACGCCTACCAGGTGTCACAGAACAGTGAAAGTTCATGGACATAGCCTGGAAGCCTTCAAGTACATACCAAATACAGTAAAACCATACATCACCCAAAAAACCTGCAGCAGTATACATAATTAATATACACAAGACCCTGCATGCAGCACCAAACAAACCTGCAGAAGTATTTATAATTAACATATGCAAGACCCTGCACTCAGCACCAAAAAAACAGCTGTATACATAAGAAATATATGCAAGGCACTGCATGAAGAGCCACGAAAATGACCAACTACCACTATACAGAAGTAATCTATGCAGGGGGCACCTGTATCAAGTTAGCACAGCAATACATGCAAGGGTGTAAATGCATGTAGATCCTAGAAAGAATCCTCCCCTGACCAGCCAAAATGCCTCATGAACTGTATTCACGGTACTAGGTAGACCCTCAGGGGCAGCTCTGGGGGCAGGATTTCCTATAAATAGAGGGCCTCTCTCCCCCATCCAGCTGCCGCCAGGTCCTCCCATCCTCTCCTCCAGGGATCACCATGCCTCCTAACCACCCTTTACCCATACTTTGACCATCCTCCACCATTATCCCATAATCCATACTGGGACCATCACCAATCCCATATCGCATACCATCACCATCACCATCACAATCACAATCAATCATCACCACCATTACCCTTGGCCATCCATCATCATTACCCCATAATTATGACCATGATCCAACCTAATAACCCATCCCTTTTACCATCCACCACCACCATTATTCACCCAATACCCCATACCCTTGAACATCACCACCATGTCCCCATAACTTGAAAACCATCATCATCAACCACCACCAAAAATAAATCATCATCATCCATCATCATCATCACCTCCCTTGACCATCATCAATGATCATCATCATCATCATCAATCATTGCCATCCATCATCATTATGATCCACCTGCATCATGATCACCTACATTGATCATCATCATCAATCATCATCATCACCTACCTTGACCATCATCAATCATCATCATCATTGCCTGTCTTTGATCATCACCATCCAGACTCATCCACACTATCACCATCACCCATCCATACTGTCATCACCAACCATTCATGCTATCACCATCCACCTCCATCACCATCAGTTATCAACTATAGGCTTAACCACTTCAACCTCATTGTTCAATCTTCACCTGTATCATCAAATGAGTATCAATTAGTAAACAATGAAAATAAATAAATAAACATATATAAAGGATAAAACTAGAGAAAGGATTATTCCCTTACTCAGCTTCATTGATCCAATTCACCTATCTGTTCCACCATTTTGTCCTTATCAAGCTTGAAAAATTTGATCCTAGGTCTGATAGAGACTACTATAGTAGCAGCTCTATCTGAAAATCAGCCACAAATCTCTTTTCTTTTATTGTTGTAAGACTACTATATTACTTAGAGGGGCAGGAAATTCAAAACCACCCTTAGTATTCCTCTATCTTATCAAAAGTTGTAGTCTTAAATTCCCCCTCAAGTGACTGCCAGCAAGCTATTTGCTAAACCTTACCCAATCCCAAAGAAGTCTCTACAATTCTCTTGCTTCCAATTTCTTTTTTTGATCCATCCTACCCACACATGCATCAATCATTATCAATAACCATGAAAAAACCAATCAATCAAAAAAAAACCCTACTACATAGCTTGACTCACTAACCCACGTTCTTATATTCATGCTCTTCATTACACAGCCAATTCAATCAATTTTTATATGTATGTAGATATAAATGAGTAATATATAGAATCCTTAGGTTTTATTGATTTGATTTGATTTGTTCAATAAATTGATCTCATTTTATTCACAGGCAGAGAAGTTTGAAAGGCACATTGAAAGTATGATTGAGTTAAAAAGGAGATGTATTTCAGCAAGGAGGGGGTAAAGAATAAAAGGGGAGATATGAATAAACACCTTAAAAAGGACCAGACAGCGTGGAGACTCACAGAAACAGAAGAAAGCACAGAAAGTGAGAATGGAAATAGATCAAGGTGGGAGTCTTGATGTTCAGCAAGGCATGAGAGTGAGCGTTGGGGGCAGCGGGTGGTTTGAAGGTGAGGTTAGCTGGAGTTTGATCTTGAGGGTAGCGTTGGTCAAAGTTTGATGTAGATGGTAGCATGGTGGATGAAGGTGATCCCCCTTCAGCCGTGGTCTTGCGGGAACTCAACCAGTTGGCCAGGAGGTGACTAGATTTGGAGTATTGACAGCGGTAGACTTTTGAGAAGGCGCGCGTGTGGGATGTGAGTATGACAAGACACAGCGCCAGTGGACAAAATGAAGAGATGAAAATACAAAATAGAATAAGAAATGAAATGAAAATAAGCTGAAGAAATAAATTGAGGAAATAATGTGAGCATGAGCTTGAGCATGAGCTTGAATCCCAACAGCCTCCCTTGCTCAGATTATTTGTCAATATTCAGAGCGTTGAATGCATTACAGAGAGCTTTTCAGGGAACCGGCTTTCTTAGAAAGTCTGCTAGATTCTTCTTTGAGGATATCTTCTGAAGCTTGATGGAATTCTTGAGGATTTTGTTGCAAACATAGTGAAAATGTATTTCCATATGCTTTGTGTGGAAGGTGGTGTGATTGGCTTGATTGAGCGCCAGCTTGATGCACCCCTCATTGTCCTTGTGGATGGTGGCTGGTTTAGCTGCTTTTCTTGGCAAAAACTTGCTCATGAGCGATTTCACCCATCTCAGCTCCTTGATAGCGTGGCCCAGAGCTTTGTACTTGGCCTCCATGGTTTATATTGATAAAGTGGGTTTGGCTTCTGCTCTTCCAAGTAATGACGCTTCCAAACCATTGAGTGACCAAGCCTGAGATTGATTTTTGGTTTGTTGGACAAGTTTCCCAGTCGGCATCAACATACACCTTGAGATTAGCTGATGAGGGGGAAGACTTGAA
Source organism: Puccinia polysora (assembly GCA_025617555.3). NCBI lineage: Eukaryota > Fungi > Basidiomycota > Pucciniomycetes > Pucciniales > Pucciniaceae > Puccinia > Puccinia polysora. The sequence goes on from CM062629.1 coordinate 43,116,821, forward strand.
GGGCAACCCACAATTGGGGCTGTGTTGAAGATATTGGAGGACGTGGAGAGCAGCTTGAAAGTGATGTAAGTTGGGCTTTACCAGGAACTGAGAAAGGTAATTAACCGCGAAGGTGATGTCTGGCCTTGTGCTGGTGCTGACGTGATTAAGTTCCCCAACAATCTTCCTATAGTTGGCGCCCGATTGGACAAACTCCTCATGATCTTCTTTGCTTGATGGGTACAACTTGCCATAAGGCTTGAAGGCCGTCAAGAAAAATTTGTGAGCAGGAAGGGAGTATTGCGCACAGACTTTCCAAATGTATGAGCCGTGAGATAGCTTGAAGCCGTCTGGAAGGTGCGTGACCTTCATTCCAAGTAGTAGAGAAGCTGGACCCAGATCCTTTATTTTGAACCTTGAGCTAAGTTGGCCAATGAATACGTCCAGCTGGTCACTGAAGATGGTGATGTCATTGACATGGACATAGAGGTAAGTTCTGTTCTTCCAGAATACGCATTGGTTGGCTTCGCTTCTGTGAAAGTCGCAGCTTATCAGCCAGTTGCTGAGGGTTTTATACCAGGCCAGAGGGACCTGTTTGAGGCCGTAGAGTACCTTTTTCAGCTTGAGATAATTGCTGTGAGCCACGCCTATATGTGGAGGCGGAGTTAGGTAGACTTCTTCACAAAGCGGGGCATTCAGGAAGGCAGCTTTGATGTCAACTTGGTGAAATTTAAGCTTTAGATGAGCGGCGAGAGAGATGAGCATTTGGAGCGAGGTCTTGTCCCCGGTGGGGGAAAAGGCTGAGGTGAAATTGAAGCCGTATTGCTGGTTGAAACCCTGGAAGCAAAGTCAGGCTTTGAATTCAATGATCCTATTTTGGTTGTCTTGTTTGGTTTGAAAGACCCAGACGCACTTAAGTCCCGACTTGCCATCAGGTAGAACGGCTTCTTCCCAGACTTGATAGTTGAGCAGATTCAACTCTTCATTTCTCATAGCTTTGATCCATTCTTCTTGGTACTTGGAGGCAAGAGCTTCCTGAACAGAGGTGGGATCCAAATATTTGTTGTCAACAATGAGATAGATGGAGGGGAGTCCAATTCTAGAGTTTGGATGCCAAGTATGAGGGATAATGTTAGCATGAGTAAGCCTGTTGTGCGAAGGTTTATGGATGGATGGGAGGATGTTGACAGAAGGATGATAAGGAGCAGGAGAGGGTTTGGAAGTGGGAGAAGTGCAAGCAGAGAGAGGCAAGGATGATGCAGGAGTGGAGGAAACAGTGGAGGAGGAGTTTGGTGAAGTATTGATTGGAAAAGAGGGGGGAGCGGTGGGAGTCAGTACAAGATGATCAGAGTTGTTAGAGGGAGAAAAGGGCTTGGACCCGGATGGAGAAGTAAATGAGAGTTCATCAAAGGACGAGTTGGCGGAGATGAAGATTCTGGAGGAATCCAGATCAAGAAGTCTAAATGACAAGAAGTCATTGACGTAACCAAGCAGGATGACTCTTTTGCTGGTGGGAAGGAGCTTGAATGTTTGGTTGGACTTGGGAATGACTGAGAAGGCGGCACACCCAAAAGGAGGTAGACAATTGAGATTGAAGGAGCGTTTGTACCAAGCTTTGTAGGGAATTAGGTTCCCATGGGATCTTGAAGGAAGGACGTTAAGGATGTGAGTGGCAGTGTTAACTGCCTCATCCCAGAACTTCAGAGGAAGATTGCTTTGATTTAACAAACAGCAAGCCTTCTCCAAAATAAGCCGGTTTGACCATTTGGCTAGGCCATTTTGTTGTGGGGTGTGAGGAGGTGAAAAGTGTTGAGCAATTTTTTTTTCGAGACAGAAGGAGTGTAGTTCGGAGGAAATGAATTTGCTGCCATTGTTGGAAATCAGGAGCTTCACAGTGTGAAAAGTTTGGCGTTTTGCTTGAGGGACAAAATCTTTGATGGCCAACAGAGAGTCACTCTTCTGCTTGAGGAGGGAAACAGATCAATAACCGGAGAATTGATCAGTTAAGGAAAGAAAGTAAAAGAAACCAGAGTTAGAGGTTATGGAGAAGGGTCCAACCACGTCAAGATTAAAAGCTTCAAGGGGTTTGGAGACTTTCTTGAATTTGTGGTTGAACGGAGTGGAGACTTGCTTGCAAGTCTTACAGATCTGACAGGCAGTAGTTGGTTCTTAAGAGCATAGGTTGAGAGTCTTGAGAGACTGGGAGCTTGCGTGACAAAGTCGCAAATGCCAGAGATTTTCAGGGGCTTTAAGGAGAAGAGTGGATGGACTGGAATGTAAGAATCTGGTACCGCACAGTTTGGTTAGTTTGCTGTTCATTGTTCCAACAAAATTGATCTTGTCCAGCTTTACTTCAAGACCTGAATATCCAACCTTAGAAAAGGTGACATTGGAGGAGTTTATTTGAGTGAGGGAAATGAGACATCAATTGATGGAAGGGATGAGCAGAACATCTTGCAAGATGATGGTGACGCCAAGGTGATTAACAAGTTTGGCTGAACTGGAGTGGGTAGCGGTAAGGGAATTGTTGGGGGAACCTGTTCCTAATTTGAGATGGATAGGCATGCATTCAAACAAGAACTGATGATTGTTCACAATGTGATGAGTAGCGCTGGAATCCAGAACAGGAAGAAGGGAGCGGTTCCCATTGGTAGACAGGTAAATTTGTGAGTTGAAATGGAGTTTGGCTTTCTTAGTGTTGTTGTCAAGAACAGGATTAGAGCTTTCATTTGCGGTGTGGAGATTAGATGAGGGGGGTTTTTTCCAGTTGGGTCTGAGATGAGGGTGCAGGAACCAGCACTTGCTTTCTGGATGTTGGGATAATGGATTGTGGTGTCCTTTGGAGCAGGGAAGTTTAGGTCTTTTCCTTCCGGCAGATTCTTGGAGAGCAACAGAAGGAGGGTTGTCGGGGATGGTATCAGAATCTGGAAATCAAGAGGATTCAAGATGGAGAACTTTGCGGAGCTTGTTAAGGATCCCAGTTGGGTTCTGAAGAAGGGAATTGTTCATAATTAGGGAATCGACAATTTGATTGAAAGAGCTGGGAAGCTTGGCGAGGATGGTGTATAACTTTGATTTACAAATGAAACAACAAGCTGTGTCATATGATGATAAAATAGGAATTAGAACAAACAAGCCTGAGAGTAGATGTGAGAAGCAACTCATTAAGATTAAGGAGACCAACACAACAAGAATGTTACCCGAGTAGCCTATGGCTATTTGAGAGGGAATGAGAAAGACATGACGAGTGGCGGGACTGAATCGAAGTGATGGAATTCAATGAGCTGGGTTCTAGTGATCTTCAGTTAGAGATCTTCTTACCAATTTAAAGATGATGCTTATGAAGATGGTTGAGGCTTGTAAGATTGGTTGAGAAGTTTTTGAGGGTGAGCGCGTTGAGTCAAACTTTGAGGATGAGCACGATGAGTACGATGAGCACGTTGAGTCGAATATTGAGAAAAGAAAGATAACAAATAATAATAGAAAAAAATAAGAAGAAAGAAAAGAAAATAGAATGAAGGAGACACGGATAGTCTTGAGTCGGTCTTGAGTCAGGTCTTGAGTCAGATTCGTCCTGGTAGATCCTTGACCCCTTCCCCCTCTGCCACCGTGAGAGTCTCTGCTTGACTTGAGCACAGTGCGTGTGTACCCACGGGGGCGGTGACCCCCGCGGGGACGATGAAGCTGCCACAGAGGCGGAAAAAAGAATTTATGCATCCATCTTTACACCCCCCGTAACTGGAGATCATTCTCAATTGAGTGAAAGATCAAACTAGTGAATTTTTCCAGCTGTCTCAGATTGACAGCCTTGGTCAGAGGGTCAGCAACCATTCTCTTGGTGTCTATTAAATGGATGAGGAGTGACCCTTCTTTGAGTCCTTCCCTCAGCCCCTTGGTTTTAAGATCCATGTGACAAGTCTTGGCATTGGATCCAAACTTTCTTAGTTTGTCGTTGACTCCTTTGTTGTCGATGTAGTACTTAGACAATGACAGGGTGGACTGGAAGACTTCTCCCAACAGATGACGCACCCACTTGCTCTTGAGAAACAAGTCCAGCAGTGAGTTGAGTTTGGCCTCCGTGGAAGAGTATGTGATGTTTCTTTGCTTGTAGCTGTTCCACAAAACGAGGCTACCAAAGGACATGCATAAGTAACCTGACTGTGATTTGCGGCTTTTTGGGTCTTCGGCCCAGGATGCATTGCTTTAGTATTCGATTGGCTCCTTTGATTCATCGTACGCGAGTTTCAGCTTCCAATGTTTGGTATGGTTCAGGTATTGCCAGGTCTTCTTAAGTTCCCTCCAGTGCGTTAGACCGGGTTTGTTTTGGAATCGCACCAAACTGGAGACAGAGTAACTAATGTCTGGACGAGTCCGACTTGCAATATAGTTGAGGAGTCCTATAGCTGATTTATAGTTTATTTTTAGTTTCTTGAAACCCTCAAAATCTTTGTCTGAGGCCTTGCTCAACTGCAAGTGTGGGGTTAGAGGAGTGGAAGAAGGTCTAGATTCAAGCAGGCCAAGTTCCTCCAAGCCGTGCGTGATGTGTCTGGGTTGACTGAGCAAGATGTTATTGGCAAATCGTTTGAATTTCATCCCTAGAATTTTATCCAGGTCATGAGCTTGCAAGCCTTTAAATCTGTTCCTGAATTTGTCGTTGAAATTATTGCCATCGCCGACAAGAATCACGTCGTCCACGTGGAAGAAAAGAAAATACCGGTTATCCCTTGATTTTTATAGACAAGGATCACTGTCTGATTTTTCAAATCATACAGACTTAATCCACTCCGTAAAGGTGCCGTACCAGTTCTTGGGAGATTGCTTGAGGCCGTACAGACTCTTTTTGAGTCTAAGATATTGGCATTTTCGCGGGCATCCCAGTGGTGTTTTTATGATGACTTCTTCGTCCAGTGGCGCGTGTAGAAATGCCGCCTTTACGTCACACTGCTTGATGTTCAGGTTTTTTTTCAGGGCAAATAGCAGAATTGCTCTCAGTGAGGCTATCTTACCGGTTGGGGCAAAGGTCTTGTCAAAGTCCAGTCCGTGAATTTGATTGAACCCCTTGACGCATATCCGTGCCTTGTGAATGACGGTGTCTTCATGGGCGTTATCCTTGATCCTGAATATCCACGTTGTGTCCAACGGGTTCAGTGGAGTTTCACCCTTGTAATCCTCCCATACTTCAAGCGATTCGCACTGGTCCATTTCCTTCTTCATTGCTCCGTCCCACTTGGGACCATCCTCACACCGTCTTGCCTGTTTGAACGTCTTTGGCTCGTAATAATGGTGAAATCCGTATCGCTGAGGGGGTCTGATGGAAGCCCTGTCACGGAGACTTCTCCGGGTTGGAACTTCCCCAGTTTCCTCGGACGGTTGAACTGTTTGGCATGGTGATTGAGGTCCAATTGGATTGTCCTCTGAGCTTGATTCTGACTCAGAGACGCTGCTTGATGGTGTGGAAACTTTAGAGGTCGTCCCTCAAGAAGTTGTCCCTAGTTACGGGATTGATGGTTCTAGCGTCTGTAAGACTGAGAATGCTTCCTTTCCTTTTCTCCGAGAGAGAGAGATAGATAGAGAGATAGAGATAGATGGATGCAGAGATCCTCCCCCCCTACAACCCGGAGTCGAGGGGAAAGGTATTTGAGCCCTCCCCCTCAACCCTAACCTAAGTACAAGCACAAAGACAGACTGGCAACCATGAAGAAGGAACCCTAGACCCAGAACCCTGACCCATCCCCCAACCCATACCCATACCCTATCCCCGCCAGCTCGCCTGCCATTACGCGCATCCGGTTTGTCTTTTCGTGGCGCGGCCCTCCGCCGCGCAATACCCAAAGTTCGCCGCGCTTGCGCGCATCCACCCGACGCGCCGTCGTGGATTTCCCGTCCTGTGGCCGGCACGCGCTTGCGCGCGGCTGCCCACGCATATAGCCCCGCTGTTGCCCCGCTTTTTCCCCCCCCGACTAGCCGTTCCGAGGACCTGGTTGGCCCAGCTCCATCCGTGAGTCGGACATCCAAGCGGGTCGCGGCCCGCCTCCCTTAGTCAGGCCCGGCCCGCAGTCGCGTGCTCAATCCCGCCGCGCCCACTGCTGAGCCCGCAGTGGCTACTGCTGAACCCGCAGCGGCTACTGCTGAGGACCGGCGCACCCCCACTGCTGAGCCTAACCTACCAGATGCTGAGCGCGCAGGCCGCAACGCAGTCCCCGACCCAAGGCTTTATAATGACACCACAACGGATCTTCTTCTGAAGAGTCCACTTCCGTGGGTGGATTGCGGTAGTTCATCCAATTGGGTAAGTTCTCGACAGTCTCTTCAGTCAATGACGGATCCTTGCTCACAATTTCTTTGATGTTGAAATCAAGATCCATAGTCGATTTGGTTCCCAGTTGATCCACTGAGTGCTTGAGAAAACGCACATGCTTCAATTGAAGAATCACTCCATTTGGCATGAGAATTTGGTAAGAGAGTAACTCAGGATTGTACCCAACAAGCTTTCCTTCCTTTCCCTTCGGCTCAAATTTAGCGCCTCTTGTTCTCTTTTGATTAAGCACAACCGCAATGACACCAATGGGTTGAAGATAATTGGGTGGAAGTTTGTTTTTCTTGATGAGTTCCCAGGGAAACTGATCCTGATTGTTTTGTGTGATTTGGTTGAGACTGAGGCAGCAGGATTTGAGAATTTCCGACCAGTACTTTCGAGGTAAGTGGGCGGAACTCAGGGTTGATCTGACACTCTCAATGATCGTCCGATTAGCCCTTTCAGCCCTGCCATTGTGTTCGGGGTGATACGGTTCAGTTACCAACTGATTAATGTATTTCTCCTTGAAAAACATTACTAACCTTTCATTCAAAAATTCAGATCCCCCATCGGAACAAACCGTGGTGGGATAATACCCACACACCTTTCTTTGCTTCTTGATGACTTCAATCAGTATTGGAGTGACATTGTTATTTCCATGAAGGGGAATGCCTGAGATGTAACCGGAATGGTTGTCCACGATGGTCAGAATGTACTTATCATGTCGATGTGATTCCGGCGTGATTGGTCCGATGACATCAAGATGAATTTGTTCGAATGGTTTGGAAGCCAAGGTGGATGTTGATTTGAATGGGTTTTTGGTTATTTTGCAGATTAGGCAGTCCTTGCACTTGAATTTGTCTTTCTCAGTGGCATTGAGGTGAATACCTTTGATCTGAGCTAAGCGGCCAAGTGAGGCGTGACCGTAAGAGAGGTGAAGATCTTTCAGGGTCCTTGGGTCTTTGTGGGTGGTTCTATAACACTCGTCATTGCCAATTCTGCGTGGTTGGTTTAAGACAAAGAGATTATTGATTATTGATGCTTGACAGATCTTGCAACCGTCCTTGATGAGATCAAAGCGGCCCAATTTGGCCTTCAAGGTACAGCCTTGATCAAGAAGCTTGCCCGGGCTTACCAGATTGACCACGATGTTTGGAACGAATAAGCAATCTGATAGGGTGATTGTTTTCTCCTTCCAGACTAATCTAACCGTCCCAACACCCAAAATGGGTAGGTTCGCTCCAGCCTTCCCAGTGGTTATATGTTCTCCAGAGTAGTCGTCAAGCTTGATGAAGAACCGCTTGTCGTTGAAGATGTGGGCGGACGCTCCACTGTCAATCAGTATATTCTTCTCCGCTCCAATTTTAGAGTTGATCCATCTTGTGACAAAAGCATGAAAGTGTGCTGATTCCTGGTTTCTCTTTTGCTTATCCTTCCATTTGTTTTGATTTTCCCTCCACCATTCGGGAGCCTTTTCCGGATGGAGGTGGAAGCATTCGGACTCCAAGTGATTTTTGTCCTGTTTGGGATTGTGATATCCTTCTATGCATCAATTAGAAAGGGCATTCTTTGCCTTGGTTCTCATCATGGTCAGGGCTGTTTCGGAGGTTCCTCGCTGGGTCCCTTTTTCGGAGTTTTCAGCCTTGACTTTGTTATTATATTGTACAAGATGGTTACAGACGAATTCCACAGAGATCTGTTTATCTGTGTGCATGAGTTGTTGCTTTAGATCTTGGAGATTCGGCGGGAATTTGAACTTTGTTAGATAGGCCAGGATATTGTCGGGAAGGTCTATTCCTATGTCAATCATCTTTTTGATTGAAGTTTTGACATTCGTGACGAAGACCAGTATTTTGTCTTCTTTGAAAGTGAGATGAAGGAAGTCGTTGAATATTCTAGCTTGATTGGAAGCCTGGGAGGAAGAGAATTTTTCTTTGATTGCTTTCCATATATCCTTGGCAGAGTTGATGTTTGCCGCGCTGATGACATTGTTATGGGTTACAGAATCTACCTTGGAAATGAGCAAAAGTTGAATTTTGTCGTTGTCCGGAGACAAGAGTGATTTGGAGGTTGATTCGAGTGTGTCTAGTACCCCTCTGAGTTTAATCAGAGCCTTCCTCTTATCTTTCCATATCCCGTAGTTCTCTTCCATTAGAAGGGGGTTGTCTTGAGGGCTGTCTTGAGCATAGCTTGTCTAAATGAATCTGTCGAGAACCCTGATCCTGAAGCCATAGTCGTTGTCTTGCTGGTTGAATAGAGCTTTGGCTTTTAACCGTATAACTTTGATTTACAAATGAAACAACAAGCTGTGTCATATGATGATAAAATAGGAATTAGAACAAACAAGCCTGAGAGTAGACGTGAGAAGCAACTCATTAAGATTAAGGAGACCAACACAACAAGAATGTTACCCGAGTAGCCTATGGCTATTTGAGAGGGAATGAGAAAGACATGACGAGTGGCGGGACTGAATTGAAGTGATGGAATTCAATGAGCTGGGTTCTAGTGATCTTCAGTTAGAGATCTTCTTACCAATTTCAAGATGATGCTTATGAAGATGGTTGAGGCTTGTAAGATTGGTTGAGAAGTTTTTGAGGGTGAGCGCGTTGAGTCAAACTTTGAGGATGAGAACAATGAGTACAATGAGCACGTTGAGTTGAATATTGAGAAAAGAAAGATAACAAATAATAATAGAAAAAAATAAGAAGAAAGAAAAGAAAATAGAATGAAGGAGACACGGATAGTCTTGAGTCAGTCTTGAGTCAGGTCTTGAGTCAGATTTGTCCTGGTAGATCCTTGACCCCTTCCCCCTCTGCCGCCGTGAGAGTCTCTGCTTGACTTGAGCACAGTGCATGTGTACCCGCGGGGGAGGTGATCCCCGCGGGGACAATGAAGCTGCCACAGAGGCGGAAACAAGAATTTATGCATCCATCTTTACATGGTGAAGCTCAAAATATCCGGCAGGACCTTGAGTTGGACAACAGTGAGTTCATTCATAATTTTTCTGCAGTGCTTGATTTAGGTTGTCAAATTGACTTTGAAGAGATAAAGGATGAAGTTGAGCCAGATGCTTCCACAGTTATTTGAGGACTGTGAAGGATATCATTCAAGGATGGCCTTCCAAATGGTGTAAGGATCTCCGTCATTATCTTTGTTGACAATTGACTCAAAAGCTGATTTGCCAAGGTGTTGAATGATGATGTCCGCAGCTTTGTAGATCTTCTTCTTCTGAGGACCAGTCAACGGTGATGGAGGGGGTTCTAGGGTGAGGTCAAGAAGACCTTTCCTGTGGAGATAGCTCTTGATTCTAAGACTTCAAGAAGGGAAGTTTTTGTCATTGAGCAGAGGGATGTTGAGTTTAGATGGATTGGGTTGTTCTTCTGAGTCAGGCATTGAGCCTGTCTGGTCCAGTGAGGTTCCTTGGGACTTTAAATCTGAAAGTATGATTGACTTAAAAAGGAGATGTATTTCATCAAGGAGTGAGTAAAAAATAAATGGGGAGATATGAATAAACACCTTAAAAAGGACCAGACAGCGTGAAGACTCACAGAAACAGATGAAAGCACAGAAAATGAGAATGGAAATAGATCAAGGTGGGAGTCTTGATGTTCAGCAAGGCATGAGAGTGAGTGTTGGGGGCAGCGGGTGGTTTGAAGGTGAGTTTACCTGGAGGTTGATCTTGAGGGTAGCGTTGGTCAAAGGTTGATTTAGATGGTAGCGTGGTGGATGAAGGTGATCCTCCTTCAGCCCTGGTCTTGCAGGAACTCAACCAGTTGGCCAGGAGGTGACTAGAGTTGAAGTATTGACAGCGGTAGACTTTTGAGAAGGCGCGCGTGTGGGATGTGAGTATGACAAGACACAGCGCCAGTGGAAAAAATGAAGAGATGAAAATACAAAATAGAATAAGAAATGAAATGAAAATAAGCTGAAGAAATAAATTGAGGAAATAATGTGAGCATTAGCTCAAGCATGAGCTTGAATCCAAACACACATTGGCCCATCTGGCAATGGCGCACTTATCTTAGTGGTCCAAGGTCCCTTACCAATGTTGAGGTAATGGGTTCAAATCCCATAGTGTGCAACTAAAGTTTGGCTTATAAATCTGAAACTTCCCCCAAAGTTTTATACAAAAAATTGAATTCCTTATTGATCCTCACCCTAATCGAAGTGTATGGTTGGGAGGGAACAAGATGGGAGGATATTTTTTGACAAAAATACAGAGATGTGGAAAGAATAGGGCCTGCAACCCTCAAAATTTTATACAATGAATTGAATACCTTCTTGATCCTCACCCCAAATGTAGTATGTGGATGGAAGGAGATGATTTGGGAAACATACAGAGACAGGAACAGAATGGGGCTTGTCAGCATTTGCTAAAGGGGAAATTGATGGATTGATATTTCTTGATCAATTGCTTCCTCATCTGTTTGGATGAAAGAGTCAGCCTAACTTAGTTTTATTCTTTGGTTCATTAGCCATCAGGAGATAACCATCAAAATTAGAGGATGGATGTTGGAAAAATTGTGTTTCATTGTTGGATCCAAAGCAAGCATCATAGTTGGAGATAATTTTGTGCCAGTTTACCAGGATGATTTAATCAGTTCTCTTGTGATGACTTGACCCTTTGGAAGCTGATGGGGGGGATTGCTGCATGTTGATTTCCTGAGGGATGTTTTCTTGTTTGAGTGGACTTGGGGGGGGACGTTTTTTGAGGGACATCTAAAAAGAGTAAAAAGGATGAAAGGATGAAGCAATAAAGTGATGAAGCAATGTGATGAAAGCGGGGATGAAGGGATGAAGCAATGAAGCAATTAGAGTTAGGACCTGAGTGAAGGGATGAAGCAATGATGCAATGAGAGGATGGATGTGATGAAAGCAATAAAGTGATGAAAGTGATGCAGAAAGGTGAGAGTGATGAAGTGATGAGTGGATGAGAGTGATGAAGCAAAGATGATAGAAATAGATGGGAGTGATGAATTGATGAGAGAAATGAAAATCAATTTTTTCCAATGAGGTTTGAGGTATAATTTTTTGGATGAGGTTGGAGGTTGAAACAAGGGGTGATGATGTGGAATGACGCATGGTTGAGCCAGTGAATGCCTTTATATACTTTACTTTAAAAATCCCACTTACTTCATTTTAAATTTGACAGGTCTGATCTGAAATAAGTGGTTTTTTTTTATTTTTGACAGCTGGTTTGAAATGGCAGATTTGGGTGAAACCCACCATTAAAAAATGGTGGGTTTGCTTAACTTTGATACACCCTATTTTCTTTGTTTGTATTTTCTTCACTATTTTTTGTTATTTCTGTTGATTGTTTCTTTTTTTTGAAAAAATTGATTATTTTTTACTCTTTTTCAATGGTTTTAATCATTTTAATTGATTCATGTCATAAACTCTTTTTTTATTATTTTTCACATTATCATTATTTGTTGTTCTTTGGAAGTTTTTTCAATTGATGTATCCTATTTTTTGTGATTTTTAATATTTTTATATTTTCTTGAGATATATTTTTCTTTATCTTCCTTTTGTCTTAATTCTCCATCATCTGAACTCATGCCTTTTTAATATCTTTTTTCTTCATTCTTAAATTTTAGGATTTTGCTTTTTCATTTTTTTTCTGTTGATAAGTAATACATTGTGTTTTTACCCCAATAACTTTGAAATCTTAATCAGAAATAGACTATAGGGGATGCCAGGAGTCCAAAAGTTATGACCAAAGTTGGACTGGGGCTTCAAAGGGCTTCAGTTTTCTTACATTCTTGCAAATGTATTTGTAGGGAGGGCCCTCAAATTTTGCACCTCAGCAAAGGTTTTGAAACTTTTATTTCTTGGTTTATTTCTTTGTATTTCATTGAAGAAAAAATAAAGGAATATTTTTTGATTGAATAAGATATTGGAGGCATTTCCTCAATGTTAAAAAATTCAAAAGATGAGAATTTATATAAGAAAAAAAAATTACACTAAGCCTTTTCTATTTTTTCTCTCTTTGAATTAGGGAGGCTTAAATTCATGAAATTTGAAGGCATGATTATATCCAGTGCCTGAGTTTAATGATGCAACATTCAGATTTTGCTGAATTGATTGTTGTACATTTTTTCCAAAACCTACATGAAATCATTTTTTTGGTTAAAGGAGGATTTTAAGGTACACTTTTGTTTTTCAATGTCTTCAGCATCCCTCTTTTGCCATGATGATGAATATTGGGTATTTAAGGGCCAATTACCACAAAGACCTTGTTGATTTTAGTTTTTCCAATTATTTGATTTCCAGTAAAATCCATTCCACATCAAAATTGATCAAAATTAATTCAAACTTTTACTTGCAGTGTATATTCTTCTGAATCCAAGTAAATTGATATCTGGAAAGGATTTTCTGAAGGAGTGTTTTAGTGGTCCAAAAAACAGGGCTTGATGACAAGATTAATTCACTGGTAAAGCAGACTCCCTACTTTGGCCCTAGGAACAGCTAATCAATGGTAGATATTGTGGAAGGTAGTATCCCTTGCAATAATTTATCAAGATTTGTAAGTATTGTCATATCATGCATCCTATTCCTCTAGCTGGAAAAAATTGGGCCACTAGTTTCATCAAACTTCAGATAGTAGATTAATTTGACATCTGATGCCTTCCTGGGCATGGTGACAGGTAGCAGTTTTTTGACAATATTGGATGGGGGGTCTGAAGGCAAAATCCCATTTTTTCAGGGATTAATTGAAGGAGATTGATGAAGACCAGGTTAATGCTGATAGGCACATTTGGATAAATGCACTCATAGCCTGTAATGAATCAGAGAGAAAGAAAGGATACCAGAGGTAACAAACCATTGAAAATAACACCTGCTTTTGGAGAGATTTTTGCCATAGAATGATCAGGATAAGGATTCAGACAGAAACAAAACAAAAAGAGGAGATTTCGAAAAAGGAAAGTCAAGGTGGCATGAATTTCCGGTACATTTTTTTTGTTGGTCTCTTTTACCAAGAGCATAACTGAATTGCGAGTCCAACAAAAATACAATTATTCAATGGATATTAGTCTTCCCACAAGATTATTGATGGGTTAAACGGGGGAAATTCTTCTAAATTTGGATGGCGAAATTCAGGTTTAATTTTCCAAAGTTATTCCGGGTTCTCTTTCACAAGCTCCCCGCCGATCCTGGTCAAGGAGCCCCATGGTTGGACGAAATGACACGTGTATTTGATGTTTCCATTTGAATGACTATCTCGGCAGACAGTTGTGATGTATGATCCCCAAGCACGCCGTTAGGCTGACCAGAGCCGGGAGGCGTCGCAAGTTTCTTCTTGCTGTGCATTTGTTCCACGTAAAGCCTCCACTACTCCCAAAGAGGAAGACAGCATCATTAGAGCAAGAATCCTGTTTCCTGATCTAAAGAAAGGACGTACACACTGTCCGGAGACCGGAAGAGCCGTACATATACTACCAAGGGTCGCTAAGCATACCACGGTTTCTCGCCAATGGATACTGCATGAGGTTATTAGCTTGTGATAACTGTACTTTTTTCCTATCCAAAGGATTCGAAATACTGACCCCCAGATAGCTTCATGAACGCGCGTAATGGCCAGTAGATTAGAAGAAATACTGATGAGCATTCCGAGAGCGATGGCTGAAGCCCTCAGGCCCACAAACACTAGTCGCATTCAAAAACGAAAAAATGGCGATCAGTCCATGAGCTCTCTTCTACTCTGATTACCACAATTTCAACCTATGAAATGAGCTAATCCAAATGAAAGATTACTTACAAAATTGGCTAGATGATAGGGAAGCGTAATAACTGCGCAGCTTCCCTCGGCTACATTTCGTTTCGCCTGAATTATGTTTTCTTTCGAGCTTGGCGAGGCCTAAAAAGCCTGGCTGATTTGATGGAGGAGGACTTGATTTAGCGAATTTAAGATTGTAATGCTGAACGAATCTGCCAAAAGAATATATGAAAACCTAGAAGAATACGTGAGCCCCACCATATTAATCACCTTGCTCTGCCGAGTGGGGAATGCCATAAACTCTTGGAGAGAATTTGATCCTAAGTGGCAACAGCCATCAGGCTCCCACAAATTTTCATGATCGGAAAAATAAGTTCGCTTACTGGAAAGGTCACGCAAAAAATAATCATCGTTGAGAGCTGCATTTGCTGATAACTACTAATCAAGTTATTCACATCAGCCATCATCTGGTTGATAGCTGCTTTCATCTCGGATTCAACTTGAACCATTTGATTTCCAAGATCGATTTTCTCTTGCGCAGACGATGAAGCTTGAATTCGCTTCCAAGTCAAAGAGCCTTCCCGGATTATGGCAAAAAATCCAGCAGAGCAGTCGATAAGTTTCTGAAATGTGATAAGGTTCCTCGAGGTAAAGAAGAAAATTGTAACAGTGGCAGCCAACGGAAGACAAAGAAAGAAGAAATTTATCATCATCGGGATGTTGATCCAAGCGGCTCTATTGCTCGGATTCCAGTTATTTGCACGGCGGCATGCGTAGCTTGAGTCGGTCGCATGGGAAACATACGGCGATCGGTTAGATGATGACGTAGTAACATGCACAGGGCGCCTCGTTCATGAGTTTGGATCAACGAACCTGGTCAACCAAAAACAATGTGTGATACTCCAGTAGGTGCAGAGCTCGAACACATTCATAAGACCCAAACTATGAACAAGTGCGCGCCGAGTCACAGAAGTTGCAGTTAACTATTGAGGGCACAATCTCGGTTCACAAAGTTCACGATCGACATCGCTGGGCTGCTAATCCAAATACTCACAAGGCAAGATAACCAGAACGAGGCAGGCGTTTTCCAGAGTTTTCAATTTGAATCCATATGGTACATTGAGCACTGATGGATGATAACAGCTGAGCAACGGTCATCACACTCCCAGCATTGAACATATACAGAGGTGTTTTGTAGACTTGAACGAAGGAATAAGAAAGCCGCTAGTTTTGAGTTCATGCTTGACGAGCAAAGCCGCTTGATCCAAGATTCGCCAACACACCATTGGTCCCTGTTGAATCCTGAATGTACAACCTCCTGCAGAGCCACCTGCTACGGGCCGACCCGCGGCAGAAAGGTAATATGAAGACTGCTGCACAGAACGCGGAAGTGAGGAAATGGAGGGCAAAGACTGCCTTCAGAAACGATTGAGTTTTGAAGCCCAAGTTTGTAGACATATTCTGGGAGATCTGTTGATCGATGTAAAGAAAAGGATCAACTCCAGCCGGTATTCCACTGAGGAGGGCTTCGGAATCAAGTTGCCTCTTGTTGTTCATCATGCTGACTGGCGAGGAGATTGCGGCCGGGACTGAGGACACTGGAACATGCGGCACAAGTGCCCCAAAGAATCAGTCTGCCTCTGGTTCGCACTGGAGAAATACTCGTCCAATGTGGGCGGTTCAGCAGTTTTTCAACCAAAGCGAATTTTGGCCATGAAGGTAATTCCAACTGAACCTTCCCACGCTACCGTCGATATAAAGCTGAGATTTACAATCGTGTCCGATTTTGAACAATCCCTAGGCAATTGGGATGGGATCATTAGGAGGGACAGCATCGTTCGACTCATGCGCTACTTGAACGTTGACCACTGCGCGTCACCCACCCAAGCACCCGACTATGCCTAATTGACTCCGCTATATAAAGCCAAGAAATGGAACACCCGAGTGATGATACTCTTGGGGTTTACCACCTAAATATCACTCTCACAATTAAAACATGAGTATCCCCACCTATGTCGACGCCAAATATATGCATATTGGCCCCCCGTGCGATAAATCTTGTTGGAAGGAAAAACCCGGAAATTCCCTTGCTTCATTTCATAGTGTAAATCACTCCTCTATATATATGTTGTTAGGTATGTATTTACATGATTCGTGTGTAACAATCTAAAATGTTCTCATGCAAGGTTTGCCCTGGGGATCATCGTCCGTACCACCACATCACCACCTTTCCCCCGAGACCCCCGGTTTCCTTATTCTCTATTCCTTCTTCACCAAAATCGATCGCTGATCCCTCTTCCCTCTCTCCTCCAGGTGGCCTCATGCCCCTTCTCCGCCCTCCCGACCCACCGAGAATGGTGGGAACTTCAAACGCTGATATGGAAATCGAAAACGACGCGTCAACGCGTATGGAGCCCTCCCCCCCGATTGCTAGTGGAGCCAGTGGCCTTGTCCTATTCATAACCCAATTGATTGAAGACCCAAACAACTACGATTCTAAAGGTGAAATAACCTTGAACAAAACCATGATAGAACTTATCCGAATCTTGATCCGCACCGAGAAAGTCCGAGATGACCAAATGAAGACGATGGCCGATCAAATCAAAGTACTAGTCGATCTCCAAAAATCAAGCCCCCCAACGGTGGATAACGTCCCACAAAGACCTCCACCTCAGATCTCGACTTATGCAAATCGTGCTGCAGCAAAAGCCCACCCCCCTGGTCAAAGGCCAATGACGCTACCACCCGCCAAGGCGGACCTACGAGATCTCAGACCGGGCAGGGCAGTCATCCATTCCAATCCTCTAAATAACCAGATTGATAAGCTACCCAAAGTCCTTTTTGTGCAGAGAGCAAACGAGGCCTTGGCAAAAATGAACGCGAGGGTCCAAGATGAATTAGTTACGGTCACTGGCGCTCACGTGATGAACTCCGGTGATGTAGTTTTCTATACCAAAAACAAAATACATCAAAGGTGGTTGATGGATAACAAGCATATCTGGTCGAAACAGGTTCATTCCGACCTGGAAGCCACCCCTAGCACGTGGTCGGTACTGGTGCATGGCATCCCAAAGGAATTTGATCCGTCCTCGGAACTCAACAAAGCTAACTTGGCTACTGCAAACCGACTCAAGAAAGAAGAGATCGTCTGAATGCGCTGGTTGTCCGACAATATGAACACCACAAAGAAAGCAGGATCCATTGTCCTATCCCTGTCAAATAAAGATTTAGCTGAGCGCCTGACCTACTTGGGCATTTTTCTGGATTACAATTACCATCAAGTAACAAAATTCAAGCCCTATCCAGCACAGTGCTTCAAATGCTTGCAAATGGGACACTTTGGGAAATGGTGCAGACAATCACCCAGATGCAGAAGATGCAATGACAACCATATGACAAAGGACTGCTTGGCTGGAGACAACAACATTACAGAATGTGTGAGATGCAAGGAAGGTTTACGGAACAAAGAAGAAGGCATAAGCGATTATAACCACTCAGTTTTCAGTACCCTGTGCCCTTACAAGATGTCATGGTTGCAGGCCAAGAAGCCAAATTTCTCTTCTCATCAATGGTAGACACACCTCATCCAAACACCCATACTGATACACCAATGTTTGATCCCCCACACAGGCTTACTCCTGAATACGCTTGTTTGAATAACCCACCCAAATTACAATCCAAAAACACTGATGTTATATCCTTCCTACAACTCAATTGTCATGTCTCAAAGGAAATTACTCTGACCCTTCTAACCACTCCCACACGGCTTCCATTATAATTCTCCAAGAGCCCTGGGTAAACCCTTTCACTCTCCTCCCTCCCTCTCATGCGGATTGGCATCTGTTTGCTGGATATGAACATTGTCCGTCTGACTGGAGAGACAGACACAAAACCTGAATTTACGTGCGCAATTCCATCCCCTCAGAGACATTAATCCAACTCCCAACCAACTCCAAACATCTCTTGAGCCTGCAGCTTTGAACCTCAACTAACTGTAGCCTGACACTGGTGAATGTATATGTTGAAGTAAGGAAATTCAAGTATATTTCTAATAGTAAAAACCAGACTAAGAGAGAAAAATACAAGATTCAATTAAATTGATAACAGCTGGAGAACAAGAATAAGCAGAGACAAGAGTTCCTACCCCAGATGATAGATAGTTCAGAATGGAAATGACAAGAGGAGTGGAAGCCTTGAGAACCTAGGATCAATTAAGAAAGACAAGGGAAGCTAGAAATGGGCAGTTAAGATCCAGCTTGAATAATCTTGTTGAATAGATCTTCCTCACCAAATGAACAGCCAGCAGAGATTGTTTAGGAATGACGCAAATTAACCAAGCTGAAGAGTTGCGTAGTCAAGTTTTGAGTTGAAGAGGTTTGACGACCTAAGTAAATTGATGAGTTGGCAGTTGAGTCAAAGCAGAGAAGTGTGAACTTCTAGTTGAGGAGTGGAGGTCAAAGAGAGTTGAGGGAATGGAGTGAGGAGAAGTATGGATGACGAGATAAGAACGTAGAAGGAGGGGAGTTGGAAGATGACAATGAGAAAAGGAGCATGTGAGAGGATGATTCCCTTGGGAAGTCAAGACGGATGGAGAGACAAGGGAGACTAGAGGAAGTAAGGATGAGGCTTCATAATTGGAGTATGCGCAGAGAGAATGAGTGAAGAGGGAAAGAGATAGACACGCGGACTAGAGGATAGAGATTCAAGTTTCAACACCCCGGATCATTTGTTGAGGAAGAGTCAGAATGTATGAGACAGTGAGAGGTGAGCACCAAGAGTGACCGAGCATTGCAGGCTTTTGTGAGACAGTCAGCAATCATGACATCTGAGGTAACTAGTTTGATTTGGATTTGATTGTTACTGAGTAGTTCTCAAATGTGTTTGATTTTTATGTTGAGATGCTTTGTCTTGGCGTTGCATCCAAAATTTTTTAATTTATCAACTAATCCTTTATTGTCTACATGGAACAGAGAAGTATCTATTTTTTCATTCCATAACTCCGATACAAGATGAGAGAGCCAGAAGTTTTCTTGAACACCGTTGGATAAGGCGTTCATTTCAGATTCGGTAGATGAAAGAGTAATATTTCTTTGTTGCTTGTCCACAAAATAGGACAGTTTTTCCAGAATGCAATGAGGCCACTTTGGGAAGTTCTGGTTTTGAGATCATCCGCCCAGGTAGCATCAGTATATAGTTGAATTTGGGAGTTAGTCAATGAGGACAAATGAGGATTGAGCAGGAGTTTAAGATCAATGGTTGATTTAAGATACTTCCAGCAGTGTAATACTTCTTTCCAGTGAAGGATGCCAGGACGATGATTGAAACAAGAAAGGATGGAAGAAGCCGCAGCCAGGTCAGGACGAGATCTGCAAGACAGATAGTTCAAAATCCCTGTGAATTGTTGGTAATTGACCCCCAGAGATTCAAACTGAGAGATTTCTTTGTCAGTTGCAGGACAGAGTTGAATTCCTGGAGTTAGAGGAGTGGATACTGGTCTGCAGTCGGTCAATTTGAGCAACTCCAGTCCTTTCTTGATCAATTCAGGTTGAGATAGGGTGAAAGACGAGCCATCGGTTTTGACATTCATGCCCAGTAAGGTATCTAGTTCATGAGCCGACGAGTTGGGAAAACAATTAAGGAATAGTTTTTTGAATGCATCAACCTTGCCAACCACAACCAGGTCACCTTCATGGAAAAAAATGAAGGAATCAAGATTTTTATGAATAAAAACGCAAGCATCAGAACTGGATTGATGATAGTCAATTTCTTCAAACCACGACGTGAGAGTGTTGTTCCAGTTAGCGGGTGCCTTTTTGAGCCCATAGAGAGATTTCTTTAGTTTGAGAAAAGGGCTTGTGCACTTGGATTCTTTTGGAGTTTTAATGTAAATATCTTCTTTTAAGGGAGCAAAAAGAAACATGCTTTTTACGTCAAATTGTCTAATGGGAAGATATTTATCAGCCGCAAGAGTTAATAGAAGAAGTAAAGATGGAAATTTCCCAGTCGGAGCAAACGTATCAGAGTAATCTATTCCAGGTTCTTGTTTGAATCCTTGAATACATAGTCTTGATTTGACTTGTTCAGAGGAAGATTTGGTAGCCGGCTTTAGTCTATTGACCCAGAGAGTGGAAAACCATTGTTTGGGAGTTCCATCAAAGTCTTCCCATACGTTGTGTGATTTGATGCTATTCAGCTTGTCTTGTTTAGCATCATGAAATTTCTTAGGATCCAGATGCATGGAGAGACAGCTGTATTTTACCGGCTTGACTGAGAGAGTTCTTTCTTGTAAAATTCAAGAAGGAGGTGAAGTTTCTTGATGGTTTTTGGATAGTGAGTCCGCCAAGGAATCCAGGTCTACAGTAGGAATTTTGCCTTCATCGGATTGATTATCAAGCTCAGGAGTATCCTCTTGCTCTTTATCTTGATTGGAAGAAGTAGGATCTAGGGTTGGAGTCTTGGCCTTGTTGTACGTAAACCATTCATTTGCAGATGAGTGATTTTCCGGTTTGGAAGAAATGTCGAGAAATTGAACATTTTTGGTTTCAACAATCTTCCCGGACGGCGACAGAATTTGGTATGATTGCAATTCTGGTTTGTAGCCAATTAGATGCCCAATTTCCCCTGGCGGTTGAAGTTTAGATCCTGATGTTTTGGGAAGGATAAGATAGGAGACGGGAGAGCCAAGAGGATGAAAGTAGGAGATTGGAAGAGATAGACCTTTGAACAGCTCATAAGGAGACTTTTTGCTCTTGTGAGTCGGAATCTGGTTCAAAGCAAGGGCTGAGGCAGCCGCAACTTCATGCCACCATCCAATCGAGAAATTGGAGTCCTTGAGGTTAGACCTGATAGATTCCAAGATGGTTTGGTTGAATCTCTCCGCCAGACCATTTAGCTGGGGGGTATAGGGGTCAGAAAAGTGTTGTCAAATTAGATTTTTCTTACAGAAGATCAACATTTTCTTGTTTTTAAACTTGGTTCCTTGATCAGAATGAATTATTGAGGGATAATACCCCAGCCTTTTTGCTTCAATTTCAATGGCTTCAATTAGGTGATTGGGAATTGAATCTTTGCTTGACACAGGAATTGAAGCCACTTATCGAGAGAAAGCGTCAACAACAGTTAATAGAAACTTGTGTCCATTCCTGGAAGTCAGAAGAGGCCCAATTGTGTCAAGATGAAGCTCTTGAAATATACAGTCAGCAGAAGAAGTACAAGAATGAAAGGAGTTCTGAGTCACTTTGGAGATTGCACAAGCCTTACAATCTTCTGGCTTCTTAATTGGTATGCTTAATTTATGTCTTAGCCTATGATAACTTACATGTCCAAGGGACTTTTGCAGATTCTCGGAATAGGACAGAAGAGACACAGAAGAAGAAGAGGGGCGCGAGACGAATTTGAGACAGGGAATATGGTTTATGTAGTGGCCTTTCATTATGCAAGAGTCATCTTTGAACAGGGAGAACGAGTAGGGATGAAAATTGACAGTGAAGTCGTTCAGAAGCAGCTGTCTTAGAGACAGCAGATTGACAGTTAGTCCAGGAACAAGCAGTACACCGTCTAATTTGAGTTCAGCTTCCTCCGCCTGGAGAATCACTTCTCCAATACCTTTGATCTTGAGTTGGTTTCTTCCGGAACTTGTGCTTATCATTCCTTTTTCTGAGGTGGTAAGTCAAAGAAATAGATTTGGATCAGCTATCATGTGACTGGAAGAGCCCGAATCAAGAACAAAGAGAAGAGGATCTTGGTTTGAAGATATGCAGAGGCTGCTAACGTAAGTCTCTGATCCCTGATTAACATTGGTTTTGGGTCTGAGATACGGATAGAGCATCCAGCATTTGTGCTTCGGATGATTTGCGAGTGTATTGTGCTTTCTCGGTTTACATTTTCCAGACGCGTCAGTAAAAAGAGAGGATACCTGGAGAGTAGATTGTGATGATGAGGAGTTGTTGTTCATTTTAAGTTTGTTAAAATGAATTCAAAGGTGATCCAGGACGGCGTCGGGGTTGATCTCAGATTGCA
Source organism: Puccinia polysora (assembly GCA_025617555.3). Lineage (NCBI taxonomy): Eukaryota > Fungi > Basidiomycota > Pucciniomycetes > Pucciniales > Pucciniaceae > Puccinia > Puccinia polysora. The sequence continues at coordinate 43,138,831 of CM062629.1, forward strand.
CATTGGAATGGGTGATCTGTTGTTTGATGTTCCTCAGTGAGTCCAGCAGTTTGTCCAATATCATATACGTCAGAATGTTGATCGGTAGAAGAATCCCGATTTTGTGAAGCTTGTTGACTCCCGTTTTAATTTCCAGAATGAATCCCTGGATGTTATTTTCATCAAATACAATTGAGGCAAATTGACTGTAGAAACAGGCTCGATTTGAAGGCTGAGATGATACAAAGTGCTTGTGGATGGCTTTCCATATTTCCTTAGCGCTTTCTTTGTTTGCAGACGTGATAATAGTTGTGTGCACGGGAGGAGAGAGTTTAGATATTAGTATAGAGGTGAGAATGGCGTTGTCTGTGGCTGTAAGTTTGTTGGTATCAGACCCAATGATGTCTTTGAGTTCAGCTAAGTTCAGAAGAGAATTGATCCTGGTATTCCAGATGGTAAAGTTGTCTTCAGTTAGAATTGGGATGGCTTCCAGAGTAGTTTTGAGAATAGTGGGATTAATGTCGTCCATACTGATGGTAGACGGATCTGGTTTTTAGTGAAGCGCAATTGGTTGGTGCGTTTGACTGTTAATTGTGTTGAAGTAAGAAAATTCAAGTATATTTCTAATAGTAAAAACCAGACTAAGAGAGAAAAATACAAGATTCAATTAAATTGATAACAGCTGGAGAACAAGAATAAGCAGAGACAAGAGTTCCTACCCCGGATGATAGATAGTTCAGAATGGAAATGACAAGAGGAGTGGAAGCATTGAGAACCTAGGATCAATTAAGAAAGACAAGGGTAGCTAGAAATGGGCAGTTAAGATCCAGCTTGAATAATCTTGTTGAATAGATCTTCCTCACCAAATGAAAAGCCAGCAGAGATTGTTTAGGAATGATGCAAATTAACAAAGCTGAAGAGTTGCGTGGTCAAGTTTTGAGTTGAAGAGGTTTGACAACCTAAGTAAATTGATGAGTTGGCAGTTGAGTCAAAGCAGAGAAGTGTGAACTTCTAGTTGAGGAGTGGAGTTTGAAGAGAGTTGAGGGAATGGAGTGAGGAGAAGTATGGATGACAAGATAAGGACGTAGAAGGAGGGGAGTAGGAAGATGACAATGGGAAAAGGAGCATGTGAGAGGATGATTCCCTTGGGAAGTCAAGACAGATGGAGAGACAAGGGAGACTAGAGTAATTAAGGATGAGGCTTCATAATTGGAGTATGCGCAGAGAGAATGAGTGAAGAGGGAAAGAGATAGACACAAGGACTAGAGGATAGAGATTCAAGTTTCAACAGTATATAACCCACCCAGAACAAATGAGGGTCTGAAGGATCTAAATCGCTGGTTAGGCCTACACAACGACAGACAATCACCAATTTGCCTGTTCATGGATTCAAATCTCCACCACCAAATGTGGAACCCTATAGGACACTGTTCATCCCATGGCAAGGCGGCGGAACTTGTAAGCCTATGCGGCGCTTCTGGTTTCCGCCTGGCCTCCCCAAGGCACATCCCTAAATTTTATTTGGCCAAAGGTAGGGGCACTACCATCAATTTAATATGGTCAAATTTTAAGGCTTCAATGCTACTTGCATACATCCGGTTTTAGAAGACAACTTTGGGTTGGACCACCAAGCATTGACAGGGTTTCTAAGCCTGAAGGGCCAGATATACTCCCACCACTGGGCCAAACCAAACTGGAACAAGCTTGACCAAAAGACTGTGTGCAACAATTTCAACCAACTGCTCAATAACACTACCCTAGATAATGATGTAAACACCAGTGCAATCCGACTCACCAACGCCCTCCAATCCACCCAATTAGATCTGGGAAAGTATGTACGACATAATGACACTTGCTCCAAAAGATGGTGGGACCCAGAAATTTTGAACCCCATCCTGCAGATTAGGAGCCGGGAAAGACAATGGATGATACGCTCCAACACAGAGGAAGCCCACCAATGCCATAAGGAATGGAACAACTACTTCCGCCACGTGGTCCAAAAAATGAAACTCAACCACTGGAGAACTTTACTGGAAACTTCCAATACCCCGCTGGCTTTTCAAGCAATGAAACAAGTTGAACCCTCCAGTGGAACACAAATCTTACCCCTCAGAAAACCAGATGGATCCTATGCAACGGGGAAAGAAGAGAAAGCCAATATATTGTTTGAAGGCACCTCCAACATCTGCCCAGAGATTGACCTATCTGACGTGACCAGCACTGAACTGAGTCGGGCGGCGGTATTTAAAGAAATCACTCTGACAGAGGTTGAACTTGCCATGCATAAGGCAGCCAATGGAAAGGCGCCAGGCCCTGATTGGATTCACAACAAAATGCTTAAGCTTGCGGCTCCATCCTTATGCCCACAGCTGGTGACTATTTACAATCAGGTCTTACAGCTTGGGATATATCCTGCATGCTGGAAGACCGCTGTCACATCTATCATCCGGAAAGCTAATAAACCTGATTACACAAAGGCTGGAGAATACTGGCCAATTGCTTTACTGAACACTCTGGGCAAAACGCTAGAATATATCCTGGCACGGCGGCTGGTGGAGTGGACTTCAGTAAGTAAGGTTTTGTCAGCTAGGCACTATGGAGGCCGCAAGGGCATAGGAACAGAAGACGCCATCCTAGACCTTGACACGTGGGTGCGCAACAGGTGGTCAGAGAAAAAGGTGGTGATTGCTCTGTTTTTAGACATACAATCAGCTTATCCCATAGTGCATCCAGATATACTGATTCACACACTAAGATCCAAAGGTTGCCCAGCCTATTTATGGGTCATTATTTGTGATTTCCTTACGGGACGGAGCACATCCATGAAACTTGACAATTACATATCAAGCACCAAGCCAGTCCCCAAAGGACTACCCCAAGGATCCCCCCTTTTGGTCATCTTGTACATTTTGTACAACTTGGACCTATTACACCTGCAGGGGCAAGAATCTCCCAACACCATATTGATTGGCTACGTTGATGATGTGGTCCATTTAACCATCAACCAGCGCTTAGAAAATGCAATTGAAATGATGAGTGACCTTGCCAGGCGCTCCCTGGATTGGGGTCACTGTCATGCGGCCGTTTTTGATCAACATAAGTCCCAAATCATGATCCTAACAAAGTCAAGATCAATTTCACCTCTCCCAAATGATTTCCCCTTAGGTAGCACTTTATTGCCCTTCACCACCACCACCAAATGGCTGGGTCTAACCATTGACAAAAAGCTTTCATATCATCAGCATATCAGGGACCTCTTACTCAAAGGGCAATCCACGCTGAGAGCGCTGGGCCGCTTGGGAAACTCCTGATGGGGTCTGATGGAGCGCGAGAGAACCAAAATGCTGGATGCTGTCCTTATGCCAAGGATCACCTATGCAGCCCATGTATGGGCTTGCTCCAAAAATTTAACCAGGTTACAAGAGGCGGCTGATAAACTCAACAGAACCTGTGCCAAATATGCCAAAGGCATATTCAGGAATACTGACATTGGGTGGCTGAAACAGAACTATTCACACAGGCCCGTCCTTGAGGCAATTATGAAGTCATCCTTTTTATTCTTCACCAGAAAACTCACACTTGAAGGAGGGTCAGCTGACATTCAAAAAGACTTATTAGGCCGCTTAAGCCAAGAGCGCACGCCAGACGACTCTGCTATCAACAAAGGGATCTGTTGGACGCACCTACTGAATTTTGAATTGCTACAAGCCAAAGCTATTGAGGTTTAACTCTTGGCAAGGCCACTTCCACTACCTAGCCACATTGAGTATTGCAACCTAGATCTATCAAAACCTGAGGCTATCAAGGCTACCCTTTCTTTCATCAACCAGACTGGTCACAAGGACGCCCTTATCTTCACCAATGGATTGTATGACAAGGAAAAAGGCGGCAGGGCTGCAGCTGTAATGCTAAACACTAAAAAATCTCTTCTTATTGCCACAGGAAAAATGGTGCTCCACTCTAACCATGAATGTGAAATCTTAGGAATCATTGCAGCTTTCAAGCTGTTAACCACAATTGAGCCCAACAAATTCCGTTGGTACAGTATATTAACAGACAACAAAGGGGCAATCCTCAGATTGAAAAACTTACATGCGGCAAAACCAGGACAATATTTGTACAAAGAACTGAAAAAAATTTGGTCTCATCTAGGTTCCAGAGCACAACTCATTGTCCCATGGTGCACGGGTCACTCCGGGATCCAAGGAAATGAAATTGCGGATGAAAAAGCAAATGATGCGGTCACAAAAGGCGGAGCACCTCCCCTCCAACTCTAAAGTAACTTGAAAAAAGCCAGATGGGTGATCATGAGCAGTCATTTGACCTCCAGCCAACAGCTGAGGAGCCGGACCCCCAATATAGGAATTCAGGCTTCTGCAATTTTGAGTCAGCTAGCTTCCGGTTGTTGCAGCCTGAATGGTTACTTATTCCAATTAAGGAAAGTGGTCAAACCCTCCTGTCCTTGCTGTAAATATCACAAGGAGTCGGTGACTCACTTCTTTCATTTTTTCACAGCTTATACCTCACACCAAAGAGAACTCAAAAGTAGCTTAAGAAAGCAGAAGATTTTCTACAACCCCAGTGATCTCAGTTCTGTCCTAAGGAACCTGAAAGCGTGGCCGATGTTGGAAACTTTTGTTTGGAAATAAAACAGATTTGCTTGATTACGGGACAAGATGGATGACAACCCCTGAGATAGAAGGACCTTAAGCGACACACTCCACCTACAGAACCCCCACGCCCCCTCACCTCCACATGTATTGCACCACAACTGGCGTTCCCACTCTCCAACCTTTTGCCTGTTCCTTTTTGTTTTTCTTCTGTCCCCTCCCTCCTTCTTTTCTTTCCTCTCGAGTGCTATGATTGATTGTGTAGACATTAGAAAGGCAGATGTAATAGGCCCCCTCAAATGGTTGTATTTTCCCCACACCCCAACACTTTGCATATCCAAAGTGGCCCATGCGCAATGCAAATGCCCACTAAAAAAAAAAAAAACAAAAAAAAAAAACAAAAAAAAAAAAAAAAAGGTTTGCCCTACCTAAATCCATAATAAATATTTCTCAAGAGTTCCAATACCCCCCCTCAAACCTTTCATCCTTACAGACTAACAATAAAGAATTGAGCGGACCAAAGGACAAACACAAGATGGATAGCACAAAAATCAAAGAAGAAATAAGAGATTGAGACACCAGGACAGACATGACAAGTATTAGAAAAGATGTTCTGGAGGAAATTCAATCAGATGCCGTAGGGCAACTTTATGACAAGTTTAGAAGGTTCTTTGCCCAATTCTGCTTAATGGGGGGTAAAAGCTTTGTCATGATGTTGGCAAGCTGCTCGGTTGTGCTTACCCAACATAACCTGAAGTTGTTCCTGCATACCGTGTCATTCACATAAAAGAAGTTTCTACCAATTTGCTTGATCCCACCACGCAACGCATTGTCCTCTACCATCAATATTGCTTTTTTTTTGTCACAAAAAATAGCTGCCAGAATCTCCTTGTAGCATTGAGTTACTGATTTTGTTTAGAAATAAGAGAAATTCTGTCCCTGCTCCAATTGCAACGTATTCTGCTGCACATGTTGACATTGCCACCAGCTTTTGCCTCCTTGAGCTCCATGCCACTGCTGCTCCCCCAAAGCAAACCAAAAAACCGCTTGTTGACCGCTGAAATTCTCCCCCCCCATCCCGCATCAGCCCAAAGGTGGAGGTTGTCACTTGTTGGATTAATTTTTAACACACGCTCCTTTGTTGCCTTGACATAGCCAAGTAAGTGCTTCAGAGCCAACCAATGGTCATCCCCAGGATGTGAAGAGTACCCCGCGAGAAAGTTTACCGCAAAAGAGATGTCCGGCCAAGTCCCAATTGCCAGATAGTTTAAGGAGCCAACAAATGATTGGAATTCAGTGACATTGGTGCCTCCCTCCGTTTGTGTCTCCAGCAGTTGATCTGGAAGAGTCAAGGACATCACCATCAACGAGCATTGAAAGTGAGTCTCCACATGATCAATTATCTGACTTGCTAAGTGTTTCTGAGACAGGGTAATCCCATTTTCATGATTGAACATAATTCCTACAATTTGTGATAGCTCCTCCTGCCATTTGATATTCAGAGCATCCTCAAGGCTTTTCCAAATTTGGTCCCGCAACAGCGCACTGCTGGAAATGACCACTCCATTGTCCACGTGCATCCAGACCAGCACAACATCATCCCCCTTCCAACAGCAATATAGAGAAAGTTCCATCTCTTCAAACTCAAAGCCGATTTCCAACATGATTCCCCAAAAATGTTTCCACCATCACCGCGGCGCCTGCTTTGTGCTGTAGAGCGCCTTGTTCAAGCGCAATACCTTCCCATGTAGTTCAGGACGCACATCAACTGGTGGCCTCACATATATCAGTTCATCAATTTTACTGTGTAGGTAAGCACTTGAAACGTCAAACAAGTTGATGATCCACTTGTTCTTCACGGCAATGGCCAGCAGGAGCCGCAGAGAAGACAGAGAAGCCGTGGGCGCAAACCTTTCAAAACAATCAATCCCCAACTGTTGAGTATATCCTTTCAAAACAAGTAGAGCCTTGAAATCAGTTACCAGATCCCGCTCATCACACTTCAAGGCAAGCACAAATCTTGTGTCCAGGACACGCATCCCCGGAACTTTGTCCACAACATCCCACAGCCCAAATGACTAGCACAACTCAATCTCCTTATTGCATGCCTTTTCCCATTTTGGCCAGAGTACTGACTTTTTTGCCTTATCAAGCGACCAAGGTACATCCATGTCCAAAATTTGAGGAATGTGATCAATCATCTTGTCCTGCAAATCACAAATCTCATTGGTTGGCGTTTCTCCAAGTTTCAGCTGGACTGTATTCAGGATATGGTCCAGACCACCTTTGTTCTCAGATTTGGGAATCAAGAAATTTGCATAAAAATCAACAAACTCCACTGAATCAGATGAGAGAAACTTGTTACTTTGGCCATCCTAAAAATACCATCCTTGGCCATCCTCCAGATTTCCAACCAAGAAGCACAGTTTTGACCTATCATCAAGTTTTTTTCTTTTCTACTTTGGTATGTGAACATAAGCTTTTGCTCCAAAGGGGTAGATTTTTTGCCCTTGCGACTCAATTCCTGTCCACAGTTCCAGGGGCGTCTTTCCATCCGTCCATTTGTTTGGGAGCCAGTTGTGCAGAAATGTTGCCAATTTGTAAGCAAATGTCCAGAATGATTGAGGCAGGCCCAATTGTTTGAGAATTGCCCTTGCCATATCACCAAGTGCCCAATTCAGACGCTCTGCCTCCCCATTCTGCTCAGGAGTGTAGGCTGGAGTCAGGGCCATCGGGGTTCCAATGGAGGAGATAAATGACTGAAACGACTGTTTTGTGTATTCCTTGACATTGTTGCAGTGGAGATAGTTTGGGGCATTCAGTTGATTCTTGAAAATGATCAGAGCATGGGTGCGCTTTGTGTCAACATCTGATCATGCCTTCACTGGAAAGCAGTAAGAGAATTTGGTCCCATGGTCACACAACTTCAGAATGTACTTGTTCCCCAGGATATCAGGAGGGTCAACTGGCCCCAACACATCAGTGCACAACAGGTCCAGCCGCTCATTGGTTTTTAATTCACTCCCCAGGTTTTCATGTTGCTGCTCACTCTTGGTAATTGCACAGGTCTCACAAAAGAACAGGACCCAACTTCTTTGATCAAACTCAAGGACAAAATCCTGAGAAACTGACAAACTACCTTATCAAACACATGGCCCAGTCTGAGATTGTCAGCCTCCAGGATGCCAAGACCCTTTCTATCCTTTAGCTACCAGAGGTGATAGAATAAATAATAAATATATTATTGAATAAATGCATCAAAAATCCGTAAAATATTTGGATAAAGCTTATTGCAAGGTTAATTGGTTTGGTTATTGTTTCTTGTTATAAATCAATATATATAAATTGATTATCAAATATTTTTATAGAGGGGCCACAATTATGTTGGGGATCTTTATAACCTCTCTTCAGGGAATTCAGTATGAAAAAAAGTAGGCCTGGTTACTTTGGGCCCTTTAGTTTAAGGGATATTTTGCCCAAAGATAAAATGTATATAATATACACGGTGGAGTGGCAGGGATTTGTAAAAAAGCTGCCACAACAGAGAAAGGATAATAAGACTCACTGGTATATTATTAAATCCTTAGCGTATCTGTTTGGGATGTGCACTGATGGGTTAAACCTGTATACTGGGGTTATAAGGTTGTTCAGCAGTTTAAATTGATAAAAAGAGGGTTGAGGACGAATATTATTAATCAGACTAAAGCCATAAATCACTTACTTATCTCTTATAAGTATTTGATTACCTTGGCACGGTGTCTGAGTGTAAATATAACCGGGTCTCTGGGTATCAATATCCTCTAAAGAGCTCTTTATTTATAGATTTTGCAGTCCCAATATTGTCCTTCTGAGGGGTACAGGGGCTCAAAGGGACGGAAACTGAGGCTAGAAGGTAACCAGTGGTATCCTGTCACGTGTTCTTGGTGCTGTAACACAGGTAGCATTTAATTCCACGGGGTATGGGAATTATTCTACTTTATAATTGATGTTTGGACGTGTGAATAACACTAATCTGTCCTTTTTATTTATTATTTGATTAATTATCCTTAGTGAATATTCCCAGTAAGTTAATAATTATTTTATTAGAAATTCCTATGGATATTCTGATTTCAGGTGAGTTCTCATTATGTATTAAATATTTGGAGTAAAGTGATGATATTGATTTTACTACTTATTTTTGAAATTCAGTTGATTTACTAAAATAATTACTTAAAAATGTAAGTTATGGGTATTCATGTAATATTTTTACATCATAAGTTTTCTTAGTATGTTAATGAAATATTGATGTCTAGAAATTCTCATAATATTACATTAAAGTATTTTGATATATTTTTAGAAGTAGTCATTATCTTATTTTTGGCATTCTTGGTACTTTGAATTATATTTAATAAAAAATATGTATAAAGATTATTTAAGTATTTTTATATAATTTTATGTACTTTTAGACTATCTACTATCCACAGGAACATTTATGAAATATGTAGAATGTTCCTGTGTAGGTTGTAGCATGTTTAGGCCGTACCTAGGTTTCTTAGGCCGCCTGTCACTTTGTCAACCCGTAGTCCTGTGGCTGCATACTTGTCAGAGGCCCGTGGCTGAGTACACAACTTTGACAGAGTGACAGATCTGTAGCTCAGCTGCGCGCGGGTGCATTGGCTGCCGCGGGTGCGTGGGAGAATTGTGACAGAACCCATTTCCGTCTGTAACTCCTAAAATATACACAACACCTCAATTCTGACTGAATTTTAGGTGTGAAACCTTAATGTGACAATACACGTGAAATATTTCATTTTCCAAAAAGATCAATAGTAGTGCCATGGTATTTTGGTCTTTCTTTCCTTAATTATTTAAAAATAAAAGGAGTTGGATTTCAAGGGTGGGGTCAGTGAGTGACCCTACCTAATTTTGGGTGGAACTCCATTTTTGAAATAATATTTATGGTTTTCCTTCTCCTTCTTAGGTTTATTTTATTATCATTATTTTTATGTTATTTCAGTTAATTTAGCAGCTTTCTCTGAAATAGTAGCAAGCTGACAGCAATAACATTCCAGAGAATTTGAAATATCTTCCAAAAGAAACATCACACATGGGGAGGATACCAAGACATCTTGATTATCATTTCATTTAGGCTGACAGACCCGCTTGAGCTTCCACATCCAATTGACAAAACAAGCATCAAAGAACAGCCCCCTGGCGTTATCCTCCACTACCAGTCTACTTCCATCAAAACAAGGGTGGTGGCCTTCCTTTACCAGCTGTCCTAGAGATACAAGCGTTGCTGAGATACCTGGGGAGTAAAAGACTCCACTAATGCTGATTTTTTGAGTGTTTCCAGCGCATCCTAATAGTCCCCAAATGAGAAGCATATGTAAAAGTAGAATCACAAGCTAACTTCAGTGGTATTTCCTGTTCAGCCTGGGTCAGAGATACAAAGAGATCACGGTGGCCACTAACATGATGTGTGGTGCCGGTTGCAACAATACCTTCCCCTTCAACCTGAGGGACTTCAAGATGTATTGCCGGCGCACCTGAGACTTCAGGGTTCTTTTTCCCGCTGGGTCCCTCACCAGCATGCCCCTGTTTCAGCGGACAGTCACCCTTGTAGTGAACTTGCTGCTTGTAATAGTTACAGACCTTGTTAGGACCAATGTTTACAATGGGGATGTACAGTAGCCCCGGCAAAAAATTGAGGGTTTAACCACCTGGCTTGTGAAACAGCGTGGCCACATTAATACATTGTGGTCCACTGCGAAAGGTAGGAAGTCCCTGCAAGAATCCACAATGGGGATTACCAGCAACTTGGTTAAGTTGAATGGGTTAGAAGTGGTTCCTTCTCCTTCACCACTGCCAGTAATCAAGCTGTTGACAATAGCCTGAAAATCCCTTGGTCCAAACAAGTTGGTCTTCTTGGATTCCGCAAGAATCAGATTATTCATGGCAGAATTTGTTGTCCCACTGGGCAGGCAGCGGTGTGATAGACTGAAGCATAAGTGATTGAAAGTCCAATGGTATTGAGATACCCAGGCCTTCAAGTTCCAATATTGTCCAAAAGAACAGATTGAAGTGAGATGTATAGTTACCAGGCTGTTTCCACTTCATCAACACTTCCATCAGATTGAGTTTTTGCACCCTGGTTGGCCACTCAAATTTTTTTTGGATAATTTGAAGGACTTCAGCTGATGTATTGGCATCTTTGACAAGGGATTGGAGATCCGTATCAATGGTATTGAAAAATAGGTTCCTCACCACTTGGTCAACCGTGTGCCAAAACACGCGCAAATTATTGTTGTTGGCCAGGAACTGCGGGACAGAAAGAAAAAGGTGGAGGGTCTGGTTGATGCAGGAGATCCATAAGTTGATGTTAGTGCCGTCAGACTTGAGTTTTGGATTGATGTACTGAGCATCTGACTGAGGTATTGCAATTAATTTTTGAGGGCTTGCTCCCTTGTCAATGACCAGGCCAGAGTCTTCCTGAGATTCAGATTTTTTATTTGGAGGCATTGTTTTGGTCCTGATGAGGTTTTCTGTGTCAAATGTGTTGGTCAATTCCGCAGATATGTTTACCAGTCAGTCAGTAGAGTCACCAGAAGCAAACAGATATGAGCGTTCAGAACTGGAAATCAGATCCCCAACCCCAGATCTGGGAGCAGGCATTCAAAAGCTATCTCAGGATAGTCAGAGTTTTTGACTCTTAATCTGTTGGAAGTAAAAACCTGGAAATTCCCTTGCTTCATTTCATAGTGTAAATCACTCCTCTATATATATGTTGTTAGTTATGTATTTACATGATTTGTGTGTAATAATCTAGAATTTTCTCATGCAAGGTTTGCCCTACCTAAATCCATAATCAATATTTCTTGAAAGTTCCAAAAAATCTGACAGGGCACCTAATACATAAACCTCTCCATAAATTCCCCGTCACTCAGGATTCTTGCACTATGCAAAATCTCCCAAGCCAGCAAAGCCCGCAAGGGCCCCACAAATTTCTAAATTCTCACCACCCATTTCCACTATGTTCTTACTTCATCCATCCCTTGTTCTCAAAATTCTTCAACTCACCAATTTCACCTTCACCTCCACCAAATCAATAATTGAATATACTTCACGCGTATTTATTTTTATGTTGTTAGGTGTAAATTCTTTTTTGTTGTGTTTTAAAACCCATTTTTCCTAATTTTGTCAAAGGGAGATGACAAATTCACAATTCCCACTCATGTGGGAGTTGTGTAGGGCTGTACACGGCAAATTTGACCCATGGGGGCCCGTATACAATTCTGCGCGACCCCAGATGCAACCAGCCAGAAAAGAAGACTGGATTGAGGCAGCCAGAATTGGGGGGGACCTGAAAACCCTCCCACCAACAACAAGGGTCACTCTTCCCCCCCTTTACCAAGGGGGGAGGAGCAACAAGCTGAGGGGGATCTGACCACCCCCCATCCCATCTGTTGTTACCAACACCCATGGGGCTTCAACCTCTAGGGCCCTTGTGGGGGGATTTGACTTCCCCCTCCAGGGAATTGACAGAAAGGAGGGGGGTTTGAAATTTTGGCTGTTTAAACCCCCCCTAATTTGAGGATGAGACCAGACCCAGGTGATTCCTGGGTCCCACCATTTTTTATTGTTTTTTTTTTTCAGTTTTTTCTTCTTTTATTTTTTTATTTATTTTTGACCTTTTTTTTATTTGTTATTTTTTTATTTTTGGCCCACAACGCTTGGAAGTCATATGGCACGCTACACGACTAAATCCAAGCCATGTACAACCCAACACTACTCAAATGTAGTTCTGTGTTGTGCCACACAACTAAAAACCATTATGTGAGGGCAACACAGCTCAATTGAGTTGTGTAGAGGCCACATGACTTGACATGATTCATTTATCCTGCCCCACGGCCAATTTCAGTTGTGTACACAACTAAAATGGGTCGTGAATTTAACATGACCCTTTTTGAATTACAACTTTCACCGTGTTGTTGATCCCTCACTTGTATTAAAGAAAATCACTCACAAAATTGCATTGCCTGTACATTTCTCATTTTGATCATTTCCTCAATCTCCATCATTTTAAGATAAAAAATTCAAGATTAAGATAATGGAATAAAAAAAAGTATGATATTGGCAGCATCCCATCCACTGATTAATCTGATTATTTGGGGAAATCAATTTAAAATGAATTGAAGCAAAGATAATCAACCAGATACCAAAACATGAATCCACAGAAGTAGGTATATTGAAGCAAGTAACCAGGCTTTAATATGCCTGGATTTGACTTTTGTCTTCATCAAGGCCTTGGCCATTATCCTGATTAACAAAATGATCCAATAAAAACTCAAATTTATCATCCAATTCACCTGAGCTGTTGCTCTGATTGTCCACATTGCCATTGTCTTCTAGCCCAGCACCTGCCTCTGAACAAATATGATTCACTAATTGAAACCAAGGAAAGTTGAGCCCTTCAAGAAATGAAGTGCCACTTCAACCCTTTTTTTAATGAGTGTTTCAACATCAGGGTCCCACATGACCATTAATGGCTTGTGTGAACTTAGGAGCTTCAATAATTCATCCAGAAACACCTTTGACCACATTACAGGAGCAAATTTGCAATAATCTAATTCACCTTTTTCCATAAACCTTGATATCTCAATCCAGTTTCTGTTGTTCCTCAGACTACCTAAATCCACAACCCAAAAACATAGTCAGGACAATCAATCAATCCCCAACAAAAAATGCACATAGATTTTTCAAATTATTTTGAAGACAATTTTAGCAATCAACTGCCCAAGAAAGAGCCCATTGAACTTTGAATGAGATGATATCAATCTCCTCTTGGGTTTGCTCCAAAATCAGTGCTATGTGTATTCCAGCTTGCACATTCTAATTTTTTTCCCAAGGTGCTTTTGATTGAGAGTAATTGCCGTTGTCCCAAAACAGGTTTTCCAGCATTTTGGTGAATGTTGTATAGGTGAGAGAACTCCCACCGCGTGATATGAGCTTATCAGGATTTTACTTTTGTAGATAGGTTGATTGATACATGTTGAATTTTCGTATCAATTTCTCCACCCCCATTTTTTGATTCTTCATTGCATTCACAATTTTGTCCTTCATTGCGTACCAATGTGTCTACAATTAAACATTGGCTCCAACTCACCATGCCTTTCAACAAACTGGAAAAAGAGCTTTGACATAGCTATCAATAGCAAAATCAGACACTTTTGCTTTTCACCTGGAACACCACAACAGACATGTCAAAAAAACTAGGCTAACATAACATAATGACCTGCTTCACTTAATGTCTTCCCCACTCAAGTGCCAGTGGTCATCATTTCCCAATTCATTTCAATATTCTTGTTTCAAACATTTTCTTTCTTTCACGTTTTTGATCAGCTCAATGATATCTTTGGGAGTTTTGGGAGCTGGCCATACACAAGAAAATCCCTGAATGAGATAGAATTGATTCTTTGGTCACTAAGATCTTCAGAAAATGACCTTTTGTAATGGACTTATGACCAGAAAGGCTTCTCACTGAAGCCTTTTGATTGATTCTTCCTTCTCATAAAATAATTCCAGGTGTTTTTTCAATGGCTTTCTTGAGGCCACATATCCCTGTAATGGAGATCCATAATAAGTTTTTTGTTTGGGAAGAAGCTGATGAAGAAAAAAAACAAAGAACCGTCAGCTTGCTACTATTGCAGAGCAAGCTGAAAAAGTAACAGAAATCAAATAAAAATAAGAATAATAAAATTAACCTTGCAATAAGCTTTATCAAAATATTTTACATATTTTTGCTGCATTTATTAAATAATATATTTATGATTTATTCTATCACCTCTGGTAGCTAAAGGATAGAAAGGGTCTTGGCATCCAAGAGGCTGACAATTGGGGATCTGGCCAGGAAATATTCCATTTTATTATATTTAATAGCTTGGAACAGACATTTCATGTAAAATTAAATCAAAGATAAATTTATCTGACTTTTTAAACCATGATTCATCATTGAATTCTTTTGCAGTGGATTTAAAAACCAATGCAGAATCAAAAATCTATTATTCAAATCTTTTAAAGATAAGAAAAGAAGAATATATTAAAAGTTATAAACCTACTGGTTGAGAAGCTTTAACTAAAGCTGAGAAACTTAATATCTCTTCTGCACTTAAACAATTAGATAAACTCCTTGAACAAGAAGATCTTGAGAGGTGTATCAACTTCCAGGCCCTATTCAGTAAACATAAAGCTTGGAAGAAATACTGTATAAATTACTTTTTAAAATATAAAAGTATGAAACTTGCATTACAATATCATTTTTATTAAAATAATATTAATTTATTTTATTGACCAATAAAATAACCTTTTACCATCAGTGAACCCCCCTATACCAGAAAGCACCACCACTGAAACTGATTTATTGGATCAAGAAGTCCCAGATATCTCTGGAAGCCCTGAAAATATTGATTGGACAGGTGAAGACCTCATTGGGACACAGCAAGACCCCATAAGATTACCTATTAAGGACCAATTTAATCCCAATAAAGTCCTGGTACCTTTGAATATCAACTTACGTGAGTTTTAAATAAAACTTATTCTTATGGATTTTTTCTGTAGAAAAATACTTATAAACATTTTATTCAATATGAATAGACGTAACACAAGGGCCTCAGGGAGAATTCCCTCCTATTGATCTTTGCCAGGAGCCCCCAGTAACCATGACACCACCAATAATGACAACCATGGGTGGACTGGAACCCGTGAATCAAATGTTGATTGACAAGGATTGGCCCCAAGTAATTCTGCCCTCCCCCAACCTAGAGCCGGAGAAGGTAGTAGAATTAAGCCTCCCTCCATTACAAGAAGATTCCCTGCAGCCACCCCAGAAGTATTTGGCCAAGGAAGCCAGGATAAAAAACTTAGTCAGAGAGCACATGAAATATTGGGAAAATTTCAAAGAAGCCCAAGCCAAAGAGGAAATGGTATCTATGAAAAAGATAATCTCCCAGGAAAAAGCTACCCAGATAGCTCTTCCAAAAATGATTCCAAGGAAAGAGGTAGAATCCTATGTAGAAAAGTGGAATACTCGGGACAAATTAGCCCAACTGAAAGGCAAAGGATCAGGAAAGAAGAGATTATCTTCCCATCCGGTGCAAACAGGGAAAACCCATAGTCATTTAGTATGACTTGGTGCACACTTCCCCATCATGGTTCCTCTTTAACCTCTAGAATTGATTCCCAAATAGTTTGATTGCTTGTAAATATGCCTTGTATCCCAATGGTAACAGTTCAGTAGGAAGAACTATTCCAATCTTTATTCAAGGGCTGTAAAGGGCAGCCTGAACTAATTTCATTTGATTGGAAACTGTGCCCTCTAGGTTTTTCCAAACATCAAAAATTTTTCCAAACAAGTTTGCAAGGAATAGTTTGAGAGTAGCATGGGCCCCTTTGACCCAAGAAATTTTTTTATTTTCAAAGTATGGGTATTTGCAAGTACAAGCCGCTACAAATTTCTCTTTGATATGGAAGATATTATGATCCATATACCCACATACATCCTCAAGGTCTGACAAAAAAAACTTTATACAAGTCATAATGTAAGCAAACCAAAACTAGGAAGATTAACAGTAGAGGCTGTGATTTGGAACTTACTCTAAGTTCTACATCATTGACCTCTGCCTCCTCCTTGGTTTTTGAGGCCCCATACTTAGCCCACAGAGACATAAAGCTTTTCCACCCTTCAACATCATTATTAAAGTAAACTTTACAGTTTGCTTGTATGTTTTTAAACAAGTGCCATTGACAGAACTGTCTTATTGACTCAAGGAATATTTGTTCTAGAGCAGGGATAAAAGCTTTTTCACAGTCCGTCACAAAGACTTTGGGAAATCTCCCAGGATCATAAGCCAAATCCTTTAGCCCATTTACAGACCAACTTTGGAACTCAAAAGTGTGTTTTGTTATAAAAACAAGAGCTTTTGGGAAAGTTTTCTGGTTGGAAGTAAGTCCTACAAAGTCCATTAGGGAGATGATGTACTTATTTGTCTTATAAGTAAAATCCATCATATCTATATGATGGAATTGCTTGCAAAGTTTTAATGACTAAGGGTGAGCCAACAATAGGGCCTCCAAGTGACCCTCTCTGCTAAATTTTATTTGATGAACCCAACCTGAATTACCAAGTTGTTCAAAGATCACCCCCATAACACTTTTCCCCTTTAGTTCTGCTAGTGCTACCTTATGCTTACATTTCCCCCATTTTGTCCTTGGATGTCCCGCCCCCTTCATCATCCCTGTTGTTTCTGTCAACTGGATTATAAAATCAGCATCACAGCCATTTGAGGAGTGATTTTTTCCAATCCTTGGATTTTCCACCCTGCCTTATTTATTCCTTATTTATGTAATTGTTTTGGGGCTCATTGGTGAATCTGTTCCTATTGGTGTAAGAAGAAGAACAATAGCTTACAGAGGCAAATGAAGAATAGTAGCCATTTGAATGTTCTCTGGCAAAGCAGTCACCACTCCATTAAGTTTTTCTGCATCACATCAAGTAGGCAAGCTGATCCAAACTCAATGGAGATTCACATCACTGAATCCCCCATGAAGTTGTACACCAAGGTCAACATGGGACATGCCATCATTCACCCAATAAAGAAACCTGCTTTCTGTCTTGGTGAGTGTTTCCCTTTCTCTGGAATGTCTTCTGAGGATAAACTTGAATGGGAAATTTTTGTTTGCAATCTACTCCACTGCACTGCTCACCTTCAACCTGTGAAAAAAACAAGGCCCTATTTTATAGAGTGATATGGGCTGGTGGATGGATAAAATCAAGCAACCAAAAATCTTTTGGAACATATGGTTCAGCCACAAAACTCTGAAAGGCTATGAGAAGAATTGGATTCCGGCCTCAAGCCAGAAAAGGCAAAATCATTTTGGCTTGAGAACGGCTTTTGATAAAAATGAGAGAATTTTCTCCAGAAATTTCTGAGGAGTTTCAGAGTGAAATCATCACAAATAAAATTCCTTCCATGAACCATACGGAGTATGATGCAGAATAAAGAATTTCTGATCTTTCTTCCTTCTTAAACTTTACCCTTTATAATTTTCAAGCCCCCACCCATCAAGATTCTGATTTTAATGCCTGGAATTCGGTGGGATTGATTCCCATCTTCAACCCCATGAGTATAGCAGATTAAAGTTAAACTAATATTTTGGCTGATGAGAATTTCAATATGATTGCAGGGAAGTTTGCATTTATGGATTATCAGGTATTTCATGATTTTACTAAATTTTCAGGGGTTACATTAGCTGTTTTCAAATTGAAGTATTTTGATCATCAAACTTGTAGAGGATTATCACCATCCACAAAGAATACACAAATAGGCTTCTTTTGTAAAATATCCAAAAGGTGGAACTAGAAGTCCAGAAATATCTTTATAGAAATTAAAAATTCTCAAACATTGGTAGATATGAAGAACATATAAAAAATTCTTGTAAATAATTTAATCTGGATTTTTTTGTGAATTCATAGCAATATATTCAAACATATTTCAAGCCAAAGATCTGAGCAATCTTTTTGTGTGGGGTATGCACAGCTCAAATCAGCAATGTATACGGCTCATTTGAGCCATGAATTTAACATAACCCATAAATCAATTCATTTTGCATTTTTGAGAAGATTTGGAAATCCAATTTATTTTCCTCACTTGGATCTTTCTTCTTGATGATTTCTTGAAAGCCTCCAAAGCTAGAAGTGTATCTTCTCTTTTGATTACTTTTTGGGTTGATTTTCCTTGAATTTGAGTTCTTGCGCTTTCCCTTGGCTGAGATTGATGGAATTTAAATGTCTTCAATCAGATTGGAAGGTGATGTAGGAGGCACCATTGGCTTAAGCTTTCTGTTATTTTCAAGAAAACAATGATGCTTTTCAAATTAAATCAGTTAAAAATCACTATTCAAGAAAAGAAAAACCATACTTACCTGAGGTGAGGTATGTTTGCATTGTGAATTGGGACAGTCTTACCCCAAGTTGGTGGTATTGTTGAATTCACCCATGCTAGGAAGTGATGAATCCTGGGAAGTTTTTGAGATACTTGTGGAATGGATTGGCGGTGATTGAGCTGTAATTTTGGCAAAATCATTCTTGGTGGCTGATTCTGTCTTTGATGGTGGCCAATTTTATTTTTCCTTGTAATTAGGTTCACTAAGCTGAGTGTCATTGAGAAGTGACTCCATATCATTTGACCTGCTTTTTGAGAATTGAACTCACCCAGAGGGGTGATATTTTCTTTTTTAACAGATATTTAATCCATGTGAATGTAGAAAGGGCAGACTGAATCCCATTCCTTGGGCACATATTTTATCCCCTTTGATTTATTGGCATCAGCTATGCCAAACCCAGTTGAGATGGACATGGAGTGGGCTTTTGTGTACTTGGCCCTGTATTTCTTGAATTGCTCCCTCATTTGCTTCAAATACAATTCAAGTCTAACTTTTTTTTGTTCTTGAGCTCATTGGCCATCTGGAGATAAACATTTACCTTTGAAGAAGGGGGTCAACCAACTCATGTTTCTTTAATGGACCCAGAGCAAGCAGCTTATTTTGATGCAACTTTGAGCCAGTTGACCAGGGTTAGGTGATTTTTTTGCTTGAGTTGGAAAGATGATTGGGAAGATGAGGGGAGAGGATGTTTTTTTTTAAATTTCTTGGAGATGTTTTTTTGAATATTTGGTATTTGGTTTTGGATTTCTGGGGGCAATTTTGATAGGGTGAGGTTTCAGAGGATAGTTTGATGAGCATTGAGTATGATGAAATATCCAAGGAGGTTGGAGTTGGATGGTAGTGGGAAGCAAGGATGAGATGTCCAAGGAGGTAGGATTTTGAATGGAAGTGGGAAGCAAGGATGACATGTCCAAGGAGGTTGGTATTGAAATTTTATTTTGATGCTCCTGTTGAAATAGAAGGAAAGATGAGAGGGAATCTTATGAAGGTAAGATGAGAAGATCCAGGGAGTCAAAGGGGAACTGAGGTTTTTTATGATTCAGAACCAATGGTTATCAATTAGCTGGGATAGAGAAAGGTTCAATAGTCTAGATAAAAGTAATTTTTTGAAGACCAAATTTTGGTTTTGATAATAATAAAGATAATGAATAATGAATGAAAAATAACCAAAGAGCTTTCACACATTAAGTGACAAAAAGTATGCAACAAGGCAGAGACTGAACAGGCCATAAGCCAGGAAACAAAAGCTATCAAAAGAAGAGCAGCAACACAACACAACTGAGGAATTAAATCAAGCTTATTTGGCCAGTTAAAAGTCACTAAAACTTGCAAGGAGTAAGATAAGAAAGGATTTTCTTAGATATTTGAAGTCCATTAAAACAACAATTGACTTGGGTTTCTGTGCTACAAGAGTATGATCAGTAATGAAAAATTAGACTAATCAAACTAGCATTCTTTCAGACTTGATCATGACTTAATCTTGAAGAATTCAACCAATGAGAGGAAAACTGATTAGAGATATGAGATTTTATTTTTAATCATAACAAACTACTTTCATGGGGACCATAGTACTGGAAGATATTCTAGATCTAAAATAATTTTAATATAATTTTCATTTAATCAAAGAGGAAGAGGACACTATTTGCCATAATTCCAACAGTTGCAGTAGGATGGAAGTGGGAAGCAATAATGAGATTTCCAAGGAGGTTGGAGTTGGATGGAAGTGGGAAGAAAGGATGAGATCTCCAAGGAGGTTGGATTTGGATGGAAGTGGGAAGAAAATATGAGATTTCTACTGATTTTGGAGTTTAATGTAAGTGGGAAGCAAGGATGAGAAGTGAGGAGGATGAGATTTCAAAGGATTTTGGAGTTTGATGGAAGTGGGAAGCAATGATGAGATGTCTGGGGAGGTTGGAGTTGGATGGAAGTGGGAAACAAGGGATGGGTGGTGTGGTGCCAGGTGTGGTTGATGCTGTGGCTACCTATATAAGTTACTTGAAAAACCCCACTTATTTCATGTTAACCTTGACATGTCTGATCTGAAATAAGTGGGTTTTGTTTATTTTTAATGGCGGAGTTTGAAATAGCAGATTTGGGTTGAAACCTACCATTAGAAAATGGTGTTTTTTGTTAAATTTGATACACCTCCTTCTTTCATTGTTAAATATGTGTTTCTTTTTCATGTGTTGTTCTTTTTTTATGTGTTTGCCTTGTTACATTTTTTTTCCTTGTTGAATGTTTTCACAATTTAGTTTTGTGATAGTATAAAACAAACCTTCCATACATACAAATTGTAGTTGAAGATTATGAAAAACCAAATGGAAAAGCCCTTACATATGTACATACATCAGTTTTTGTTGGATGTTTTTTTTAAAAAAAAAATAAAATAAAAGAAGATAGAACCTGAGGCAAGAGATGAAGAATAAAAAATTGTTTAATTTTTTTTATTTTACATTGGCTTCAATGATGTTTTATGTTTTTAATTACTGTTTTTCATCATTTCTGTAATTTGTGCTTCTTATTCTCCTAATGGATTATTCTTTTTTACCATCATCATTTTTCCCTTTTATGAAAAAGAAACATTTTTTTGAAATTCTTTCTTAATTTTTTCTCACTTCAATATGTTAATGGTTATTTTTTCTGATTAGGGAATATCAAGGTTAGAAAACCCGCCATTAGAAACTTGCAATTTCTTTTGACCAAACCCACCATTTTTAATGGCAGGTTCCTGAAACACACATACCCCCTAACTGGTGCATTTCAGAATGGTGTCTTTCATGGAAATGGCGGGTTTCAAAGGTCAAACCGGCCATTATCATCCATCCACCATTCATCCCATTCAAAACACCCATCCACACCTCCACATCAGCAAATCTATACATGTCTCACTTGGAATCTCTCCAACTTCAAAAAATTCAACCTTTCTCACCATCTTCCTAACCCTTCAACCACAGCTTGAACTCCCCTATCCCCTTGATTCAATCCAACCACTCTCATCAATCTGGTTAATCCTACTTCATCTATAAGGTTCAGTCCTCCCTCTCTTCCTCCTTGATTCCTCATCTCACCCTTTGCTTCATCTCTCACTCCTGCAGCCAGTCAATCATCATCCTCTCAAGCATTACAAGGATTTCTGGCATTTCAATCTACCCTAAAACAATCATATACACCATCTCAGATTGGCCACCTCAATCTGGGTGATCCAACACATCATAATAAAAGTAAAAATTATATTAAATTTGCTAATTACTTGAGGAATCTCTCCAACTTTGCCTACAATGAGGATAAACCCTACGCCAAGGTAAGCTATCTTCTCATCACATCCAGCTTTCCTCTGCTGGTGTATTTCATCCCTCCATTGTTTGGATTATATACTCACTTACTTACCTTTAGATCCAATTGCCTAGATTCATTCCAAGAACTATCATTTCCCCCTGCTTACTATGACTGACCCTTCTTGTGCTTTTTTGTATATTAGCAGGACTCACTGAGCTAGAAAGACCCCGTTTGTTCAACAAAACTTGTTCCTTGAATGAAAAATTTAGCTTTGAAATGAGTTCTGAACCTAAGAAAATCAGTCCTGAGACCTTTTTAGAGATGGCTGCCAGTATCCTTTGAATGCCAGTCCCATCAGTTTCCAAGGATATTTTTAAAATTTTAGAGAGAATTGAATTGCTATTGGAGGGTTTTTCCATGGAAGTAGAAGGTTTGGCACTTGATCAGATACTCAACAACTTGACTCAAACCAGAGTCTCCACCTCCAAAGTAGCCTTTCATACCAATCTTATCAAGTTTGGTGGTGGAGCTCATAAAAGTCATGCCATAATCCAACCTCTGTTTATCATTCAAAAGAGTATTACCCATAGGTTAGCTGAGACCCTCAAGAGGTTGACTCAAAGGAATGAGAGGATTGATTTGATCTCCTCCAAGGAGAACTGACCCCTAAGCCCAGCTTAGAACCTTTTTCACTCCAAATGAAGCTTTTAGATTGCCTCTCAAGTTATTCTGACCCGTTTTCAAGATGGGGGGAAGGATGATTCACAGGCAGATGAGGCTCCTAGAACGTTGGGTGGGAAATCAGCATTACCTGAATCAGAGTCTACCAATAGGTTGATCTCTCAGAGAAAAGTTCTCAATGAAGAATTCAAGGATCTCAATCGAGTGCAATAGACAACCAAAACACCTCATTTGATTCATATCTCGGATCTCTCTAGCACTCCAATCAGATGTTTGACCAACTGGTGATCATCTCATCCAACTCGGGAAAGGTTCCAGAGGGGAAAAAACACTTAAAATTGGTTGATCAACACCAATCCCAGACAATGAAAAGCTTTGTGGTCAATAAGAAGTTCCTCAGCTTGGAGGTCACCCATCTGACAGGTTGGGTAAAACTCTTGGCCCATGATCATAACTTGCTCAAAAATAGGATCAACCAAGCCAAACAAGCCTTTGACTGGTCTAAGCCCCTCAGTGATCTCAAATTGATAAAACTGATCCACAAGACCTGTCAATATTCAAAATTTAACAGTTTCAAACCAACCTTCTCCTCTGGTTGTGAGTCCCCTACAACCAGTTCTCCAAGGCAATGATCAAAGAAGGCTGACTGAATACTATCCATCCATCTATATTGAAACAATCAATCCCCTGCCCCACCTACTCCCTCCTAAAACAAAACAACCACCATCATCATCCTTTGAACAATCAATCAATTACTTATCATCCTGAAGCAATGAATCTGAGAAATTTCAGTGAAGCAAGCCAAAGATGATCATGAGATTGAGTTGGTTATCAATGCTCTTGCTCCCAATTTCTTTTTTTTTTTTTGATCCATCATACCCCCACATGCATCAATAATCATCAATAATCAGGCACAAACCAATCAATCAACAAAAAAACCCTACTACATATTGTGATCACTAACCCACTTTCTTAGATTCATGCTCTCCATTGAGCAGCCAATTCAAACAGTGTGTATATGAATGTAGATATCAATGAGTAATCTATAGAATCCTTAGGTTTTGTTGATTTGATTTGATTTTGTCAATTGATTTATCTCATGTTGCTTACTGGCTGAGCATTTGGATAGGCACATTGGCCCATCTGGCAATGGCAGACTTAGCTTAGTGGTTGAAGCATCAACCACCAATGTTGAGTTCATGGGTTCAAATCCCATAGTTTTCTGTTAAGAAATATGAAAATAAATGATTGAATTGACATAAAGCTGAGGACTGAAGAAATAATAGCGTATGAGATCACAGCAGCAAAAGAAAAAGGAACAAAGAACAGATAGAACCAACAGAAAGGGCACAGGACACGGGGTAATGGTGAAAATCTTGAGGTGAATTCAGAGTAAGGGGAGTTGATGTTGAGAGGATTGATTTGAGGGCCGAAGAGTGAGATTGGTGGGTCAGGTAGGATGAGGATGAAAAGAAGAGTTGATCAAAATCTCACAAGACACCAATTTCAGGTAGTCTGCCAAACAGTTGAGGTTTAGTAAAATTTTTGAAAGAGATTTGAGAGCAGGGTGAGAGAAAAAACAAAGAGATTCAACAGAAAATAGATTTGAAAATAAATGAGACTCCAAAGGAAAGAATGAGAAGAGTCCCCCCCCAAGATTCAAATCTCCAGAGAAGAAGTCTGACCCCCAAGAGGTCAAGTTGTAGTCATATTTCTCCTGCCGCATTAAAATGATCAGTGGCTCTGAGTAGTTTCCCCTGGTCTCCTTGTGTTTCAGTAATTTCTCAGCCAAATTCAAAAATGTGCAACAAAATTTTGGCTTATAAATCTGTCAGTGACCTCAAAATTTTATACAAAAAATTTAATTCCATATTGATCCTCACCCCAATCAAAGTACAATGTTGGGAGGGAAAAAGATGGGAGGAGGCAATTTGAAAATGATACAGAGATGTCAAAAGAATAGGGCTTGCAATCCTCAAAATTTTATACAATTAATTGAATCACTTCTTTATCCTCACCCCAAATGTTGTATGTGGATGGAAGGAGATGATTTGGGAAACATACAGAGACAGGGACAGAATGGGGATTTTCAGCATTTGCTAAAGGGAAAATGTTTGAATGGATAGCTTTTGAATCACTTCCTCATCTTTTTGTATGAATGAGCTAGCCTACCTTGGTTTTATTATTTGGTTCATTGGCCATCAGGAGATTACCATTAAAATTAGAGGATGTAGGTTGGAAAACTTGTGTTTCATTGTTGGATCCAAAGCAAGCATCATAGTTGTATGTAATTTTGAGCCAGTGTACCAGGATGATGTGATCAGCTCTCTTGAGCTGAATTGACCCTTTGGAAGCTGGTGGGGGGGATTGTCGGATTTTGAGTTCCTGGAGGATGTTATCTTTGGTTGAGTGGACTTGCGGGGGGAGGTTTTCTGAGGGGCCATTTGAAAATAGTAAGAGGGATGAAGGGATGAAGCAATAAATTGATAAAGCAATGTGATGAAAGCAGGGATGAAGGGATGAAGGGATGAAGCAATGAAGGAATGAAGCAATGAGAGTTAGGATGTGATGAAAGGGGGGATGAACTGATGAAGGGATGAAGCAATGAAGCAATGAGGGGATGGATGTGATGAAAGCAATAAAGTGATGAGAGTGATGAAGCAAGGTGAGAGTAATGAAGTGATGAGGGGATGAGAGTGATGAAGCAAAGAGGATAGAAAGAAATGAGAGTGATGAAGTGATGAGAGAAATGAAAATAAAACTTTTCCTGTGAGGTTGGAGGTATAATTTTTTGGATGAGGTTTGAGGTTGAAACCAGGGGTGATGATGTGGGATGACGCCTGGTTGAGCCAGTGAAGGCCTTTATATACTTTACTTGAAAAAAGCACTTATTTCATGTTAACTTTTACAGGTCCAATCTTAAATAAGTGGGTTTTTTTGATTTTTAATGGCAGGTTTGAAATGGCGGATTTGGGTTGAAACCCAACATTGAAAAATGGAAGGTTTGAAATGGTGGATTTGGGTTGAAACCCTTCATTAAAAAATGGTGGGTTTGCATAACTTTGATACACCCTATTTTGTTTGTTTGTATTTTCTTCACTATTTCTTGTTATTTCTGTTTATTATTTTTGTTCTTCAAAAAATTTGATTATTTTTTTACTCTTTTTCAATAGTATTAATCATTTTTTATCCATTCATATTATAAATTCTTTGTTTATTATTTTTCACATTATCATTATTTGTTGTTATTTGGAATTATTTTGAGTTGATGTATCCTATTTGTCGTGATTTTTTAATCTTGTTATTTTTTAAAAATCATATATATTTTTCTTAATCTTGCTTTTGTCATAATTTTCCATTGACTGACATCATGCCTTTTTAATTTCTTTTTCCTTCATTCTTAAATTTTGGGATTTTGCTTTGCCATTTTTTTTCTGTTGATAAGTATTACATTGTGTTTTTACCCCAATAACTTTGAAATCTTTATCAGAAATGGACTATAGGGGATGCCAGGAGTCCAAAATTTATGAAAAAAAGTTGGATTGGGGCTTCAAAGGGCTTCAGTTTCCTTACACTCTTGCAAAGGTATTTGTAGGGAGGGCCCTCAAATTTCACACCTCAGCAAAGGTGTTGAAATTTTTATTTATTTGTATATTTCTGCATATTTCATTGAAGAAAAACACACTGGAATCTTTTTTGATTGAATAAGATATTGGATGCATTTCCTTGATCTGAAAAAATTCAAAAGGTGAGAATTTATATAAGCAAAAAAAAGTACACTAAGCCTTTTCTGTATTTTTCTCTTTGAATTAGGGAGGCTTCAATTTATGAAATTTGAAGGCATGATTATATCCGGTGCCTGAGTTTAATGATGCAACATTCAGATTTTGCTGAATTGATTGTTGTACATTTTTTCCAAAACCCAGATGAAATCATTTTTTTAGTTAAAGGAGGATTCTAAGGTACACTTTTGTTTTTCAATGTCTTCAGCATCCCTCTTTTGCCATGATAATGAATATTGGGTTTTTAAGGGCCAATTACCACAAAGACCTTGTTGATTTTAGTTTTTCCAATTATTTAATTTCTAGTAAAATCCATTCCACATCAAAATTGATCAAAATTAATTCAAACTTTTACTTGCAGTGTATATTCTTCTGAATCCAAGTAAATTGATATCTGGAAAGGA
This sequence comes from Puccinia polysora, assembly GCA_025617555.3. NCBI lineage: Eukaryota > Fungi > Basidiomycota > Pucciniomycetes > Pucciniales > Pucciniaceae > Puccinia > Puccinia polysora. The sequence goes on from CM062629.1 coordinate 43,165,543, forward strand.
TTTTCCAAAAGAGTGTTTTAGTGGTCCAAAAAACAGGGCTTGATGACAAGATTAATTCACTGGTAAAGCAGACTCCCTACTTTGGCCCTAGGAACAGCTAATCAATGGTAGATATTGTGGAAGGTAGTATCCCTTGCAATAATTTATCAAGATTTGTAAGTATTGTCATATCATGCATCCTATTCCTCTAGCTGAAAAAAATTGGGCCACTAGTTTTATCAAACTTCAGATGGTAGATCAATTTGACATCTGATGCCTTCCTGGGCATGGTGACAGGTAGCAGTTTTTTGAGAATATTGGATTGGGGGTCTGAAGGCAAAATCCCATTTTTTCAGGGATCAATTGAAGGAAATTGAAGAAAGAGTGACCAGGTTAATGCTGACAGGCACATTTGGATAAATGCACTCATAGCCTGTTATGAATCAGAGAGAAAGAAAGGATACCAGAGGTAACAAACCATTGAGAATAACACCTGCTTTTGGAGAGATTTTTGCCATAGAATGATCAGGATAAGGATTCAGACAGAAACAAAACAAAAAGAGGAGATTTCGAAAAAGGAAAGTCAAGGTGGCATGAATTGCTGGTACATTTTATTTGGTGGTCTCTTTTACCAAGAGCATAACTGAATTGCGAGTCCAACAAAAATACAATTATTCAATGGAAATTAGTCTTCCCACAAGATTATTGATGGGTTAAACGGGGGAAATTCTTCTAAATTTGGATGGCGAAATTCAGGTTTAATTTCCCAAAGTTATTCCGGGTTCTCTTTCACAAGCTCCCCGCCGATCCTGGTCAAGGAGCCCCATGGTTGGACGAAATGACACGTGTATTTGATGTTTCCATTTGAATGACTATCTCGGCAGACAGTTGTGATGTATGATCCCCAAGCACGCCGTTAGGCTGACCAGAGCCGGGAGGCGTCGCAAGTTTCTTCCTGCTGTGCATTTGTTCCACGTAAAGCCTCCACTGCTCCCAAAGAGGAAGACAGCATCATTAGAGCAAGAATCCTGTTTCCTGATCTAAAGAAAGGACGTACACACTGTCCGGAGACCGGAAGAGCCGTACATATACTACCAAGGGTCGCTAAGCATACCACGGTTTCTCGCCAATGGATACTGCACGAGGGTATTAGCTTGTGATAACTGTACTTTGTCCTATCCACAGGATTCGAAATACTGACTCCCAGATAGCTTCCCGAACGCGCGTAATGGCCAGTAGATTAGAAGAAATACTGATGAGCATTCCGAGAGCGATGGCTGAAGCCCTCAGGCCTACAAACACTAGTCGCATTCAAAAACGAAAAAATGGCGATCAGTCCATGAGCTCTCTTCTACTCTGATTACCACAATTTCAACCTATGAAATGAGCTAATCCAAATGAAAGATTACTTACAAAATTGGCTAGATGATAGGGAAGCGTAATAACTTCCCAGCTTCTCTCGGCTACATTTCGTTTCGCCTGAATTATGTTTTCTTTCGAGCTTTGCGAGGCCTAAAAAGCCTGACTGATTTGATGGAGGAGGACTTGATTCGGCGAATTGAAGATTGTAATGCTGAACTAATCTGCCAAAAGAATATATGAAAACCTAGAAGAATACGTGAGCCCCACCATATTAATCACCTTGCTCTGCCGAGTGGGGAATGCTATAAACTCTTGGAGAGAATTTGATCCTAAGTGGCAACAGCCATCAGGCCCCCACAAACTTTGATGATCGGAAAAATAAGTTAGCTTACTGGAAAGGTCACGCAAAAAACAATCATCGTTGAGAGCTGCATTTGCTGATAACTACCAATCAAGTTATTCACGCCAGCCATCATCTGGTTGATAGCTGCTTTCATTTCGGATTCAACTTGAACCATTTGATTTCCAAGATCGATTTTCTCTTGCGCAGACGATGAAGCTTGAATTTGCTTCCAAGTCAAAGAGCCTTCCTGGATTACGGTAAAAAATCCAGTAGCGCAGTCGATAAGTTTCTGAAATGTGATAACGTTCCTCGAGGTAAAGAAGAAAATTATAACGGTGGCAGCCAACGGAAGACAAAGAAAGAAGAAATTCATCATCATCGGGATGTTGATCCAAGCGGCTCTATTGTTCGGATTCCGGTTATTTGCATGGCGGCATGCGTAGCTTCAGTCGGTCGCATGGGAAGCATACGGCGATCGGTAAGATGATGACGTAGCAACATGCACAGGGCGCCTCGTTCATGAGTTTGGATCAACGAACCTGGTCAACCAAAAACAATGTGTGATACTCCAGTAGGTGCAGAGCTCGAACACATTCATAAGACCCAAACTATGAACAAGTGCGCGCCGAGTCACAGAAGTTGCAGTTAACTATTGAGGGCACAATCTCGGTTCACAAAGTTCATGATCGACATCGCTGGGCTGCTAATCCAAATACTCACAAGGCAAGATAACCAGAACGAGGCAGGCGTTTCCCAGAGTTTTCAATTTGAATCCAAATGGTACATTGAGCACTGATGGATGATAACAGCTGAGCAACGGTCATCATACTCCCAGCATTCAACATATACAGAGGTGTTTTGTAGACTTGAACGAAGGAATAAGAAAGCCGCTAGTTTTGAGTTCATGCTTGACGAGCAAAGCCGCTTGATCCAAGATTCGCCAACACACCATTGGTCCCGGTTGAATCCTGAATGTACAACCTCCTGCAGAGCCACCTGCTACGGGCCGACCCACGGCAGAAAGGTAATATGAAGACTGCTGCACAGAACGCGGAAGTGAGGAAATGGAGGGCGAAGACTGCCTTCAGAAACGATTGAGTTTTGAAGCCCAAGTTTGTAGACATATTCTGGGAGATCTGTTGATCGATGTAAAGAAAAGGATCAACTCCAGCCGGTATTCCACTGAGGAAGGCTTCGGAATCAAGTTGCCTCTTGTTGTTCATCATGCTGACTAGCGAGGAGATTGCGGCCAGGACTGAGGACACTGGAACATGCGGCACAAGACCCCCAAAGAATCAGTCTGCCTCTGGTTCGCACTGGCGAAATACTCGTCCAATGTGGGCAGTCCAGCAGTTTTTCAACCAAAGCGAATTTTGGCCATGAAGGTAATTCCACCTGAACCTTCCCACGCTACCGTCGATGTAAAGCTGACATTCACAATCGTGTCCGATTTCGAACAATTCCTAGGCAATTGGGATGGGATCATTAGGAGGGAAAGCATCGTTCGACTCGCCCTCTACTTGAACGTTGACCACCGCGCGTCACCCACCAGTCACTAGAACATGAGTACCCCGGGATTTCTCATGCAGATGCAGGAGGGAGGAATGCAAACCTCGAAATACATATAATATTTCCGCGCTGCCACCATCTGGCCTCCAAGTCCAAATTACCGAGAGCAACTCACAAAGGGGAGTGAACGTTGCGAGTGATGTGTGTTTTCCGCGAAGATTGACAGTGATGTATCGCAAAATTAAGGTCGATATACGACGGATATTGGATGAATTAACGTGAGAATTCCCATCCAGTTCTGTGTAAGGAGGTGGTGCTTACACGGTGTGCAACTTAGTGTCGCATCATGTGGTGCGACACCCAGACTCTTCAAAACAAGCGCGCAAGATTTCCGCAACATATGTTGCGACATTGATTCTCCAAATGCTACTGTTGCAGCATATGGTGAATCCAGTGAGTTTGGTCGGGTTGTCGACTCCCGCTGGTCATGCGACAAGCTGTGGTTGATGGCCTGACCAAATCGGTTGATGGGGCAATAGCCAAGGGGTCCCCATGACCCCAGTCAAGCTCCAAATCAACAAAACACTGGTCTAAATCAAAGAGTAACAGCAAGACAGTCACTCCAACCAGAGCAACAAGAGCCAAGTCCAAACCTCCGGTAAAACTCCAACCAACACCATTGTCTGTGAAGACCTCAAGAAAAAGTAGCCAAGGTGCCCAAGCTACCCCATCTCCGACCAGTTGCAAGCACCACCCAGATCAGATCCTTTCTAGTGAGATAACCAAGGATTTTCAAAAAGTTAAGGTTTGTTTTATCAATTTGAAAGAATTATTTAAAATCCTTGAAGCTGATTTTTGTTCCATTTTTCTGATACTTGAAATAGGATGCTTTGTTTATTCACATTTGCATGCTATGGGGCCTCTTTGAGCAGAACTCTGTTCCAGCAAAGGTAGACCCTGGTCTGGCAAAAGAATTCCAAAACCAATTCAGATCAGTCCCTGAGCTTGAAGCAGCTGTCTCCAACCCTGCTTCACTTGATTTAATTGCACAAGACAACATTATCTCTTTGAGACATGGCCAAGCAGGACAATTCAAGCTTGGTTGTGGCTTAGCAAACATTGATTAGATGCAGATACTCTATGTGCATTTGATTTTTGCAAAAGTGGGTATTTGCATTTGGGGACCAAACCTTGAGGAGCCACATGACTCCCTCTTCAACTCTGCCTGCCAAATCACAGCCCTGGACACATTTCAACAACTTTGTGCAAGTGGATCCTACCAATATATGAACATCAACCTTACTAAGATCAATTCAGTCTCCTTATTAGTCTCATCTTATAATCATTATGTCCATTATGTCATGGAGAGTTGCTTCAAAAAAGAGCTGAAAGAAATTGGAAAGCATAAGAAGGATGAATTGAAGAAAAGTGTACAAAAGAACCAAGAGCAAGTAAGCAATGACTTTCCTTATTGTCTAACCCTTGCTATTCTGAAATAGACTAATTGTTTCTTTTGTTCTTGGTAAAGCTATGTGACAGTCTGTTAACTTTCTCATCCATTCTCTCACTGCGTGCGCTCTTGGCCTTACCCCATAACGGGGAATCCCCAAATGCTGTGTCTCCTTCTCTCTTGGCCGAGACCGTCACTTTGATTCTGATCCATTCACATCTCCTGGTCTCACAAATTTGCATCTCTGTTTCTGTCCCTCAGTCTCTTTTCTCCATTGTTCTTTTCTCCAATCTCTTTTTATTCAAACTCCTCCTTCTCATTTGTGCCTGTCTCTCAATGTCTCTATTCAACAAACCAAGACTGCAAATCCCTCAATAATAAGTCTCTGACTGGTAAGACTCCGAATCATCTACTCTAATCGAAAACTTGATCTGAATCTCTATTACATTCAGCCTGTCTCTATTCCATCTGATCTATCTGGCCTATTGCCTCTCAATATCTCTCTTGAGCTTGAATAGCAGCCATCTTTTCTGACCTACACTGATGGTCTAACTTGTAGGATATTCTTTTTCTACGTTATTTTTTTCCTGTGTGATTTCTCATTTCTTATTTTGTTCTGCTATCTTGTTTAGCCCACTGGTTCTGTGTCCTCTAGAAATCAAAGCCAATCTTATCATGTTTAAAAGCCAAAGGTCTACAAGCAAACTCAACCAGCAAGACATGACAGAACCAATAGGAGAGAACAACTTCTTTCATCAGGTGGCTCTCAAAGCATCTGTCAACGCCATACCCCCCTTGAATGAAGAGAATTATTCTATATGGCAAGACAAAATGCTCATGTTGTTCAACCTCAAAGATATCAAGGTTGCTGTTACTTTGAACTCTGGCCCAATTTCTTCAAAACAAGACCGAGAAATCTGAGCAATCATCCTATTGAAATTTGACAGTACAACACATGCCAACATTGTTAATTCTTCCAATATCACCTTGTCAATACTCCTATGGGCCAAGATCACTCAAAGATTTGCGTCTTCAGAGACAGCAAACAGAGCTAGGGTGTTTAATCACTTTCCCCACACTGCGTTCAATGAAAATGCCATCAAAGGATTCATCACTGAAATGCAAAAGGCCATCACAAGAATGATGGATGTTGGTATAGAATTACTTAAAGATATACTAGCATATCTCCTACTCTTCAAATTTCCCCCACATCCTTGAAAATCTGAAACAACAAATTATGCATGTAGAGAAAAACCTGACAGCGGACGTTGTGTTCAATCACCTCACCCAATATAATAAAGAGATAAAGGCGCAATCAACTACCACTAAACCCTCAACAGATGTCTCTCTGGTTGCTACTAAGACCCAAGGTAATAAGGATGTAAAAAGGATCAAGATGAAATGCCAAGATGGATACCACAACCCTAATGCTCCCCACTCCAAATCTTCATGCTTTGATTTACATCCTCAGATTGCTCCAGAGTGGTGGATAGAACAACAAAACAATTGGAAAAACAAAACAAAAAGGAATACTACAATTAATTACCATGCTCTACTTACTCTATGGATCAATGTGGACAAAAACTCCAATCTTCTTCTAGACTTGGGAGCAAATGTTCATATCTTTAACAATTTAAAATTCTTCTCCATCATCAGACTCCAGGATAAACCGGATGAAATCAAGAAAGGCAAGCTAGAAGCTAATCTTAAGATACACGGTACGGGAACGGTTAGGCTAGAATGGAGCGACTCGGCTATCACTCTTGAAGACTGCGCGTATGTTCCAGATATGGTTGTCAACCTAATTAGCCCCAGACTCCTTGCCAAGAAAGGCTGTTCTCTTTCTCAAGTTTGCAACACATTCTCCGGGGTTTGCAACAACCAACTCATACTGAAAGGCTTGATCCGAGATAATCTATTTGTAGTTGAAAGACCCCAATCCACTGACCCGCATCAAACTGTGAATCTTTCAAATCAACTTCCTAGTCCTACTTTTCCTCTTCCTGATATCCACCAGATGGACAGACACACTTCTCTCTCCACTCTCAAGCCTCTGATAAAAGTTCTCTACACCAATGAAGAACTCCACAATTTCCAATGCGACAGCTGTGTAAAGAGCAAAATTACAAGATTGCCGTTTTCCAGTTCCTCTACCCCCGTCAGTAAACCTCTAGATAGAATCCATCTTGATTTGGTTGGTCCAATCAGCCCTCAATCTAAGGCCGTTCATCAATATCTTCTTACTCTTGTTGATAATTACACGGGATACTTAGCAGCATTCCCTCTTACATCCAAGGACAAAACACCTGAAACTATCATCAACATCCTTGAAACTGAATATAAAAGATTAAATTACTACCCTTCCAAAATTTTCTCTGATAAAGGTACCAAGTTTACCAATTCTACTCTCAAAGACTTTGCTAAGAAGAAACACATCAAACTTCTAACATCAGAACCCTATCACTCTCAACATAATGGGCAAGCAGAAAGGGCTAATAGAACTATGATAGAATCTGCTCAAGCTACCTTCTATTCATCCCAATTGGCAAAGAATTACTGGCACATTGTAGTTTTCAGCTGCTGCTTTATGCTCAACCAGATCCCAAGAGAATTTATTCAATCTTCTCCCTGGGAACTTATGTTTGGTAAGAAACTTCCTGCTTCTTATTTAAAACCCATAGGCTTGTCTGCTATTTATCTTGCCAATCAACTTCAGAAAGGTCAGAAATTCGACAAAAAAGGTCTTGAAGGAGTACTGGTTGGATTTAATCCTACCTTCCACTCCTATCTGATCCTCAACTCACTTGGAGGCATTGTTGAAACTAAACACGTCAAATTTCTTAAAAACCAATTAAATGATTTTCCCTTCCTCGAGTCTCCTGGATTAGATATTTTCTCTTAACCCAACTTAGACTCTAATGAGAACAAATTTTCTTCCATTGACAAGCAATATTTGATCTGAGAACCTAATTCACAACCAATCAAATCCAACTTGGATCAAGATGAGGTTCACTCTTCCAATTCTCAAAGTTCAGACTCTCTTCCTATTGCCGCACCTGAACCACCAACTTGAGGGGAAATCTAAGACCTAGACAAAAAATTCAGAAACCCCAAGGAGACGGGTTTCATCACTACCACAAACCCCCATCATACAAAGCTGCCCCAAAGTGCCCTGAATGGCCTAAATGAAAAACAGCATCCAAAGAAGAACTCACCTCTATTGAAGCTCAAGAAGTCTTGGAAGAGTATTATGATGAACCTGATAATCACCTGAACCACCCACTCGAGGGGAAAATCTAAGACCTAGACACAAAATTCAGAAACCCCAAGGATACAGGTTTCATCACTACTACAAACCTCCATCATACAAAGCTGCCCCAAAGTGCCCTGAATGGCCTAAATGAAAAACAGCATCCAAAGAAGAACTCACCTCTATTGAAGCTCAAGAAGTCTGGGAAGAGTATTATGATGAACCTGATAGTATCTTGAATACCACCTGGTTATTCAAAGTGAAGGAAAATTGTCACGGCAAACCAGTTAAGTACAAAGCTTGTTTATGTTCTCGGGGGTTTGATCAAATCCAAGGTGTGGATTTTGAAAATACCTTGGAATCAACTGGAAAACTTGGATTTCTTTGACTCACCCTCATCTATGGACTGAAGAACAAGATGTCTTTCACCAAATTTGATGTGAAGGGAGCATTTCTTCATGCTCCGCTGAACAAAATAGTAATAATTAGAACCCCCAAGGGCTCTAGTCAAAAATTGCCCTATGTCAAATTAAAAAAATCCTTATATGGTCTTTGTCAATCTCCCAAAAACTGGTACAAGACTCAAACCTCTTGGATCAGATTGCAAGGCTTTCACAAATTGACAAGTGATCCCTGTTTGTATCTCATCTCAATCCAAAATTGGGAGAGGTCATTTACTTTCATGTTGATGACCTCATCCTTGTAGGAAGATTGGACGATTGTGCCACAAACTTCCTGAAAAGATTCTCAAATTCATCTTGTCACTCTCCAAATACTATCCTTGGTATGCTGATGGAGATTGAAGATGATAACATTTGTCAGTCAACCTAAACATATCAACCAGGGACTAGAAGAACTGGGACTCACCAATTGTAAGAAAATTAAATCTCCTCTTGCTCAAAATTACCATCTTGAACCGGCCTCCAGCAAAGATCACAAAGAGTTTTCTAAACTCAACATCAACTACCAATCTGCAATTGGACTCTTGAACCATCCCTCTCAGTACACCCATCCCAATATATCTTTTGCCGTCTCAAGTTTGGCTAGATTTAACGCTAATCCTGGTCTATCACATTGGAAGGAAGTGCGCAAGGTTTGTAAATATCTAAGAGCAACAAGAAATCTAAAATTAACACTCAAGTACAATTCTTTAGAAGAAACTATAACCAGATATAGTGATGCCACATGGGGAGATGAAACTACCCTTTGCAAGTCTCAGATGGGGTACATTGTATTCAATTATGGTAGTCCAGTTATTTGGAACTCATCTGGACAGCAAAATATAACCTATTACTTGACTGAATCCAAACTCAACGCACTACTAGATTGCTATCTTGAACTGAAGTGGATCACCCACCTCATTGGCAAAATTGACCCTTCTACTAAGATCAAACCTGCAATTCATATAGATAATAAAGGCTTGGATGATAAAATAAAAAAATTTGGCTCTCACTCTAAATCCTGAAACATTGATATCAAGACAAAGGGTTTGTGTAATGATCTCTCTCTTCTAAAATTTGATCTTATCCTTGTCCCTACCAAAAAGATGATAGCAGACACTTTAACTAAGGCCACCTCAGTAGGCTCCCTTAAACTTCTACAACAAAGAATTTTCACCAATACTTCTGTTTCTTGAATTTCTCCTCTTACCAGTCACGGAGGGTGTAAACTTTCTCATACATTCTCTCACTGCATGGGCTCTCAGCCTTACCCTGTAACGGTGAATCCCCAAATTCTATGTCTCCTTCTCTCTTGGCCGAGACCATCACTTTGATTCTGATCTGTTCACATCTCCTGGTCTCTCAAATTTGCGTCTCCTTTTCTGTCCCTCAGTCTCTTTTCTCCATTGTTCTTTTCTCCAATCTCTTCTTATTTAAACTCCTCCTTCTCATTTGTTCCTGTCACTCAATGTCTCTATTCAACAAATCAAGACTGCAAATCCCTCAATAATAAGTCTCTGATTGGTAAGACTCCAAATGATCTACTCTAATCAACAACTTGATCTGACTCTCTATTACATTCAGCCTGTCTCTATTCCATCTGATCTTTCTGGCCTATCACCTCTCAATATCTCTCTCAAGCTTGAATAACAGCCACCTCTTCTGACGTACAATGATGGTCTAACTTGTAGGATATTCTTTTTCTACATTGTGGAAAGAATAGAAGGTTATCCCCCTATAATTGTCCCAAGGTTTGGAAGTTAATGGTTCCCTGCGTTTGAAAGGAGATGATGATGTCCAAAGTTGCACTTAAATGAGAAATAGAAATAAAGAGATAAAGAGATAAAGAAAAGTAGAGAGAGAAATTGCCAATCCTTCAATCCTAAGAACTTTCCACCTGGATGTGTATCCGGTATGAGTTCCCTTAATCTCCTGGTGAGATGAGTGATTCAATCTGATGATGAGATTCTTCCTCTTCCGCTTCCATGCTTCCATCCTCCTAACCTGGAGTTGAGAGTGAGGATAAGTCCTCCCTCTCAACCCTAACCTAAGTACACGCGCAAATAACAGTATGACAACAAAACAGAAAACAATCCCAAAACAGAAACCCTAGCCTCCTCTCCCCACCTCCTCCATACCAAACCCCCCCCGTTGTCCGTATGCCGTTCTGTTCATCCGGTTTGTCCTTCTCATGACGCGGTCCTTGAACCGCGCCCTACTTGGAGCCCCCCGCGCCTGTCCATATCCGTTTTTCTGCGCCCGTTGTGGTGCTCTTTTATGGACGCGAGTCAGGAAAGGGCTGCAGGTGGCACTCTCAGCAATGGGAAGGGCCTTGTCGCAGCCAGCCGCGCTGCGGGCTCAGCAGCAGTCAGGTAGGCCCAGCAGCGGTTGGGTTGGGCTCTGCACCTGGAGACGGGAGACGACGGATCGCGCGGACCAGAAAGCTTGCGCGGATCAGAAAGCTTGCGCGGATCGGAAGGCTTGCGCGGATTGGAAAGCTTGCGCGGATTGGAAGGCTTGCGGGGATCGGAAAGCTTGCGCAGATTGGAAGGCTTGCGCGGATCAGAAGGCTTGCACGGATTGGAAAGCTTGCGCGGATCAGAAGGCTTGCGTGGATTGGAAAGCTTGCTTGGGTCGGAAGGCTTGCGTGGATCGGAAAGCTTGCGCAGATCGGACGGCTTGCACGGACCAGGCGGACCGCGCATTGCAAGACGCGCGGATTGGGTCACGCGGGTACGCGGATACCTGGAACGGGTTGATGGGCGGACGGGCGCGGGCAGGCAAGCTGGGCGTACGTTGATATTGAGGGGAATGGGTTATGGGGCAAGGGATGGAGGGGTAGGATTGGGCTAGGGTTCTGTGCTTAGGGGTTGTATTTCATCATTCTTGCTTACTTGTGGTTGTACTTAGGTTAGGGTTGAGAGGGAGGACTTAAATACTTTGCTCTCAACTCTGGGTTGTAGATGGGGGAAGCACTTCACTTCACTTCACGGACTGGACTCTAGGATATCACTTTTTATGGCATCAGACTAGATTGGATTGGAAAGGAAGGAATTCATCTTATTATTTCTCTCTCTCTCTCCCTCTCTCTCTCTTGAACGGCTGCATCCAATCTCCTTACAGACGCTTTGATCAATAACTTCCGGAACTTGAGGACAACTTCTGGGGTGTTGCTCCCAAAAGTTTCCACATCTGGGGGTCTGGCCGGGAACAATCTTTCGTCAAAGTCTCTTGAAGGTACTCAACGATGCTACCAACAGCCGCTTCTCTTCCTTCCTCCTCCCACGGCCTCCGCGCTACCCCATGGATTTACCCGCATATTCGACTCAACATTGCGGAAGTGGAGCGATTCATCTCGCGGTATGAAATAATTGCGGACTCTGAAGGCGTTTTGGATTTTGAGAAGGCGCGCCACGTTGTCCTGTTCATCAAGGACGTGGGAGCGCGTCGGGATGTGGAGGAGATGGATGGCTACCTGAACCTGGATTGGCCGGAACTGAAGGAGGACATGCTGGCAAGATGGGGGAGGCGCGGCTCTTGCTTTTGGAAGGACGATCTCAAGCCATCCGCGGAATTGGGCTACAAGGCAGGCGCGCGCGACGGGACCCGGTTGCAAGCGGAAGTGGACTACGCGGAACTGGAGTACTACAGGGCAGAGTATGTTCCGGCCCCACCACCGGCAACCATCTCTTGGGCTAGCAAACTTGCAGAGGTGGCAAGGGGCCTTGAGGCCTATCTGGAGAGTATTCAGTCTCCCAGCGCATCTGCGCCCCGCATGTGTGCAAATGGGGAGGACGACGACCATTGGCGGATGGGAAAAAGGGACCAGAAAGTGGATTCAAACGCAGAATTGGTTTCCCCAGTGGGGGCTAAGAACGTGTTGGGGAAGCGGGACTCGATGGAACCGGTGCGGCCAACTGACAGGAAGCGGGCAAGGACAACGGAACGGGAAACGGATGCTCCGTGCGGACTGGGAATTGGCAAGCAGCGGACGGATCTTGCAAAGAAGGTACACGCGGCGGCGGAAGAGACGGACCACGCATTGAAGAATCACGACCCGAGCTGGACCTCTTTGGTGGCAGGGAGCGCGCATTTGGAAAGGGTAGTGGCAGCAATGGAAAGGACGGGCGCGGAATGGACAGACGGTGGGGCGGAGCGGAAGGGTCAAGTGGTCACGCGCGGTCTGGCAAGCAGGGAGCGGTCAGAAATCTCCGGAGGGGAGAACAAGGCCGCAAGAAGGGCAAAGGGCAAAGGATTTTGTGTGCACGGGGTGGGGAAGAAGAGAGCTGGGATTGAAAGGGTTTCAAAGCCTCTTTCCTCCTCCACAGCGGGTTGTTGTAAGGACGTCTGGGGGTGTTCACTTTTGTTTGGGTTTTGCGCGCGGATGGGCTCAAATTTCAAAGGATGCAGGAGGGTCTTGGCGGCGGGAGGTGCACCTAGGCGGTCTGGGACAACAATTTGCAAACAAGGTCCCTGCGGGATTGGTTGAGGCAACGCTCCGCGGATCTGGCGATGGGTGGGGCGCGGTCGGCTGAGGACAGCGGCAAAGTTGGGGGGGAGCTAGCGCGGGGTGGAAGGTTGGAGTTGGGACGCAGGACGCGGGCTCAAAAAAAAAATCTCTTGTTCCTTCTTATCTATTCATTCTTCCTTTTCTGTCTACCCATGTACTCTTGCGGATACTCTCACTGGCCCGGATTTCTCACCTTCAGACTCTCACTGGCGCGGATTTCTCACCTTTTCCGACTTCTCACTGGCGCTGATCTTCTCTCTCCAAGGCGCGGATATTCCTTATTCTTGCTCAGGGACTCACAAGCCCAAAGGCTACTCAATCACGCACAACGTATGTCTTTTTTTTTGTGTATAGGCGCTAAATACAAAGGAGAAAGGATAACTACGGAAGGTGAGATGGTGGGAGATCTCTGGGGACAGAACTCAAGTTGGGGGGGGATGTGGTTCTCTTTTATGGACGCGAGTCAGGAAAGGGCTGCAGGCGGCGCGCTCAGCAATGGGAAGGGCCTTGTTGCAGCTAGCCGCGCTGCGGGCTCAGCAGCAGTCAGGTAGGCCCAGCAGCGGTTGGGTTGGGCTCTGCACCTGGAGACGGGAGACGACGGATTGCGCGGACCAGAAAGCTTGCGCGGATCGGAAAGCTTGCGCGGATCGGAAGGCTTGTGCGGATCGGAAAGCTTGCGCGGATCGGAAGGCTTGCGCGGATCGGAAAGCTTGCGCGGATTGGAAGGCTTGCGCGGATTGGAAAGCTTGCGCGGATTGGAAGGCTTGCGCGGATCAGAAGGGTTGCGCGGATTGGAAAGCTTGCGCGGATCAGAAGGCTTGCGTGGATTGGAAAGCTTGCTTGGGTCGGAAGGCTTGCGTGGATCGGAAAGCTTGCGCGGATTGGACGGCTCGCGCAGACCAGGCGGACCGCGCATTGCAAGACGCGCGGATTGGGTCACGCGGGTACGCAGATACCTGGAACGGGTTGATGGGCAGACGGGCGCGGGCAGGCAAGCTGGGCGTACGTTGATATTGAGGGGCATGGGTTATGGGGCAAGGGATGGAGGGGTAGGATTGGGCTAGGGTTCTGTGCTTAGGGGTTGTATTTCATCATTCTTGCTTACTTGTGGTTGTACTTAGGTTAGGGTTGAGAGGGAGGACTTAAATACTTTGCTCTCAACTCTGGGTTGTAGATGGGGGAAGCACTTCACTTCACTTCACGGACTGGACTCTAGGATATCACTTTTTATGGCATCGGACTAGATTGGATTGGAAAGGAAGGAATTCATCTTATTATTTCTCTCTCTCTCTCCCTCTCTCTCTCTTGAACGGCTGCATCCAATCTCCTTACAGACGCTTTGATCAATAACTTCCGGAACTTGAGGACGACTTCTGGGGTGTTGCTCCCAAAAGTTTCCACACCGTCGTGGGTGTTTGGTAATATCCGGCATGATCCGCACGCTTGCGCGTGCGCTCATCCGTTCATTCATAGCCCGCGGATTGCTCCGCCCCTACGTATCCGAACCGGCGCGCCCGCGAACCTAGCCAAGCGCACTACCTTCCAAATCCGATCTCCGGGGCGGATCGCCGCCCACGCCGCATTCAATGCTGAGCCCGACCCGTCCATCAGGTGCGGAGCCAAACAGCGGCTGCTGCTGAGCACTCCGCATACCCTAGTGCTGAGCCCGCTTGCCCCCAATGCTGAGCGCGCAGCCGCGACGCAGTTCCCAATCCGTGTCTATAAATTGACACCACAACGTTATTTGTTTCCTGTGTGATTTCTAATTTCTTATTTTGTTTGGCTATCTTATTTAGCCCACTGGTTCTGTGTCCTCTAGAAATCAAAGTCAATCTTATCACAGTCACTATGAATAAGTAGTTAAAAACAAATTTCCCAAAAGATACCTCAAAATCATCAAAGACACATTGCACATAGTGATGATGAATTCAACTCCAGACACAATATTTACGCCATCAATACTTTAGGCTATTGTTCAAACAATGCCAACAAATTTTTTATGCATTTGGACATTGAAATGATCAAGGCTGATCAAATTTCTGGAAAGCAAGGTTGAAAACAAGTTTGCAAACTGCCTCAAGTATCCATCCCATCAGAATTCACCAAAGCACCTGTTGACCTACCACTGGACTTTTACCATAAAGGTTGGTTCAAAGCATTGAGTGATGCTGATAAGTGAATTATCCCCAATACCAATTCAGTTTCCTTTCTCCCTGATGCAAAACTATCCCTCCTAACTACTCACATTCCTGATGAAAATCTGGGTGATGGAGTGTTTACTACAAAATACTGAGATATCTTGCTTGAGCCCTATGGATTAGACGTTCTCATGGTAATGAATCAAATTCAAGAACTAATGAGGAGGAGTTAGAAGATGATGCCATTGAAATTGACAAGGATTTTGTGTAAGAAGATGAAGTTCAGGAGGATCTCTTTCTTGAACAGGGTGATTTTGGAGACTTGTATGATGGCTCCAAAAGTGAAATTTCCAAAATTCTTACCAATGACAATTTATTGTTCCCTTGTTATCAAATTTTAATTGCTTGCAATTCTCTTTTTTAAATAGATTTTCATCATTTGCTTGAAAATAGAAAAAAATCTTTACTCAATCAAGTATTGCAAAAAATACCCACTCAATCAATTATTTGAAAATTCCCCACTCAATCAATTATTTGAAAACTCCCCACTCAATCATTTTTATGGCTATCATTCTCCTCAGTGTTTTTTTCTTTCTGGGCTCTCCAGCTGGTTTTGAAAAAAATTGAATTTTTTCACCCAAAGCTGATTTTCTCAACAATTGTGTCTTGAAAGAAATAAATATTATTTTTATTTTCATAAACAAACAATAAGAAAAAAACATTTAGAGAGAAATATTGGAATTATGAAGGCTTGTATGATCTAATGGGCAAACAATGATGCCATTATTTTCAATTCCAAAGGTTAATTTGGTGGCAGCATTTGGTAAGCATAAATAAATTTAAAGGATTCTTGATTGATGACATGAATCTTGCCCACAAGTTTATCAATAAATGTCTTCAACAACAAAATTATTGAACCAAAGTTTGTGTCAACTGAGTAATGGGATTTGGAGTATTTTTGTTCAATTGGCTCAAAAAAGAATTGGGCCTCTATAATCTTGTGAGGAACATTAATCAAATAAATCTTGTGAACAATTCCAATCTCATTCTTACCTTGGTATCAATAGACATTAAAGTTATTTTGTTTATAATTTCATATTTTCCTGTCAATGCCATTTTTACCAATCCATTTCCAAGACTTTTTAGGGGCACCGTAGTTAACAAGTACATGAGAGTGCTTTGGATGAGGTAAATCACAACAGTGAAAAACTGAGCCATTTCTTGTTTGTAGATTTTCAAAGATCATCATATAATCAGCCTCAGGAAGTGTCATAGATTGCTTGGAGTGATTGAGACCAGTTTTTTTTGAAGATACTGTAGTATCTGTGTATTTGTGAGTTAGTTGTTGTAGGGCGCATGCCTTTTGGATAATTGTTCAATCAATTTCCTCTGTTATTGATAGTTTTTTAGTTCACTGTCCCTACAAGAATTCTAGAGACTGCTTACTTATTTTGGCATTTTTTTATCTTTTTCAAGAACCCTATCAATTGTTCACCTGTGAATTTGGCCACTTGATTAAGCGGTCCAAATGTTTTGATTTATTTGGGAACATGGAGAGCATAGTGATGATTTGGTTGGATTTTAAAATATTGAAAGATCTTCTTTGATGTTTCATTATAACAATGGTAGGAAGTTTGAAATATTTTGGGATCTCTTGTTGTAATCAACTTTGCACAAACTACGCTGGTGCAATGGCAAAGGGCCCCAACATTAGCTAGGACAAGTCCTTTCATCAAGTTTGGTTTTATTTGAGAAGGGATTTTGACAAAAATTTCAATGAAAACAAATGGAAAAATATATTCAAAGAAACAATGCCAGTGATTGGCTTTTCATTTACCAGCTTTCCAATCACCCAGTGGCTGAGGAGGTCATTCTCATTCTGATGGTAGTATCACAGCTTCTTGAATCTCATTAAACATCTTTATTTGTTCATCTGAGAAGAGTCAATTATTGTGATTGAAGTTGTTGCATTTAAATTCAGAATCTCCAGAGCTCTCATTGCTTTCCATGATCACACTTGAATCATCACATGCTCTTGGATACTTTTGTGGCTGATAGGAGTTTTTCTCTTTGCGTTTTCTCTTTTGGTTTTCAACCAACCATGTATCAAAGTCCCATTGGATCCGGAAGTGATGCTGTAGTATACCCTCTAACCAATTATGCATCATTCCCAAAGGAACATGCTGGACAATATTGCAATAGGTTAATTGATTAAGCTCTGACCATCTGACACCCATTTTGCACAAATGTTCTTCTTTTCAACTTATGGTATTTAGAATCTTCCATTGTAGAGATTCTTGCATGGTTTCATGAGTTGATTGAGGCTCTCCCAGCTTTAATTCTTGCAAATTTTCCTTTGTAACTTTGCACCAAAAACAAAAGAGGTTAGCACTATGAGATGCATAGCCAGCCACTTTGTGCACCCCAACAATATTGCCTAGTAAAGGAAGTAATTGTACTCAAACCAATTGACCTTCAGGGAATTTTTTTGTTTAAAGTTTTATTCCTTTTTCAAGGTGAAGTAGATCTTTTAAAAGTGGTTTTAGGCAATGACTGATTGTTTTCATTGATGGAGCATTTGGTCCTCGAGTAATACCCAAAATGTAAGTAATGAAAATTGTGTTTTGCTTTGAAAGTGGTAGGTTAAAGCAGTTCCTTGAAATTAATCCAAGCAGTTGCTGCTTTCCAGAATGTTTTTTTCCCTTTGGATTGAACCAGTCAATAAAAAGTGAAAATGTTAAATTTATTTTATTGAGTTCTTTGGGATCAGTTGGCAATCTCATTTCATTCCAGGCTTTTCCTTGTTGAATATCAATCAAGTCCAATGATTGATGATTTTTTAATCCTTCCAACCAGTCAAGAATTTCATTCTCAGTACTTTCATTTCCAAGGAACCAACCAACCCATTGTTTGAGGGGCTGAGTTGCATAAAGAGATACTAGATTTGGACCATGTTCAATTGATATGTTTTCAAAACAGCTTGGAACTTTTTGAGTTGGACCAATATTGGCAATTGTCCATACCCTTGATTTTCTTTGAAAGGTGTGCTCCACATTTTTGAGCTTAAGGAGTTTCTTTATAATGGCATTTTTTGGGGATATGAGGTGGATAATAGAGCAAAAAACATGTGGGACAGTAGACATGTGTAGTTATAGTGGGGGACACATTGAGCTTTTTTATGGTTGTTTTAATATCTTTGGGGATTTTTTTATCTGTGTAATCTTGGTCTTCCTTACACTTATTGATGATCAAAACAATAAATTGTTGGTCTTTTTGAAAGTTTTTAATACTTAAGCCACAAAAAAATGGAGCCATGAAATCAAAATTAAGACAAGGATTGGAACTACAGAATCATAATGAATGGCTGACATTAGATTAATTTAAAAACTAATATAATCTAATTGATTTAGATTACCACTTGAATATGTTTCACCAAAGGCAGAACTTTCTGATGAAGGATTTGTGCTTGAATCTCCATCAGGGGATGTGAAAGATGAATCTTCTTCAGATTGGATTGCCCAGTGAGATGTGGAAGTATTGTGAGGATTGCTTTGATGATCCAATTTTGTATTCTTGATTTGGTTTTGTCTTGAAATAAGTTGGCCTTGGATTTTCTCTCCCTTGAAGTTTGTGAAGCCAAGAAGTATGTATTGTGAACCGGTACATACAATCATAGCTTAGGTTCAAGCAAAATGGTAGTCAGCAGAAGATTGGTTAGATTTCAAGACCACATACATACAAATTATGTGTGCCTTGAAGTGGTGCAACTCATCCACGTCAAGCAGCATGTTACATCACATTTTTCTGCCCACACGGAGTTAAAATGTTGCACAATATGGTAGATGTCTGGGTGTTGCATCACATGATGCAACACTAAATTCCACACCCTGTTAGTGTTGGGAGATGAATGCTTGGTTTCTCTACTGTTTGAGGTAATGGTACATATATATATATGTGTATTTAGGGATGCACAGGAAGTTTTGGTGAGAGAGTATGTGAATAGCAGTGCTATGTCACAACAATCCCCCCTTGCCAATCCAACGCACCCTTTGATGTACAAGTGCGCATGAGAAGAAAAGGTCATAAAAGGAGGTTAGTAAGAATAAAAAATCTGAGGAGTTACCAATGGTTGAGTACTAGAGAAAATAGGAAGCAGAAATGGTCTGGGATAAGGTTCTTGGTAAAGATGTTGGCCTTCTGTTGGGGTGAAGAGGTCCATTACATTCTCACTTTATTTTGGTGGATGGCCTCAACAGGCTGGCATCTCTTGTTTGAGCTGTCATTTGTGCTGACTGTGACTGCTGACTTTTTGTTGCATTTTTTCACAATGATGGGAAGAAACAGCCATGCGCCAAGGCAGGAGAAGGAAGGATGAAAGGGAATAAGAGTGGTAGTAAGCCCCAGACCAGCTCCCTCACTGCTCAATACAATGCAAAATCACAGATGTGTCACAGCCAGCTGACACAAATTCTGTTCCTATGACCCCACAGGTACCAGAAGCAGATAGAAAAAGGTCAATCAGATCAAAAGGGAGCAAGAAAAACCAGAACAAGAAC
The DNA here is from genome assembly GCA_025617555.3 of Puccinia polysora. NCBI lineage: Eukaryota > Fungi > Basidiomycota > Pucciniomycetes > Pucciniales > Pucciniaceae > Puccinia > Puccinia polysora. The sequence goes on from CM062629.1 coordinate 43,185,080, forward strand.
ACCTGAAACAGAATCTCATCCATTCCTTTCCACCTTCCAAGAAATACTCTTGTAACTTCTGCTTTAACAATACTGCATACCAAAACCATTCCATCTTCCCACTTTTGAACCAATTGCCTCTTTCTCTCTTTGGCTCTTCCTCTCCTTGTCCATTCATTGCACCCCTTATGCTATAAATGAAAGCTATGGAAGCCTTGTTTTAATCATAAATCCAATTTTTTGCCCCAAAGTAGAAATACTAAGCTATCCAATTCATGGCTACAAACCAATGTAATTCATTGCCCATTTTCAATCAGAGACACCAAGACAAGCCTTTCAGGCTAGAACCTAATCAGCTCCATATTCTTACAGATTAAAAATCAAACACTACCACTGCAAAACCTTGGAATGGCACCCCCCAGAAAAAAAAATGCACAACATCCCAACAATCAAGCCATCAAGGCCATCACGCTTGAGGAAGACAACTATGGCTATTGGGCCCAGAGGATGAGGGGGTTCCTAAGGTTCAGAGGTTTGCTTACCATGACAACTAACCCTCCACCTCTAGATATGACAGATGAATAAAAAAGAAAGGCCCCTGAGGCTGCAGTTACCCTCACCTCAATCATTAGCCCGCCAATCAACAAAGTCAAAATAACAGAAGAGATTGAGTTTAACCCATACATAATCTGGAACAAACTCAAAGAAAGGTAAACCACTGCCAACATATACACTATTTACAGGGTGTGGAGGCAGTTTGAATTGGTGAAGTACAATGAGGACATATCAAACTTCATCAAAAATATGAAGTCCGCCATGGCGGATGCAAATATGATTGGACTACCCTTTGCTCCCAAGGTTAGGGCTTGCTTCATCATAGCTCAAAAAATCAGCGGAAAAATGGGCCTTATGCAGGCATTAGTATGCGATGATCTCCTGCTCAACAACCCCAAAAAGCTCCTAAGCAAGCTAGCAAACATAGCCAACCATGAGGTGGCATCCAACACGTATCACCATGAAAAAAAAGGCTGCACCTGCCGGCAGGTGTAGCACCCGGGTTTGTGATTGAAGCCTGTTTTGACTTTGTTGAGGTTTTAGAGTCAAACATCAAATTGATTTCTGGATGAACTCAGAAGATTCATGCAGAATATTTATGAAATGCATAGATTGAATTGAAATTTATTACATAAAAGGAAGTATTGAGAATTCTTCATTTAAATGTAAGACCATACTTTGATTGAACAACTTTTCAGCGTTTATGATTGGAATTGTACATCATGGGTCATGATCTCCAATGGTACAAAGTTCCAAAATGAGAAGAGTCAAATTTTTAGATAATGATCATTTCAAATAAATGATGCAAACACAGATTTCCAATTTGGGGTTAGGATTGATGCTTCAGTTTTGTGAGATTAAATCTGATTTCTATTTTTGAATTCTGTACCTTATACACATGTTTTAGATAGATATGTGAAACAATACCAATACCTCTGATTCCATCTTTTACCAATATCTAGTACAATAAAAAATTAGTCCATGTGTCTTTTTATATTTCCTCCTGTTTTGTAAGGAATCACAAGTCAGAAAAATCAATAATGACATTCCTTCAGAAATTAGTATTTTTGATATCAACTTACCAAAGAGTTAATTGCCACAACACAATAAAAATCCTTGGAAGTTTGTGCTTTTTTTGCTTCATAAGCCATGCTTGCCACAAAACCTGATATGTTATCTTGATTTATCACAGATATTGATCCAACTTCTTGATAAACCATTTGAGCATTGAGATAATTGAGGCCAAGGTAGGTATTTCTTGAAGTATCAATTTGTTCCAAAGGAGAAAAGGTTTCAACAATGAGGAAATATTGTGCACAGTTTTTTTCATGAAAAATGGACAATAACTTCCCCATCTCACAAGGGCCTTGATTTGATTTTGATGAAAAGGAAATCTGAGAATTACTTTTATTGTAGCAATGAGGTGTTATGTGATGACCATGGAAGAGCATTGATTTGCAAGGCAACAACTCCAGCTGGTCCAATGGCAAGACATTGTATGTTGAATTATTTTCAATTAATTTTTTTAATTTTTCTTCTTCCAAAATATTCATCTCTTTTTTAGCCCTTGAAACATCACCTGTCTTTGAAGGATAGAACAAACTTTTCAGATCTGGGAGTTGGTCAGAATTGATCCCAAAAACATTCCAACTCAATCCAATTTGGTCAACCAAGCCTTGAAGTTTGGCCCTTTCAAGGAATCCATTCAAGAGGGACTTATCAAGGAAACCTTAAAATTAAAAAAAAATTCACTTCAAAGTGTGCCACAAAGAATCTACTTTTCAGAAATCTGTGTAACTTACGTGTATTTTTATTTTTTTTAACTAATGTCAAGATGTGATTCAGCCTTTCTCCTGAAAAACATGAAGATATAGAGGGAGGACCATAGAACTTGATCATCTTTGTCATATGCTGAGAAAACTGGATTGTTGGCTTGGGTTTGATTTCAGATCCCCAATGCAGCAATAATTCCTCCCGGTAACCCAGAATTAATTCATCCAATTGGCACAACTGGTAATCTTTAAGTTGATGAGACATTACCAAGTTGATGATACCAATAAGTTTGGAAGTAGTGGAGTTAAGCTTTTGCTCCCGCAAGCTGCTGGCTGAGTTCCAATTCCATTCTGGAATCAAAACAAGAACTACATGAATGGTGTACAAAATCAACCATTCAGCAGCCTTAGGAGTACCCGCAGCACGCAAACCAATGTTTCTGGGCAACCTAGTAATCCAAGATGGAAATTTGATTGAATTGGTACCCTCTTGAAGACTTCTGAGCTCTTGAGTTGTAAGGCACAATTCATTTGATGCAATACTTGTCTCTTCTATCAATGAGCCTGCTTGATGTGGATTGCTTTGATCTTCAAAAGAGTGGTAGGAGCTTTCCTGAAGGGAGCTTTGCTTGCTCTTCCCAGATTCATTTTGGCTTCCTGATTTGCTTCCAATAGATCTAATGGGATTTTTTCCTGGTGAGGTACCTTTTTTCTTTCCTTTGTCCTTTGATTGAGGCCCAGATTTGCATGAGCCTCTTGTGGATTCATTCTCAAGAAGCCTTGGAGAACGTCTTAAAGTTGGTTGAAGATTTTCAGATGCGGAATTTTCCCAACTTCTTGAGGAGCTGGGAGGATGGAGCCCTGGGATTTTCTGGACTACAACAATGGGTACAGAAGTTCTATGCTGAATATTTAATGAGCCTTCTTGCTGCTGATTTGCCCAATTTTGAACCTTTTCAATTGGATTGGGAGAAATATCTTCAAGGTTTTTTGAGGAGCTATCTAGGAATGTTTGAACTCTCCTCCTGGTGACTCTTTTGGTGTTTTTGGGTGATAAATAGCGCTTTTGTTTGGATCCAGATTTGAGGCTGCTGACCTGACTAATTTTTACGCTTCTTGGGTAATTTTTTTTCCTCCTTTCCAAATTTTGAAAACTTTGGCCAGCCTTGATTATTCAAAGGTAGGTGATGCTGTAATCCCTTAGCATTCCCAAGATGAAGGTATGCATTGGATCAATTTTTGTCATGTTTGTTGGTGCCCAGTATGGCAGAGTTTGGAAAATTGTGTAGCGTGCCCCATGTAGCTTGAGAATGTTGGTTTTCTCCTTGAATGATTGAGCATTATTCCAATTCTCTACCCATTTGATGTGATCTTCATTATTTTTTGATGGCCAAGTCTCCTTTTTGGTGTTCTGGATATCATTCAGCTTGAGGTTACAGTGGGCACAGAAGATTGTTGCTGAGTGGGATGCAAATCCACCCATTTTACATAAGGCAGGTGTATCACCAATCAGTGGTAATATTACAGCACGTATTACTCTCCCATGTTGATATTTTTTAGTTTTTGTGAAGAATACTCCTTTCCAAAGATCCAGTAGCTCAGACAAAAGAGGCTTGAGTAGATTATTCAGTTGGACTGAGGTGCATTCCTTGGGTGTTGGTGTGAAGCCATACACAAAAATATTGTGTGGCTTGTAACACACACTAGGTGGAAGATTAAAAAATATTAAGAATATTATGCCAAGAGAGATACTTTTCCCACTGGTCTTGATTCCATGGGGATTCATCCAATCAATGTAAATTCCAAATACAAGGTTCCCTGGTTCTGCTGTGTAAATCTGATTGGTTTGATCCATGAATTCTTTTCACATAGTTCCATCCCAAATATTGTTAAGATGAGGGATTTTTTTAGGTTTAATTGCCTACAAAGACCAATGGACTAACGAATGAAACAAGTAAACATCTTGATGGAGTAAAGAGATTATAAATGAAGGACAACGGTTGAGTCTTACCCAGGATGTTTTCTCTAGTATTAAGACGGACGTTGGCAGTGAGAAAGGTAAGGAGAGGAAACGGAGGAATAACACAAGGAGAATAGGAAGGACACTGAGGCGACAAAAGAAGGAGAGAATGAGAGTGTAGTCAAGAGACAATGAGAATCCTAAATGAGTATCTCACATCTGATCAGCTTAACTGTTTCAAGAATGACGTTGGATTTGGTGAGAAGTGATGTGTCGAGTTTGGTTTTGTCGAGGTTAAAAGATGTGAGGATTTGATTGAATGGGAGCAGGATGTTATTGAAGAATCGTTGAGGGGGGCAATAGTAGCGGTCGTAGGAAGGGAAGATTGAGTTGAAGGAGGAGTGGGGCGAGTTAGATGAGCGTTGGATTTGATGGATCGGATGATGATTTGAAAAATGGCGGAACAGGATCAGGATTGAGTGGTGATGACGGAAGGGAATGGATGGATACTTTGGATTTGGAGATTCAGCACCGGGAGCAAGCCGGGGGAAAAGGTCGCGGCTTCTTCTAGTGAGCAGGTAAAGGTCAACACACCGCCGTGATCAGATGTGAGGAGATAAGACGGTAGAAGTGAGGTTGGCGACGGAAGATCTTAAGGCTGCTTTAGTGAGGGAGTCGGCTAACATTTGATTGGAGGGGATGAGATGAGTTATCAGAGAGTGATTGTCCCGCTGTTCTTGCAACCATTTGATCTGCGTGTTGACATGTTTCAGAGCACCATGGTGAGATTCCTGAATTACTAGGTCGTTTAAGGCTTTATTGTCGATGAAGGAGCAGTAGGTGTAATTTGATGAGGGATTCATCTCGTGAAGAAGTTGCAAGAGCCAGATCTTTTCTTGAGTTGCTAGGACTAGAGCTTTGAGTTCTCCTTTGGTGGACAATAGAGAGACTGAGTTTTGAATTTTGCTATGCCAGGAAACTGGACAGCCGTAAAGCAAGATCAAGTAGCCTGTGTGACTTCTTCGTGATTCAGGGTCGTTGCCGCCGTCGGAGTCCCTATAGACTTCTATGTCGTATTGAAAGGACGGATTTTGAAGACGTAGGGCCATTTCTTTAGTTGTGTTAAGATAGCGCCAGGCGTGTTTTGCTTCAATCCAATGTTGAATGCCGGGCCGGTTGTTGAAGCAAGATAGATTAGACACGGCGTAGGAAAGGTCAGGTCGCGTTCGGCTGGCAATGAAGTTTAGAAAGCCAGTGGATGACCGGAAATTGATGTCGAGCTTGAGGAAGGATTTGTGTTCATCATTGGAGGCGCCAGTGAGTTTGATGTTAGGGGTGAATGGAGTGCTGATTGGTTTGCACTCAGTGAGACCAAGCTCACTCAGTGCGGTTTTGATGTGATTGGTTTGGAGTAATCCATAACCATCTTTGGTGTCGACTAGCTGATTTCCGAGGATCTTGCTTAGGGGTCCATCTTGCGAGATCTTGAATGCAGTTTTGAGATTGTTCCAAAACTCGACCGAGTTCCCAACGATTAGTAGGTCGTCAACGTAGACAAACACATAGAGCTGTTGGGATGTGCTAATATAGAGACAGGGATCGGCACAGGAAGTGGTGAAACCTTTGCTGAGTAGCCAGGTCTTGAGCGTCTCGTACCAGCTCTTGGGTGCTTGTTTGAGTCCGTAGAGTGCTTTATTCAGCTTGAGGTATGGAAAGGGGGAGTTTTATCCAAGCGGAGTTTTGATGAAAACATCTTCGTCGAGTGGTGCATGGAGAAAGGCGGACTTGATGTCCATCTGCCATAATGTGAGTTTATGAAGCAGTGCATAGACAAGTAGTACTCGCAGTGTTATGATCGAGCCCGTTGGGGCATATGTCTGTCCATAGTAAAGAAACTCTATTTGCTTGAATCCTTGAACACACAATCGCGATTTGAAAGATATTCCGGATTCATCGGGATTTTCTTTGATTCTGTAGACCCAGACTGTCGTTAGAGCCTTCTTGCCTTCAGGAAGTGAATGACATCCTTCCCATACTTTCATGATCTCGATGCCATCTAGCTCGGACTTCATGGAGTTGATCCAGTTTGAACTTTCTTCACAGTTGGTGGCTTCGTAATAGATTTTAGGAACGGAACGGGCAATGAATCCATATCGCTGGGGTCTCTGAAGGGAGTTTTGGTCACGAAGCGTAGGTGCAGAAAGGACCAGCAATTTGTCGGCGATTGTATCATCTTCATCTGAGTTGGACTTTGATGATTCAGAGTGCGAGTCGGAGTGAGTTGAAGGGGAAGGATAGGGAATGGTGGAGTTATTTGGAGAGTAGTTCTGAATGGGGAAGGATTCAGTGGTAGGAGATGGAGCATCGTTATTAGAATTGGAGAGATTGGAAGAGAATGAATTGGAGTTTAAAACGTCAAGGAGAGAGGAATCGTCAGTAAGAAGAGAATCAAAACAGGAATCAGAATGGGAATATTCTTCAGAGAGAGAAGCAGAGAGGGAAAGATTTTCAAAGATTTTGACATGTTTTGAACGGACTATAGATCTAGATAATGGACAATAAATTCAATAGGAGTTAAGGTCTAAATCGAATCCGGTTAGAATGCCTTCTAAACCTTTTTCGTCTAATTTGCCGGGAGTATGAGTCTGATTGAGAACAATGGCCTTGGATCCCAGAACACGAATGAGGTGTAGTTTGGGAGAGGTTCCGGTCCAGAGTTTGTGGGCTGAGACTTTGGATTTAAGAGACGGAATAAGATTGAGCACTAGACAGGAGCTGACCAGTATCTCATCCCATAGGAAGGAAGGAATGTTCATATTGATCATCGTCGTCCTAGCGGCTTCGATAATGGTTTGGTTTCCTCTCTCAGCAACTGGGTTATGCTGTGGAGTATAGGGTTCGGAGGTTGAGTGCTTGATTCCATTCTCTGAGAAGAAGCTTGAAAGACGATGATTGACAAATTCGCCACCGTTGTCGGAGTGAAAGATCTTCAGCATTCGACCTTTCTGATTGGCGTGCAGCTTGATGAATTTTATTACCTCGTCAGGTACGTCTGATTTGAGTCTGATTGGCACACATGTCTTGAACTTGGACCAGTTGTTGGTGAGCAACAAAAAATATCGGCATCCAGTGAGGGACGGTGGATTAATGGGACCACAGACATCGGCATGAATCTGCTCGAATGATTCTTGGCTGGGAGGAAGATGATTCAGGAAGGGTTGTCGATGAATTTTCCCTTTTGCACAGGAAACGCAATCGAGGAGATCGTACTTGAGGTTGGGAAACTCTTTTGAGAGGAGACGAGTTTTTTCAAGATGAGGATGGCAGAAGCGTTTATGAATAGTAGATAAGGATATGAAAGAATAAGAAAGAGCGGGGAGATTGAAGCCTTTGTTAATGAAGAATAGATTTTCTTCAATAACGCCAGACATGATCTGTGTGTTATTGAAAAGGATGGTGAACTGATTTGGAGATGAAAGCGTTAAGGAGCATCCTTTTTGAATGAGTTGGCCTAGGGACACCAGGTTTACAGCAAGATCGGGAACATAAAGGGAGTTTTGAAGGTGAAGAGTGGCCGAGGTAGTTGTAATGTGAGCTGTTCCTTTGCCAATAGAGGAGATAGGGGCATTTGGTTTTCCAGTTTGTACCTCGGTTCCGTCGGGGTGAAGATGAGGGAAGAAATTTGGGTTATTAAACATGCAGTTTGACGCGCCAGAATCAAGAAGGACTCGATTCGAGTTGAGAAGAGGTGACGAGACCATTGCGAACATATAGGCTAGGTGGGCGGATGAACCCTTTTGGGGTTGTGAAGGAGCGTTGGATGGAGTCGCTGAATTGGGACCACTTGAAGAGTTACTGTAGTTGGGTCGGAGATGAGGATAGAGCCACCAACACTTGCTTCGGTCGTGATTGGCCTGAGGATTGTGCCAGGTTGACCTACACTTAGTGGCGTCATTCCTAGTTATCAGAGCTGAGGCGTGGGATCCGGCCATGACCTTGTTTTTGACTTGATTGAGATGACGTAGGACCAGGTTGGCGTCAATCTTGGCTTCTCCGAGTGAGTGGGTGATAGTTGTTTTGAGATGTTCGAGTGGAGGAGGAAACTTGTAGAGCAGTAGATAGGCAGCTATATCGTCGTCCATCTGGATTCCAATCTTGGCAATTTGAAGCAAGCATGATTGGGCGTTGGTAATAAATTTTTCAACTCTCTTTGGGTCGAACTGAAGGTTGAGCAGATTAAAGAAGACCCTGGAACGATTTGCCGTTTGAGAGGAGGCGTAATGTTCATTTATCGATTTCCACAGCTTGATCCCATTGGTAAGCAGGTGATCCTTGACACAGTTGATGTAAGTACGATTGTCTAGTTTTGCAAGGATGTATCCCACTATTTCAAGATTTACTTCTGGAGGACATTTTTTGGGTTCAGTGGAGTCGAGCCAGTGTGAGATCTTTTTGAGAGAGAGTATCGTGATGATCTTAGAGCGCCACAACAAGAAATTAGAGTCGGAGAGAGTGGGAATGGAGTCCGTCAGAGTCTTGAGCAGAGATTGTGAGGAATCCATTGGCCTTTATTTGTCGAACGTTATTCGGATTGTTTCGGTTGCTGGAACGTTCGGCTTTTAACCGTGTTAAGATGAGGGATTTCTTTAGGTTTAATTGCCTACAAAGACCAATGGACTAACGAATGAAACAAGTAAACATCTTGATGGAGTAAAGAGATTATAAATGAAGGACAACGGTTGAGTCTTACCCAGGATGTTTTCTCTAGTATTAAGACGGACGTTGGCAGTGAGAAAGGTAAGGAGAGGAAGCGGAGGAATAACACAAGGAGAATAGGAAGGACACTGAGGCAACAAAAGAAGGAGAGAATGAGAGTGTAGTCGAGAGACAATGAGAATTGTGAATGAGTATCTCACATCTGATCAGCTTAACTGTTTTGAGAATGACGTTGGATTTGGTGAGAAGTGATGTGTCGAGTTCGGTTTTGTCAAGGTTAAAAGATGTGAGGATTTGATTGAATGGGAGCAGGATGTTATTGAAGAATCGTTGAGGGGGGCAATAGTAGCGGTCGTAGGAAGGGAAGATTGAGTTGAAGGAGGAGTGGGGCGAGTTAGATGAGCGTTGGATTTGATGGATCGGATGATGATTTGAAAAATGGCGGAACAGGATCAGGATCGAGTGGTGATGACGGAAGGGAATGGATGGATACTTTGGATTTGGAGATTCAGCACCGGGAGCAAGCCGGGGGAAAAGGTCGCGGATTCTTCTAGTGAGCAGGTAAAGGTCAACAAATATCACAAAGCTTAGTAGGATTAATGGCTTGATTCTCTTGAGGTGCACTGAGTAATTCTTCAAACCAAGGGAGCAGCAATTGCCTGGAAATCCACTTCTTGAGCAATTGGTAGCCAAACTTCTTCAGAGGATAAAATTTATATTTGTTCTTGTATTGTTTCCAAAGTTTTGATCCACATGTAACAGGCTCCCCAGCTATTGAATTAACTATATTATGGCATATTGGATAATGCCTGTGTCGTTCCCTTTCTTCATCAGTTTGGGCTTCTGAAGAAGAAATTACTTCATTCAAAGGATAAAGTTGGTAATAATTTTCACAACAGACATTTTCCAGTAGATCATTTGTAATTAAAAATCTTTTTTTCAATGTTGAAAGACTTTTGGGTATTTCTGCTGAATAGTTGGGCTGGCCACTGAGAATTGAGTTCATGCAGATTTTTTCATGTTCCATCTTGATGAATTTCTGACATGCATGGTCACCAATGTTTTCCTCAATACTTTGATGAAGGATTTGGAGTGATGAGATTAGGGCACTTGGAGTGTGATATAGAAATTGAAGAGGTTTCATCCCAGATGTATTGTAAATTTCCATATTTGCTGGTGGGGAGTATTGTTGTATTTCACCATAGCAAGGATCTCTTTCAGGGTTTGGCTGTGCATTGGAATCTTCAATTGATGGCTTGAATGTGAAAAATGATAGGATAAATAAGTAATTGCATGCCAATTGCAGTATACATCAAGGAATTTACTCTTGTGCAAGATTTTCACTTACATCCCTGATGTTTGCTTCTAGTGGTTCCCTGGTGGAGTTTCTTCTGGTAGTGGATTGGAAAATGTTTGGTGTCTTTGGGGTTTATTTTTTGCAACAATAACAATTCATCAGTGACCTTGAAAATATTGATAAAATGCAGGAAACATTCAGTCACATACATTTGTGGAATCATTTGATTGAATGATATGGGTTTGATGTGCTTTTTTGGACCTTCCAACACCATTGTATATATTCCTGCCATGTTCAAAAGTCCTTTGAGAACATTAAGGACATTGGCATATCCAAATGTTTCCAACTCTGGTAGTTTTCTCCATTGTTTTAATTGATTTGGATGTTGTGGTAATCAGACTTTTGGAGGTTGTCTGAGATTTATTATATCAAAGGGAAATAGAAATGAATCTGAATGGAGCTTTTGATTTGATCTTAAAACTCCTGGTGAGCTTAAGCATTCCCAAAAAAAAAGCTTCTATTTTGTATATTCATATTCACTTCAATGGGCAAGGCATGGAACAGTAAATTTTGCATTTTGAAAAAGCTTTCAAACTAATACATCATATCAACTGCTCATGGTTAGCCCACCTAAAATACTTAGCCCATCCCTTGTGTTTGGATTCAAATGCAAGTTCAATTGCCTTGATGGAACGTCAAATATTCTATCTTCAAAGTAATTATCTTATTACAAAACCATGATTTCAAATCATCTTCTTGTGTTACAAAATGTTAATGATGCACCATTTTGCAAGGAAAATCCATATGCCTAAAGTTAGTGGGATTTTCTTAAATTACACAATTCACATCTGGGAATTTGTATTTTATATATATTTCTTTCATAAAAAGATATTTGGGAATGGTTAACAAGTGGGTGATCTCAACTTGACTGCGGCACAGTGAAAAAAAATGTATTCAGGATATTACAATCCAAAAAAGATATCATGTAGCTTTCCAAAAGGTGGTGCATCAAATATAATTTACTCAGAATTTTTAAATGAGATTGTGTATTCTGTCCAAATGTGGATGTTGGTTTTGTCCACTCTTACTTTGATATCTGTTTGGATGTAACAAATTGTTAGAGATTTATTTATTTGAAAATTTAAAGAGATTAAGATTGTAACCTACATTTTTAACCTCTGCAAGTCAGGTTGACCCCACATCATTGGATTTTTTACATTCAGTAAATCTAGCTTTAAATATAATTACAAGTTTCTGGTTGACAAAACAAGAATGGGATGAAAATAAAAATACATGTAGTAATCAAGAAAAATTTCACCAAAGCCTATGTTTCATCCAAACATACTCCTCCTTATTTTTTAAAGTACTGATATAAAAATTACACTATTTGTAATATATTTACAATGTTTGTGTGGTTTCCATTAAGCTAGAGGGCTTGGAAACTTGGGTTCTGAGATATGAAACTGCCTCTGTGAGATCAACATCTGGAAGTTAACCCAAGGCTCTTTTTTCAACTGGAGTTATATCCTCCAGAGCTTCCTCACTTAACCTGTTTTGAGGTATTGAAGTGGGAAGTGTTGGTGGGTGATCACCTCTTGGTGAATTATTTTTTTTAGAAAGTTGACTAATTTTCAATTGTCTATCCCTCTTGATGCGCGGGTTTTTTGCAAGTTGAATGTATGCTTCATCCAGGTAGTGATATATTTGGGATACATGTTGAGCCCTCCAAACATTTGCATGATTGAACAATTCCTCATCTTCACCCTCAACATCAGATTTGAATCCACTGTCCAAGAAAAGAGAAGAAGTTTCTGGGAACATGTCCATCATGTCCAGCTCAACTGCTGTGGTCTTTCAAATTTCTTTTTTGTTATCCTGTATTTCAAAACATGATAAGCAGTTAGTCATCAATCATGAAGAGAAAATTGCAAAAGATTGATTTGACACACTTTCTTCTTGTTGAGACTTTGAGATGCAGAAAAATTAGATTTTCTTCTGCTGGAGCCTGTTTCTGCATTTTGCTCCTTCTTCCAAATAGCCTTCTTTGACACAAGCCAACAATTTATTATGGTGACCCTGTTGGCTGGAGTGTTTTCATTCTCATTTATTGAATAGGAAGCAGTCCCCCCGTGTTCATGGCACATCTCCCATGCTCTGATGATTATTGCAGTCAGAGAGGAATTCCAGAAAGATGTTGCATTCTGTTCCCAGTGATAGGTGCCTCTGGGAATGCCAGAATTTCGGATCAAGGCCCTGGCATGGGCTATCCATGTCTCATCATGAGACTGAATTTGGCCCAAAGCATTAGTTTCCAGGGATTGAGATGTTGAAGTAATATTTTGTTGTAATTGGTGCAAGGCATCCTTCTTCACAAGTTTGAGCTCCTTTTTTCACAGTTTTGAATTGGAGCTGTACTGGTTTGGTGGGCCAATGCTTGATGCTATTGCATCATTAATGGTTTCCTTCTTCATTGCCACTTAATTTTTTAGGGATTCTAGTTCATTTTCAGTTGGAGGATTAGGAATTTTGTTGTTATTGGAATCCATTCCAAGAATTGATTTTGTCCAATCAAGCAAGGACTTGGAAATACCACTTGAAGAAGCAGGGATTCCAAGATTGCGTGCATGGCGAGAGGGAGAATATTGTTGTTGGGCCAAACGTTTTTGCTTCTTTTGGTGTTGGTGGGTTTGAGAGAGTTTTTGTGCAATCATGAAGTAGGATGGGGCAGCAGAGTCGTCAAAATTATCATCTTCCTCAACACCAGGCATATTGACTTGGTCATCTGGAAGGGGAACTCTTGATGGCTCAGGGGTTGGTGATTTTGGGTTGGCTGGGGTTTTGGCATTTTAGTAACATAAAATAAACACCATGATTTAGCAATGGGTTTGTATTATTGTCATGGAGATCTTATGCTGGGGGGATTAGTTCTTACGGGGTTCCATGTCTAATTTTCCAACTTAGTAACCAGATGAAAATGTTTCTGATTTTGTGATTTTGTATTGATTTTTCACAAACTGATAAATAGGAAGTCAGGTTTTCTTTTATTGAACTTTGGAAAATTTCCAGAAATCAAGATATTATATATTATGATTCCCCTTTTTTCTCAAATTTTTCTTCCAAGTGGGCAAAGGGTATGGACATAAGTATACTTGAAGATTTGAATGGAATCTTCTTCAACAAGGGAAGATCTCAATTAGAAATCAATTCATGATTGAAATAGAAAAGAGACTCTGTGGCTGCCATCTTCCCCAAAAAGTGTGATCATTTTTTTTTGTGGCACTTATGAATCATTCATAAAAATATATAGGGATCATGCAGTCAAATTTGAGTTATTAATTCTGGGAATTTCTTAAGATAATAAATAGGAAGAGCTTCCCATTGCATTTCATGATATTAATTATCACAAAAAATTTCCACAGAAAGCAATCTTGACCATTATATGTTTCCAAAAAATTCTTCATTCTCATATCTATGGAATTTACCAATAATTATTGAATGAGAAAATGAGCTCAAGAATTCCAGCCACCATGAGGAAGAGCTGGAGTTTAAATATACCAAGATCCAATTTTCCATAATATGAACTTCAGACTACTCCTTGCCAATCTTATTGATTTGGTTGAAGTGCTATTTGAATAATATATCACGTAGACTTGGATAATACTGGCACAGGTCCAATAGCATGTTGCATTTCTGTTTTTTTATTATAAGATTCTTGAAATCCCCAAAGATGCAAAAATGCAATGCTGGGTACCACACAGATGCAGGTTTACTGCATGAATTGATATTCAGTGGGAATTGATTGTTGAGAGTTCAATTTTGGAAACTGAATAATAGAGAAATATGATGAATCAGGTGTCAGATTTTGCATGGTGCAAATTCTTGGAAATGAGGATTATAATTTCCCTCTTTCCTGAATTGATTTTGACTAAATCTGACCAGATCATATTAGATAAATAATAAAGGGCAAGAACAACAATGCATGGTTTTCAATTTCATTATTTTAAAAATGGTGTGATATAATATGAATTCCTGCTATGTCTTGTGAAGAAGGCAGAGTGCTGTGTAATTACTGGCTCTTTTTACACCAGTAATTAGGATCAATGACACAACTAACATTTCTCAGTCATCATTCCAAAAGAATATATGAAAATTCAACATGCCTGGATCACTTAGCTCAAAAGAATAAAGAAAAATCTAACAGGGGTGCATAATATCATGGGGAGATTACATTGTGAAGGATTCACCTAATTTATTTGTTGGAATAGGCAGGTGTATATCACCAAAGTGTCTGCTTCACCACACCAAATGAATATGAGACATGCCCAGGGAGGTGGACAACTTATCATAAGTTGTCCACCTCCCTGGACTTGTGTGCATACAGGAATCAGATTTCAAGGGAAAATCATGTGGGAAAGCTGGGGAGGTGGACGACTTGTGATAAGTAGTCCACTTCGCTTCAACTACATGGTAGCAGGATATTGAATATGCCAAAAGATTGATGATTTCTGGGTCAGTGTACGACTTAGCACAAGTTGTCCACCTGTCCAGCTTTCCCACACAATTTTCCCTTGACATCTGATTCCTGTATGCACACAGGTCCAGGGAGGTGGACAAATTATTGTAATTTGTCCACCTCCCTGGACATTACCTATACATTTACCATGCAGTAAAGCCACTTCTAATTTGATGGGAAGGTGGTCAACTTAGCATAAGTTGTCCATCAATCCAAATTCATCCCATCTTACATTCAAACCAGTACAAATGTTGTACAACTCATGCAAACTTTGAGATCATTTCAAGAAATAATTGGTAAGCGTTTTGGCACAAAGAGGTGATGTTGGATTATATACATTGAAGGACATGTTTAACCATATCTGGATTTTAAACCACGTGATCTAGTGAAAATTTCAAAAGGAGGACAATTCTGGAGTTGAACAGAGGCACTGGCAACCATTTCTTTTGGAAGTAATGAGCAAGAAAAATTAGTAGGTTTTTCTGTTTATTAGATAGACACTGGAAGGAATGTATTTGTATGTGCAAAAAAAGATCAACCTGACTGAAAACTTTGGGCTGCCAACTGCTGTTAAATCTGCAATTTAGGGGTGGTTCCTCCTGGTGAGGTGGTTCACTTAGCTCAAGTTGACCACCTTTCCAGGAAAAAATGGATAGCATTGTTGGTGAGTTGCTTTGAATGATGAATTCTTTTTCAATTACTGGTCATTGAATTTCTGAAGATATGTCTTGGAATTTTGTGCATTCAAATGATTTCAACTTGTTACCTCCCTGCCTCTATCAACATATAAAAATTGGTGATATGGTAAGGCACTTAGTCTTACTGTGCCATCCTCTGAGAAAAGTTAGAAGTCATTGTTATGTGACAAAATAAGGTTTTCTTCCCATTCATGCTTGAGGAAAAATTAAATTGTGAAGAGTTTGAACTTGCAAGAAATTTATATTGAGTAGTATTGCAACTGAATTTCATGTGCAAGAAATACATGATATTTTCTTGATTCTTTTCAAAACCTGAGTATTTTTTGGGATAAAATCCAATGATTCCAAACCCTAATGCCACTTTCCAAAGAAAGAAATTTGTACCCAGTCTCTAACTATATGGAAAACCTCTCAACTTAGTAACTTTTTCAAATTGGTCATGCTTCAGAATTTTTGTGTGTCTCTAAAATAAAAAGGGCCCCAAAAAGGATGTATTGTCCTGTAATTTGACAAGAATTTAAAAACAAAGGTTGTACACCAAACGTTTTGAATGAATCATTAGACAGAATCATAAACTCCATCTCAATTGAATTAGCAAAAGATCAGTTTAAATCAATCCAATGCCATGGTGGTCTCAATCCTGATCTGAAAACAAATCTCTGGTAATGAGCCAAATCTCCGTTTCCCCAATGATTTCTGCCTGTAACCCTTATATCTTTTTGGTTATATTATCTGGTTTGTTCTGGCTCTCTTGGTGCCCATT
The DNA here is from genome assembly GCA_025617555.3 of Puccinia polysora. Classification (NCBI taxonomy): domain Eukaryota; kingdom Fungi; phylum Basidiomycota; class Pucciniomycetes; order Pucciniales; family Pucciniaceae; genus Puccinia; species Puccinia polysora. The sequence goes on from CM062629.1 coordinate 43,201,333, forward strand.
TCCCAAAATTGGGTTGTAGAAATTCAAGTGATTATTCTGGAAGCTCAACTTGATTCAACCATACAAACCCTTGCAGAATATCATATGCTAAATTAGCAAACTTAAAGGATGTATCTAGGTGTGCAAATGAAACATTGATATAAATTTGGAATTTAATTCATTTTCATCATCCTTCCATCTTCAATAAAATCACTGGCTTGGGGCTAAGAATTGCCCTGAATCATTAAAAATTAATACAGAAAGTGGGAAACCCCGTCTCCACTCTTGAGAAAATTTGAATGACCAATTGGTCCCCTCACCATCTTTTTTAGGCCTTTTCATGAATTTTACCATGTATTATAGGCTCTTTTGCTTTTATTTGCCTGTGCTGAAAGCCATCAAGGGGAAATTTGGACTGGTAAAAACCTTTCAAATAAACTTAAATCAGCATGGCTTATTCAAATGGTTCCAAAAAACCATAGATTTGCATCTTTTTGTTGTTGTGAAAATTTTTGAGTGGGAGTGGGGGATTCCAAGGAACATAGATGATAAGAATGAATGAATTTTATAGATAAAAGAAGAAAAAAACAGGTTTTGCATGACATATGACTATGATTTGCACTGAAAATCATCAGTCATGTTCCAATCAAGAGCTCAAAACATCCCACAAGAGTTTGGGTCATGGCATACAGAACTAATCAACCTCTCAAAAGGTTCAAATGCAGTGGCTGAATTCAACTTTCTGGGGTCTCTGAAAGTGCCTGCAAAGTATCTTGCCCTTCTGAAGTTTTGAATTTCTTCAAGTGGTCATGACCTGCTTGGTTTGAAATTATAAATAAGTTCGCTTCATCTGGTTTGGAGTGTCTATCTTTTGAGGCCATTCTCAACTGATAAGCATGAGGAGATCTTTTGTGTTTTTGTGAGAGACATTCCATTTTGAAATTCTCATCAGCTTCTGGTGGAGTAACATTACTATCATCCAGTGCTGTACCCAGGAAATTCAGAGAATACCAAGCAGGGGTGGAGGTGAAGGATGAGGGTGATTGTAAATTCCATGGTGTTTGTGATTTATGGAAGATTCACTATATTAAAAAATGACTGAAAGAAAACATTGGTTTTCAAACTACAGATTGCCACATATTATTAGTTCCTGAAACACCCAGAGATGCACCAAAAAACATCAATACCCATATGATCAACTGGATGGTGGCCTAGGGAGGTGGAAGACTTAGCCTAAGTTGTCCACCTCCCAATGAATATTTCCCAATTTCCCCAAATGAGCTTGGTCTCAGTCCATAGTGTGGGGAAGTGAACAATTTTGCATAACTAGTCCAGCATGTTTATTTCTGGGAAAAACTTGCTGGTACTGAAATTTCCATGCTGGAAAATATCTTTTATCCAAGAGGATGAATGAAAACATGGACACATTTAAAAGAAAATGGGTAGAGGTACAGGTTGTTCTGATCCTTGCATGTCCCTGAAAATATTTTCTTCACCTTGCTTAGTCATTGAACCCATCCTGAAAAAATGATGGTAGGAACAAGGCTCCAAGAATTAAATGTGGTGAAAAATATTCTTCAGTGGATAAACACTGAAATATTTCTGACCCAGGTAAATATCTTGGGGATGATTGGGTATGCTGGCTTATCAATTATACATTGTCAGAGTTCATTGTGACATGGATTTAAAAAGACCCTAAAGTTATGAATGGTAATTATTTTTTAAGATAACATTGATTTTCTGTCACAGTGGCAGTTTTGGTGGACACATGAATGAATAAGCACATTTGAAAATCACAGAGCAAAATTGATTGTTCTCACCCTGCAGAATCACACACATACTCATTTTCTGAAACACCCAGAAATGATACAAAAACATAACATCAATTGTCACATTATAAAGTGTGTGATGGCTCAGGGAGGTGGACAACTTAGGCTAAGTCGTCCACCTCCCTGAGCCATCATGATCCAATTTCCAAAAAATGGTTGGATCTTAGTAATTGGTATGGCAAAGTGGACAAGTTCTAATTTGTCCACCATGTTTGTTCCAGTAACTAGTTGTTACTGAAATGCGCATGTTGGCACATACATTTCATCCAAAAAGATAAATTACATGGAAATATTAGAAAGAAATTTGGTAGAAATAAATGATTTTGTGGCTCTTGCATGGCCCTGAATATATTTTATTCATCTTTCTCATTGGTTGAAGAAACTTCCCATAACCCAAAATATTCCATATTTCTCATGTCCCAAAGGTCCCAGATATGTTGGTAATTATACTTAAAGAAAAAGCTTTCCAGAATGAGGGCTAAGGGGATCAATGCTGGCCACCGTGTCATGTAGGTTTGTGGCCACCCACAACCACCACCAACTGGTTGTCTGAAGGGACATGGTGCACTTAGGCTAAGTGCACCATGACCCCAGAGGTTTTTGTGCATGAATCATCATCATGAAATATAAAAGGTTCTCCAGTTGTTTCAATGAATATAAATCATAAAATTTATTTTGAATAGCCAAATTTTTATCCTTAAGGGTCCTTGAAAGAATTCTGAATCAATTTTACATTGTTGTTCTGTACATTACAGCCCCAACTTGATCAATAGACTTATTGCCCAAATTTATGGGTAAATTGAGCAATCCCATTACTCTTTATGAATCTTGTAATCAGGCATATGCACAGACACCAACAACCATGGAAAATTTCATGTATTTTTTATTCCAAACATTTAAAGTAAAAAAATATAAGGATATAGGATTTATTGAAATATTCATATCATCAAATTTAGGAAACTAGTTACAGTTATTCATTTAAAGTTGAAAAAAGTGAAATATCCATTGGAAAACATTTTCTTTAGAAAAAAGTATTCAAAAAACACCTTTTCTGTAGTGAAACAAAAATCATGATTATAAATCAATTTTGACAGGAATGCACCCAAATACAAAAATCATTGCTTACTTTCACCATTACTATGAGACAAACAGGGACTGTTGGTTTCATCAGATATTGCCTTCAAAGTTGAAATTATCATTTTCAACCTTTTCAGGAGTGGAATTGACAAGGGATAATCAATAGATACCTTCAATTATCAAATATGAAAGGCATTTCTCTCCACTCCTTTTTCATCCTCAGGAATTCTACCAAAATATCCTCAAAAGTACCAAAATGAAATACTCAAAACAATGCTATTGAAATTCAAAAGCATCCTCTGGATCTTTCCATCTCACATTGTGCAGATGAATACTTGTTAAATTCACGCATACTTCTCATGATTAAACTCACGCGCACATCTTATGCAAGGCTTATCCACACCTTCTGGCTTGAATCACAACCACATGGAAAAGAAAACACATGGGTTTTTTTGTTTTTGTTTTTTTTTTTGCAAGGGCCCCAACTCACTATCAGGGGTTTTGGTCTTTCCATGAGGCCAAAACCCATGGGCACTTGCCCTCATCTCTCCATGAAAATGGCCCAGAGGGCTTTCAAGAGCTCCAGGCCCTGGGGAAGCTACAAATGGGCCTGGAGCTCCTGGGGCAATGCCCCAGTCGCTCGTTTTCTGTCGCCAAGCAATACGAGCAAGCGAAATCGCGCTGCTTTGCAACAGGGTCGCCGAACGCGACCCTGTTGCTCTCTCCCAGGTTGCCAGGGCCCTGGGAGATGTCTGTGCCCGTCAATGGGCCCTGGCACCCTGCCCAACAATCCCCCTTGCCGCAAACGCGTCGGCAAACGCATAAGCGAATTTGCAAGCCGCTGCGAACTTGCTGACGCAAGCGCTTCAGCGAGCTTCGCTTGGCCGTTTGCAAGCAAAAAAACGAGCGCTTGCAAAACAACGAGTTGTTCAGTGGCCTACCCTGCAAAGAATCCAGCAAGCTAGTCAAATCCAGCCCTTCAGAAATCACCCAGCACATCCATCCAGGTAAGTTTCAAGCCTGCTTTTCAATTTTTGATAATCTGAACAACCAGCTTATTGATTTTGTGTTTTACCATCCTTTCACTGATTCAATCACCTCTCCAATAACCAATCATCAAAACATACAAAAATCAAGCCATCATCCAAAGCAAACAACCTATTGGCTTCTTCCTCCTACCCATTTGCTGCAAACCCATCTTCAACTTCATCCTCATCATCAATCTATTTCAAGTGTAAGGTTTCATCAGACTACTTCAAATTGTTTGCTCATTTATCTTCACCAATCACACACTGACTTCAATCCTTCTCTTCCCTCACCATTCTTTTCTTCCTCTTCAAATCAGGACTTCAGTTTTGACCCACTAGACTCAACTTTGATCATCACATATTAAACTAGACACAATCCACCTTTTTTCATCTTTAAAGTAAGCAGCAATGAAGAAATCAGCTTAACATCCACTGCTCCTCAATTGATTCCTTCTTGTCCTTGAACCCATCTGTAAACCATTCATCACATCCTCATCATCATCTTTGAAAGTTTACCATGGATCAAGTCAACTCCAATGCCTTCACCCAACTTCAAGCCCACCTGTTTCCAGTGAAAAAAAATAATGAGGATGTGTCTTTGAAAGTGGTTAAAGGTAGCAACATGTATGTATTTCAATCATCATGGAGGATTTTCATATTACTAACTTTAACCTCTTGCTTTTATCTCAATCCTTGTCCCTTGTATTCCTGTTGGTGCTTTTGAGGAGATTTTTGTAGTGAGGATGAGCCCTTGAATCAGAAGCATCATCAGGAATCAAGCCAAGATTGTTCTGTTCTTAGGCAACCACCACAACCCTTAATGATGTCCATCCCATGCTCATCCAGAGCACACAAAAAGCATTGTAAAGCTGAGCGTGATTATTGCAAGAAGGAGTGTGTATCTGAGTCAATCTACTTCATCACCCTGAAGAAGGGCCTGAGTCCATGCCAAGTGGTAGTACCAAAGGTAGGACCACCAGTGAATCTACAAGTGGTTTGCAACAGAAAGTACCAACCCTATGTGGTTCTCAAGTATCATTCATTGCAGCAAAGACCATATACATTGCTAGCAACTCAATTTTCAGAGATGGTACAAGATCTCTATGTGATAGCAAACAATTGACAGAACCTGAACAAAACCAACAAAAACACAAAAACAAGATCTATGTTTGGAATTGGCTTTTGTCAGGGCACTGACCAAGGATATTCTGCAGGTAATTGGGAATCACCACAAACTTGCTCATCATGTCTTTGTTGACTGACTTCCATCCAACTATATTTCTAAATAGGAATATATGCAAGGAGACAGGATATGAACCAAGACCAAATAGCAAATGATGATCTGTTGGGGTCTAAGCTTCCAGTACATAACCAACTGATTTTCAATAGAATACAATGTTTATCCAACACTGCTCATGTGAAGAAAAAGGAAGTATCAGAGGAGTTCAAAATTCCAAACTGGACATCTCCAGAGTGGAATGACCAAAGGATTCTTTTCTTCATGCTTCTAATTTCATTGTCACTTGTGATGACTTTCCCAATGTTCCTCATATGGATCAAGAAGACTTGAATGGTTATACTTATGGTTTGTTCTCTTATATTGAAAAACCTACTGGAACCCCAATCCCTCCTCCCTCCAAAGAAACAGGCCATGGTCTCTCCTTTCCAACTCTTGGTTTCATAATTGATTATGCAAAAGCTGGGGGCATATTTGAAATTTTATGGCAAACTTCTGTTTTTACTCATCAAACTACTTTTCCTCCACTGAGCCTTCAAACAACTGAACATCATAATCATTTTGGTTGCTCCTTCCAAATTAAAAAAAAACTAGCAATGGCTGCTCTTAAACTTCAAAATTTTTCTCCTTCTGAAATTGTAACTAGAGTAAATGGAAAGAAGGCTAGATATGGTTAAAGATGTGCTTCAATGTATATAGTTCAAATATAACCTCCTTGTGCCAAAACACTTACCAGTTAATTCATGAACTGATGTCAAAGTGTTCATGACTTGTACAGAATTTGTACTTGTTGGAATGTAAGATGGGATCACTCCCGGGAGGTGGACGGCTTATGCTAGGTTGTCCACTGTCCCAGAAATCATCAATTGATTTGCATATTCAAAATCATGCTACACAATGTTGAAGGGAAGTGGAAAACTTAGCACAAGTGGTCCACCTCCCCATCTTTCCCACACAATTTTCCCATGTGACATGTTTTATGTCCAGGGAGGTGGATGACTTATCATAAGTTTTCCACCTCCCTTTAAATGACATTTATATGTATATGTGATATGCAGGAGAGCCGCAACTTTGAGAATTCCCCATGCTATTTACAAAAATTGTACTATGTAGATTCTAACTAATGAGCAAATGTTGTTCATATTACACACATGTAACAAGTGACTAGGTTTTTTACGGTATATAAGCCACAGCTCCTTCACCAAGAGGTCTCAGTTCATTCTGATCTTAACCTCATTTTCCCCATCAGATTTCAACCGCATCATCTCCAGCTTCTTCACCTTGGAAATTTTCTTGATTATACCATGGCTGATTTCCCAGGTAAGTGTTCAAATTCCCTGGGTCCCTTGTGGTCTAATACTTATTTGAACTGGTATGATCAATTTTTAGAACAACGTGCTCTTAATAAATTAACTGCACTCCTTAATGAGGAATATGTTGTAAGATCCCATAAACAAGTATTGCAGTCAATGCTTGATTTTTATCAGAAAAAGTACGATGCAAAGGTGGAAAAGATGAGTTTACAAACCTCCAGAGATCTTGGTCTTTTTGAGCCTTCAACTGAAGAACAAAAACAGCCAACAATAGCTGATAGTTTGAATGTCCAATCAAATCACAACATACCATTGGTGAATGATGAAACACAAACTTCACAAGATCATCTTGCCCCCCAGCTTACAGTGGTTCCAGCAGAGCTCCCAGCCAACCAAACCAGTGAGTCAAGAGAATCATTTGATGCAACAAAGTGTTTATCAACAATTATCCAAATATGCAAAGCTGATACATTCCCATATCTCCGGGTGAACATGAGCATTAACTGAAGCTGTGCCTGTGGAGGATCCAGTTCAAGAAGCTGGGGTTATTGCCCTTGATATTGCCCCCATCCAGGCCTCTGACAATACCCCAGTTCTGCACCCAGAAACAATAGCTGAAGGACCCCGGATTGCTCCAGGAACCAGGGCATCTGCCTGGCTGGTTGCCCAAGCTGCTCAACAAGCAGCTAGACAATCCCAATCAAGGCCACCCTCTAGCTCTCAAGCATCCTCTGACTCCTCTGATTCCAACACAGAATTCACTTGCTCAAGTGATGGCCAACCAGAGCAACCGGAAGTCATTGTTATTGAACCATCACCCAGGAGTCCCATACCTGCACCCACCCTAGTCCCAACATCCCCTGAGCCGGTCAGTTTCCTATTTTGAAGGCTATGCTGGATAATCAACCAAAAATTGACTTCCAAATTAACCTTCCCTTTCTGAATCAGAGTAGCCAATCTTCAACACTCCAAAAACAGAATGCATCTGATGCCGGACTCATTACTAGGGATATGGAACAGAGAACTTTGAGGCCAAGGATTAAGAACCCTTCATTGACCCATTCATCTCAGCCTGGAGGCCAGGCTAGTAGCAAAACTGAAACCCAGTCCCAAATCATTGGGCTAACATCAAATCATGGCTCAAATCAGCCTGGTCAGTGGAATTATTTTGTGATGAAATGAAAATCATGGCAGCTAATTCTATTACATTGTCTAGAACTTTTTCTTGGCTTGACTAAGGAAGACCTGTTGAGGTTGTCATACTGGGAAGAATTAAAGGAAAATGCAAAAACTTTGACCTATTCCAAAATTATCAGCAGTACCCAGTTTCAAATTACCAATACCCTTAACCTTCTTGGCCAAAGGATCTGGTCAAACCCCCCAAGTCATCAACAATCTTAAAATCATTGGATCTCTGTTTGACACGGTTCAAAGAGGGTAAATTTTCATGATTCTGTCTTCCACTCCTATGAAAATACACTGATTCTTACTTTTTGATTTATCAGAAAAGATTTTTCTGCGAAAAGATGATGATTTTTTTGTTGGAAGCACCTTCCTAAACACAAAGTGCCTCTCTTGTTCCAAGAAGACAGTGCAGCTCAATATGCATCCCCTCTCTGAGATCCTAACTTATACCAGAGAGCCAATATGTGGGGCATACATGAACCTGAAGCACACCTTGAATGACATCATAGGTGTAGTCTCACACAAAATATCACAAAATGTCCTCTTCTCAATAGAAGGTATTGACGGCACTTCAGATGAAGCTTTACTCAAAGCAAAAAGTTACTTTGCCAACCTGCAAGCAGCTGTAATTGATGATTCCACCTTTGCTCAACACAAGAGGTCAGGTGCTAACCAGGAAGCTGAGATGAATGCTGGAAGAGTTGGCCTTAATACTGTTTTTGAATATGTTGTCTCCCTAGTCACTGGGCTCATCAACTTACGGCTTGATGAAAAACAAGATAATCAGCAGCCTTTTATGTCAAAGGACTCGGCAGAGAAGAAGAATAAATGGGCAACCAATTCTCTAGAATGTTTTTCACACATGTTAGTTTTTGGTCCTGCTGCTATATGGTTATTTCCAGGAAATCAACAAGTCATGCCCAAGTGGAAGTCTGGCATGCTCCTTGAATTTGGCAGTCTTGTGCTTGAGTCAAGGTTGAAGGATGGATTGCCTGCTGATCCACTCTGGGGCCAACTTGGTAACACAAGGGCATATATTCTCACTGCCTTGCGTGATATGGGCTTTAGTGAAGACCAAAAAATAAACTGGAGAGATGTAATTAGAATTTTTACTGAAAGATTTTCTTATGAAAAATTGGCTGAGGTCCTTCTGGAGGATATTGTGCTGGGTGCTGACTATGATATGGGTAGCCACTTTAATACTGTCTGGGCCGTTGAAAAAACTACCTCTTCTAATTTAGTTGAAGTTACCTCAGAACCCCAAGCTTCCCACAGTTAATTCCGTTGACTTTATAGGAAATTAGACTGTTAGTTTTTCCCAATGGATAATTCTTGTTTTCAATTTTTTTTCTGATCTTGGGATAATCAAATTCTTTTCTTGGAAACATGGTTCTTTTGGATGATTGAATGACTCATGATCATACTGCCATTGAAACTTATTGACTAAGTTGCTGATTTTAAATTGATAAAAGATTAAGTGTAGCCCTTTAATTTCAAACCAAACGCTACATTTTTGGAAAATAATGCAATTATTTGCTCATTGCATAATTCTTTCAATCATCTGCTGCAAAGCAAAAAAATTGTGAAAAAGTCTTTAAAATTTTTCTTTAAATCAAGAATAGCTGATTTTTTGTTTAAAAATTAATTTGATTTTGTGATTTTATGGGAGTCAACAACAACTAAATGAAGAATTGCATTATGTTGCATATTAAAAAAACCATCAATGGAACATTGAATTGATCCAATATTTGGGGCCTTCCATATTAAAATATCATGTTTGGTTTGCCCCAAAAGCATTGATGCTGTGTGTTGCTCAAACACTCATAAAAAGGTGATGGAATGCAACTCAAAGCAAGTAGGCACAGCACCCTGCTTAAAAATTACTGGATATCTCCAAAAACTGTTGTTCAATATTATGATTGTTTCTTAAAGGAAATAAAAAAAAGCAAGGGATCATATCATGGCTGGTTTGAGTGTACTTAATATTAATCAAATAAATAAATATATCCAAATCCATGCAAATATCTCTCCTTCCTAATTTTAAGTGTAGCTGTGATTTTTGTTTGGTTATCAACATCAGTGATTCACAATACCTTCATTTAAAAACCAATCATTCATTTCTTAAGAAATGAATCAACCAAGTAAACTTCATTCCAATTTCCATATCATCTCCAAACCCATAGATCCAATGATATTCAAAATTTCTGCTTCAAAATGCCACAGGAATCGCTTAAAATCTGTCAAATCATTACCAAAGTAATACAGTATGTAATACTCTTCAATTAATGTATTTAATGCATATAATGCTAATCACCAATGAAGATCTCCATACAATCTATGCATAGGTTTTTTATATATGCAATATTCAATTTGAAGTCATGCAATAGTGTACTTCCTTTTCATTTCCTATAAATATCAAACCAAAATTGATTCGTACCCAACTTATCAAACCAACTCATACCTCACAGAAAACAAATATCCAATCCACCAATTGCTCCCAATACCGCTGAAACCTCAAGCAAAGAAATTGGTTCTATTATCCCATTAACAAAAAGAATGGTTGGAAGAAACACATCAACATATTGATCATGAGCTCAAGGAAAAAATTGAGCCATGTCCTGAAATTTGGGCACCAAGTGAAATCTGGATGCATGAAGAGCAGAATGAAAGAGTTTGGGTTTGCAGACTTCAAAGAATAATTGTGTCACGACTGCCCCTGGCGTGCAAGGGGCTGAAGGCACAGGCACTACTACTCATAGAACTCAAGGATGTTTGATTGGATTTCAATGAAGGAGATGAAAGGAGGAGTACAAGTGATGAGAAGAGGAAGGATGAGAAGACCAGTCCAGGAGGTTGTTGAAGAGAGAGTTGTTGAATACTATAAGAGTAACACCAGGAAGGGGCAAGGTGATATGAGTTAAGCAGGCTAGGTGAAGGTTTTCTTGTGCTGAGATGACAACTACTGGAAGAGGGACTAACCAGTAAGAAGTAGTATACTAATTCCTTGGGGGGAATTAGTCCAGGAGGGAAGGAGAGGCCAGTATATGTGAGAGCTGAGAAGGAGGCCTTGAGGGATGAGTGGCTGGTGTTGCAGGTTGGAGTTCCCATGGTATTACATGTTGACTGATTGGGCTGGAGGCTGCAGTTGACTAATTGGGTGATGGGCCTATCCAGGAAGGTTTGACATGTACTGATCTGGAGTCCTGGGAGTATGGGCTGAACAGACAGTGGAGAGTATGTACTATGTATATACTAAGTGTAGTATGTACTAACTCATATACCAATTGGGTTGAGGAGTGATGAAGGTTGTACCAAGCCATGGAGAGAGGGAGAGGTCCTGAGAAGGTTGGCTGAATCACATGACAGGTGAGGTGTACATGGACATAGAGCTTATACGATACAGGGAGAGGGTGAAGCTGGTGGAAGAGGATGGAGACTGCAAGAGATGCAGAGGTAGTACTATCTGGTGGAAGGTACAGGAGTAGTGAAGTTGGGTTTGATATGAGGGTGAGTTTGATGAAGAGATTGGATTGGTTTAGTTGAAGGAGTGTCAGAACTACGGTTATGAAAGTACCCCCCCTGAAAGGGAAGGGGCAGCTCCTGATGCCCAAAGAAGGATGTGCTGGGGGTGAGGATTGAGGTCTGCTGTAATTGCTGGTTGGAAGCTGGCAGGCTTGGAAGCAAGGTTAAATAGCTTGAAGCATGTGAAGTATTGCACAGTGTCTGGGACTCAAAGTCTGAGGTTACAATGGGAGTTTGAAAGATTGAAGTTTGAAGTTGGAGATTGGAAATTTGAGAAGTTTGAGAAGTTAGGCAAGTTGACTAGTTTGAAGTTCCATATTGCGCAAGTTTGACTGGTTTCAGGCTCAAAGTCCAAAGTTTGACTTCAAAGTTTTACTGGTTGGACTTCAAAGTTTGACTGGTTGGACTTCAAAGTTTGACTGGTTGGACTTAAAAGTTTGACTGGTTTGACTTTGAAGTTTGACTGGTTTGACTTCAAAGTTTGACTGGTTCAACTTCAAAGTTTGACTGGTTTGACTTTGAAGTTTGACTGGTTTGACTTTGAAGTTTGACTGGTTTGACTTTGAAGTTTGACTGGTTTGACTGGTTCGACTTTGAAGTTTGACTGGTTTGACTTTGAAGTTTGACTGGTTCTACTTCAAAGTTTGAGTGGTTTTACTTTGAAGTAAGACTGGTTCAACTTTGAGTTTGACTTGAAGGGTGTTGGAGAGGATTGGAGGGTATTTAAAAGGGACTGAGGGGGATTCTTCCTTGGACTGGATTGATGATGAGAGTGCTCCTGGAGAGATTGGATGAAAATGAAGAGAATGAAAAACATAAAGGAAGAGAAGAGAGAATGGAAAAAGGAGGTTATGGAAGATGGTTGAAGAGGTTGGAAGTATTTGAGATGAAAGCTTATTGGAGGGTTCTGGTGTATTAAATGTTGGTTTGAAGTGCTGATGGTTATGAATATCCAGAAGTGAAGTTGGAAGGTTTCCAGGAATGTTTGGGATGGATGATTGAGGATAATGGTGATTTGATGTTGATGGATTTGAGGATTGATTATTTGAAGGAAGAAGGAATATAAGGGATGGAAAAGTAATAGATAGATGGACTGAAGGATATTTTGATTTGGAAGTATTTTTGATATGGTATTTAGGATTGAAAAGACTATTTGGAAGGTGAAGGATAGGAAGTAAAATACTTCATTTATTATTTATATTTTCTGTTCTTTTGGTTTTGGTTTGATTTAGGAGATGATTGATTGGAAAGTGGATTGGGAAAAAGGATTATAGGATGAGTTGGGTTTGGAAAGATGGATGGAAATGAATTGATGGAGAAGCAAGGAAATCCAGAAGAGATGAAGTTGGATGTTGGTTCCCAGAAGGTAGTTGGTGAGATTGAGGATGGTTGAATGGGTGGGTGGGTGGATGGAGGGATGGATGAATTGATCAGGGTTTTGGATTTGAACCATGAGTATCTAATTTTTCCAAAATAAGAAATGGTTCCCAACCAACTCTCAAAGAGCTATCTTGGAAGGTCTGTCAGTAGTGATTTTCATTGTAGATAGTCATACTTAATTCCCAGGATGGATGCCTTTCGGAATTCAGTTTCTATTAAGGTCAGCATAGTTCCTATACTTATCCATAGGCTGTTTTTATCTTGATCAAAGGAGTTTGGTTGATTGAAGAAGTATTTCTAGCTTTAGTTAGTCAGCATGTTGGGTATACCCACTTTAACCATGAACAGGAGTAAGCAACTGTAGGAATCTATAGAATTGTTAGACACTTCATTCCCTTTCTTCAATCTATGAATAATATCCTGGAGTAACTTGTCAGCTTTTTGATTTATGGTCAATTCACTCAGTTGAGCTTCAAGAATTATCAAAGAGAGGTAAAAAGGTTTAGAAGTTTCAAGTTCATCAGGATTCTGTTCAGAGTATGCGTTCCCCCGTCTGGAAACACGTTGTCCCAACATGACAGGAGGCTGGGTGAATTCAATGAAGAACTTCCAAATACTGTAAGTGAGTGTTAAAGAAGGAAAGCAGTATCATGAACTACCCTTGTATTCTGATGAGAGCTTTGGAAGACATGGAAATAGTTTTAGAGCAGAAAGATTGGTTAGTAAATCAAAGGCCTGTGATGCTTAAGGGGTAAGCACCCTGAGATCAGTTTGGGTGAGGATGATAGAACCTGGAAAGACAGTCAGTGAAAGTCATTGGAGGAAATGGGTGAAGTTTCTCCTTGATAAAAGCATCAGGTTTGCAAAAATCAACACATAATTGTAAACCACTATCCTTCTTCTTGAAAGAAGAAAGGACAGGTGCTCCAGTGCTTGAAGTGCTGGGGCTGGATGAAAGCTTTCTCTACATTCTCTGCTATGTAGGCTTGTAGGGTTGAATTTTCATTGTGAGGTAGTGAACAGACAAGCCCAACTGGAGGTATGAGCCCTTCCAGTCCAACATGGTGGTTGTAAGCGGGGTGTGAAGGGAGTTGGTCTGCTTTAACCTGGGAGAAGAGAATCTAGGAATGAATGGAAATCAGCAGTAAATTTCTTTAACACAGTTTCTGATTCTTCAGGAAATTCATCAGTAACAAAGAGAAACATCAGAAGAAATAACCAGTTTCATGGTATGCAAGGATGAATCCAGTATATCTTCCTCCTGTGAAAAAATAAAGGATCAATGAATATCCAAGCAAGTTGAAAGAGTGTTGAACTCAAAAGGAATTGGAAGTTGTTTTGGGGAATTGCAAAAGGTTCTGAAGTGAGGGGAAATGCATTGGGCTGCAGCGCCAAAGGCAGAGTTGAAGGGAAGGACATCTGTAGGAAGTGTAGCCAGGTTGAGTTCAACAGGATTGGAGGGAAGGTCAGTGGTTAGTTGGTGTCTTGAGGTGATCAGCCCCATCTTCCAAGTTTGCCTCTGGATTCCAGTGATGAGGAGAGTAAATTCCCAGGGTGAAGGTTTCAAGGGATGGTGCATTGACTTGAAGGGGTTCCCATTCAAAGCTAGGAAAGGAAGTAAGTAAAACCATTTGGAAGTATATTTGATGAGCTGAGATTGGAAAGATGAAATATGTTTTCCCAGAAGGAAGGGTCTGTAAGGTATAGATACTTTTGAACCAGTGAATTGACCATTACAGATAGATTTGCACCTGAATCAAACAAACAATAGAGATAAGCCTTGAAAAAGAGGAAGAAAAGGGTGAGCCTAATCTTGGTTTGGCCTTGGGTAAGCACTGGAAGGTGCTGGGTTAGGAGAAGAAGATGAGTTGACAGGTTTCTTTCTACAGTCTTCTGTCTTGTGTTTACCACCACAATATGAGCATAAGCCTTCCCTCTCTCTTCTTGCCCTTTCATCTGCCTTGAGTTTTCCATCTGGACCTAGGTCTAAAGAGGGTCTGGTAAATGTGGTAGTTGAATTTGACTTTTCTGGGGACTGGTCATGCTCCCTACCCTCACCGCTACCCTTGTAAGGTTGATTAGAGGTAGATTGAGATTGAGAAGAACTGTGGGGTTGAGAAGTAATGAGAGGAGAGGATTTTTCTTTTACCCTTTCATGATACCTTGTATCATAGTCCAAAACTATATCCATAAGGTCCTGGAGAGTTTCTTGAGAGCCATTGTACCCTGCTAGTTGGTCCAGAAGGCGTGAAAGAAGGCTTTGTCGAAAATGGAAGTACAAGGCTCTATCACCCCACCCAGAGACTTTGATCATAAGCAATCAAAATTTGGTGATGTGGGTTGAAGCATAGCCAGAGTCCTTCATCTTCAAGTTCACCAGTTCCTTTTCAGCCTTGAACACTTCTAGTCTGTCGCCAAAGAGGTTGTGAAGTTGCTCTGTGAAGTGGGACCATGAAATGAGGAGGAAAGAGGGCTCTTGGTTGGAAAGGTGAGCCAGATAGGGTTTGATCCATTGATTGGCACTTCCAGAGAGGTAGGAAGCTTCAAAGAGTACCTTCTTCCGGTCCACGCTAAAAGTTCCTTCATCATTTGCAAAAATGAGTTCACAAGATTGGAGGAATGGTTGGAGTTTGCTAGGATTGTTGCCTTCAAACGTATCCGGAGCATTCATGGAAGGAGACTTGAAGGTGCCAGAGTGAGAAGTACTGGTTGATGGGGGTTGAGAGAGTTTTGCCAAAGAAGAAGTCATGGTCTGGAGAAGGGCTAATAGATTGGGATCCACAGCAGATGTTGGAGGTTGAGGTTGGGTTGGGGGTCCAGGGATTGAAGTAGAAGCAGAAGGTGAAAATGCTTCTTGAGGTTCCATAGTTTGTGAATTAAGATTATTTAGGATCCTTGAATCAAAGTCCAAGTCCTCACTTCCTTCCTTGTCCTTGCCTTCCAGAATAGGAATGATGCTGGGATCATAAGATGGAGAATCTAATCCAAAGCCTGCTTGGGGATATTGACCATTTACACAATTAGTGATACGACTAACTGCAGGTGGGGCAGGAGAAAGAGAAGCTCTAGGAGGAGCTGGAGGAAGGATACCAGTGTCCATGGAAGTGGAGCGTGCTGGCATTGGAAGGTTTGAAGGGTTCCTCCCATGTCTACAAGCTTGAGGAGTTGTCTGGTCCTGATTAGAGATTTTGATGACAGAACCTCTGCCTCTTGCTGCTCTGGTGAGGGGTGGACTTGAAATCAATGAAGGTTGTGCACGTTGGGCTGGCATGGTGTCCAAATACGCCAGAGAAAAGAAATGTCCCAAAAAAAGTATCCAGAGAAGATTTGAGGAAGAATGGCCAATTTTCAATGAAGAAAGTTACCAGGAATTTCAAAGGAAGGGGGCGCCAAAAGGGCGTCATAGGCCGCCAAAGGGCGTTGTAGTTGCTTCAAACTGGCGTCGAAGAGGTGTCCAGGAAGCGTTGAAGAAGCATAGAACAAGCTTCAAAGGTAGGGTTGAAAAGGGTTGAAGATGGTCGGAGGCGTCAAAGTAATGTCAAAGGCGCGTCGAAGGCGTCGAAGAGATTTTGAAGGCGCATCAAAGGAGTCAAAGGCGCTTTGAAGGCGTTGAAGAGATTTTGAAGGCATCCAAGGGCGGCCCAGGGCGCCGTAATTGCTTTGAATTTTCCTCAAGGAGGCGCCTAGGAATAGTCAAAGAAGCATTTAAAAATCTCTTGAGGAAGTGTTGAAACGGAGGGTTGAAGATGTTGAAGAGGAAAATTGAGGGATTTGGCCAATGAGCAGTTGATGAGGGGAATGGATAGCTTCCGCAGGGGTAGCCACAACTTGTATAGCACTCCTTTGGAAACGTGAAAGGCCGCACACTGTTCAGCTCAATCACACACTGGTCCACAACATGCGTAGGCAGTATTATCCAAGGTTGAAGATGGGATGGGATGGAGTTGGTTGAAGGTGATGATTTGAGAGGTAGAGAGTGGGCACTAATTAAGGGGAAGGAATTAGTATAATGTCACAACTTCCCCTGGCGTGCAAGGGGCTGAAGGCACAGGCACTACTACTCATAAAACTCAAGGATGTTTGATTGGATTTCAATGAAGGAGATGAAAGGAGGAGTACAAGTGATGAGAAGAGGAAGGATGAGAAGACCAGTCCAGGAGGTTGTTGAAGAGAGAGTTTTTGAATCCTATAAGAGTAACACCAGGAAGGGGCAAGGTGATATGAGTTAATCAGGCTAGGTGAAGGTTGTCTTGCGCTGAGATGACACCTACTGGCAGAGGGACTAACCAGTAAGAAGTAGTATACTAATTCCTTGGGGGGAATTAGTCCAGGAGGGAAGGAGAGGCCATTATATGTGAGAGCTGAGAAGGAGGCCTTGAGGGATGAGTGGCTGGTGTTGCAGGTTGGAGTTCCCGTGGTATTACATGTTGACTGATTGGGCTGGAGGCTGCAGTTGACTAATTGGGTGATGGGCCTATCCAGGAAGGTTTAACATGTACTGATCTGGAGTCCTGGGAGTATGGGCTGAACAGACAGTGGAGAGTATGTACTATGTATATACTAAGTGTAGTATGTACTAACTCATATACCAATTGGGTTGAGGAGTGATGAAGGTTGTACCAAGCCATGGAGAGAGGGAGAGGTCCTGAGAAGGTTGGCTGAATCACATGACAGGTGAGGTGTACATGGACATAGAGCTTATAAGATACAGGGAGAGGGTGAAGCTGGTGGAAGAGGATGGAGACTGCAAGAGATGCAGAGGTAGTACTATCTGGTGGAAGGTACAGGAGTAGTGAAGTTGATTTTGATATGAGGGTGAGTTTGATGAAGAGATTGGATTGGTTTAGTTGAAGGAGTGTCAGAACTACGGTTATGACAAATTGACAGGGAAGCCTTACAATTGCATATTCCAGAACAATTAATACCAAATTTCTGGCACCTCTGGATTGAGAGGCGTGAATTACTTGGAAGGTGTAAGTACTTATGCTTCAAAAATCTTATCAGATTTATCATAAGTTTCTATTTCTTTTACAGCTGTTCCATTGGTGGTCAATAGAAGTTCAATTCCAATGGACTTTTAGATGTTTCTCATCAATGATTACCAGTAATTTTCACAATTATTGGATTCTCTACTTGATCTTTCATGAAAATTCCACCTCTTTTAAATTATAAAAGAAGGGTTGACAAGAACAGAGAATAATAAGTGCCTTATCTCAAAGTCAATGCTAGAAAAAGCCTTTTTATGCAATGAGGAAAGAAAACCTCATCTTTGTTTCATGAGAAAATCAATAATACATGGAATTTTGTCAAATATGGAGTGTCTGACCTTTTGATAATCTTTAAATTTTCAAATCCAATGTATGTTTTCATATTTGGAAAAATACAATCAGATTTATTGTCCATTGGTTTCCTTATAAAATGAATTATTTCATCCTATGAAAATCCATGGCTTTTTCCAATGAATGGGGTTTGCTACCTCCAAGGTATCAAATCAAAGTATTTTTGGATGAGATCACCTGATTTTAATCTCAAAAGAATCTTAAAAAATTCACTATGAATTTAAATGAAAGAACCAATTTTTCATAAGCAGCTCTCTTTGTAAAGAAATTCAATTGTATTGGGCTTAAAAAAAATAAAAGTTGAAAAATAAAGCTTGATGTGCGTTGCAAGGAGCTTGAACTATTTTTGTGAAATATTGTCCTCTCATGAACTACAACCCACCCATGAAGGTAAACACAAGTGGAAAGGTGGTAAGATTTGTGTTTATTTATGCAGTCAGGTTTGATACGTCTCAAGAGATTTCAGTTTAATCTTCCAAAGTCATGTTTAACCAAATAAGATGAAATGGTTTCAATACATGAAAAGAAGTAAGAACATGATTTTTATCAAAAAATTAAATTCTATCTAATTTCAATTGCAAAAATTTTATCCAAAATGTGGTAAATGATCAAGAAATGAATTTTTCATACCATTTTTGATTTAAGAATATTACCTTTGCCCTCTTTTCAATTAGGGAGAATTTAATCACTCAAAATTTCAGATGAATCCTTGTAAATTTGCATTCAAAACCAGAAATATTCAGTTATTAAGAAAACTTTTAATATTTTCTTTACCTGTAGCAGATATCAAAACAGATTCACAATCAGATTTTACTGCAAGTTGGATCAAGATTGCACCTCTCAATTGAATTAGAGGAAGCATTTTTTTTTCAAGCATTTGAATACCAATTCACAATTGAAATTTGACTCCCCATGTAGAAAATAATAAAAGCATTTCATCAATTTCAATAATAAACCTGTGTAAAATTGATCCTCTTGATCATACCGTGGATTTAAAAAATGGAGGTGAAATTTGAAACAACTTAAGTGCTCATCGCAGTAATTTGAGAAAATTTCTATTTTTAATAATAGGTTTCTTCTTGATTTTAAATAAATGTACCAAGGAAATACTTGGTTTGAAACAGCAAGCTTTTGAATTTTATTGTAAAATCTATAAAATTATTTCAACTTTAAAACTTAATAATAAGTCTCAATCTATTTTTGGATTAATTCTTTTCCCCTGTTAAGGGAACTGAATGATCATTATTCCTGAAATCATTTAAAATGATAAAAAATAATAATCTCAATCAAAATCCATGGTAAAGCAAAACATGATTAAAAAATATTGTCATTTTTATCAAAATCCAAGTTGTAGTTCCCAAACATTTCTTCCTTCTGACATTTTTTTTTTCATTGCAAAATGTAGAATTTGGCTCACATGCTTGAAATGAATTATAGAGTAGATGAATATCCAATTTGAGATATTCAATTTGTACATGAACCCTTTATAATCTCTCAAAATTCATCATATTCAATAGCCAATAACTTCAAATTCAATTGCCTGCAAATTCTCTCCCTCCATAAAATCTACACTTCAAACAACCCAACAACCTTTTCAAGTGCTAGTTGAATACTTCCCTATATTGTAACATGGATTGTAGACCTCCTCATAGTTCAAAATCCATCAAAACTCGCACATTAAACAAGGAAGTAGAAGAACATTTGCCAAATTCCAATGACCCCTTAAGTCTATGCCTACGTGACTATGTAAAGACTATTTTAAACATGAAATGTCAAGGAGACAGGGTTCCTCCCCCGACCACTGAAGATCAATCACAAGTTTTAAACTCAAAAAGCATCAATACAATTGACCCAAACAACAACTTTTTCAACATGCAAAAAACCAATGAAAACCTCTATGGAGGGAAGAAGAGCATTCCTGGAAAGTTCAAAGAGAAATTCTAGAAAGAATTAGAAAGCTATGGCATACATGTTCCAACTTTCCAATGGGACCATCATAATTCAACAAAGTGGGGCCAAATATTGTCAGAAGTGATAATAAAACATTGTTTAAATGCTAAGGACAATGATGCATTTACAAATTATCCACTTGATATTGAGTTTTGCAAGAAGGATATACTCTTTGGCCTACTGGAATTTTTGGCCACATGGGCAGAAGGATAATTACATGAAGCCTAGGACACGTAACAAGAAGCCCAGAACACGTAAAAAGAAGCCTAGGTCTAGAGTTAAACACAGAGTAAGCTTAAGATTTCTCTCCATTTTCTAAATCCTCTTAGCTAAAATTTTGGTCTTGAATCTGCCAGATATACAGAAACCGCTTGGCCACTTCAGAGCGCCATATGGGAAAGGATTTGGAAAAATGCCTTCTCCCTAGTAAGGAATGCTGCTGAGATACAGAAAAAGACAATGAGGGGACATATCACTCTGTCCAAGTGTATTGGAGAAGAAAAATTTGTTCAAAATTTCTTCATAATCTTGATAACAACACTCTCAACTATTTATCTGAGATGAAAGGTGAACTTCAAGCTAAAAAACAAGTAGAATATGGAAGAAATTGTGATGAAATTGTCCCAAATTATCAGATGAAACCATGTGAATCCCTCCCTTTTAATTGTTACTGCCCTCCATTTCTTGCCACATTAAATTGGATAGAGAAATTGGTTTTGGAGATGAAGCCAGTAGAGGATAAACTAGAAAGATTAGCAAAATCACTTGAAACCCCACGTTGGTTTGAATAAATTTAATTCCAAGTAGTTCTATATTTCCTCTGTTGTCACCCAGAAAACAATATCAAAAGCTCTAAATTTTAGAACATTTTTATTTATTAATTAATTGCTGCTAAATAAAACAAATCAATATCACTAGATTAATTCTTTTGAGCTTCCAATATTATAAGAAATATTTAAAACAAAATTTCTGCAAAAAGATATTAGAGAAATAAAATCATTCAAGGAAATGGTTTTCTATTTGTGAATTCATTCATTTTTTAAAATAAAATGTGAAACTCCTCAATTATTTCAATTTCAAATTGATTTATTTCAAATGTATAACTGAACTCAATATCTATGTGGTACAATATTTCCAACATGTCTGAGTAGATTTTTGAATCTTCAGTTAAAATTTAGATTGAAATTTCAATTTCCTAAATCAAATTGAGATTTATTATATTTCACAAGAAGAAAAAGAAGATATTAAAAACTGAATTTAATCCTTTCAAAAAATACAATTTTTTTCAACCACAAAGTCACAAAAAAAAAGGACCCTCAACCCTCTTGTAATGATCTAATAGGAAATAGAAAGAAAAAAAGCATCAAAATCTTGATTTATCCAACCCAGGTAGTAAATTTTATGTGTCAGGTGTGAAACCACACTGCTTCACTCCTCTATCATTTTACATAAAATTGAATTTTCCCATAATTCCAAATCTTCTGTATTCCATGCATGCACTAGAATTACTTGGAATCCTCAAGAACTGATACAAACAAATTTTCTCAGGTTCCAACTCAAGTTAGAAACAGAGTTTTCTCAGAGTCAAAAACAAGTCAAAAAAAGTTTCAGGTGCTACACCTGCCGGCAGGTGCAGCCTTTTTTTTCATGGTGTATGTTCCCTCACTACCAAAAGTCACTGAATTATTCAACACAAAGAGAAAGGAGCAGGAAAAGGAAAATAGAATAAGGTGCCAAGGCGGCAAGCATAATCCAAGATTGGGGAACACTAAAGACCAATGCTGGACACTACACCAAGATCTAAGACCAACCAAAAGATTCTGTGGGGAGGCCCTGCTGAATTTGATCAGAGAGCAAGACCGCAGATCCCCACAACCCTTAAGATTTGGCACCACACTGTACAATGCAATCAAGGACGGAAACTCTAAAGCAATGATACTGGATTTGGGGGCCAGAAACTACCTTTAGAATGACAAAAAGTGGTTCACAAACTTGAGAGCCAGTCACACACAAATAAACACCGGAAAGGACGGAGAAACTCCATTGGAAACACACATTGGAGATGCAAGGATGATACTTAGAGATGGGAGAATTATCAAGCTAAGGAACTCTTTTTTCATACCAGACTTGAACAGAAACCTAATATCACTGTGCAAGCTGAAAAAATAAAGTGTATCTATCAAGGTGCAGGGTAAGTAGATGGTGGTATTGATAGATAGCAACATCTTGCCAGTGTGAAACATGAGAAATAAAATCATGGTCATCAAGTCTGCGCTTATCCCCACAGGGCAACCGCAAGCACTCCTAAATGCAACACAGGCGGAGTCCTTCAAGGTCTGGCACAGAAAACTGGGAAATGCCAGCCTGGCCAGGATCAAGGTGGTAGTCCCAAACCTTTCAAGAAGAGATAAACCCTGTGTGATACATGCATGAAAGGAAAAATGGTGAGGAAAGCTTTCAAAAGAATGTTTGAAGAGGAAAGAGGTGCACTAAAAATAAAACAAAATGACCTGTGCAGTCCAATAAAAGCAAGTAAAAATAGTGGCATGAAATATTTCGTGACAATAGTAGATGAATACAGTGGATATATAAATATAAGTCTGTTGAAGATAAAAAAAAAGCCGTTAACATACTAAAAGATTTTAAAACAATCTTTGAGAGGCAGGTAGGAAAAAATATAAAAAAGATAATCACTGATGCTGGCGGGGAGTTCTTTAAGAAGGAACTGTCAGATCATCTGAAGGAAGAAGGAATCATTCACAATGTTTTTCCTCTGTACATGCTCCAACACAACAGGTTTGCAGAGAGGGCTAACAGGAATGTAATTGAGATGGCCAGGTGCATGCCCATACAATATAATGTCCAACCAGAGTGGTGGGGAGAAGCCATAACAATGGAAGCCACCATAACCAACAGATTAACCTTGTTAGAAAAAGGAAGATCTGCACCAGTCACAATAATCCTAAAGCAAGAGCCAAGGACAGCATCAATCAGACCCTTTGGCTGCAAGGCATGGATCCTCAAGCCACAACAAAATGGAATTACAAAATTTGATGAGGTCTCCTGGGATTGCGTGCTTGTTGGATACTCAAAAAACATAAGCACCTATAGGATTGTAAGACAGATGGACCTGAAAATAGTTATAACAAAGCATGAAACATTCTGTGAAGACGTATTCCCTTGCCTGAGAGCCATTGCACCAATACTTGATCATCCAGCAGACTAGGCATACCCAGTGTTTTCCAGTGACTCTCTCCTGATGTTTGAGGAGGAGATACACATTGACCAAGAGATCAATGCCAGTATTCCAGACAAAGCCCAATCTGATGATGAGGATGTGACGCAGGAAATTTCTAGAAATGAATGAATAACTGATGAGACCAGTAAGAGCCCAACTCTCCAAGCCCAATGCAGAATTATTGTAAAAGGACCACGGCACCCCATCCTCATTCCAAGCAAAATCTTGGAAGAGAAAATTCAAAACTTCAAGCAGAACTGTAATCCCATGGCATAAATCAACACGCAATTTGCCAAAACCAAAAGTCATGGGGAGTCCATGGCTTCAGATGAGAGGAACAACTTGAGAGATCCTCAACATGCTAAAAAAAAAAGTCTGGGTTGAAAGCAATTGTAGTGAAAATGATTGTCACATCCCCTCTACATGGGCATACAGAAAGAAGCTTGGACCAGAAAACCAAGTTGTAGAGTACAAGGCAAGAATCTGTCCTCAAGGATTCAGGCAAACATACAGAATCAATTTCCTTGACAAGTAAGCCCCCACCGGCAGGCCATAATCACTCAGAATACAAATCACCTATGCCAGGTCAAAAGGTCTCAAGATTCATCAACTTGATGTCAGGAGCACCTTCTTGAAATGAAATATCAAAAATTCTGTCAGACTACTTCTGCCACAAGATTATTCTGCACCAAAAGACACTGTGTTTGAGCTCAAAAAAGGCTATCTACAGTCTGAAACAGTTCTCCAAAGTCTGGTATGACAGACTGAAGACTTTCTTGACCAAGAAGGGATTCAGCACCTTGGAAAGTGATCCTTGTGTGTTTTGGAGGGAGGAGACAGTAGCCACATGGGTTTCCTCTCACGTGGAAAACCTGGCCATCTTCAGCCCTGAACCTGAAGCTTTCAAGGAGGAGACGGAGGGAGAATTTCTTATCAAGTATCTTGGAAAAGAGTCCAACCTCTTAGGCATGAGTATCATCTAGGAGAATGATGAGATCAATTTATCAAAAAAAAGTATTTAGAGGGGAAAATTCAGGAATAGAGCCTCCTAGAAATTCACCTGGTACAAAATACAATGACACCTTGCATGCTACTGCTCCCAGAATCTGCCAAGGAGCATGATGAATTCCCAGACAGTGGCACAAATTGCTGGGCTCTGGCTGGATCAATCAACTACCCAGCTGTCCTTACCAGGACCAAAATATCTTTTGCAGTGAGCCACCTTTACCCGTTCCTAGAGAGACCAGGTCCCCAGCAATACCTAGCAGCCTTCAGGGTCTTTCAATAAATCAAGGCAACCAAAAATCTAGGCCTATGCTATTGGAAAGGTATGGATGCAATCAGGGAATTTGTTGATGCTGAATGTGCCAAATGTCCACAAACACAGTGATCCACCACCAGGAACACAGTCATGTTAGGGCCCAATATGATTGGCTGGAAGTAAACCTTCCAAAAGAAAGTATCACTGTTCAAAAAAGAAGCCAAATAAAAAGCCCTGTTGGATGTCAGCAAGGAGATAATTTGGGTCTGCCAGATGACATTGCAAGTATTTGAAAATGTGGCCCTGGCAACTTCCACAGTCTAGGAAGGCAAAAGGGGCGCCATTGACCCAGCCAACAGCCAGACCATCCAGAATGGCTTCTGGACCAAGCATGTGGACATCAGAATTCACCACATCAGCAAGCTCATAGCGACGAAATAACTCAGCCTGCATTACATAGCCATGGCAAACAATACTGCTGATTTTCTCACACAAGCGTTGTAAGACTCCAAACGGTGCTAAGCCGTGGCAGTTCTGTGGAGGGGAAAGGTGCTGTTTAGGCTGCCCTCCTAGGAGTTACAATAATATTTTAATGTAACCGGAATCAAGGTCCAGAACCTTATGGATGAGAAATCAAACTAAGAGAAGAGGATAAGAGTTGTCGGTAGCAATGGAAAAAACACTATCTGAGACAAGATGGTGCAGGGAAAGACTTGAACGAATAAGTCAAGGTTTGTTCAGAGTTCAATAGAACAAGGCAGTTGTAAGTAACAACGCCCACAAGCTAATAACTCTGGTCGTCAGCAGCTGATTAGGAAAGATCAACTCAATCCCAACCAACCTCCAGGTTCTCAATGAACCTGCCCAACTCTCCGCAATCAAGCGCTTGAAGGGTACCAGATAACTGTGGGAGGCTGAACAAAACAAAAGCAATTTGTTTAAGAAGCTCTAGAAGCAAATCAATAACAAATTTGAGCAAGAATATCCCAACACTTCTCAAGGAACTCAAGAATAGTGTGGCGAAATTCAACCTTAAAGAAGGAGGGAGGTATAACACTCCAGGTTTTAAGCTTAATAAAACCTCTTCAATCAAACGTGATTGGCTCCAGAAAGATGATCAAGGAGAGATCAAGACCAGTATGGTCGGAAAAAGGGATCAGAGTGGTATAACACACTCAAGAATTCAGGCAGACAGGAATTCTTCTTCAACCAGCAAGGCTATTGGTTGGTGATAAGGATCAAGGTCACAAAGGACTGAGTTTGAGTATGGAGGCTCAAAGGATCAAGGGGCAATCATAGATATACCCGGATAATTTGCTCAGATAAGTGGGGAAGGATGCCCACGGATAAATTGTTTATGATGATAAAATGATGGGATTCTCTGATGCTCTGATGATGAGATGCTGGGCCAAAAGGCAGGGGAGAGCCCCTCCTTATATGGGCAGGAGGCCCTGTTAGACTATATACAACGGATTCTACAAATAGAGCGGAAAAAGGGAAGGCAACCATGTGGTCACTCGCGTTGGTCAAGGATCTGCCAAATGCTTGCGGGTGCGGTTGGGATGGATTCAGTAGATCATGGATGAGCGCCGCGCAACGGTAACAATGAGGAGATTGGGAGGCGCAACGACAAAGACGAAGACACGCAACAACAAAGATGAGGACGTGCTATAACAACGGCGGAGATGACAAGCAACACAGATAAAGGACGCGCGATGCGCGCAGATGAAAGGAGCGCGGTGCGGCGCGGCGCGGCGCGCGCGCGCGGGTAAATAATGGTTTGGATGAGCCTGAGGATAAGTTGTTTGGCCGGGCGGTACGTTTGCGCAACAGTTTATGGATTGAGGTCTTAAGGCAGCCAGGGTGTTCAGGACGGGGCACCACATCTCTCCCCAACTTACAGACTGTCCCTAGTCTGCTCCCGAGTTTGATGCCATAGAAAGAAAAGAAAGGAAAGACAGATGATTGAAACCAAAGAATGGCCATTTTGATCTTGAGAGTGGTTGAAGAGTTGAGGAAAATATCTTGATTCTTCCAAATGAACCCTAGAAGCGGCAGGAATAGAACAAGGAGGGCGTCCCAGGTGCTCACATATGTGGCATACAGTAGAGTTTTACAACAAAAACGCAGCAAATGACCCTGGTGGTGCACAATTGGGAGGACTTACTTCTGAGATAAGTTGCCCCCACGACAATGGAACTTCTTGACTTGATTAGCAGAGAACCTTCTGGCCAACCGAGTACCATCCAGCTCCTCCAAAACATAAGATCCACCTCTAACTTGATGAACCACTCGATAAGGGCCATTCCAACGATTAGAGAAAAGCTTGCCCCACTGGGTTTCCAAAGATCGATTATAAGCTAAAACTAGGTCACCAGGGTTCAAGGGCTCCCTGATTCAATTAGAGTGCTTGTCCTCCCAATACTGGACGGATTTTGCTCTGGCCTCCATCATCGTTTGATAAGCTTCATCACGAACGTCTTCACTTCGCTCCAGTTGCTTGGATCTAGCAACTAACAGATCAGTGGTTGAGGACACCTCTTCCCAAGAGATACCCAAGAAAGATTCCATTTCCAGATCCAAAGGAAGGACTGCTCTTTGACAAAAGATGATTTCATAAGGTGAGTAGCCAGTAGTCCTTTTGGTTGAGATTCAATCAGAAAAGAGAACAAGAGAAAGGAATTTGCGACAATTCTTGCCACTTTCACCAGCCAGTTTAACAAGTGCAGCCTTCAAAGGGGCATGGCCTCGTTCCACCATGCCTTGGCCTTCAGGATAATAAGGAGTAGTAACTCTATGTTGTCCAGGAAAGGATCGGATCATTTCAGCAAGCTTGCCCCCAAATTCAGAGCCACCATCAGTAGAGTAAGATTGAGCCAGGCCATAATGCATTGTCCAGGTCTCGTAGAGGAAAGCTACCACTGATTCAGAGCTAAGGTTCTTAAGAAATTTCGCTTCAACCCATCCGGAAAAATCATCCCTAGCCACAATGAGGTACTTAGCACCACCTGCCTTAATATGAACCACATCCATAGCAATCCTTCCAAAGACAGTGGACTCCCCAGTAGGATAACGAATTTCGGCTGGGCGCCTAAGATCACGTTTTTGGCAAACTTCACAACTCTTGCACCATTGGGAGACGGATTTCTTCAAATATGGCCACCAGAATCGTTTGGATAATTGTTGATAAGTTTCAGTTTCCCCACAATGACCAAGGCCTTCATGGAGACTTTCAAGGATAGAATCTTGTTTAGAGGGAATAGTAACAACGATAAGAGCACAAGGATTGCCCCTCTTCATAAGTCTAGAGTCTTGAACAAAAAAATTAGAAGACTTTTGTTTAAGAGATCAAAATTCCTTAGCAGAGAGATCAGGAGGTTTTTGAAGAGTTGAAAGGTACTGCTCTAATTTAAACCAGAAGCCTTGTTGAAAGCCAGAATAATTTTGTGAAGAAAAAGAGAAAATAGGTCGAATCAAAGGTTCCTCTTCATTGAAATTGGTTCCAACATCAGATTTGTTGTCCCCAAGAGGTTGTCAAGATAAACCGTCAGGCATGGTGAATGATTTTCCAGGCCTGTGAACGATATCAAAAGAGAAAAGCTGGATAAAGGCCACCCAACGAGTCATAGGAGCATTGGGAAGACTGGGAGCGTTGATCATTTCAATGATGGATTGAGCATCAACTTGCAATTTGAAATGTTGGCCCCAGAGAACGGTTTGAAGTTTCTTCATTATTCGAGCCACACCACAGAGTTCCAGTTTGGGCTGGGAGTATCTAGATTCTACATCCGAAAACAACAAAGATTCATAAAGAGCAGGACGGTCCCAACCATTTTCATCTTCCTGAGTAAGGACGGCCACAACAGATTGATAACTAGAATCAACAGCCAGCTTGATCTTGCCAGCTCCAGGTCCATAAGAGATCTTTTTCAAAACTATGTCTTTACCAACTATCCTTTTGAGTAGCTGGAAAGCACATTCACAATCTTGGGTCCAAATCCATTCAGCATCTTTTCTGGTTAGACGATGCAAGGGTGCACAGATTTTGGATAAAGATGGGATAAAGATTCTAACATAAGTGACAACACCTAGAAAGCACCTAACTTCAGTTGGATTGATTGGGGTAGGCCAAGAGATGATCTTGTTGACTTTGGCTGGTGCCATCCTTCTTCCTTCCTTGCAGACCACATGACCAACAATTTCCAGAGCAGGGACACAAGCCGCCAGTTTGGATCCAGAGACAGTAAGGCCAGATTCCTCAATTCGAAACAGAATCCTCTCCAAGGTAGTAGCATATTCCCAGATAAAACGACGAATTCCTGAATGCCAAGGTAAGAGCTCATTATTATAGTCAGATACTGGACCTTTAATTCCGCCATTGTCAATAAAGATACCAGCATGATCAGGGATTTCATCCTGGAAATAGTGTGGCTAAATTCAACCTTAAAGAAGGAGGGAGGTATAACACTCCAGGTTTTAAGCTTAATAAAACCTCTTCAATCAAACGTGATTGGCTCCAGAAAGATGATCAAGGAGAGATCAAGACCAGTATGGTCGGAAAAAGGGATCAGAGTGGTATAACACACTCAAGAATTCAGGCAGACAGGAATTCTTCTTCAACCAGCAAGGCTATTGGTTGGTGATAAGGATCAAGGTCACAAAGGACTGAGTTTGAGTATGGAGGCTCAAAGGATCAAGGGGCAATCATAGATATACCCGGATAATTTGCTCAGATAAGTGGGGAAGGATGCCCACGGATAAATTGTTTATGATGATAAAATGATGGGATTCTCTGATGCTCTGAAGATGAGATGCTGGGCCAAAAGGCAGGGGAGAGCCCCTCCTTATATGGGCAGGAGGCCCTGTTAGACTATATACAACGGATTCTACAAATAGAGCGGAAAAAGGGAAGGCAACCATGTGGTCACTCGCGTTGGTCAAGGATCTGCCAAATGCTTGCGGGTGCGGTCGGGATGGATTCAGTAGATCATGGATGAGCGCCGCGCGATGGTAACAATGAGGAGATTGGGAGGCGCAACGACAAAGATGAAGACACGCAACAACAAAGATGAGGACGTGCTATAACAACGGCGGAGATGACAAGCAACACGGATAAAGGACGCGCGACGCGCGCGGATGAAAGGAGCACGGCGCGGCGCGGCGCGGCGCGCGACGCGGATAATGGAAGCGCAGCGCGCGCGGCGCGGCGCGCGCGCGCGGGTAAATAATGGTTTGGATGAGCCTGAGGATAAGTTGTTCGGCCGGGCGGTACGTTTGCGCAACAGTTTATGGATTGAGGTCTTAAGGCAGCCAGGGTGTCCAGGACAGGGCACCACAGCATGCCCTCAACCCATTATTGAGAGGGCCCTACCTGCCACTCAAGTTGAAGAATTTTCTCTTGAAGCATTCACCAAGAGCACAGGGGGATGTCACAATGATGGGAAGAAACGGCCATGAACTGAGGAAGGAGAAGGAAGAAGCAAAGGGCACAAGAGTGGTAGTAAGCCCCAGCTCAGCTCCCCCACTGCTCAATAAAATGCAAAAGCACAGATGTGTCACAACCAGCTGACCCAAGTTCTGTTCCTATTACCCCACAGGTATGGGAAGCAGATAGCACAAGGTCAATCAGATCACAAGGCAGCAACAACAACCAGACCACGAACACCTGTGACAGAACATCATCCATTCCTTTCAACCTTCCAAGCAATACCCTTGTATCATTTGCTTTAACAATACAACATACCAAACCCATTCCATCTTCCTACTTTTGAACCAATTTTCTCTTGCTCTCTTGGGCTCTTGCTCTCCTTGTCCATTGATTGCACCCCTTATGCTAAAAATAGAAGCTACAGAAGACTTGTTGTAATCATCAATCCAATTTTTTGCACCAAAGTAGATAAACTAAGCTATCCAAGTCATGGCTAAAAACCAATTTAATTCATTGCCAATTTTACATCAGAGACACTGGCACAAGCCTTTCAGGCTAGAACCTAATTTGCTCCATATACTTACACATTTGAGGTGTATGGTGAAATGTTGGCCAAAAATATCCTCTAGGAGGTGGCGAATCCACAGGGCCTGGCGGGTCCCAATGCCTAGTGCCATGAATTTGGTCTGACATGTGGAAGCCTCCACTGTTGAAAATTTCTTGCTTGCCAAGAATAGGGGGAAGCCCAGACAAGTGATCAAAACACCATAAGTGGAATTAGCGTAAGCCCCGCCCCAAGACAGGTTGGAGTAGAAAAAATGCTTGTTGAGCACCAAACCTGGACAGAGATGCAGTGGGGGGTCTCTTGTATTCATAAAAAAATTAACAAGATGATGCAAAGCTTTCCAGTGATGGGTACCTGGCATGCTTGAGTATTGCGCAAGACAGTTAACAACATAAGAAATGTCTGTTCTCATTACCATGGAAAGTTAGCTCAAAATCATGAACACTTTTAGGAAGTCACAACTGGATAAATGCTTACAATTGGGGTCAGGCACTGGTTCAAAATCAGACAGCAATGGGGTCTTAGCTGTAGACAAACTGTCCCAAAATTTCTTGGCAATCTTGGGGAGCAGCTTATCCTGGTGGAGACAAAGACTGTCCTTGCTCCTAGTGTTGATGCCAACAACTGATTAAAAAGACCTTTTCCATTTGATTTCCAGGTGCCCAAAAAGCTCTTCCTCCAGCTTGAAAAGAACCCTCTCCACAGAACCAGTGACAACTCCATTGTTGACATGGTTCCAGATGAGACCAGAGGAGGAAGGGTCACAAAGAAAATAGAGAATTGTATTGTACAAGCTGGCCCGGTAACCAAGTGAGGCAAGCATCCCCTTGAGGTGCAGCCACCAACACCTAGCCGCTTGTCTTGTCCCATATGGCGCCTTAAGGAGGCGCAAAATGGAGCCCGGCGGAAGAGTCATGCCAGGAGGTTACCCAACCCATATTTCCTGGTCAATTTTAGAATTTAGCTATTCTGCCACAAAATCAAAACAGTGTACAGGCCAATTGTTCTTGGCAGCTAAATTCAGAATTATACGTAGAGAAATGAACGTAGCCATGGGTGCAAATGTCTCCTGGACATCAATACCATCTTCTTGACAATTACCAAGGACCACGCAGCGGGCCTTGCAAAGTGGTTCAGAGCCATTCGCACAGTCTTTAATTGTTATTACCCACTTTGTGGGCATAAGTTTCTTGACTTCAGGGAGGGTTTCCAAAACTCAGACCTGTTTTTGGGAGAGGCTCTCAATTTCTTTACCAAAACCAGGAACCAGAGAGGCCCATCTGCGCCACAGACCGCTTCCCAGTAAGATCTAGGAAGGACAGAGGACGCAGCCACCTTGGTAATAAGTTTTTATTCCTCTTCAAAAGCCCACTTGTTGGTAAAATCCCCAAGATTCAGGTTGGAAGCCGCTGCAACAACTAGTTTTTTAGATGGTGAGCATGTGAAAAAATCAGCTAGAGCAGATGAAGCAAATGTGCTGCTGGAGGGGATCAAAAACATCCACCCCTTGCTATCAGGAAGGTGTTCCACTGCTACACCCTCCAAGTCCCTAGGATTGAGCTCTGAATGCTTCTCAAGGGGAAAATGCACGTAGGCGCAACTGCCAAAAGTGCACATGTGCTCAAAGTTGGGCTGGAGGCCAAATACCGCCTTGTATGGGGTGGTGGAAGCAAGTTTGATATTGGGGAGGCAGTTTATGCAAATTTGACGCCATTTTCAGCGCAAATGACACAGACTAATCAATTTTACTGGGTCTGAAGTCATTGCACAGCGCTCATCAAATGAGCAGCCGCCTCACTCTTGAGTTTAAGAGGAATGGCTTGGCTGGAGCCCATTGAAATGTCATATAAAATAAAAAGATAGAGGGCGCTGCCAATTGCCACCGCTTCAAATGGACCCATAAGGTTGACAGCAAGCGCCTTGAGAGGCTAAAAAGATTGCATAAAACTGCCCATCCTTTTGGAGCTAGTGCTCTTTGCAATCTTCCAGGTGCTTCAATTTACAACACCCAAGGGAAGCTTTTATGGGATACCATTAACCCCTCCATGACATATGAGGCACCTGAGTTGGTGTATACCACAATGGTCAAAATGGCGGTTCCAGTAAAGTAGAAGGGGATCATCCTCAGTCAAGTGATCAGGATTAGATAAGATTTCAGAGTTAGGAAATGTAGGCGCTGGCGTAAAAGTGGACTTTGTTGCACCAAGGGCATCTATAGTGTGAGCGTCCACAGAAAAGTCAGATAGCAGATGGAAAGGGGTTGGCATGACCCATTGACACATATCAGAAAGCAAGGTAAATTCAAAAAGAAGAAAACCAGTTTCATTGAAGATAATGAATTGATCAACCATCTGGTTGTAGGAAAAACAAATTTCAGCCCTGCATAATTCTTCAAGGGATATCAGAGTGTTGCGCGCATCCTTAAAGTATAGAATGTCCAGTACCACAACCTCCCTGCCATCCAGGGAGGGGGAAATCTTATTTCCAACGCCTGCAACAGAGGAACAGCAACTGTCAGTAGCCACCCTCAGTGGTACAGGGTCAATGAGAAAAAAGTTGAAAAGGAGCATATGGTCTCCTTTCAGGTGGTGTAATGCGCCACTGTCCAATACAGGGCGCAACTCTGGAGCATTGAAACCAATGGAATTTAAATAAATATTTTTGGGCTCAAAGACATCTTTCTGAAAACCATTGCCTGTGTGGAGGGCTTAGCAGAAACAGTGAAGCAACAAGAGGAGCAGGGGGCCAATGATCCCGCAGCTCCTGCATTGTAATACAGATGGTCTATCTCAGGAAGCCAGGGAGCCGGGAGGAGGTCTTGGGTAAGGGGAAGCTGGGTGAGGATTTAGCTTGGGGTAGGTAGCAATCATGCCCATGGGTGCAACAATATGATAGGAAAACTGAAAACCCCTGCCATTTGGCAGGGCCGCACCTAGGCTGCCATAGCCTCTGTATTCTACAGGTCCCATGCCACAGGAGGGAAAACGGCAATGGTTGTAAAACAAGTGAGGTCATCTGTTCTTCAAATGGTCAAAAAACCACAATTCCAACAAGAGGGAACACCAGCCACATAGAATTCTGCACCTTTGGGTTGATCAACATCCATAGACTCAATTTTTGATTGGGAAGTTGGGATAGATTCTTGGGCGGAGGCCAAATTGGCAGATAATGTTAGAAGGGTAGAAAATGAAGCTGGGGAGGATACTGAAATGGAAGAGTGTTGTCTTTAAATTTGGTACATCTCTAGGATCTTGTTGGAATAGGGTACCACAGAAAGGCTGGTGCAATGCATCTCCCTATCAATACAGTTTTCATAATTGCAATATTACTTGCTAGACAAATACAGTCCTTCCTGGGGAACAAAAACAGCCAAGAAATTGCTTGTGAGCTTTACCCCTAGGGCTTTAAGCTTTTCAAAAAGATCCTGGATACAGTGGAGATCCCTGGTGGCCATATGAGGTTCAGTTCTGAACTGAAAGATCTTACAGAACAATTTCATCTGGGATGCTCTGTTGTGAGCATGTAGATGATTATTCAGGAAGACATACATTGAGAGGCTGGTAGGGAATTTATGTAGCATTTGCTTGAGAAGTAGCAACACAGATGCTAGTATAATTGGCCAAACTACTTGCTCAGGGTTGTCATCAAAAAATTGGCCTTTGAGGTAGTTAGGTTTGTCCACAGCAAATTGCATTTGTTCATTAGTGTTTTCAACCCAGACAGACCAGTTTGAGCCATTGATCTTGAGTCGCTTCACATTTTTGATCAAAGAAATGATAGATTGTGATGCGGAAGCAGCATTGAAAACCTCTTGGTCCATAGTACAGGCGGGTTGATCCTGCAATTTAGAGGCCTTGGACATCTGCTTCATGCGCTTGAGATGTGTGTTGATGATACGTTCCTTGTTTGCTATCCTTCCCTCTGTGGCACAGGTACATTCTTCAAAAGCACTTTCATGCTCCTTATGATCTGCAAGGCACTCATCCTGGGGGGAAAATTATCTTGATAATGGGTAGCTCAATGCGTCTGAGGACAGCAAATATTTTAATTATTTTTTGAGGAGGTTCTTAGTAGCCGTGATGGCGGCCGGAGTGAGATGCGTCAAAGAGGATATCCAGCATACATGGTGCTTTTCCTTGAGTGATGTACCTGCTTTGTTGAGTGGGGAGGACATGGAGTGGAAAAAGGTGGAAAAGTGGAAGGGGAAGGGGGAAAATGAAACAGAAGGAAGAAAAAAATGAGGAAAAGGATGATGGTTCAAAGTGAGAGGGGAGGGAAAAAGAGCACAGGTGAAAGGAAAACACTGATACAGACACTTTGGAGAAACCAATTGACTAGGTGGCCATTGTCACAGCAAAAAATAAGATACAGGTAGCTTATCTAATCTAAGTCAGAACTGAAGCCAAACACTCTGCACCAGAACAGGACCAAAAAGAGGCTAGTCAGGGGAAGGAAATAATAGAGTATGGCACACTAAAAAGAGTATGGCACACTTACAAGCAGATTTACACAATTGATGATATCAGGGTGACAGAGACAATGAACTGTTATAAAGGACATGCCATACTACCCCAGAAAATTTTCATAAATCTTCAGTATTTACTATATCCAGAAATGAGAATGAGAGTTTTCTTTTGCAAGAAGAGGGCTCATAAACTGTTGGGAGATTCATGCTTTATTTCTCTAATTTTTGTGGAAATGGTAGATGTATATAGGTATGTGTTTAGGGATCCACAGGAAGGTTTGGTGAGAGAGTATGTGAATAGAAGTCCTATTTCACAACACTTAGAAAGTGAGAATCTGGATTCTCCCAAGTGCTATATAGCTGGACAAGGAAGTGGGGAAGAGAAAATGTACTTTAGCTGACAAAAACAAAACCCAAAACCCCCCTAAGGTGTACAAGTTGTAGTGAATCAGGATGGATGTTGGTAAGGATATATTACTGTTGGACATGGAACAGGTATAATTCCCCTGCTCCAGGTCACTGTCAACCTGTGGGTGACAGCAACGCAGCAGAGTAACCATGGGAAACCCAAGCACCAACACCCACCCCTTGGAAACACACTGGAAAACCTACAACAAATAAAGAAAAACAAACAATGAGGAAAAAAGACCCACCCAACACCATACACCAATGAAGGGAAAGTAGAAATGAGGATAAAGTCACACCCTGTTGGTAATACACCAGTAATGGGAAAACCAATTGAGAGATGCAAGGCCAAAGAAACATCAGTGAAACATGAGGAAGAAAAAATGACTTAATAAAAATGGAAAAAGGAGAAAAAATTAATAGGAATGATATTGATCTCCAAGATAATCATAACTTTAGGCACCACCACAATCATATCTGTATCCAGAACCAACATTTTAATTGTCATGAAATACCCCATCATGATATTCATTACCACCATCATCAAGATTATCAAATATGTCATCCTGATCACCAAAAGTATTGGTGTATTTTCTGTATCCATTGTAGCTGTTTTTACATCCAACCTGGTCCAGAAAAGGATAGTATAATCAATCTTGTAGTTGTTCCAGGAAGTCAGAAAGGGGAAGGGGTGGTGGAGGCAGTATATCTGCTGGTGTTCCTTCTGAATAGAGGAACAAGGGCCTTTGTGAGTGTGGATCTTGCTGATGCAAGTAGGGGAAAGGATTGATCCTGATAGGGAGACAGGGATTGAAGAGGAGGGATCAAATGCTGAACTTGTACTTCATATGAGCAGGGAGATTTTGGTTGGATAGAATGGAGATCATGTTGAGTCTCATCATCTGGTTGGGAAACATCACATTCTTGGTTGGGGGGCTTGCTTGCATTGTTTTCCATGACAAATTCAACAGATGATGCTTGATACTCATCATCCTCAGAGTAATGAAACCTGCACTCTTCAGTTGGTGCAAAACAATTGGTAAGAGATGGGACAATTATGTGTGGGACTTGGTGTTCTTGTTCTTCAGAGAAGTCCAATGAAAAATACTCTGGTGGTGTAAAACAATCCACTGGCTGGGGAACAACAATGGACAGAACAACTAAATGGTCTGCATATTTTCTGTCATTACCACCACTCTGACTAAGGACATGAGGGGTACCCTCAGGTGGCTTGGTACCTGGACCTGTGTTCAGCCTTTGATGCTGCTTTCTCCTGGCCAAAGAGCAAGTTGTAGGTCCTTTCCAATGGGATTGGGGAGAATTGCTGGGGCCACCAGGTGTGTAATAACATGGATTGAGTTGATTATGGTGGAATGAAGGAGAAATTGATGTGTTGGTATGTTGAAGGAAGATTTGAAGATTTCTGAGGAACAAAAGAACACAATCCAACGCAGCACAGGGGTTGGCTGAGATTGCAGGC
Organism: Puccinia polysora; assembly: GCA_025617555.3. Taxonomy (NCBI): domain Eukaryota; kingdom Fungi; phylum Basidiomycota; class Pucciniomycetes; order Pucciniales; family Pucciniaceae; genus Puccinia; species Puccinia polysora. The sequence continues at coordinate 43,238,014 of CM062629.1, forward strand.
AAAATTGGAATGGGAGTGGGAAAAAGGAGAAGAGAGGAGCAGTTTCCAGAATAGTCTTTGGGGCAGAGGAGAATTCTTGTTATTTGGAAGTTGTGGAGACTCCTTTGGGATTGGGTAAAAAGTTTAGCAAATAGCTTGCTGGAAGTCACTTGAGGGGGAATTTAGTACTACAAATATTGATATGATAGAGGAATACTAAGGGTGGTTTTGAATTTCCTGCCCCTCTAAGTACTATATTAGTCTCACAACAATAAAAGAAAAGAGATTGGTGGCTCATTTTCAGATAGAGTTGCTACTATAGTAGTCTCTATCAGACCTAGGATCAATGTATTCAATCTTGATAAGGAAGAAATAATGGAACAGATAGTGACTTGGAGGAATGAAGCTGAGTAAGGGAAGAATCCTTTATCTAGTCTTATCCTTTATATATTTTATCTTGTTTTATATTGATTTTATTGGTTACTGATTGATATACCTTGGATGATATAGGTGATGATTTGAATAAAGGTTGAAATGGTTGAGCCTATAGTTGATAACTGAGGGTGATGGAGGTGGATGATGATAGGTGATGATGATGGATGATGATGTTCAAGGTATGATGATGATGATGGATGATGATGATGACAGATGGTGATGATGATGATTGATGATGGTCAAGGTAGGTGATGATGATGATGATGATGGTCAAGGTAGGTGATGATGACGATGGATGGTGTGATGATTGATGGTGATGATGATTGATGCTGGTCAAGGAATGTGGTGATTTTTGGTGATGTTCAAGTTATTGGGACATGGTCATGATTTTCAAAGGTATGGGGTATTGGGTAAATAGTGGTGGCGGTGGATGGTCAAAAGTATGGGTTATTGGGCTGGGTCATGGTCAAAAGTATGTGGTGGTGATGATGGATGGTCAAGGGTATTGGTGGTGGTTGATGATGATGGTTGTGATTGATGATGTTGATGATGGTGATGGTGATTTTGTTGGTATGGGATATGGGATTGTTGATGGTCACAGTATGGGTTATGGGATAATGGTTGAGGATGGTAAAATTATGGGTTAAGGGTGCCTAGGAGGCATGGTGATCCCTGGAGGGAAGGCTGAGGGGATCTTATGGAACCTGGATGGGGGAGAGAGGCCCTCTATTTATAGAAAATCCTACCCTCAGGGCTGCCCCTGAGGGTCTCCCTGGTACAGTGAATACAGTTCATGAGGCATTTTGGCTGGTCAGAGGAGGAGGCTGTGCAGGATCTACATGCATGTACACCCTTGAATTCATTGCTGTGCTGCATTTATACAGGTGCCCCCTGCATAATTTACTTCTGTATAGTGGTGGTTGGTCATTTGTTTGGTCCTGTATGAAGTGCATTGCATATATTGCTCCTATATACAGCTGTTTGTTTGGTGCTGCATGCAGGTTCTTGCATATATTGCTCCTGTATACAGCTGTTTGTTTGGTTCTGCATGCAGTGTCTTGCATATATTGCTCCTGTATACAGCTGTTTGTTTGGTGCTGTATGCAGGGTCTTGCATATATTAATTATGTATACTGCTGCAGGTTTATTTGGTGATTTATGGTTTTACTGTATGTGGTATGTACTTGGAGGCTTCCAGGGTATGGTATGTGGTATGTACTTGGAGGCTTCCAGGGTATGGTATTTGGTATGTACTTGGAGGCTTCCAGGGTATGTCCATGAACCTTCACTGGTCTGTGACACCTGGTAGGGGTATGGGTAGGCTGAGGTTGATCTGATTTGTATCTTCTAAACCATGAGAGATAGAGGGTTACTTTGGCTGAGGGACTAGGGGTTATTTTTGCTTTAGAATCCAATTTTGAGGTTGGTTTGATAATTGGAGCTTTCCTTAAACTAGAAAAGTGAGTCTGATGGCTATAGGTTAGGTTTTGGAGCACCACAGCGTCAATAAAATAATTTTATCTCTAAAACTTCAGCGTGGCTGGTATACACAGGCTCATAAACTTTAGTGACATGGAATGAGAAATCGGTAAGGTATCATAGATAGGAGACACAGAGCAGGTATAAGTATCCTGCTCTGGGTCACTGTCCACCTGTGGGTGAAAGAGACGCAGCCAAGTACCATGGGACACCCAAGTCCCAACACAAGTTGTCCTAACTGTAGTGACTTGGTATGAATCATTTGTGAGGTTGGATTAATATACACTTAGCATTATTTTTGAAAAAGGGTTAAATATTCCTATTAGGTGCTACAAACTGACAGAGCACGTGGTCTTGAGAGATGGTTGGGCAGAAACAGGTTGGAGAAAATGGCATGCAAAATGGCACCATTTTCCTCCTGCCCAGGTGTGCCATTTTTTCAAGTGTTTTATTTTTCTCTATGGAATAGAAAAGAGGACCAGCACGCCCCATCTTCTTTGGAGGGGTTGAAGATTGGCTGGCGTGGTGTTGACACTTGTGGGAAAGTGCACACTGTTGAAGCTTGTGACCAGTGTGCTGGCCATTCCCAGTACCTTTGTTACTTTCCTTGACCAAGTCTAACTCCAATCCCAACCCAACCTTCAATCCAAAACCCCTTGCAATGGTCAGGGTTTCTTCAAAACCTGGTCATTCAGAACAACATATTCCTCCTTGAAAAAAACACCCACCCCTAGATACATACAAATATGGCATGCAATGGGGGGATTTGAGAAATTGCTGGAATTCCATTGAAACACCATTTGGCACGCCCAAATTGTTGCGTCATCAACCTTAGTTGAGAGACTCCACAGGCTCAGCAAAAACATTTAACACCAGTTGGACTGTGCATCCAACTGTGGCCAGAGTTTTCCCCAACCTCAAAGAACTTCCCCTCACAGAACACAACCAAGGAGAGAACAATGCCCAGGACATTCAATCAATGAATCCAATACCCCAACCTCTTCCTTCCCAACACCAAATCATCTCTCACCACCTATCAACTCCCCTCTTTTTCTGTTGGCCTCACTCAAAGTTGAATCCAAAACTTCCAGCAATCAACCCTCCGTTCAAGCTGCAGTCTCCAGGAGGAGCTAATACTTTACTTAGTAGAGGTGCAATTGGGACTCTATCTCTATAGTCTCTTATCATCACGTTCTTTCCTTTTGTGTAATTTTATCTAACTAAATAATTCTATTTTATGAGAATCTGTTTCTTAATCACTTCCATCTCAAACTCTCAGCCTGATAGTATAGTCTAAACTAAACAACTGCATTCAAATTCCAAATCTAGATCACCTTCTGGCTGCCTAATCCAGGTAAAGGAAAGTGTTCTAACCAATGACTAAATTGTAAATATTGATCAAGTCTTGCCAGTTAAACTACTGTTCTCTCATAATTGGTGATGAGTGTATACTGATACAAGAGTTATAACTACGTGCTCAAATAAAGAGTTTCAATAATTTGCATGTGGAATCAAAATTATATATATGAGCAGGGTACTATGTGTTGAGAATGTGAAAATGAAGATGTGTCTGGTGGTGGTCAAACCCACAACCTCAGATAGACTGGGACACATACTAAATTTCTGCCTTTACCAACTAGGCCACAGACACTTGTGGCTGCCAGGGTTGTTTGGTATTATCTAGGTTCAACTGCAAAGTCTACTTACTGTGGCAATACATCATTTTAGCAGGTTTATCCTCACCAGTATGGGGCATTTCACAGGTATCACACATCTCACAAACCTTGTGAATAGTTGTTATTGTTACCAGTAAACAGGTGCAGTGGAGCAATTAAAATCTTTCTTCATAAGTGAAGTCCAATCATTGGGCACTGTGCATATACACTTGTTTAGATTTCCCCCCCAAATTGGGAGATTACCCATGTGAAAGCTTGGTGGAGAGGCAAGATCCATGGGCCTGGTTCAGCAGCTGATATTGTGGAGAAAAATTTTAGCTACTCAATGGTTTTCAAAGGAGGTCAATGTTGGTATTTTCTAACCCTCAAAAAACCAACATTTTTATAGGAGTAAACTGGTCTTTTGCCCCAAAATTTGGGGAGTCTATCTACTATATGCTATTAATATTGGGCCCTGCACCCTTAATACATACCAGTGTTTTCTGACTTGGTCCTTAATCCTCAATTTGTTTCTGGACCTCAAAAATGCAAATTTTTCATCCCTAGGCTTTTGCACTGGGAAAACTTCCCTACCCAAATTTAGCGCAATGATACTAGTATACACTAACAATATTGGGTCCTGCACCCTTGGGAGCTACTGTTATTCTTTTGCTCAGTGCTTAATCCTCCATTCATCTCCCAAAATTGCAGATGGACCTCTTGCACCCCTAAGATTTTTCACCAGGCAAAATTTCCTCCCCAAAATTGGGCCAATAATACAAGTCTATAAATATAAAAGAACAATTTTTCAAGGCTTGGAAAATACTAATTTGAACCTTCTTCAAAAAACAATGAGAAGCCAGCCTTGTTCTCCCCAATAGTAGCCACAAACTTGATGCAGGCTGTGCATCTACTTTAGTGAAGCTTTGGCATCAGGCAAAAGGCTTCCCTGTCAAAATTTGGGGGGATTATACACTCAGTGTTGTTAAAATACGTTTGCAATTACGCATGTGCTACGTGTAGGTGTAATCCAAATGGGATGCACATATGGGCCTCTCTGGCCCATTGGACACTCACAAGGACCATGCGGGCCTGTGTGGATGTCACTGATTTGGGGAAACTGGCCTCAAAACGCGTGAAACAGGCTCATTGGTACACGGGCCCTAACGGGCCCAGTGGGGATATGGGCAAGTAAAGCCAGATGGGCTTTTATGGGCATAATTGGGCCCAAGGTTTATTTTGGACATACTTGGCCAGACGGGCTGGCCTGCCAAAGTATGTTTTACGTAGTTTTTGGGCTTGGAGCAGCCCATTGGGGCCGCCGCCTGTGTCGCAGCCCGGTTGGGGCTGCTTCCCGCAATGCGGCCTGCTTGGGGCCGCCGCCTGTGTCTCAGCCTGGTTGGGTCTGCTTCCCGCGATGTGGCCTGCTTGGGGCCGCTGCACATGATGGGGCCCGCTTGGGGCCGCTGCCCATGATGCAGCCTGCTTGGGGCCGCTGCCTGTGTCGCAGCCGGCTTGGGGCTGCTTCCCGTGTTGCGGCCCGCTCGGGGCCCCTTCCCGTGTTGCGGCCCGCTTGGGGCCACTTCCTGTGTTGCAGCCCGCTTGAGGCTGCTGTTTTTGCCTTCAGCCCATCAATAGGGCCCAAGGGCCGCGCGGGGCCGTTGTTGCGGCTGCCGCGGGGCTGATGGTCCCGGCTCCTCCCCCTCCCATTTCTTGCCATTGCGAGGGGGAGGGGGAGGGCTGGCTGGTTGTAACCAGCCAGCAACTGGTCATGGTGGGGCCAGCCAGCAACCAGTAATGGTGGGGGGGACTTGATAACCCCCCCACTGAAAGAGGTGGCCAGGCCGGTCCCATTGAGGCAACCGGCAGTGGGGGGGAATTGATCACCCCCCCACCATCAAAGGGGCGCTCTCCCCCCCCCTTTACCAAGGGGGAGGAGCAACGCGCTGGAGGGGACCTGCCCACCCCCCAGCCCCCTTACTGTAGCAACGCCCTGGGGGTATTGTCAACTTGCTACTATGTACAGAGCAACCTGCCAATAGCAACACAAAACTATGAAAAAATAAGAACATCTCAATTAAAAAAATAAGTAGTGAAAAATCCATATATATTATTACAGAAATGGATTTCTTACCCAAAATTAGGTAGGGTCACTTACTGACCCCACCCTTGAATTCCAAGTCCTTATATTTTTAAAATAATTGAAAAAAAAGTACTAAAAATTACAACACCAGTAGGCACTTTTTGGCAATTCCAATCTTTCACATGTATTTTCACTTATAGGGTTTACACCTAAAATTCACTCAGAATAGAAGTGTTGTGTATATTTTAGGAGTTACACGCGGAAATGTGTTATGTCACAATTCCCGCGCGCAGCCCCGCATCATTACATATCCCTATGTACTAGTAGTAGCAGATTCCCACGTACTAGAGACCCGCGCGCAGCTGATTCTGCCATTCACGCAGCAGATCCTACCCTGCGCGCATCTTTACTAACTGATCCCCGCGTCTGGATAAGTTGTGACTAATCTGACAACCAGGTACCGCTCAGAAGAGCTACAACCTAGTTGGGGTTGCATAGTATATGTAACAAACTGACATATGCATTACTAATGATCTAAAAAGATCAAAAATTAAATAAAATTAATGAAAATTAAGTTTAAAAATTTTTTATGATAATAAATCAAAGATAAAGGATTATCACATCAATCACTGACCCTGATCTTTGAAGACCATGAAACACTACAAGGAGTGTTCATAAAAATTATTAAAAATGATCTACATGATCAGCAGATAATAGAAAATCATCATAAATCCAAATCTTGCTGCTTTAGAGCAATATCAATAGTACAAATGAAGGTTAAGTGCAGAATGATCAAATTTACGCCATAAAAGATTAATAGATCCTGTGGCTATAATAGTACAGAAATCCAGCAGATCTAACAACAGCTGATTAAAAGCACCAAGAGGACGTGCTAATCGTGCCCTGACTGGCTTTCCAGCCTCAGCCCACGAGCAGAACCCTCTCTATGTGCCCTGAGAAGATCAAAATCACCCCAAAAAGGTATTGATACAGACCTCTTTGGATCCATTATTCCATCATCAGTTTACCAGGAATTATTTATTATCAATCAGAAACCGTGTCATTGTTGATCAAATGCTTATATGTGTTGAGTTGACGGAATCAAAAGTGGCCAGCACCTCCTGCGTAGTCGCGGCACTTCCAGTGTCAATACTTAAAATTCAGTTGTTGCTCCCCTATCTTCACTCCTTGGTCTCTGCGCCGACTTCTCCGATGAACACAACATTTCCTTCAATCACCGGTCCCCTCAATACTTTCCTCCCGCAATCAACCAACCTCTTCATCCGTTCCTCCCGTCATCATCTCCTCATCTCCCCGAGTCCTTCATCCCTTCCTCCCGTCATCATCTCCTCATCTCCCCGATTCCTCATATCCCGTCATCATTTCCTCATTTCCTCAATTCCTCACTGCGTTTGACCCCTCGATTAATCCTCCCTCCATCATCATCTCGCTCCATCATTCTTCACATCTGCCTCCGCTCCTCACTCCCCTTTCTTCAATCCTCCCATCAAATTCTCGCCATCCAATCATCACTGTCACCGTCAATCTCAACCCTTGCCACCTCCTGCCACCTTTCAATACAACAACAAACATTGATCTCTTGCCTTCATTCCAAGAATTCTGTCAAATCCTTGATTCTGTCCAGCTGTGAGGCGACTTCTTGCTCTGACTCCCACAACACCAATTTAACGTTCATGTCCAATCATTTATGTCATTTTCATCAATCTCTCAAACTCATGCTTATTTTGGTTGTCCCTCCTTTGCGCTAGCTCCTTCCTTCTTTGTCTCTGTCGGTCTTTGTTTTGAAGTCCTTCAATTTAAATTTTCAATATGAAGATAAGCAAGTGATTTATGAATTAGTCTGTATCAGTATTATTTACCTTTATTAACCAATCAACCATTGAAGTTTAGTGAAGCAATCTACCCCATCTGCTCTGAAAACCTTCCAATTATTCCAGGATTTTCGTGGTAAAGTGCTCAGAGTGAGTGTTACCCTTCCTGTCTTGGCCATTTGAGCTTTCAAGACTGGCCATTAGTGGAATAAGTCCTTTCTAAGGCACCCATCTTTATTCCAAGGTTCTTAAACTGCCTAAGGAGCCCCCTTGAAGAGAGGTTGCTAGTCTGTAAAGATCCCCAGTAGTATAATACTGTGGCCCCTCTTTTATATTATATTGAAACCCATTTATTACCAAACCAATTATACCTTGCAACTGCTCTTATTAAAACATTTATTTGAGCTTCTAAGTGTTTATTATTGGAATAATAATTATTAGTATCATTCCAGCATTTTTTTCACTCTCTGTAGCTAAAGGACTGCAAGGTTCCTGGTATCAGAGAGGTGACAGGTATCAACCCCCAGGGCCCCTGGTAGGGGATTTGACTACCCCCTCCAGGGATTTGAGAGAAAGAGGGGGGGGGCGGCATGTCCGCCGGTTACACCCCCCCCAGGTGAGATTTTGGTTGGACTCAGGTGAGTCCTGGGTCCCACCTGGCCCATATGAGGGGCCAGGGCTGTACAAGTGCTAAGATAAGTAACAGGGCTGGTTGTAACGGACAACCAGCCAGGGATTGAACAGCACAGTACAGGGGCTTCTTCAGCCCCATTGAGGTGGAAACACCAGAAACAAACAAAATAGGCTGGTTGTAAGGGTACAGGGACTGATGCCATGTGGGCTGATGTAGCCCAAACCAAGTAAAAAGGCCTGTAGAGCCTGCAGAGCTTTCTTGGGGCGGAAAATTTGCCTTTTTGATTGTTGTATCATGGGCTCACAAGAGGCCAATCTTTTGTAATTAAGGAGCTCTTCTCCCTGCTGTTTTCCATCATCAATTCATCATCCAATTGAATTCATCCACAATATCATTCAATGTGTTGCCCCATTTGTGAGAGTCCATCAAGCCATTATTGACACAAGGTGTTGCGCATTTCTTTTGCTTTAAATACTGCTCATTTGCATAAGCTAATTGCTGGCCATAATTATAACAAGTGTATTATATAAAAATAAATTGACATGAAAAGATTTGAATTTTTTTAAATAATAAATAATAGTAATCAAGGGGGAAACTTGGAGAATGGATTAAAAAAAAATAATGAAATTGAAAATTTGTCAAGTATTTCAGAAGATAAGAAAGTAAAACAAAGCATGTATCATGGAAATATTGGTATGTGATTTCAGTGATTGATAGAATTTAACACCTGGTGGAAAACCAATTAAATAAAGAAAAACTGGAATAAAAAAATGGAATTTTTTTATATAAGGGCATTGTATTAAAAGAAAATAAAAAAAAAGAAAAGTCCTTCAAGTATTTCAACTTATAAGCAATTATAAACAAAGTATGTATCATGGAGATCCTGGAATGAAATTTTGGGACTGGAAAGAATCCCACACCTCATGGCAAACCATGTGATCAATTTAAAATGGAATGTTTTTTTTTCTTTTCAACCACTTGCAATTTTGAACTTTGGGATCAAAAAATAAACAATGCAAAATATGACTGGCCATGGGTGAAAACTGGATCTTGGAGATAAAGAATAACATTTGAAATTTTGTGATATTGTGATTTATTGGTTATAAAGAGGGAATTTTGGAAGAAATAATGAATTGAGGAACTCTTGTTGGTATAGATTTTTAGTTTTGTCCTCAAGAAAACCATGGCTTTAGTAAATATTCAAGATATTATCTTCCTCATTCCCAGGCAATGAATTTAGCAGCAATGAATTTATATTTTATGCTTAGGTATTCTTGCAAAATAGAATAGACCAGTAAATCTGGTAACTGGTATAAGGGGGGGGGGTTTGTAAGTTTGGGAAACAACTATTTATTAATCATTCTAAAGCATGATCTTTGTGATTTTCATAAATAACCATATGTTGAAAAATGATTGTTCTAAATTTTTTTCTTCTTCAGGAATCAATTTCCTTTTTATTTGTGTAACTCTAGCATTTGGTCAAATTTTAGAAAATAAGGAAAATATTTTAAACCCTGATTCCATGGTTTTGAAAGATAATTGGGTTGATTTATGTGAAAATTTCAATTATGAGGAGCCTTTTTTCTGTGCTCCCAGAATTAGTGAAAGCTTCCGCAATATAATTGAAGAAAGAATTCCATAGGAAAAGTGGGTTTTCAGGATGAAAAAGTTACAATAGAATTCTTAAAAACTTTCTTGGTTCAAAAGGGCCAAGACCCCCATCAGATTTTTGCATTTTTGGTTTTCACAGATGAATTTCATCAATAAAACACCTAAATAAAGATTCATATCTGAAATTTGCATAAGAAGTTGATTGACTTGATTTATTTTGTGAAATGAAGTAGCACCAACAGAATTCTTCAAGAAACTCCTGAGAAACAAAACTTTTGAATCTGCAGGACAAGAATTATAAATTGTCCCAATAAAATAGCCAATCTGACAGTTCCTACTTTCTTTTCAGAGTTGATAGTGTTGATTATTTTCATTGATTGTTCTCCAAGGTTTCTTATTTGTTATCTGTCTCTTTCTCTAATTCACTTTCTTATACCTCTACTGGGTTACCTCATAGTTCCCGTAGTTTCTATATTCTTCTGGTTCTTCTATCTTCTCAACTCCTGTTGCTGTTACTCAACTGTCATGGATCACAACACACCACTGGTAAAAGAACTATGGATCCCTTTATTTAAATCCAAGATCAACTCTGTCATTCTACCATCTGAAACAGTCAAGACTAGTAGGATCTCTTTTGAACCTCACCTATGAAGACGTTTCAACACAACTGAAGGCAACAATAATCCAATTAATATAAACGTAGGTGTTTGCAAGATCATCAAATCATCATTGGCATTGACAAACATTGGTTGTGTCAATCAGTGCAATTGTGTGTATTTTATCAGACAGCTCTTTAGCTGCTTGTGCACGTAACTCTACTTAGTCTTTTTAGAGGCCATAACCCAGCCTGTAGACTTACGTTTGAATTTTGGTATTTCTAAGGATTCTCATTTGTTAAGTTTTTGAGCTCACCAAAAATCTGAGCAAACATTGTCCCTTTAGAACCATTTTTTTTGTTTTTATGATGAGAAATGAGAATGGTCAAAGTTATTAATGGTGATATTAACAAGAAACCATTCTAATAGTTAGTCATCATTTCAATGCTTAACTTTTACCACAAAATACAAGACCATCACATAGAAAGTCTCAAGATCAAAGAGTAAAAAGAAACAGTTAAATTTCTATAAAAATAATAATTATGATCATCAGTATGAATTAATTTATTTATTTTAGCTTTGGTATGTTGTATAGTACCATCCTGAATGCTTTAACACGTGTTTAGGGTTCTAAAATTGATTTGTAAAGACATGGAAAGAGGGGTATACAAATATTATTCCAAAGGAGGAAGTGTACAGTGCCAATACTTTTTTGATTGCCAGAGTAACTTGAAAATTGCTTTTTGAGTAGAGAAATTGATCCCAACCCCATAGTAAGGTATGAAAAAACTCCCATCATGAACATTGTAGCCCTTGGAGGGAGTAGCAAGTGATCCACGCGCTATTTTCTGTGGTATGAATAAAGCAAAGGCAATTTGGATATATCATTTTCATCTAAATGGGGTGAATTTAAGAAGCCATCAGAGGTGAAGGTGAGGTGAGTTGAAAAGGAGCTGTTTTCAAGAGGATCAAAAAATGATAATTTGGAGAAAGATGGGATGTGATAAATTTTCATGAGGGTTTGGTTTTTCTTGAATGGAAGGTGTGCCATATTGCTAAAGAATCCTCCAAGTATAATAGAAGCCCTTTCAGTGTAACGCATAAGATTGTCAAACTGGCATTTGGAATTAGCAGTCTTTGGGTCCTTGATGTATTGGCCAATCATTTAAGCTGTTACCATGGCCTTTCTCCATCCAAACACCCACATTTTTCCTGCCCATGATCTAGATGGTGAGCCCACTGGCTTTACAAATTTCTTGGATTGGTGCAGGAACCAAGCAAGAAAGTCTATAGAACCATACTGCTGAGGTGATAGATCCTGTATCAAGGAAAATATGATAAATGCAATAATCCCATTCTTCTCCTTATCCATCAGGAGCACTTGACCATGATCAAACAGTTTAAAGTTGGATTCAACAAAGGCATGTGCCTCTTGTAACTCTTCATTTGTTGAATTTCTGGGATTTTCAGGATCAATACGGGGATTGAGCTTGCATGCTTTGTAGGACCTGTACCTCCAAAGAATCTTGGGTTTCTTTCCCTTGTCCTTGTTACCCCTGAATTTTTGGGTAAAGAGAATATCCCTTGTCAATTTTTACTGATCTTGTTTTTGTCCCGACATCTTTCAATGGTCATATGCTTTTCTCCTGGTAAATCATGAAAGTAACAAAATTAATAGTTGAGTGGTATGTAGTTCCTATTCACCACTGGATATATCCATAGAATATTGAATCATAAAATTTCAGAAAAAAAAGTAAAGCAAAAAATTGGGGGGGATGGGGACAATGTCAACTTGGTGAATCAACATAAATGATAACAACAAGGAAAAATATATACACTTCAATCTTGTTCCTGGCCATGAAAATATCAATTTTGATGGTAGCAATTCAGTGGAGAGAGGACTGTGAGGCCTTATGCCCAGAGAGTTCAAGTTATGTTAGAACAATGCAGGAGTAAAAGTTTATGCTTTTGTCTTATTGCAAAGATTTGGGGTTTAACATGAAAGTAACCTGCCTGGTCTGGTCAGAGTCAAGTAAGAGTCAGGCTGAGGTTCCCATTCCCATAGGCAGGGTGATCATTAATGAAGGAAAAGGAGCTTACCGTTTTGTCAATTATAGGGCAAAGAAGAAAAAAGAATCTTCAAAAGAAGCTTTTTCTAGGTTAGGCTGGATGTTGGGAAAGGCAGAAAAGAGTGTCTGCTTTCCTGAGCAGATGTTGATATCACTGGTCTAAGCGGCAAGAGGTTAGGTTGGTGGGAGTAGGGTTGCTTTGACTTATTTAATCTGATTGAATCTAACAGGTTAAAAAAAGCATAAGTTTCAAAGGTTTAAGATGGATCTGAGTATTATAGATTTCAGATTGCTTTGCTTCTTTCTCTTTATAAGATGGAGCTGAAAAACTGAACGGTACTTACTTAGTTGGGAAATTTTAAATTCAAGGCTCATTGAGCCATGCAAAAGGTTCAAATAGGGCTGTGTGGCAGGCCACCCGGTCCAATCAAAGCTGTGTACAACCCCCATGGCTCAAAGAGTTGCGCGGCCAACCCGGCCTGGTCCTCCAGCGTGTGGGATTACACCTGCCACTGGCCCGCGGTGAGCCAATAAAAAAAATTAATGAAAGGGTACTAACATAACCCATAAACTAAATAAACCTTCCAAAAAACAGAAATCAACCAAAAAATCATAGAATGTTCATTTTTTGGTTAAAAAAAACAAAAAATAAATAAATAAATAAATAAAAACCAAAAAAACTTGTACCTTTCAATGGACTAGCCCTAAAGTAAAAAGACCCAAAAAAAAAACAAGTTACTGGACAAGCCCTAAACTAAAAACACCAAAAAAAAAGACAAGTAACTTGACAAGCCCTAAAGTAAAAAAAAACAAAAAAAGACAAGTAACTAGACAAGCCCTAAAGTAAAAAGACCAAAAAAATACAAGTCACTTGACAAGCCATAAATTAAGTTCAAATTGACTAGCCCTAAAGTAAAAGGGCCCAAAAATTAAAGAAGTCTTTTGACCAGCCCTAAAGTAAAAGTGCCAAAAAAATACAAGTCTTTTTACCAGCCCTAAAGTAAAAACACCAAAAAAGAGGGGTAATGTTAAATTCAAGGCTCATTGAGCCGTGCACATGGTCCAAATCAGGCCGTGTGGCACACCACACGGTCCAATTTGGGCGGTGAACAACCCCCCACGGCTTACAGAGTTGTGCGGCCCACCCAGCCCGGTCTGCCACCCTGTGGACTTCCACAAGACTACATTCAAGCTGTGTGGAGTTGTACACAGCTCAAGTTTAGTTGTGTGGCATTCCACGCATCACCTGACCTCAATGAGCCAAAAAAAAAGGAAAATGAATGAAAGGGTACTAACACAACCTTTAAACTAAATAAACCTTCCAAAAAAACAGAAATAAACCAAAACATCAAAGAATGTTCATTTTTTGGTTAAAAAAAAAAGAAAATAAATAAATAAATAAATAAAATTACTGGTACTATCCAATGGAATAGACCTAAAGTAAAAAGACCCAAAAAAACATAGAAACTGGACTAGCCCCAAAATTAAAAACAACAAACAAAAGACAATTAACTTGATGAGCCCTAAAGTAAAAACACCAAAAAAAAGACAAGTAACTTGAAAAGCCCTGAAGTAATTTCAACTTGACTAGCCCTAAAGTAAAAGGGCCCAAAATTTAAAGAAGTCTTTTGACCAGCCCTAAAGTAAAAGTGCCCAAAAATACAAGTCTTTTGACAGGCCCTAAAGTAAAAACACCAAAAAAAAGTTCAACTTGTGTTAAGCTGATCCCATCCCAAGCTTAACATAAGTTAAGCTTGTGATGAAATCAGTCCAACACAAGTTGAACTGACTTACCATTAAACTCTCATTCCAAACACTCAATATAATGATGTTAACTCAAAACACTCAACATAATGATGTTCAAAATGTGATAACGCTTTATATTAACAGAAATTTTTAGCTGCATTAGAATTAAAATTTATATGAAACCCAATGATGGAATGAAGTCAAAGTCTATTAGAATCTAGAATAAATTTGCAGTTGATCTTTGAGATGATCAACCCAACCAGATGATTTTTTAGAAATCAAGGAACATGGTTTCACTACAATGGGAAGGATTGGAATCATTTCTCCCTCAAGTCCTAATAGAACCCAGTTTTTATTGTTTACAAAGGAAATGAACATTGGATCTGATTGATCAGGAACACCAATTTTCATTGGAGTATAAGTATAACATGACTCCAATGAAATGAATCATATAGGTTTGGAATATGTGTCTTCTATGATCTGACCCATGTCCAATTTAGCCAGCCATTTTGAGGAGGGAATCTTTTCATTGATTTCTTCAACATCAAGTCTTTGTTTGATCTTTTCAACCTCCTTTGAAACACAAAGCATCTTAATGTAGAATACTTTATGTTTCTCTAATGTTTCAATCATTTCATTCCTAACTTTAAACCAACCATGTTCTTCATAACCAAGATATTTGGAAATGACTCTAAATCCGCAAATCTCATCTCCAATTGGATCCCAAACCTCACCCAAGAACTTATGGTATTTCTTGGGTATTTGATTGATGTATTTCACTTTTGGTTCCTACCATTAAAAGTAACTTTGTATTCATTTCTTTAATTGGATCAATGAAATGATAAGTCACCAAAGATGAGCTTCTGGTTGAGCTTTTCTTCATGTTCTCTTCCTCTGAAGAGGATTCTGATTCCAAATTAAGTGATCCTTATTTGCTTTCAGTCCCTTCCTCTGAACTATGAAATTCAGATTCAGATTCTGCCAAATTTGACTATCAATTCACCATTAGTTAGTAACTAAGTTCATTAAACCAAAAAAATGAACATATCCCAAAAGCAAAGAATTACAATCTTATGTCTTTTCATGTTTGGAGCCCTTCTAATTCTTTTTTCCCCCTTGAGTTTTTCTTCAACAAGCTCATACTGAGATGGTTCTTGCCGTGTATCTGTCAATTTTGCCGGCCCCTCCTTGATTGTAAGGCTATGGGTTCAAGTCTTGGCTTCAATTGATATTTTTTAATCCTCTGAATGATATAATTTAATAAGCTGCTTTGCTCATGGTCTGGAGACTCCAAGATCACTGCATTGAATTTTTCATGTCACTGAGTAATTCTTAGCATTTCATCAACATTGCACTGGAAAAATTCAAAAGGATCAACCATTAGTGAATGAGGATTCATTAATAAAAAAGAATTAATCACATAGTGACTTGAACTATCCAACTTAAGCCTACTTACAGAATAAGAACTGCAAGGGTAATAGTCCAACCTCCACTGAAGATGAAAATCTTTGGGTACCATGGATCCTCTGAATGCTAGACAGTCACCTATTTGATGGGAACAGGGCAAACCCATAGTATTGAAATATGAATTGATGCAGACTTTGTCATAATGATCACCTTTGAACTTCTTGAATTGTTCTCTGACAGATGGATTGCCTCTAAAGACAGTTTGTAACCCAATGGTAACAGTTTGGGTGGAAGAACTGTCCCTAACTTAATTTGAGAGTTATAAAGTGATGAATGAACTGATTTAATTTGATTTGAAAATTTTCCCTCAAGGCTTTTCCAAACATTTAACAGGTTTACCAAAGATTTTGCAAGGAATTGTTTGAGAGTTGCATGGGACCCTTCAACTCAAGATGTTGTTTTGTTTCCAACATCTGGGTTTATACAATCCCAAGCTGTTACAAATGTCTCTTTGATTTATTTTCCATATAATTGAGTACATCCTCATACCCTTTCAAGAAAGA
This sequence comes from Puccinia polysora, assembly GCA_025617555.3. Lineage (NCBI taxonomy): Eukaryota > Fungi > Basidiomycota > Pucciniomycetes > Pucciniales > Pucciniaceae > Puccinia > Puccinia polysora. The sequence goes on from CM062629.1 coordinate 43,254,103, forward strand.
CTATACAAGTCAAAAGGTCAGAACCCAAAACTACAAAGAATAAGAAGCAGTAATTTGGACCTACTCTGAGTTCAGCATCATTGACCTCCGCCTCCTTCTTGGTTTTTGAGGCCCCATACTTTGCCCACAGAGTCATAAAGCTTTTTCATCCTTCAACATCATTAACAAAGAGTGCTTTAATGTTTGCTTGTATTTTTTTAGACAAGTGCCAAGTGCAACATTGTCTTGATGACTCAGGAAAACTAGATTCAATAGCACAAATCAGAGCTTTTTAAAAGTCCTTCAAAAGACTTTTGGAAGTCTCTGAGGATCATAAGCAAACTGCTTGAATGAATTTACAGACCAACCATAGAACTCAAACATTTCTTTTGTTATAAAAACAAGAGCTTTTGTGAAAGTTTTCCAATTGGCTGTCATTCCTACAATATGCAGTAGTGGGGTTTTGTACTTATTTCTCTTTTAAGTACAATCCAAAATAGCAATATGATGGAATTGTTTTGAAAGCTTTACTGCCTCAGGATGTGCTAATTACAGGGCGTCCAAGTGACCCTCTCCACTGAAATTCAACCAGTGAATCCAAATTATTTCTTCAAGCTGTTCATAGAGTACCTCCATAACACTTTGACCCTTTAGTTCTGCAAGCATTATCTTTTGATTAGTGTTATAGATTGTTGGGTCATCAACATAATCCAACCCATCAATCTTCCTCAGTTTTCTCTTAAGTTGTAACCTATTGAGCCCATCGTTTGTGCCTTCCTTAAGTGAATCCAAGGCTTGCCAAGAGATTCTCCTCAGTTGAGGATGCACAGATGGATTTTCAGATGGTTGATGATTATGTTGCATTTCTTTATAGGAGATTTGCCACAAGGGGTCTTCCTTTGTGCAACTTTCATGGATTAAAAACTTGCACCCAATCTTCCTTGTGTGAGTTTTTCTAGACACTTTGGTAAGAATTTTTGCTGAATAGGAACCATGTCTATCACAGGCTAAATCCACATATTAGTCACGCTTTGAGTTGGAATCTGTTAAAGCGTAACAATGCTTCATTGCACATGTTTTACAATAGTTTTGTGCCTCTTCCCTAGTAGGAAAAGCTCTCACAGGAGTTGAGTCAAGTGGATCTTTCATATTTACATAGTTATACTGATGGCATGCACTCCATCAGTTTCAATCAAATTCAATCCAGCAAAGACCAGTCAAATGAAATTTTACTCACAACCAGAGGTCAAATAATACTGTGAATAATTTTGTTCCTCAATTTTCACCCTTGATGAGGATGCAATTGGGGCTTCCAATTTTTCATTACCCAAATCCTTTTTTTCTTTTTCCAAAGCTTTGTTGATGGCACTATCAATGTAGAACTTCCACGCAGCCATGTCAGAAGAAGGAGGGCTTGCCACTGTTCCCATGAAAAAGAATGCAATGGTATAATTCAGTATTAAATACAACTTTCAATTGAAAAAACAAAGTCTGCTCACTTTTGAGTTGAGGAAAAATTGTTTGCAGAATTTTATATGATTTCAATTTTCACTTAAATTTCACTTTGGTTTCACTTTGAAGTATCTTCGGGATTGCTAGGTGTGGAACATCAGTCTCACAAAGTATACTGTGATCCCAAATTTGGGTTGATGGAACCCAAGTGTGGTTCAGGGGGTGCCCAAAATTCTGGCACAACTTCTGGGTGGTTACACGGCTCCTACACAACCCCCCAGGGGTGGGGCATGTTTGAAATGGCCCATTTTAAATTTCTATGGGCCCCCACAGCTCATTTGAGCCATGTAGGGCCCTACATGACTACCACACTGTTGGAGCTGTGAATTTAACATCACCCTACTCAGTTTTCAACAAATCAGGTAAGGAGTTGGGCAAGGATAGTGTTTGAGATACAAGGTCAGATTGTAGCAATTCAAGATCTTTTTAGTGAAAAAAGATCTTACAAGTATTTTTTATCACACCAGTAGTAGCAGGAGGTTCTGGGCCCTTTGACCAAATGAGTTTATCAAATATGGTGACAGTTACAACAGAGGTATTGGTGGGATGGGATGGGGAGAAATTGATTGATTTATGTAATTCTTGATGGATTCTTTCACCAGGTCGTTGAGTAGTGGGTGGGGGCAAAAATTCTGTGGCATTTTGAATATGCAATTGATCCAAAATTTCTGTCAAAGTTTCAAGAGAGATATTACCCATATAGACAATTTAGCCCCCAATACTTCAGGTTACCATGGTCAGCATATAATAGGTGTGACTGCCCACCAATACACTCTGCATGGTGGTGCAAATGCGTTGGCCATTGCCAATAAAGGTATTAATTGTTCTTTAAAAATCTGGCAAATGCAGAGTGCTGATGAAGTCAAAGAGGAAAGAAGCTTTGAAGCTCAAAAAGGCTGGGGATAGCCAAGATGTGGCCAATCCACCTTCATCAGTCACTTGGTTGGATTGTCCATGCCCTCCAACCATCAATGATGAGGGTAGCAGGATCAAACGGATGGTTTCTCTTTGCTCATGATGCAACCTATGCCCATTGGATCCATGCATCAGTAATGCTTGAGGATAAATAGATCAATACTCAATTTCTGATTATGATCCTCTTGGAAAAATCTCTGATAACATACCAGAAAATTGCATCAACATATTGCTTGGCTGCAATGGTAAAGTACCTGGCCAGAATGCACTGAATTGGATTGTCTTTGCCCATCTACTTTCTTGTAGCCCAAGGTATTCAGACATTTTTTTGCATCAGTAAAATATCAGCAAAGGAGGATGGATTTTTTTTCATTTTTTCCATGCTCCACCATTGATTTGAATGACAAATTGATCCAAATGAAAAAGGAATCCAGATCAATGGTGGACCAAGGAAAACAAAAAAAAATCTATGCTCCTTTCCTGGTAGTTTAATTCTGCCAACAAATGTCTGAGCATGTTGGGGTACAGGAAAAGAAGATTGGCAAAGACAATCTAATTCAGTGTATTCTGGCAAGGTACTGTCTTATTGCATTCAAGCAATATGTGGATGTGATTTGATTTTATGTTATCAGAGCTGGTTCCAAGAGGATCATCAAATGATAAGTTGGAGAAAGATAAGATGTGATACTTTTGCACTAGGCTTTGGTTTTTCTGAAATATAACAAGTGCCAAATTTCTGAAAGGGGTGGAAGGGGATGGGGGTAAATGGCCTGAGGGGAGAAGGAGGACCTGTTTAAGTCTTTCTTGATGGATGCTTCAGCCAGGTGGTTGAGTAGTGGGTGGGGGAAAACAATCTGTGGTTTTTTGAATATGCAATCAATCTAAAAGTGCTGAGGGGTGGGTTAGGGATTTAGACAGTTCAAATCCAAAATTTGACCTTGAAGAATCCAATCTAACTGCTCAGGGGAAAATTATTTTAACTGGGGCTTCCGGTATTGAAGAATATTGGACAATCACTCTTTTCAAACATTTGATTATGAATTATGATGCAAATAAAAATCTTAAGAAATATAAAAATGAAAAATACAGCTAAAATTATGAAAAAAGTATTCAAATTACATGAAATATGACACAGTAAAGCTGAAGAAACTCCAAAAAGAAATGAAAACACTAATATTAACCATTTGAGCTTGGTAACTCAGAGATTGATGTTGGTTCTAGACTGAAAGGCATGTTGGAAAAGGAATTTTTGTTCATGTGGTTCATGTAGTCATGAGCAATAGCCTTGGCTAGATCATGCCCTGTTGTTATTTTGAATTTTCCTGTATCTGAAGGGTTCTCAGATATACTAAGCATGATTGATTGAATACTAATTTGAAGGTCAGCCAATATGGGTTCCTTGGATCAAGGTCTCTCATCTGAGATTGACTGAATTTTTAGAATTAAACAGAGGAGTTCATGAAAATCACATAGAGAAGCAATCCTTGTGTCTCTTGAAACAATAAAGATCCTCCTGATGCCAGCAAGAAGGTAGAAGAAAAAAAGGGAGGAAATTGTGGTGGAATTGTAATCAAGTCAATTCAGTGCAACATTGATTGTTTGAAAACTCTGAGATGGTGAGGGAAGAGTTTTCAGTAGTGGATTCTCAAGGTTCTTTGCGCTTGGCCTTTTTCTTCTTGCCTGTGGAGGGGTCCTTTGGGTCTTTCTGGGAAGGAGCCTGAAGTAAGGTGAAGGTGATCATGATGTTAATAATGACACTGCGTAGCTCTTGAAGGCAGTTCCTTTGCTCAATGGGTATAGCCTCTGACTGACTGGTCTTGGCCTCATCATCTAGAAACATGTGATTCTCTATTGATTTGGGCTGGAGTGAATTTGGCAACTTCTTGATGCTTTGGAGCCACATGACCATTTGTAGGTTTTCCTTGGAATTTGAGACAGGAAGTGTGAGAGGATGTAGACACTGTGTACACAGTTCATCTGTGACTGTTTTCACTGAGAAAGCCGCTTTTTAGGCCCATTTATTGATGGCTTTTCTAGTGGGATGGTCCAAGGCATGAAGAAAGCGCACCAGCTTGCATTCTACATGAGACCTTTTCTAATCTAGGGGGGGGTGCGCCAGCAGGAAAAGTATGGCTGTTCTGCAGGCGGTTGAGGGAATGAAAACTGATGATGTCTGGTGCCCACCATGGCTCATGGGCCCCAAGCCTAGAAACTATGTTTCTGTGAAATGAAACAGTAGTCATTAGCAAAAAGAAATCTTGCAAGTTGATGGGATATTCAAATAAAATTAACCTTTCTCACGGATCTGAAAAACACAGTTACAATACTCAAAATTGGCTGGATTAGAGATTTAGGGCGGTAGAGACTCCTGTGAGATTATGTAACTAAAGTAGCAAATTTCTGGCTGGAAGTCCTTGAAGAGGAATTTGATATTAATTCTACTCCTTCAGAGCATTAGTAAATACTAAAAGTGGTTTTGAATTGCCTGCCTTTCTAGAACTATAGTAAGTCTGCACAAAAAATTATTTCAATTAATGGCTGGTTTCTTTGAGACTAAATATCACCAAATAAATGTGCATGTCACTTGCTAGCAAGTGCCATCAAAGAGCTCTTGCCCAATGTAGGGCCGAGCTCAGGCCAAAATTTATCAATGTTCCAATGCACAGTCACTGACTGTGCACAATGCATAGTGACTGTGCACAATGCACAGTGACTATAAACAATGCGTAGTGACTGCGCACAATGCACAGTCACTGCGTGCAATGCACAGCAACTGTGCACCACACACAGCAACTGTTCACAACACACAGAAACTGTGGACAATGCACAGCAACTGTGTGAAATTCAAGGGATCTGTGCACAATGCACAGCAACTGTGCCATATGCACCGCAACTGTGCCAAATGCACAGCAACTGTGCCAAATGCACAGAAACTGTGCCAAATGCACAGCAACTGTGCCAAATGCACAGCAACTGTGCCAAATGCACAGCAACTGTGCCAAATGCACAGCAACTGTGCCAAATGCACAGCAACTGTGCCAAATGCACAGCAACTGTGCCAAATGCACAGCACTGGGGCACAATGCATAGCAACTGTGCACAATGCACAGCAAATGTGCACAATGCACAGCAACTGTGCAAAATGCACAGCAACTGTGCACAATGCACAGCAACTATACAAAATGCACAGCAATTGTGCACAGTGCACAGCAACTGTGCACAATTCAAAGCAACTGTTCACAATGCACAGCAACTGTGCACAATGCACAGCAACTCTGCACAATGCACAGCAACTGTGCACAATGCACAGAAACTGTGCACAATGCACAGAAACTGTGCACAATGCACAGAAACTGTGCACAATGCACAGAAACTGTGCACAATGCACAGAAACTGTGCACAATGCACAGAAACTGTGCACAATGCACAGCAACTGTGCACAATGCACAGCAACTGTGCACAATGCACAGCAACTGTGCACAATGCACAGCAACTGTGCACAATGCACAGCAACTGTGCACAATGCACAGCAACTGTGCACAATGCACAGCAACTGTGCACAATGCACAGCAACTGTGCACAATGCACAGCAACTGTGCACAATGCACAGCAACTGTGCACAATGCACAGCAACTGTGCACAATGCACAGCAACTGTGCACAATGCACAGCAACTGTGCACAATGCACAGCAACTGTGCACAATGCACAGCAACTGTGCACAATGCACAGCAACTGTGCACAATGCACAGCAACTGTGCACAATGCACAGCAACTGTGCACAATGCACAGCAACTGTGCACAATGCACAGCAACTGTGCACAATGCACAGCAACTGTGCACAATGCACAGCAACTGTGCACAATGCACAGTAACTGTGCACAATGCACAGCAACTGTGCACAATGCACAGCAACTGTGCACAATGCACAGCAACTGTGCACAATGCACAGCAACTGTGCACAATGCACAGCAACTGTGCAGAATGCACAGCAACTGTGCAGAATGCACAGCAACTGTGCAGAATGCACAGCAACTGTGCACAATGCACAGAAACTGTGCAGAATGCACAGCAACTGTGCAGAATGCACAGCAACTGTGCACAATGCCCAGCAACTGTGCATAATGCACAGCAACTGTGCACAATGCACAGCAACTGTGCACAATGCACAGCAACTGTGCACAATGCACAGCAACTGTGCACAATGCACAGCAACTGTGCACAATGCACAGCAACTGTGCACAATGCACAGCAACTGTGCACAATGCACAGCAACTGTGCACAATGCACAGCAACTGTGCACAATGCACAGCAACTGTGCACAATGCACAGCAACTGTGCACAATGCACAGCAACTGTGCACAATGCACAGCAACTGTGCACAATGCACAGCAACTGTGCACAATGCACAGCAACTGTGCACAATGCACAGCAACTGTGCACAATGCACAGCAACTGTGCACAATGCACAGCAACTGTGCACAATGCACAGCAACTGTGCACAATGCACAGTGACCGCACACAATATTTATCCAAGCTTCAATGCATAGTTGCTGTGCATTGTGCACAGTTGCTCTGAATTTTGAAAATTCCCTATGCATTGTGAACAGTGGCTGTGCATCATGCACAGTTGCTATTCAGTGTGCACAGTTGCTGTGCATTTTGCACAGTTGCTGTGCATTTTGCACAGTTGCTGTGCATTTTGCACAGTTGCTATGCAGTGTGCACAGTTGCTGTGCATTTTGCACAGTTGCAGTGCTTTGTGCACAGTTGGTGTGCGTTGTGCACAGTTGCGGTGCATTGTGCACAGTTGCTGTGCATTGTGTATAGTTTTTGTGCATTGTGCACAGTTGCTGTGTATTGTGCACAGTTGCAGTGCATTGTGCACAGTTGCTGTGTATTGTGAACAGTTGCTGTGCGTTTTGCAAGGTTGCTGTGCATTGTGCATTGTGTAGAGTTGCTGTGCATGGTACATTATGTACAGTTGATGTGCATTGTGCATTGGGCGCAGTTCCCAGGCATTGTGCACAGCTTCCGTAAACAAAACATATGTTTGAGAATGAAAATGTCTTCAACTAGAGCTTCCTTGATAGCACTTTCTAGCAAGTGCCATCACTTTATAACCGTTGTGTTGAAGTGATGGATGGTTAGACCCCTCCAGAATGGGTAATGGAGGGTTAAAACCCCTCCAGAATGGATAATGGAGGGTTAAAACCCCTCAAGATGGGATAATGGAGGGTTAAAACCCTTCCAGAATCAATCATGGAGGGTTAAAACCCCTCCAGAATGAATGATGGAGGGTTAAACCCCCTCCAGAATGAATGATGGAGGGTTAAACCCCCTCCAGAACGGATGATGGAGGCTTAAACCCCCTCCAGAATGGATGGTGGCAGCTTAAAACCCCTCCAGAATGGATGATGGAGCCTGAGAACCCCTCCAAAATTGATGACGGAGGCTTAAAACCCCACCAGAATGGATGATGGAGGGTAAAAAGCCCTCCAGAATGGATGATGGAAGTTAAAACCCTCCAGAATGGATGATTGAGGCTTAAAACCCCTTCAGAATGGATTATGGAGGCTGAAAACCCTCCAGAATGGATGATGGAGGCTTAAAACTGCTCCAGAATGAATGGTGGAGGTTAAAACCCCTCCAGAATGGACAATGGAGGGTTAAAACCAATCCAGAATAAATAATGGAGGCTTAAAACCCCTCCAGAATGGATGATGGAGGCTTAAAACCACTCCAGAATGGATCAAGGAGGATCAAAACCCCTCCAGGATGGATGATCAAGGCTTAACAACCCTCCAGAATGGATGTTGGAGGTTAAAACTCCTCCAGAACGGATAATGTACAGTTAAAACCAATTCAGTATGGATAATAGAGGATTAAAACGCGTCAAGAATGGTTGATGGAGGGTTAAAACCCCTCCAGAATGGATGATGGGCGGTTGGAACCCCTCTAGAATGGATGATGGGGGTTGAAAGCCTTCTTGAATGGATGATGGGGGGTTGAAACCCCTCCAGAAGGGATAATGGAGGCTTAAAACCCCTCCAGAATGGGTAATGGAGTCTTCAAACCCCTCCAGAATGGATGATGGAGGCTTCAAACCCCTCCAGAATTGATGATGGAGGCTTCAAACCCCTCCAGAATTGATGATGGAGGCTTAAAACCACTCCAGAATGGATTATGGAGGCTTAAAACCCCTCCAGAATGGATGATGGAGGCTAAAAACTGCTCCAGAATGGATCTGGGAGGTTAAAACCCCTCCAGAATGGATAATGGACGGTTAAACCCAATTCAAAATGGATAATAGAGAATTAAAACCCGTCAAGAATAAATGATGGAGGGTTAAAACCCCTCCAAAATGGATCATGGGCGGTTGAAAACCCTCCAGAATGGATGATGGGGGGTTGAAACCATTCTCAAATGGATGATGGGGGGGTTGAAAGCCCTCCAGAAGGGATAATGGAGGCTTAAAACCCATCAAGAATGGACATAGGAGGGTCAAAACCCCTCCAGATTAGATGATGGAGGAATAAAACCCCCCAGAATGGATGATGGAGGAATAAAACCCCTCCAGAATGGATGAGGGGGGGCTTGAAATCCTTCCAAAATGGATGATGGGGGGTTGAAACCCCCCCAGAATGGATGATTGAGGGTTGAAACCCCCCCAGAATGGATGATTGAGGGTTAAAACCCCTCCAGAATGGGTGATGGAGGGTTAAATCCCCTCCACAACGGATGATGGAGGGTTAAAACCCTCCATAATGAATGATGGAGGGTGAAAACCCCTCCAGAATGAATGATGTAGGGTTGAAACCCCTCCAGAATGGATGATGGAGGGCTAAAACCCCTCCAGAATGGATGATGGAGGGTTAAAACCCCTCCAGAATGGATGATGGAGGGTTAAAACCCCCCAGAATGGATGATGGAGGGTGAAAACCCCTCTAGAATTGATGATGAATGGTTAAAACCACCCCAGAATGGAGGATGTAGGGTTAAAACCCCTCCAGATTGGAGGATTAAGGGTTAACAGTTACTGTGCACCAAGCGCAAGGACTGGGCATTGTGTGCAGTTGCTGTGCATTGTTTGCAGTTGCTGTGCATTGTGTGCGGTTGCTGTGCATTGTACACTGCTGCTGTGCATTTTGCACAGTTGCTTTGCAAATATTGTGGATAGTTACTGTGCCCCTTGCACAGTTGCTGTGCATTTTGAGCCATTGCTTTGCATTGTGCAAAGTTGTTATACATTTTGCATATTTGCTACGCATTGCGCACAGTTTCTGTGCATTGTGCACAATTTCTGTGCATTGTGCACAGTTGCTGTGCATTGTGCACAGTTGCCAAGCATTGTGCACAGTTGCTGTGCATTGTGCAAAGTTGCTGTGCATTGTGCACAGTTGCTATGCATTGTGCACAGTTGCTGTGCATTGTGCACAGTTTCTTTGCCCTTCACACAGTTGCTGGTCATTTTGAACAGTTTCTGTGCATTTTGCACAGTTTCTGTGCATTGTGCACAGTTTTTGTGAATTGTGCACAGTTCCTTTGCATTTGGCACAGTTGCTGTGCATTGTGCACAGTTGCTGTGCATTGTGCACAGTTGCTGTGCATTGTGCACAGTTGCTGTGCATTGTGCACAGTTGCTGTGCATTGTGCACAGTTGCTGTGCATTGTGCACAGTTGCTGTGCATTGTGCACAGTTGCTGTGCATTGTGCACAGTTGCTGTGCATTGTGTACAGTTGCTGTGCATTTTTCACAGTTTCTGTGCATTGTGCACAGTTGCTGTTCATTGCACACAGTTACCATGCATTGCGCACAGTCACTCTGCATTGTGCACAGTCACTCTGCATTGTGCACAGTCACTCTGCAATGTGCACAGTCACTCTGCACCGTGCACAGTCACTCTCCACTGTGCACAATCACTCTGCACTGTGCACCGCCACTCTGCACTGTGCACAGTCATTCTACACTGTTCACAGTCACTCTGAATTGTGCACAGTCACTGTGAACCAAAAAAATGTTAGAGAATGAAAATACCTTCAACTTGAGATTGGACAGAGCTTAAACCAGAGCTTCCTTGATGGCACTTTCAAGCATGTGCCACTCCTTTTTTTGTGGTGTATAGGTCTGAGATCAGACCTGGATTAGTTACTAATTGTTATTGATAGGGTTTTGTTGAATAATAGACCACATGTATTAGGTTATCGCTTAGTTATTGAACAGATATGTTTGACCTTAAACAATATCCCAATATTAAAGGGTTCAAGGGTTTTATCAAAGGGATGGTTCATGAGAGGACCAAAGGATGGGTTTATCCACAGGGGGCTGGGTAGAGGAAAGGTTGGTGGATTCTTTCTTGTTGTGCTCTATTTTTTTCTAAGGGTTATTTATTGATTAAGGGGTGGTTTTTCTTTAATCTGGTGCTGAATATATAGGTCACAGAATGACCCTTATTCAAGCACCTGGTGGTTGGTCTAATTTTATGAATATGGGTAATAACTTGGTTTCTGATCTCTTGTCCCCTTTTATAACTGATTCACTGATACTATCTTTATCTGGGCCAGGAGGGCCTTATAGGTGGTGGGTGATTGAGTGGCCTGTGAGGGCATGGAGGTGAATGGCATGCTGAGGCCATGTGAGGGCATGGGGATACAACCTGGATAGGGAAGAGAGGCCCTCCCTAAATAGGAAATCTGGTCCTCAGGGGATGCTCAAGGCTGCCCCTGAGGGTGCCCTGGGGCTTCCCCTGTTACAGTGGGATACAGGTACATGAGAAATTTTAGCTTGTTGGAAAAAGAAACTGCATGAAACTGAGGAAATTCTTCTGGTCAGACAAAAGAAACTGCATGAAAATGAGGCCATTCTGCTCATTGGGAAAAGATTGTACAGGGTTTTCATTCTGGCAAAGCCTTTCATAAATTTCTTTCAGGTGCTGATAAGGTTGGTCTAGCGCTGGTTGTTTATTTGGTACTGACTGTTCTTCCTGCATGTATTGCTGTGCATTCACTGGTGGTTTTTTTGGTGCTACTTGATTCAACCTTCATGTATTTCTGTGCATTACTGGTGGTTTGTTTGGTGCTGCATGGTCTTGACTGCCTACATTTATTGCTGGGTAGTACTGGGGGTTGTTGGTACTGGTGGTTTTTTTGGTATCACATGCTTCTGACTACATAAATTTCTGGGTGGTGCTGGGGGTTGTTGGTAATAGTGGCTTGTTTGGCATCACATGCTTCTGACTACATAAATTACTGTGTGGTGCCGGGCGTTGTTTTTACTGGTAGTTTGTTTGGAATCAAATGCTACTGGCTGCATAAATTGCTGTGTAGTGCTGGGGTGGGTTAGTACTGGTAGTTTGTTTGGTTCTGGGTGAGACTGGTCCCACTTTTTCCTGCCTATAATGCTCTTATATACCTCTGAACTGCTTTCTGTATGTTTATTTGCTTGTTTATTTGGTTCTGGTTGAGGTTGATGTCAATTCCTACTGCCTGGACTGTTCCTGTATACTCCTGCACAGCCTCCTGAATGTTTATTTTCTTTTTTTTTGGTGAGGTGAAAGCAGATGAACTAGGCGCACTGCCTCCTGTGTCTGTATTGCTGTATTCTGACTGAGTTGATAGGGTTGTATGGTGCTGGTGATGAGGGTAAGCTGTTACTGGTATGTACTTGAGGGTTTCCATGGTATGTCTTCATGCCTTCCACAGAGCTGTGACGCCTGGTTTGGTATGGTTTTGACACAGTTGGAGGTTTGTTGGGATGCATCTTCTAATCCATGGGAGATAAGGGGGTACTTTGGCTGAGTGACTATGGGTTATTTCTGATTTAAAATCCATTTCTGAGGTTACTTCAAGGTTTTGAGCTGTTTTGATATATAAAAGTGAGTCTGATGGCTATTGGAAAGGTTTGTGATAAGATTTGAATGAAATTTCTCTGAACAGAAACCAGCAGACTGTGGACAACAAGTTAAAATCTTGATAGATTAATTAAGAATTGAGAGAAAGAAAGGAAGAAGTGAAAGGACCAACATCTTTGAGTTATTTAGCAGATAGGACAAAGATTAGACAGCATGACGTTTTGATAGAGTGGAAGTTGGAAGAGTTTGGATGTAGAAGATGGAAGACTACGAATTAAGTAATATTGTCAGAGAGATCATGTTAAGACCGTCTTGAGGATTGGATTCTTACCAGGCAGAGGATAGTTCACAAAAAGACAAGTAGAATAGATGAGTTGGATTGAGATGGATTTGAGTAGGGAAGAGTTTGTTGAGGAAGGAGGTGAGGGTTCATCAAGTGGGAAGGTACGAGCGAGAAAAGATAAGAAAGAATAAAAAGAATAAAATAGACAGGATGATGAGAGAAAGAGTGATCATCAAGAGATGGAAGAAATCAGACCAGAGGAAAAAAGTAGAATCTGCGGTGTTTCACCAAGTTGTGAGTTCATCCGGGTCACCCGGTAAGAGACCCAGGTGATCCAGACATGTCACGCGGACTTGTCTCAGAGTTCATTACGCAGAGAACACGGGATAAGGTACCTCTACAATCTCAACACCCCCCGTGACTGATGGGAGTGCAATCCTAAAGTTCATTGATGTGAGACTCCAAAGATGGTATTTTGAAAAAGCTGTAGAGAGGTTGCAGAAGAGGCCTTGGTGAGAGGATCCGCGATCATTGATTGACTTTGGATAAGAATGAGACTAAACTTGTTGCTAGCATAGTCTTTGCGCAATCCTTTAGTATTAATATCTATATGTCTGGACTTGGAGTGCAACCCAAACCTCTTGATTTTATTGTCTAATCCTTTATTATCGATGTGTAGAGTAGGGTTGTGTTCAGAGATTTGGTGGATCTCACTGATAAGATGTTTGATACATTTGATTTCAAGGTAGCAGTTGAGTAGCGCGTTTAGTTCTGATTCGGTGGAAGAGTAGGTGATGTTTTGTTGTTGAGTAGAGTTCCAGACGACAGGACTGCCTTAGTGAAGGATAATTTATCCAGTTTGAGATTTCCGGAAAGTTGGGTTGTCTCCCCAGACGCTGGTTTGACAAAATTGGGTTCCTTACTGGATTACATCCCCCAGCCAAGCTACCAACCCTTATCTGAAACACCATGAGCCCAGTGGATCCTTTTCTAATTCTCTCTCAGGTGTACATTGTTCAAAAGAGCACGCAATTGGTGTCTTAGACAATCCGCTGCTTAGAACAAGTCCAGCCCTCATTCATTGAAAAAAAAAATGGTTTTTTGGGTGCACCCCCCAAATAATATGAAATATAAAAACAACAATATCATCCAGTACATAAAGAATTAAAAAAAAAAAATTAAAACTGATTTCTCTGAAGAAAACTCAATATTTCTAATGGAATGTACAAGGGATCAAATTTTCCACCCTAATAAAAACTGAAAGGATTTGGTGATTGGATCCAGAGGTTGTAATTGTTGGTTGAGGTGGATGATGAACATGCTTATAAAAATTGGAGAGATTTCAGGCTGCATAATTTTTAACACTTGAATGAACAAGGGGCAAAATGATATAAGAGGATTGATTGTAAGCACTATTCATTAGAATTTCTTGAGATTTGCTGAAACTAGAGAGAATTCCTTGTTTTTAATCATACATAATTACGAGCTTGAGATGCTTAGTTGCCTTCAAATATTTCCATACTTTCTTGACTTCCCTCCAGTGAGTCATGCCTGGTTTGGTATTAAACCTAGCCAGACTAGACACAGAGTAAGAGATGTCGGGTTGAGAGTAATGAGCCAGGTGATTCAGAAGGCCAACTGTTGATCGATAGTTAATGTTGAGTTGACAAAATTTGGCGTGGTCGGCGTCTGAGGCCGGTTTGAGATTTAGATTTGGCGTCAAAGGAATGTGGGTGTCTTTACAAGAAGTCAAGCCAAGTTCTTCCAGGCCCCTCTTGATGTGGTTGGGTTGACTCAGGAAGATTTTATTGTTTTTGATTTCCATGAGCATCCCGAGGATAGTATTGGGTGGATGGCATGAGGAATTTTTGAATTGTTTGAGGAAGTTAATCTCAAAGAGATTAGAATTACCTATCTGGATGAGATCATCTATGTGGAAGTAGAGAATCTCGCCCGTCTTGGAGTTTAGATATAAGCACGGATCACTAGGAGATTCGTGGTAGCCTTGAGACTTGATCCACAAAGTTAAGGTTTCATACAAATTCTTGGGGGATTGTTTCAACCTGTAATGAGATTTCTTGAGTTTTAGATATGGTGATTTTCTGGTCGATCCTTCTGGGGTCCTTATGATAATGGTCTCGTCTATAAGGGCATGGAGAAAAGCTCCTTTTACGTTGAATTGGGTTAGCTTCATTTTTTTCTTCAAGCCGTAAGTTAGAGAGACTTGAAGTGAACCAAGGTTCCCGGTGTAAGACTCCAAACGGTGCTAGGCCATGGCAGTTCTGCGGAGGGGAAAGGTGCTGTTTAGGCTGCCCTCCTGAGTGTTACAAAAATATTTAAATGTAACCAAGATCAAGGTCCAGAACCTGGTAAATGAGGAATCAAGGAGTAGAGGATAAGGATGATAACAGTTTGGTAGCGACGGAACAGCACTATCTGAGACAAGATTATGCAGGGAAAACTTGAACAAAAGAAGTTAAAGTCTTCCTAGAGTTCAAAGAACAAAAGCTGTTGTGTGTAAACAACGCCCACAAGCTAATAACTATGGTTGTCAGCAGAATATTGGGGATGATCAACTCAAAACCAAGCAACCTCCAGGTTCTCAATGAACCTGCCCAACTCTCCGCAATCAAGCGCTTGAAGGGTACCAGATAACTGAGGGTGGCTGTACAAGACAAAGCACAATTTTTAAGAAGCTCTAAAAAAAACAGTAACTGATTTGAAGCAAGGATAACCTCAACACTTCTCAAGGGACTCAAGAGTAGGCTGGCAGAATGCAACTCCAAAGAAGCTAAGGGGAGGTATAACACTCCAGGTCTTAAGCTTAGTAAGACCTCTTCAATCAATTTTGATTGGCTCCAGAAAGGTGATCAGGGATCAGGACCAGTATGGTCAGAGAAAGGGATCAAGGAGTGGTATGACACACTCAAAAATTCCAACAGACAGAATTTTTCTTCAACCAGCAAGGCTATTGGCTGGTGATAAGGATCAGGGATCAAGGGTTGAGTATGGAGGCTCAAGGATCAAAGGTGTGCTGATTTCATTCTGGATAATTCCATGTTCTGATGATTTCCAATGATGCTCAAAAAGGCAGGGGAGAGCCCCTCCTTATATGGGCAGGAGGCCCTGTTAGACTATATACAACAGATTCTACAAATAGAGTGGAAAAGGGAAGGCAACCATGTGATCACTCGCGTCTGTCTGTGGATGGGCGCGCGTAACAATACCAGAGTCACCCACCCCTTGTCCAAAGGCGGAAGCGGGTGGGAGAGAGAAATGAACCAAACCGCCGCGGATGTCGGCGGGTGGTCATTGGCACTCTTTCAAAGGCGGAAGCAGGTGGGAGAGTCCCAGGAAAGGTGACAGATGAAGTCCATGAGAGCGCGGATGGGCGGATAGGAGATTGGTTTGAGAAAGTTGAGTAAATCCTGACGGCCTTGAGATCCATGACTGATAGATCAAGTGCGATGGGAGGTTTGACGGATCCAAGGATTTGCCAAATGCTTGGGGGTGCGGTTGGGATGGATTCAGTAAATCGTGGATGAGCGCCGCGCGACAGTAGCAATGAGGAAATTGGGACGCGCGACGACAAAGATGAATACACGCAACAACAAAGATGAGGACGCGCTATGTCAACGGTGGAGATGACAAGCAACACGGATAAAGGACACGCAACACGGATAATGGAAGCGCAGCGCGCGCGGGTAAAGGACGGTTTGGATGAGCCTGAGGATAAGTTGTTCAGCTGGACAGTTCGTTTGCGCAACAGTTTATGGATTGAGGTCTTAAGGCGGCCAGGGTGTCCAGGATGGGGCACCACACCGGTTGGGGCCTCAGTCTCATTGTAATTGATTCCTAGGACTTGATCAAACCCTTTAACGCAGAGTCGAGATTTGTATTTGACCGGATTGCCGTGGCAATTTTCCTTTACTTTGAAAACCCACGTTGTATTTAGTATATTATTGGGATTGCCATAGTACTCCTCCCAGACTTCTTGTAATTCTATCAAATTTAGTTCATCTTCAGAGGCTCTCTTCCACTTTGGCCATTCAGAGCATTTTTGAGCTGCCTTGTAGGAAGGGGGCTGGTAATAGTGATGGAAACCGTATCCTTGGGGTCTTCTCACCTCTCTTCTGGGTCTTTGAGAAATGGGTTGAATAGGAGGTTCAGGGATTGGTGACAGTGGAGGAGAATGGTTGGAGAGTGGAGAATCTACAGATGCCAAATCTTCCTGATTGGAGTCTGATTTGGAGAGGTTTTCTTGAGATTCTCAAAAAGTATATTTCTTTTTGAATGATGAGAAGTTAGATTCTTCTGCCTCCGGATTTTTTTGAGTGAAGATATCAATCCCAGGAGATTCCAAGAGGGGAAAATTGTGTAGCGGATTTTTGAGGAACTGTACATGTTTGGTTTCAACAATAGCACCAGATGAGTTGAGGATCAGATAAGAATGAAAAATGGGATTAAACCCAACTAAAATCCCTTCCAATCCTTTCTCATTGAATTTTCTTCCTTTTTGTAATCTATTTGCGAGGTAAATGACAGAAGATCCTACAGGTTTGAGATAATTAGTAGGGAGTTTCTTGCTAAACATAAGTTCCCAAGGGGATTGGTAATTACCTTCCCTGGGGACCTGATTAAGCATGAAGCAACAGCTTTGAACCACTATGTGCCAATAGCACTTATTCAGTCGAGATGAAGAAAATGTTGCCCAGGCTGACTCTATGATTGTCCTGTTGGCTCGCTCCGCTCGACCGTTATGTTGAGAGTGATATGGTTCTGATGTTAGGAGTTTGGTATGTTTGTTCTTGGCAAATTCTTTCAAGGTAGTATTAGTGAACTTGGTTCCTTTGTCTGAAAAGATCTTGGTGGGGTAATAATTTAGCCGTTTGTACTCTGCTTCAAGAATATTGATGATAACACTGGGGGTTTCTTCTTTAGATTGAAGTGGAAAAGCTGCTAGATAACCCGTAAAGTTGTCCACCAGAGTCAGGACATATTTATGACCAGCTTTTGATTGAGGAGTAATCTGACCAATCAAATCTAGATGTATTTGTTTGAGTGGTTTTGATGCGGGTGATGATGTGCATGAAAACGGAGTTTGTGTGATTTTTCTTCTTACGCAGCCGTCACATTGAAA
This sequence comes from Puccinia polysora, assembly GCA_025617555.3. NCBI lineage: Eukaryota > Fungi > Basidiomycota > Pucciniomycetes > Pucciniales > Pucciniaceae > Puccinia > Puccinia polysora. The sequence goes on from CM062629.1 coordinate 43,271,781, forward strand.
CTTATCTAATTCGTCTTTTGAGTATCAATCTTTGAGGATTGATTTAAGCGTGGAGATTGAAGCGTGTCCATATGAATTATGGAGGTTGGACAGTGACTGAGATTGAGCAAGAGTAGTGGTGGATGATTGATTGGATAGATTAACCAACAGATTACTTCCAGCAGTTTGAGGTTTCTCTATTACAAATAGACTATCTCGAATTAAACCTCTAAGAACCGTTTTGTTGTCTTGTGTGATGAAGAATCGGTCTTGCTTTTGAGAGAGGCTACATCCCTTCTTTGCAAGGAGACCAGGGCTAATTAAATTGATTACAATATCCGGAACGTACAGACATCCTTCAAGAGTAATGACAGAGTCCTTCCACTCAAGTCGAACAGTGCCAGTTCCTCGTATCTTAAGGTTTGCTTCTAGCTTACCTGTTTTGATTTTCTCTGCTTCATCTTTTAGATTTATGGAGGTAAAGTACTTGAGATTGTTAAAAATGTGTATGTTTGCACCGGAATTGAGGAGAATATTTGATGTGTTATCTGCATTAATCCAGATAGTTAAAAGTGCGTGGTAATTGATTGTGGGTGTCTTTTTTGGCCTATTCTTCCACTCATTTTGCTGTTCAACCCACCATCCAGGAGCAATTCAAGGATGAAGGTGAAAACAGGAAGATTCCGGATGTGGGGCATTGGGATTGTGAAAGCCCTCTTTACATCTAATCCGGATCTTCTTATCTTCCTTATTGGATTTTTTTTTGAACGTGACTAGTGAGACATTGGTTGTAGATCTTCCAGTCTTAAGTTGTGCCTTACGCTTGTTGTTGTAATGGGTTAGGTGATTGAATATAACTTCCATGGTTATCAGCTTCTCGCCGTGCATGATTTGTTGTTTCAAATTCTTGAGTGTTGGAGGAAATTTAAATAGTATCAAGTAGGCCACTATGTTGCTTGGTAGATCGATTCCTACCTCTGCCATACGAGTGAGGGACTTTTGAATGTCCGTTATGAAACCTTTGATGGCAAGTTCATTGAATGGGGCATGAAGAAACTGGTTGAAGATGCGTGCTCAATTGGCTGTCTTGGATGAGGCAAATCTATGAGTGATTTCATTCCAAAGTAGTGTAGAGGATGTGATATTCGAGGCGTTAACAACATTTGCATGGGTAGTAGCGTCGAGTTTGGATAGGATAATCGCACAAATTTCGCGGTCTTGTCTTATAGGTAGTTGTCCTGCATTCTTAGTCATAGTATCCTTGATATCCTTGAGATCGAACAGCATTAATGCTTTATCGCGCCAGATAGAGTAGTTTTCTTTGTTTAGTGGAGGAATAGCATTGAAGGAAGATTTGAGAGCAACCTGGTGGAAATAATCGTTGGCTCCCGCTGGTTCGTTCATTTTCAATGGTGCAGAGTTGTTCTTTGGCTTTTAACCGTGATAAGATTTGAATGAAATTTCTCTGAACAGAAACCAGCAGACTGTGGACAACAAGTTAGACTCTTGATAGATTAAGTAAGAATTGAGAGAAAGAAAGGAAGAAGTGAAAGGACCAACAGCTTTGAGTTATTTAGCAGATAGGACAAAGATTAGACAGCATGAGGTTTTGATAGAGTGGAAGTTGGAAGAGTTTGGACGTAGAAGATGGAAGACTACGAATTAAGTCATATTGTCAGAGAGATCATGTTAAGACCGTCTTGAGGATTGGATTCTTACCAGGCAGAGGATAGTTCACATCAAGACAAGTAGAATAGATGAGTTGGATTGAGATGGATTTGAGTAGGGAAGAGTTTGTCAAGCGAGGAGGTGAGGGCTCATCAAGTGGGAAGGTACGAGCGAGAAAAGATACAAAAGAATAAAAAGAATAAAATAGACAGGATGATGAGAGAAAGACTGATCATCGAGAGATGGAAGAAATCAGACCAGAGGAGAAAAGTAGAATCCGCGGTGTTTCACCAAGTTGTGAGTTCATCCAGGTCACCCGGTAAGAGACCCGGGTGATCCAGACATGTCACGCGGACTTGTCTCAGAGTTCATTACGCAGAGAACACGGGATAAGGTACCTCTACAATCTCAAAAGTTTGGACTACCACACCACATTTCTGGTGGTTCCATAGCAGTGGTGGCCTGTAGACAGAAATCAAAAAAGTGCTTCACCGCATCCCATCCCATTTGTATTTTCTTTGGAGATTTCCAAACCTTGAAAGATTTAGTGATTTAATGAAGCTCCTTGCGTATTCTTTTTTGGTAAATTATGGTAAAATAACCTCTACTTTCTTGAAAATCAAAATCATAAGTGGGCTCCTCATCTTGGGGAGCATCCATACCAAAAACAATGGTATTGGGAGATGTTAGGTCTGGTTCAATCACTAATGCTTGATTGGATATCTCTTGTTGATCTGGGGCCGCCTGGGGTTTCTCAGAAGTGACTTGTGGTTCCTCCATGCTTGCCGCGGGTTGTGGTTGGGTGGGTAGGGAAGGTGCAGCAGTTATTTGGATTTATGGTTGGGAGGAGGATGCAATGGCTTCATGATTTGATGTGGCCTCAGGGGAGGAGGAAACTGGATTGTGAGTGCCCATTATTTGTAGATGTGGGCTCATTTCCACAGGGGATGAGTCAAGCATGCATGTTTTGGAGGTGGCTGTGATGGGGGGGTTTGGGAAAATGAGGAGCTAGGTGTGATTCTCAGCCATTCTGTGCAAGGGAGACACCTTTTAAGATTTTATTCTATGGGAAAAAAAACCAATCAGACCTCCAAATCTGAAGAATGAAAGTGGGGCAAAAAATAGCCTTTTCTGATATTGCTCAAGCTGTTGTTTAGCCTGTTTACAGTATCTTGGATTGACCTGGGGATCCTCAGGCAGGCACAGGTAGTGAAAATCTGTTGAATAGTATCTAAACTCTGATAGAATTCTTCTTCAGTTCCTTCCCGGACTTCTGATGCAGGGTAGGACTTGTCTGCAGGTGCTGAGAGTTTTTCATCTTCATGAGTTGATGGTGAGAACTCTTTTGATTATGAAAAGGCATTAGTCAATGAAGGCCAAGGTTGGTAGGGATGGGTCTTTCAATTTGATGAAATAAAAAACAGTGAGTTAACAAACCTGAAGGTGGGATGGATTGTGTAGGAGCCATGGATGCCATTGTGAGGAAAGTAAGAAATAGATGGGAAAAAGATGTGAAGCTGCCTTGAGGGGTATTGGGGAATGGAGAAAAGGGGAAAAAACTGAAAGAAGGGAGGGATATTTACAGCCATTGACAAGAATACTTTTTTCATTTTTCTTTCTACAACCAAGCAAACAAAAAAAGGGGCTTACCATGTCTACATGATGCAACATGCAGATCCATGGTAATTTATGTGTAATGCTGATGTGTTATGCACGTGGCTTGCATTATCTGGGGATAGACCTGTGCATATTTAAGCCTTGCTGCTTTGGATGACAAATAATCCAGCATGTGAGGGGTGAATCTGTTTGGAGGAATTAAGATGTGGGAAAAGTGCACTGAAAAGTTTAGAATTCCTAATGGATGGTGACCATTGAATTTATCTATGGATGGCATCAATTGGAATTCAATGTAAGAAAATTGAGATGAATAATTTGAAATTCCATCATGGTTTCTGACCATTGCAACTCTTTATGGATGGCAAAAATTGGTTTTAATGAAGGACTGAAACCATTAGAATGCCTCATGGACAGAAAAAAATGTTCTTCTAACTGGTTGCAGATCATTGAAACTCTTTATTCATAATGGTTTCCAACCATTGAAACTCTTTATGGATGGTGATGATTGCTTCTCATGACAGGCTACAACCATTGGAATGCCTCATAAACAGTGACAAATGTTCTCCTTAATGGACTCCAACCATTGAAATTTCTTATGGATGGTGATTATGGCTTCTCATGATGGGCTGCAACCATTAGAATGCCTCATAAACGGTGACCAATATTCTTCTTAATGGTTGCAAACCATTGCAGTTATTTATGGATGGAAAAAACTGATTCTCATGACCAACTGTAACCATTCAACTGCCTCATAAACAGCAAGAAATGTTCTTCTTAATGGTTACCAACAATTTATTCTCCTGCCACAATAAAACCATTACCATGTATGGTCACCAATGTTCCTCTTAATGGTTGCAGACCATTGAAATTCTTTATGGAGGGCACCATTGGATTGTTCCAGGGAAAGGTAACATTGTTCTTTCAATTAGAAAGTCACAATTTCCATTCTAGATGAACAGCAACCATTGCCCCTCCTATGGGGGGAATCCATTGTAATGCCTCTTGGAAGGAATTACAAGAGTTCTTTATGGTTGGAAACCATTGAAGTGCTTTGATCATTCAACAACACCTGCATTTAAAAAAAATCTAATGGATGGTGACCATGAATATCTATCATAGATGAAGGAGGTTAAATAAATTTGAGCATTTCTTCCATTGAAGTGGTTTAATATCATCCAAATGTCATGTCCAGGAAAATAGTGTCACACAGAATTTCATGCAGCATACCATCTTATCTACACATATGGAAGTATTGGTGACAGGTGGTGTAAAGAAAGGCATGATATGAATTGTGAGTAACAATTACTCATGGCAAAGTGGAAAAAATTTACTTCTCAAGAATTTTGATGCAACAGTAATGTAGAGGATAGTGAGGAAAGAAGACAAAAACCATATGATTGAGATCAGGAAGAAGTAGATGAGAAGTTAAGAGAGAGGGGATTCAGGTGTCATCCTGCAGGGATTGTAACACTTCCCTCCAATAACTGGTGTTGGAATAGTTTACCTGAATATGATATGAGCACAATTTTCCAAATCAGCTGACTTTAAGGTTGGTGGGTATATTTTCAGGAAAAAAAAATACTTACTGGGCAATTTGCTCCTTGCCTCTCTGAATCTGAAGGAGAGAGGGAAAATTCATTGAAGTGCATATGATGAGTGGAGTATGAGGAAATTAAGTTTTTAATATTCTCCCCAATGTTATTAGGGGCAATGAGGTAATAAACCTGCACTAGACTTGTTTGAACCATTTGATGCAGACAATTGACTGCCTGAGTTGTGGGGTTCCAATGGGGTTCCTATGTAGACCAAATGAATGTAGACTAAGTAAATGGAAAAATTCTAGAAAGTATTGGGTGCTTACCATGATGAATACAACATTTGCTGATGTGATGTTGATTCCAACGCCACCTGCCTGAATGGAGACAAGTAGAACGTAAGTTGTGCTACTTGCAAAAAACTGCTCAAGAATTGATTCTTGCTGTTTTGCTGTCAGACCTTCACCCAGACAAAAGGAGGAGATTCTGTATTCATCTAGTGTCATTCCAATCCTGCGCATGGTGGCTGAAAATGAACTTTTTAGTGGGTTCTGATTGGAAACAGGAGACATAGATGGCAAGCTTACAGATCACAATAGCGCATCCAACATAAGAAGACCACAACTGTCCTTGCTCTGGCTACCACTGCCAATCCTGGCTGAATGATCCCTACAAGCTGTTTTATTTTGGAGCTCTCAAGGCAGGTGTCAATATCAATGTGGTGGACAATTTTTTTGAATCCCATGCTGTGATCCTTGGGAAAAAACTCTTCTGTGAGGATTAATTTTCCATTTTGGTCCATGGTGACATTGGGGTCTGCAAAAACCGGATGATTACATGCTCCAAAGATCTGGCTGCAATCTTTGAGGAGTGACAGCTTCATTGGCTTGGATCCATCAGCAGGCAGCTCATTTGTGATCTTTGAAATGAAGTGGTCCTGGAGTTGACAGCAGATGTCTTTGGCTGCGGGTGACAGAGGTGTCTTGATGTAGTTGTGAGTAATCTTGGGGAGATTTGGAAGCTCATCAAACTTGGTCCTTTGAAGAGCGGTGTGTTTGAGGACCATTTTTATTGGAGCAAAGTACCCCGCTTTTAGATGGGGCAAAAGGGTAGTTACCCAGTTGCTGTTATTTTTTTCTAGACTGATAACCTGGAAAATAAGGAGAGAGAGGGGATCTTGAAGGCATTTTTGCACTGGTTTTCCTGTGAGAGAAACTCTATGATCAGTGGCAACATGGGTGAACGATTGGGACAGTTTTACCTCAGTAAGTCCAATAGTGCTGTGATGCAAGTGAACTGCAGTAAGTTTGGTCCCAAAATAATATAATGGGGTAGGAAAGATGGCAAGATGAAGGTTGGAGTTACTGTGCCTCATCCAGAATAATCCTGAACATTTTTTAGAGAAGATCATGGAGCTTGGGGTGTTGGGTTTGGCTTGAATTTTGTTGTATTCTGATGCAACCAGGTGATATCATGTGAGAATCACATCTTCATGTTGCATTACACAAGCCATGGTCTGATGCTTCTATTTTCCATGGTAGGTGAGAACATTGATGGCCTTTGACTAGGTATGCTCCATAATCTATCTTTTCAAATTTATCAGGAGGTGTGGAAGGGGTTATCACGAGTGTGGCTTGATGTGGAGGTTTTTCAGGGGGAGGGGGGTATCCAGAGGGAGGCAATAGGTCCGGACTTTCAGAAAGGCGGTTGAAATGAGTGAGCTTTGATTGTACTGTTTTACCAAGACCCATGTTGTGAGCAAGGATAGATCCAAGTGGCAATCCCAGAATTTCCTCAACCCTGGCAAGAGCTATGCTGTCACCAGTGATCTTGTTCTCTCATAGTGCAGCACTATCAATTGTGGTTCTCTTCCACAGAGCCAAGGCAGATGAAGCATGTGGTGATGCCCTATCAAGAAGCTAAGCAAGTCCTTGAGACTGATGTGGTAGCAATGGAGTTTTGATTACATTGTAAGGAGAAGAAACAGGGCCCATATTGCACCTGCTGGAAACCTCAATTAGAGCCGTTTTGCAATGTAGCTCTTTGATAGCGGAGGGGAGGTCTTTAATTTCTGTTGCAAGATTTGTAAGGGAGATGGAGTTGTGTTTTGCAGGATTGTATGTGGAGGGCCTTCAAGGTTAATGAATGAGGAGACAATGGAGGTGATGATGGCCCTGAGATCACATTTGCTTCAAAAAATCAATAATGCCAAATTGAATATGACAGAAGGCTGGGAGGATGCATGCAGAGCTGCCTCAACAAATATCTGTCAAGCTGTCTGTTTGGGAAATCCCAAAGGGCATTTCCCAGCAGGACCAAAAGACAATTGGTCAGGAAATAAGGGAGAAGAAGACATTACAAGGGAAGTGGCAAGAAGCCAATGAGTTGATCTAGGGTTGGGATTCAGAAAAAAAGTTGGCCATGTTGGCGGAGAAGGGAGACCCAATGAGATAGGGAAGAAGAGTTTCATGAATTGAGCTGAGGGAGGTTTTGAGGTGGCCAAGAAATTTAGCAGAGAAGAAAGCCATGGCTAAGGTTTAATGAAGTAATTTGATGTGTAAGAAATTCAATAAATGTATGGATTAAATATGTGGGAGATTGTGGGAACAAAAATGATTTTGAGGAGCAAGAAACTTGTGCAAAGGCAGGTATTAATAACTTTGAGGTTACCAGGAGGTTTCTCTGTGGTAGGAATTCATGTCAACAGATTGTTTATTTTGTGGGGAGCTCTGTGAATATATTTTCAGGTTGAGAGAGTAGGAGTATGCAATTCTGATTTCTCTGAGCTCTGCATGATTCCAGGACATTGCCTCAGCCTGCCTGGGCCATACAAAAAGGGGATTCTTTTGTTAGATTCCATGAGGCATAGTCTCATGTAGATGATGTAAGAAATTTTTGATCAAACTTCATACAGTTCTGGAAATGAGGGGCATATGAAATCATTATATTGAGGGTTATGTAAATTCTAAATGTCAAAGTATGAATAATGATGAGAGGGTTGACATCTCACTTGTGTCAATTGTGGTTAATTGTCTGCGCCAAATCAATTTGAGAGTGTCTAAAATGGACTTGTAAGATGGGGGGCAAGCGTAAAGCTCCATTTTTGAACTATCTATGTGGATCCAAAAATGAATTGAGCTGTTGAATAGAGATAGGGAACTCAGTCCCACCAGCCTGGGGAATGGCAATATGGAGTTTAATGTGTGGTTCCAAGCACACAACACTGTCTTTGAGTTGTGGCCATAGAAATAGCCACATACCAAAGATGGTCAAATATTCCTAGAAACCATGTAAAGCAACACCAAATTGACTTGTACGCTGGGCTGCCAGCATAAAAATCCATCTTTGGGTGGACTTTGAGGGTATGGGAATCAACAGATCAGCCAGGGACCTCAGATTCTCACTTTACAACAACACCCTGGGAATTTACCAAAATTGGATTTCTACGATGGGCCGCAACATAGCTCCTCATGGGATTAATGGAAAGGATGCTTGTGGAGTATCACAAAATGGATTTTTACGCTGGGAAGCCAGCTTAAAACTCCTGAAAGGACATTTGTGCATAGGACATGATGAGGTTGTGCATTGGGTGGCCAAAGTCCAGCTCTGCTTGTGAGTTCTCCAATAGGGTGTGGGCATAAAATAAGCTTTTTATTAAAGCCGGCTTGATATGCCCACAGCCTTATGAGTGAACAAAAAGTGCAGTTTTGCACTGGCCACTCAGCGTAAAACTCCTGAAAGGATAATTGTGCATAGGACATGATGAGGTTGTGCATTGGGAGGCCAAGTTCCAGCTCTGCTTGTGAGTGCTCTACAAGGTTGTGGGGGTGCGGGCATAAAATAGGCTGTTTACCATTGACTTATAACTATCTCAGACCCTTGTGGTGAAGGAACACAACATGGAGTTGTACGCTGGTGGGCCAGTGAACAACTCATAAAAGGATAATTGTGCATTGGACATAATGATGTTTTGAATTGGGAGGCCTGCATAGAGCTCCGTCTGTAAGTGCTCTACAAGGGTATGGGCATATCATAGGCTGTGTACCAAATACGGCTTAATATTCCCAGAATTTTGTCAAGGAACACAAAACAGAGTTGTACGCTGGGCAGCCAGCCTACAACCCCTGAAGGAGGAATATTGGACCATGAAGGACCAGAGTTTTCCCTCTATGAACAGTGCACAATTCCTCTTTTGAGTGATCCACAAGAGGGTGTGGGCACAACCAGTGCCAGGTACTATGGATTAGGAATTGATTGCAACTCACTCCACACATTAACCAAAGGGGAACTGTACACTTGATGGCAAGCCCACAAATCATCAATGAATTCAAGGATATAGGATGGTTATACATTGGTCTTTTGCACCTGGAATTTGATTTATGCCCAAACCATTGTGGACTGTTCAGAGAGCTTCATTTTGGAGCACCTCACGGGGGGGGGGGTTGGCATATATATTACGCATGTTTTGTTCTCAACCTTCTTACACAGAATTGCAATTGAAACCATAGGGTGCAGGTGTATTGGTTACAAACAACGTTCAAGCTTGCCCTAAGACCTCTGAAATTCACATTCAAACATCCTTGGCCTCAGAATTCTGGAAAGCATAGCTCCCTGGTTGAAGAGCCCCTCAGCACCCATATCTGTGAAAATTTCAACATGCTTGGCATAAGAATGAAGTAAAAGAACATCACTAGGCCCAGGCCAACTGATCATAGTAGAAATGTACTGCATTCTAATTAAAAAGCTTATTATTAAACAATCTTCTGTTTTCTATTTTGTATTTCTGCACATAAGGTGATGTACATGCTCATCCCTTTGCTCAGAAATTCAATGTTTGAGCATATCTCATGGGCTAAATTAGCCTGGTTATATATTCACATAGTATTAAGATGAAATCAAAATTTCCTGTTCATTTGGTGTTTGAAATCCTGAAAAGCATCAACTGAGTCACCAAAAAACTCCTGAAATCAAAAAATCTATAACAGCAGCCTTTGCCTCCATCTTTTTTCTTCCCCCACCATCTCAAACACCCATTTCCATTCTTCCTGCATCCATCCATCCATCCATCCATCCATCCATCCATCCATTCATCCATCCCTACAATAACCACAAGACTTATCCACTTTGTCTATATCACCTGTACACAGAAAACCCCCAACCTCAATTCCATCTGCCCAGCCTGCTGAGCCCACTGGAGATCAACCAACTGCTGATCTTGTACACACTGAACCCCCACCGTCAATTCCATCTGCTCAGCTTGCTGAACCCATTGGAGATCACCAAGCTGCTTATTTCCCAGCAATCATCACCCCAGACCATGATTGCTCTTTTCACTTGTCATTTTTGCCTCACTTACTGACCAGACCTCCCTAAGCCTATCCTGCACAACCCCCACCATGGGTTGAAGTTGTAGGCACAGAATCATCATCAAGCCGCCATGCTGCACCCCCACCCCCACCCCCAGCCCAGGGCGGTGGCTTGATGGGCACACTGGAAGCTTTGGTTGTCTCGAATTCTAAATTCCTTGCCAATAGAAAGAGGCAAATGGGAAAGCTCCTTAAAATGGCTGATGAAAAATCACTGCCACAATCAGTTTTTCAGCTTGCTACTATTGCAGAGCAAGCTGCAAAAGTAACAGAAATAACATAAAAATCATAATAATACAATTAACCTAAGAAGGAGTAGAAAAACCATACATATTCCTACAGACGTAGATTCTCCACCCAAAATTAGGTAGGGTCACTCACTGACCCCACCCTTGAAATCCAAATCCTTATATTTTTAAATAATTAAAAAAAGAAAAACCAAAATGCATTTCAGCACCATTGAGCTTTTTGGCCAATTAAATATTTCACACGTATGGTCACATATAGGTTTCACACCTAAAATTCAGTCAGAATTGAGGTGTTGTTTATATTTTGGGATTTACGGGCCAAAATGTGTTTTTCACAATTCCCACGCGCAGCCGCGGCAGCCAATGCACATGCGCGTGGCTGAGATACAGCCCTGTCACTCTGTCAAGGTTGTGTAAGCAGCCCCAGGCCTCTGAAAAGTACGCAGCCACAGGACTACGGGTTGACAAATTGATAGGCAGCCAGAGAGGCTTAGGTACCGCGTAAACATGCTAAAACCCCCACAGGAACATTCTACATATTTAATAAATGTTCCCATGGATAGTAGATAGCCTAGAAGTACATAATATTATAAAAAAACACTTAAATAAACCTTATACGTATTTTTTATTAAATATAATTCAAAGTACCAAGAATGTTGAAAATAAGATAATGAAAACTTCTAAAAATATATTAAAATACTTTAATATAATTTTATGAAAATTTGAAGACATCAATATCCTTCTGACATACTAAATGATGTATAAATATTACATGAATTCTCATTACTTACATTTTTAAGTAATTATTGTATTAAATCAACTGAAACTCGAAAATAAGGAGTAAAATCAATATCATGAATTTACTCCAATTATTTAATACATAATGAGAACTCACCTAACATCAGAATGTCCTTATAAATGTCTATTACAATAATTATTAAATTACTGGGAAAATGTACTAAGGATAATTAATTTAAAAATACATAACTAGGACAGATTAATGTTATTTGCACGTCCTAATATCAATTATAAAGTAGAATAATTCCCATACTCTGAAGAATTAGATGCTACCCATGCTATAGCATCATGAAAATGTGACAGGCAACCACTGGTTACCCTGCTAGCCTTAGTGTCCGTCCCTTTGAGCCCCTGTACCCCTCAGGAGGATAATATTGGGACTCCAAAAGCTATAAATAAAGAGCTCTTTTGAGGATCCAATGGGAAGAGACCCGGTCATATTTATATCCAGACACCGTGCCAAGGTAATCAAGTACCTATAAGAGATAACTAAGTGATTTATGGATTATTCTGATCAATAATATCCATCCTCAACCTCTTCATATAAATTTAAACTGCTGAACAACCTTATAACCCCAGTATACAGGTTTAACCCATCAGTGCACGTCCCAAACAGATACCCTAAGGATTTAATAATATACAAGTGAGTTTTATTATCCTTTCTCTGTTGTGGAAGCTTGGTTACAAGGCCCTGCCACTCCACCGTGTATTTTATATACATATTATCTTTGGGTAAAATATCCTTTAAACTAAACAGCCCAAAGTAACCAGGACTACATGTTTTAATACTGAAATACCTGAAGAGAGGTTTTAATGATCCCCAATATAATTGTGGCCCCTCTATAAAAATATTTAATAATCAATTTATTCATATTGATTTATAACAATAAACCATAATCAAACCAATTAACCTTGCAATAAGCTTTATCCAAGAATTTTATGGATTTTTTCTGCATCTATTAAATAATATATTTATTATTTATTCTATCAACTCTGGTAGCTAAAGGATAGCAAGGGTCTTGGCATCCAGCAGGCTGACACAGTTCAAGGCATGGTGGTCAAGGCCTTTAAGGTTTTTCAAGATGCAATGGCCTGTGAGTTGAAATGCTTGAATGCTAGTCTAAACCCTGGCTGATCCTCATTTTGTCCTTCACCAGTGGTTGAAAACAATGATGACCTCCCTACCAAAGAGAGGTTCAGATTGGGTCCAGGAAACTTCTTGCCAAAAGATGGGATGCAACTGCTGCTTCAAATCTCAACAAGAAGAGTCACAAATTTGTGCCCTTGATTCAAATTGATGAAGAGGAAAGTACCCCAGGCCATGCTACCTCCACCACGCAAGCTGCTCCAGATGAAGTGTCCTCCAAAGAATACCACCCCCCACTCTTTACCCCTGAAATCCCACTAGAGTACGCCTCCATCTCCACTCTCCTTGAAACCAATGCTACACCAGTGGTACCAGAATCCCAAAAGGCCAAGGGGGCTACTCCTGCCGCTGCCACTGAACCTGCAAACAACCCTGGTAAGTCACTTCCATCACAGCCATTCACATTCCTTCCCTGATATCCAATAACTATAGATCCCTCTGTACATTTTCCCACACTGTTAAAATAATACCAGGCTGAACTCCAGGAAGCCATTCAACCCTTTGCAAATTGCATAATTGAATCAAAGTGCTACAAGAGAATTTTTGAGGCAGAAGTTCACCTCTTTGGATCATGTTCAAAAGACCACCAAAAATGGGGATCTTGCCCTTGATTGCTATCTCACACAATCTGCTTCAAAACCATCAGTTCTGGTATTAAGGAATGGATCATTCAATTGGCTACAAGTGGTAAGCCTGATTCCACTGGGATCTTTTTACCTGACAGTAGCCAACCTCTCCTTGTTCCTACAGATGGAAATCCCTTCCAAACTCACACATCTGAGCCATATTACATGCCAGATGTATTTTCTCTGCCTCTTCTACCAGGGTCACCACCCCCACCAGCCACAACCATAGGAGCTAAGCTGCACAACTCTGGAGCCACCTCACTGACCCTCCGGATTTTTCTCAGGTTATAGGGTCACAAGTATGGTTACAATCCATTCTCCTGGTCTCAAGGGAAATCACCCTGCCACCAGCATTTATCCCACCACCAGATAATGAAGATGAGGAAAGCCATTATATCCCAATCATCAAGTATTTTGCCACTTGTCTTGGCTCACATGAACATGTGTTTTGAATTGAAGGACAGCTGGTTAAAATACCTAGTTAAAAAGCTGGCTTCAAATCCCTGGACAAATTTGTTGACAACATCTACCCCCTGATCATTGCATTTTAACTCCTGTGTACAAAAACTTTCATTTTAGGGGTCCTCCACAGCAGGCTGAGTTCAACACCATCATGGTCAACATCAAATCCCAAGCCTACTACCACATTCTTGTGGCCTACCTTGTTGCAGGAGTATGTGGCCTCTTTCTGATACCATGGGAAAATTGGAAGATTCCCCTGGTTCAATTCCTCTGGCTCCTGATCCATGTCTCCAAATTGAACCAGACAGAGCCAAAGGAAATCAAGGAAAAAGCATGTAAGCCAAAAAATGCTTACATAGTGCAGCTTATCCAAGACTTGTTTTGAAGCTCTAAATTTTGGCCAGGAACACAGGTATCTTGTCAGCCTCTTGGATGCCAAGATCCTTTCTAAACTTTAGCTACCAGAGATCATGGAATAAATGCAGCAAAAATTGTTAAAATATTTGGATGAAGCTTATTGCAAGATTAATTGGTTTGGATATGGTTTATTGTTATAAATCAATATAGATTAATTGATTATTAATATTTTTATAGAGTGGCCACAATTATATTGGGGATTTTTAACACCTCTTGTCAGGGCATTCAGTATGAAAAAACGTAGGCCTGGTTACTTTGGAACCTTTAGTTTAAATGATATTTTACCCAAAGATAATATGTATATAAAATACACGGTGGAGTAGCAGGGCTTTGTAACCAAGATGCCACGACAGAGAAAGTATAATAAGACTCACTGGTATATTATTAAATTCTTTGGGTACCTTTTTGGGACATGCACTAAATGGTTAAACCTGTATACTGGGGTTTTTAGGTTGTTCAGCAGTTTAAATTGATTAAAAAGGGTTGAGGACGGATATTATTAATCAGACTAAAGCCAAAAATTACGTACTTATCTCTTTGAAGTATTTGATTACCTTGGCACAGTGTCTTGATTTAAATACAACTGTCTCTCTGGGTATCAATATCCTCAAAAAGCTCTTTATTCGTAGCTTTTAGAGTCCCAATATTGTCCTTCTGAGGGGTACAGGGGCTCAAAGGGATGGAGACTGAGGCTAGAATGGTAAACATTGGTAGCCTTTCTCTTGTTCTTGGTGCTGTAACACGGCTAGCATCTAATTCCACGGGGTATAGGAATTATTCTACTTTATAATTGATATTTGGACGTGTGACTAACACTAATCAGTCGTTTTTATTTATTATTTAATTAATTATAATTAGGAAATGTTCCCAGTAGGTTAATAATTATTTTGATAGACATGTCTACGGATAATCTGATGTCAGGTGAGTTCCATTATGTATTAAACAATTTGAGTAAATTCATGATATTGATTTTACTCCTTATTTTCAAAATTCAGTTGATTTAATAAAATAATTAATCCAAAATTTAAGTCATGGATATTCATGTAATATTTTTGTATCATAAGTTTTCTTAGTATGCCAAAAAAATATCAATGTCTAGAAAGCTTTGTAATAGTATATTAAAGTATTTTAATATATTTTTAGAAGTAGTCATTACCTTATTTTCGACATTTTTGGTACTTTGAATTATATTGAATAAAAAATATGTATAAACGTTATTTAAGTATTTTTAAATAATTTTATGTATTTTTAGACAATCTACTATCCACAGGAACATTTATTACATATTTAGAATGTTCCCGTGTAGGTTGTAGCATGTTTACGCGGTACCTAGTTTTCACAGGCTGCCTGTCACTTTGTCAACCCATAGTCCCGTGGCTGCATACTTGTCAGAGGCCCGGGGCTGCATACATGGCTTTGAAAGAGTGACAGAGCTGTAGCTCAGCCGCGCGCGGGTATATTGGTTGCTGCGGCTGCGTACTGGAATTGTGACAGAACACATTCCCATCTGTAGCTCCTAAAATATACAGGAAACCTATATTCTGACTGAATTTTAGGTGTGAAAGCTATACGTGACAATACATGTGAAATATTTAATTGGCCAAACAGTTCAATTGTGGTTCCGTGGTATTTTGGTCTTTCTTTCATTAATTATTTAAAAATATAAGGAGTTGGATTTCAAGGGTAGGGTCAGTGGGTGACCCTACCTAATTTTGGGTGCAAAATCCATTTTTTCAATAATATGAATGGTTTCCATACTCCTTTTTAGGTTAAATTTTATTATTATTATTATGTTATATCTTTTAATTTTGTAGCTTTCTCTGCAATAGAAGCAAGCTGAAATATCTCAAGTAGACCTGGTAAAATTTCTTTTCCTTGATTTCAGCAATCATTGGCTTTCCCAAAAACCTTCAACAAATAATCCTGTATTCAGTTTACCTTAAAAATTCAATGTTTCTATTCCAGATGTACCAAATTTATCGTAGTGTCTTAGTTTACTAGCTTTTCTTTCTCCATTGCTTGTAATCATCATGCTTATAAATCAATTCATGTATGCCTTATTCCCATTAATTCTTGGTAAATGGGTTTATAATGTGACATTTCTGCAAGATTATTCCCACGAGCATCTGTTAAAGTGAGAGAATCAAAGTCCATGCACACTGTCCATTCATCTTAACCATGGGACAGATTCATTTTGATAGATCTATGGAAAGGGACCATTTTTGTAGTTCACTGTAAGAATCTGGTAATGTAAAAGACTCAAAGTCATGCATTCTGTTTATTCACTTTAAAAATTGGCTAGATGCATTGTGATAGCTCTATGGAATTTGACCATTGTTGTGGTTACTGTAAGCATCCGTTAATTTGAGAGACTCAAATTTCATGAATACTATTTATTCACTTGAGCCATGTGCCAGATGGATTGGGATAGCTCTATGGAAGGTGAGCATTGTTTTAGTCAACTGTAAGCATATGGTAATGTGAGAGACTCAAGGGTCATGCACACTGTTCATTAACTTGAACCCTTCAAACCATTTTTGCTCAGAAGGTGTCACCTTCTTGTCAACTTTGGGCTTTTGGGGAGTTTCAGCAATGGTGGCTAATTCAGAAAAGGAAATTATATGGATCAGGGGTTTTCAATTCCACAATAGAAGTTGAATGGGCCAGGGTTCAATACGTTTGGATGAACTAATGATGATGTTGTCCATTATTATCAAGGAATGAAATTCACCTTTTAAATCATCCCAGACAGCCCAATGGATTCATCAACATTGGTGCCTCATTCAGCACTTGTTGGATGGAAATACTTTTTTCATCTGGGGTTGCTTTATCTCTGCATTCAAAAGATTGACTGTCATGTGTAGTGTTCTGTGTGCCAACCAAGCACTTCCTGAAATGCAATGCCACCTGATCACTGAAAATTTTCATTACCTCAATGTCATTTCCACTCTCTTCCATCAATTTATTTCAAAATAAATCTCAATATAAATTCCTAAGTCTCTAGGGTGTGTTTGATAGGTATAATTATTGATAACTTAAAATCATGCATAAATTTCAGAGGCATAAACACTGACACTTGTATATCAACTTTTATTTCATCAACAACTATTAGAATAGAAAAGCTCTCAAGATAAAGGAAGAAAAAAAAGACCACCCAAGTTTCAACTATTGTTGGAGCAATCCACTTGCCTCAGGGATGTGAGCTGGAACTATGCAAATTGTGTTCTCAGGCTTCTTCTTGATTTTTTCTGATAAGAAGGTGATTGCTGAAACAATTTTTGAGTTTTCAAAAGGAGCCAGAATTTTTAGGTCAATTTCCAAAAGTTATTGCAGCTCTGCAGGGTGATAAGCATCAATGGGAAGTTTTTTTTGGGAATTTGAGGAGGGTGAGTGCCTTTTGTTCCATTTTCCCTCACAAAAAATCAGGTAGTGAATGCAACTGCTTGATTTATTGGTGTTCATAGCCACTTGTAATGCACTTTCATCAAGGAGTTGATTTAGACAAGTTATTTTTTCACTTCTCCAGGGGGTTTAACTGGTTTTCAAAGTGCCCTCTTTATCACAAGGAAAAATCAGGCATCTCTGGCTGACGAGAGACTTCACATTTCCGTGATGGTTTCCCCAATTTCTTCACAGTTTATGACCAATTTCCAGAGAAACTCACCATGAAATCTTTTTTTCTTCTGGTAGAGTTCACAAATATGGAAAAACAGTTGATCCATGATTGCTTCTGAGTTTCCTCTTAAATTATCCAAAATTTACCAATGAATTCTCATTTGATTCTTTGAGTTTTCCACTGTGCTTCTGATTGATTTCTGCAGGAATTATCAAAGGTGTCTTTTGATTATCCATTTTTTTCCCTCAAGGATCCCCTTGATTTCTTCCTGGTTTCTCTTTGATTTTCTTCAGATTAATGTTTGATTTTATTCAGAGCTGTATTTTTTTAAAATTATTTGACCCCATTTGATCCTTTCCAAGTAAATATATCTCCAACTACTCACATTTTTTCCTCTTATTTGATTCATAAATTTTCAAATATTGAGCAATAATCTGAGTGATTCTAAATTTGATTTTTTGAACAGGCTAAGATTTAGCATGCTTTAAAAAGTTGACAAGCTTGCCCCTCTTTATGATAGAAAAAATGAAATTCAACAGATCTTAGATGATGATAATTTCCTTCAAAATTTGGAGAATACGTTGCATAGAGAATTTTGTCAAGCAGTTTCCATGGGCATGAATGAAAATCAAATCCATGACTTTTACAAACTCTGGACCAAGCATTGTAAATGCCTTGGGAAAGTTCAGTGCTATTTTCAAGTGTGAAAATACTTCCAAGTGAGATAATGACTTGTAATCTTTGCAGGTCCACTGATCAAGAAGGAATTCTCTATGAAATACAAGATTCATTTTTACAAGGTAGAAATATACAATTCCAAAGCTTAGGTGCTCACTTGCCCAACCATGTTACTTTGTTGGTCTTGTAAAGAATCCCAGAGTAATGTAGGAGGAAGTAAATTTGTCTGCAGGATTATATTCTCTTCTATTTAGGATATCAAAACTAAAACTTGAAATGTGTATAAAGATGACATTGATTGGCTTTGCTTGCTGCATGATTGAATATGAGCATAAGCAAATCACTACTTTCAGTTGAGAATATTTGAGACATATTATGTGGAATTTTTTGGAGAGTGTCTTACGAGGGAGTGTTAGCTTTTATCTCTACAATTGAATTTTTTTGATAAAATGAGTATTGGGTATAGAAGGGGGAATCAACTGATTTTCATTCAATGTTCAATGAGACAGAAAATCAAGACATGTGAAGAAATTTTGAGGATTTGTAATTTTTTTTCATTTTTATCAAATTATCAATCATATTTCTCATATTGTCAAGCTGAGAAGAAAAAAGGATATCTTAACTAATGAATTGATCATTGGTAGTTCAATACAATTTCATGAGCACTCCAAAGGCTGTATCAGGAATTCAGGGGGAATATATAATTTCCAGATTTCCCACCAATACTTTCACTATTCCAGAACCTTCATCCATTTATCCTTTCATATTCCCAACTCTCACTAATAATACTCAATTGTTTATAATACAGTTCAAAATACTATCTTAAAGAATATTGATCCTAAAAAAAGTGAAAAGATGGAAGGTGTTGTTGATTTTTATTTAAAATTTCATTGAAAAGTTATTGCTATGTATAGATTTTTTAAAATGGTACTCACCCAGTGCATCATGAAAATCACCAGTGATCTACCCCTACAGCAGATTAGTTTGTGTGTATATGACTTATTGATTGATGAATTTGTTTTTTTATTCCGGAAACCCCCTATTTATTTCCAAAGATGATCCTGAGAAGGATCAATCTATTGAGGAAGATGATTTGGTTACTCCTACTCAAGCTTTGATTACTGTTGGAAGTTCTGTTCAAAAGCCAGGTAATGGCCTGTATTCATCAGAGGAAGTCTAATTTGTGTGAATGGATGAAATCCTGACCACATTTTTACTTCATTAATTTTTTGGTCTTGGATGAACAGCAGACGCAACCCCAGGTGATCAGATTCAGCACAGTCAAAACAATAAATTCAACCTGGGTCCGAGAATGGGGCAAAATTCTCAGCATTGGGATCTTCAATCTGAAAATACTGGTGAGTAAAGGGTTGAAACTATTTATGTTTAATTTTCTTGATTTATGAATGTGGAATGATTTAGCAGGAGGTAGAAAAGAAATCAGTATGTAGTGTGGGGATAAGTCTGAATAAATATGAAATATGTCAATAATTCTATATTGAAATTTCATTATTTAAATAAAAGCAAAAGGAAAGAAATACTTTTTTAAAAAGAAAAAGGAGAAATTGGCATCTGGTAAAGGCAGTGATAAGTCAGATTTCTCACAGTATGAAAGTGCAAGCTCATTTGCCCAAAGTATTTTGACCAAAAGAGTTGAACAACAAAATGCATCTCCAAACATTTCTCATCAATAACCTAACTTCATTTATTGGGATATTTTGACCATTCATACAATAAAGTCTAGCTGATTAGTTGTCTATTTAAATAAATCAGTGAATTATGTGAATCTTTCATCTGATGTTCATAAAATGAAAATTTCATTTTTCTTTAGCCATGGAAACAGAAAATGAGCCTTAAAATGCTGAAGAAGGTGTTTAATAATTTAAATTATCTCAAAAATATTTAAAAATGACTTCAAAATGAAGGACTCAGATCCAAGGCCTCCCTATCTTCCAAGAGAAAAACTAAAAACAAGAGGCAGAAAGAGTTGAAAAAACAAATTCCAGCAGAGACTGATACCATGCCCACTGTGGTCCATGATCATGCCTGATTTTTGCTCCAAATGAATGATAGGGATGTCACCAGAGTACCAGGACCACCCACCAATGATGAAGATGGTTGGGCAGTTCAGCATGGGAAGGGGATTGCATTTGATCAGATAAATCCAACCGCACCAGCCTCTCCTGATAACCACACCCAAGCCATAACCTGTATCAACCAAACCCAGCCTAAAAAGCTTGGTCTGACTCAGTTTACTTGTGACTGGATGAGTCCATGGAAGCATCCATTTTACCAAGTGATAGATTTTTTTTTTGTACACTGGATGTTGCACTTCATACTGGGTAGTACAATAATTTTTTATGTTCCCCTGACCATTCCAACCATGCAATTGTGTCTGCGCTGTTGGAAAAGTACTTTCTTCATTTAAAGGGTGAGTGGAGATCTATAAAAAGGATTGGAGAGGTTGCTGTACAGGAAAGAAAGGCCAAGCAAGGGACTTCCAACTATGTAAAAGAGTAAGCCATTCAATCTCACACCTGTGGCAACTGAAGTGACAATGTATGATTCAAATTTTTAGCTATTAGAGAGGGGGCAGAAATGGTGTGATGAAAAAAATTATGTGGCCCTTGCAGCAAAGTTCAATGATCCTGAAGTGTTCTCTGATACAGAAGAGGTGAATGAAAATGGTATAACTGGTCACAGGAAATTCAATTGGAATGGTGTTCTAAAGAGCTTCCCAATTGATGGAATTCATGGAGCATCAAATATTTATTGGAAGCCGGATTGGTAAGGAAAAAAGGCAGCCCAAGTTTGTTGATACAAAATCTTTGACCCAATCTGAGATCAATCCAAGGATTCAATCCAAATTATCTCAAACATTTTACAATCACAATTTGCTCAATACCATAAAGCCTGCAACAAGAACTGCTTTAAAAATACAACATGTTGAAGTGATTAAGAATGATGGAACACCTGCAGCCTGAATAATACATAAATCTTATCATAAAATTATTTGAAGTCTTTTTTTTCATTCCTTGGAAAATGTCATAGGTGGTTAAAAAAAATTATTTCTCCTCCTGTAGTATTTGAAATATCTCTCTCCAATTTTTAGCCTTGATGACAGTTGATCTGAAAAAGAAAAGAATAAATTATCTTGATAGGGGATATTTCCTGAATGGTTGAATAATAGTTATTGTACTTCCTCTTCTTGTTGTTACTTTATCTTTTGAAACTGAATCAACATTAGGAGCACATCAATACCATTTATGCTTAACAATTGCTTGAAAACAGGATCCCAGCTTTGAATATTCTCCTTAATTTATTTTGGAGAAATAATGTAATAAACTGGCACTTTTTTTGTCTGGCCCAATCTATGCAAATGATCTAAAGCCTGAGCCTGAGTTGTGGGATTCCATTGTTGCTCCTAGTGGAGGTAGAGTATGAGCTACTTTCAATTATTTTACAGAAAGAATAGACCACATGCCATGATGAAAACAATGTTTGCAAATGTGATGCTGAGACTCACCCGTGCAGCTGGGATGGAGGCAAGTAAGGTTTGGGTTGAGGTACTTCTGGAAAAATTCTTTTTATGCCGTAAAGAAATCTGAATTCTGAGAATTGAATATTTTTTGCAAAATAAGGTAACCATATTTGTGAACATTGAAGCTTATCTGGAGGGATTCTTACAAATCAAGAAACCTTTCACAACAAACAAACACCAGCATTGTGCTTGGGAAATCCCTTTTCACTTATTCATCCATGATCATGTTGAAAATGGGTGAGGTGTGTTGAAAGACACTTTAGTGAGGATGTAGCTAGGTGAGGTGTGTTTAAAATTGGGTGAGTTGTGTTGAAAAACACTTTAGTTAGAGTTTAGCTAGGTGAGGTGTGTTCAAAATTGGGTGAGGTGTGTTGAAAAACATTTTAGTGGTAGTTTGGCTGGGTTAGGTGTGTTCAAAATTGGGTCAGGTGTGTTGAAAAACACTTTAGTGATAGTGTAGCTAGGTGAGGGGTGTTGAAAAACACTTTAGTAAAAGTGTAGCAAAGGTCAGGTTTGTTCAAAATTGGGTGAGGTGTGTTGAAAAACACTTCAGTGAGAGTATGACTAGGTGAGGTGTGTTCACATTGGGTGAGGTGTGTTGAAAAACACTTTTGTGAGAGTGTAGCTAGGTCAGGTGTGTTCAATATTGGGTGAGGTGTGCTGAAAAACACTTTAGTGAGAGTGTAGCTAGGTGGGGTGTGTTCTAAATTGGGCAAGGTGTTTTGAAAAACACTTCAGTGGTAGTGTAGCTAGGTGAGGTGTGTTGAGAAACACTTTAGTGAGAGTGTAGCTAGGTGAGGTGGGTTAAAAATTGAGTGAGGTGTTATCACCAACACTTCAGGGAGAGTGTAGCTAGGTGAGGTGTGTTCAAATTGGGTGAGGTGCATTGAAAAACAATTTTGTAAGAGTATAGCTAGGTCAGGTGTGTTCAAAATTGGGTGAGGTGTGTTGAGAAACATTTTAGTGAGAGTGTAGCTAGGTGAAATGTCTTCAAAATTGGGTGAGGTGTGATGAAAAACACTTTGGTGAGAGTGTAGCTACGTGAGGTGTGTTTGAAATTGGGTGAGGTGTGTTGAAAAACAGTTCAGTGGGAGTGTAGCTAGGTGAGGTGTGTTCAAAAATGGGTGAGGTGTGTTGAAAGGTGATGAGGAGTCATGGCAGGAAGTCAGGTGTGGTCCAGGGGTAGTTGTGCTTATGTAATCACCAGGGAGTAGAGGGGGTGACTCACCTGGACCACAGTTGGCTTCCTGACAGCTCAAATTCCTGGTCCTACTCTATTATGTGGCCAGACCACACTTGGGTTCTGACAGTCCAAATTCTTGAGCCTGGCCTACTATGGGAGGCAGTCCACACCTGTCTATCTGGCAGTCCCATTTACAGACCTGCTCACAACATGGGAGTGCTCTGCACTGGAAGCAGTGAGACTACCAGGGAATGATAGTCTGAGGAGAAGTTTACGCAGGGAGTGTATCCAGGACAGGCCCCTTGTATTGCTTCTCTTTTGAGGACATGGCCTGAATTTTGCGCAAGCACTTCATGGTTCACATCATTATCCCCTGGGATAATCTTTGATTTCTCTCTTATGCAAATTGAATGGGACACCTTTTGGGGGGTTTGTCTACACAGGGAGGTTAACCAGGACAAAGATGGTCTTGTTTTTTCTTTGAATCTATATAGTCCAACAAATTTATGGATGTTGATGGCTGCTTTCCGGAAACTGGACATCAAAGCCAGTGCTATGGCACCATGGAGCGTTAAACACCCCAAAGGTTGATGTCTGGTTTCCAGAAACTGGGCATAGACATCCATAATTTGTCTCCCTATACAGAGTGAAAGCATGGGGTTAAGACAGACAAAGAAGCAGCATAATGTGGCTTGTAGATGGCCTGGTATTGAAGTTCTCTACAGGGGCATAACATGGCTCCCAGATGATGCCCAGTTTTGGGAAATTGGATATCACAGGTAGTGTTATGCCCCCATGGGGTTTTAAACACCCCAAAGGTCAATGTCTGGTTTCTGGAAACTGGGAATCAACATCCACAATTTGTGTGGCTATACCAAGTCAAAGCATGGGGTGAAGAAGGAAAAAGAATCAGCATAATCTGGCCTGTAGATAGTCTGGTATTGATTTTCTCTATGGGGGCATAACATGACTCCAAGGTCATGCCTGTTTTCCAGAAACTGGAAATCAAAGGCAGTGTTATGCCCCCTAGAGCATGAAACACCCTAAAGTTTGATTTCTATTTTCCAGAAACCAAGAATTACCTTGGAGGCATCTTATTCCCCCGTAGAAAACATCAAAACCACACTATGTACAAGCAACATTATGCTGCTTGTTTGTCATTCTTCACCCCATTCTTTCACTCTGTATAGAAAGTTAAATTTATGGATGTTGATGCTCAGTTTCTGGAAAACAGACATCAACTTTTGGGATAGTCATGCTCCATGGGGGCATAACACTGCCTGTGATGTCCGGTTTCAGGAAACCAGACATCACCTGGGAGTCATGTTATGCCTCTGTAGAGAACATCAATACCAGACTATCTACAAGCCAGTTTATGCTTCTTCTTTGTCTTTCTTCACCCCATGATTTCACTATGTATAGCCAGAAAAATTAGGGATGTTGATGCCCAGTTTCCAGAAACCAGACATCACAGGCAGTGCTATGCCCCCATGGAGCGTCAAACACTCCAAAGGTTGATGTCCCGTTTCCAGAAAGTGGGAATAAAAATCCATAATTTTTCTGGCTATACAGAGTGAAAGAATTGGATGAAGAAGGAAAAAAAAAGCAGATAAATCTGGCTTGTAGATGGTCTTGTATTGATGTTCTCTAAAGGAGCATAAAATGGCTCCAAGATGATTCCTGGTTTCTGGAAACCAGACATCACAAGCATTTCTATGCCCCTGTGGGGCGTTGAAAACCCCAAAGGTTGATGTCCAATTTTTGCAAACCTGGAATCAACATCCATAATTTGTCTGGCTATACAGGCTGAAAGCGTGGGGTGAAGAAGAAAAAAAGAAGCAGCATGATGTGACTTATAGATAGTCTGGTATTGATGTTCTCTACAAGGGCATGACGTGCCTCCAAGGTGATGCCTGGTTTCTGGAAACCAGACATCCAATGTAGTGTTATGCCCCTGTAGAGCATGAAACACCCAAAAATTTGATTTCTTGTTTCATCAAACTAGGCATTACTTTTGAGGCATGTTATGCCCCTGTATAAAACACCAAAACCAAACTTTCTAGATGCAAGATTATGCTGCTTCTGTGGTTTTCTTCACCCCATGCTTTCACTCTGTATAGAAAGTAAAATTGATGGATGTTGATGCCCGGTTTTGGGAAAAAAGACATCAATTTTTGGGGTGGTCATGCTCCAAGGGGGCATAAATCTGCCTGTGATGTCCAGTTTCTGGAAACGGTGCATCACCTTGGATCCATGTTATGCCCCTGTAGAGAACATCAATACCAGACCATCTAAACGCCAGATTTTGCTGCTTCTTTTTCCTTCTTTTTCCAATGCCTTCACTATGTATAGCCAGAAAAGTTATGGATTTTGATTCCCGGTTTCAGGATCCTTATCCACCCCATGCTTTCACTCTGTATAGCCAGAAAAATTATGGATGTTGATTCCTGACTTCCATAAACTGGAAAACAACTTTTGGGGTTTTCAATGATCCCTGGGGGCATAAAAATTCCTGTGATGTTTGGTTTCCGGAAACCAGGAATCACCTTGGAGCAATGTTATTCCCCTGAAGAGAACATTAATACCAGACTATCTACAAGCCAATTCTGCTGCTTCTTTTTCCTTCTTCATCCTATGCTTTGACTCTGTATAGTCAGACAAATTGATATATGTTTATGCCTGGTTTCTGGAAACCAGACATACACCTTTGGGGTGTTTAATTCTTGATGGGGGCATAACAGTGCCTTTGACGTCTGATTTCCGGAAACCATGCATCACCTTGGAGCTATTTGATGCCCCTGTAGAGAACATCAAAACCAGATTGTGCTGCTTCTTTTCCCTTCTTCACCTCATGCTTTCGCTCTGTATAGCCAGAAACATTTATGGATGTTGATGCCCGGTTTCCAGAAACTGGACATCAACCTTTGGGATTTTTCATGCTCTACATGGGTATAAAACTCCCTGTGATTTCCAGGTTTCCAGAAAATGGGCATCACCTTGGATCCATGTCATGCCCATGTAGGAAAAATCAAAACTAGGCTATCTACAAGCCACATTATTCTGCTTTGTTTTAATTCTTTACCCCAAGCTTTGACTCTGTATAGCAAGCTGAATTTATGGGTTTTAATTCCTGGTTTCCATAAACTGGGAATCAACCCTGGGGGGGGGGGGTTTCATGCTCTATGGGGGCATAAAACTGCCTGTGATTTCTGGTTTCCCAAAAACAGGCATAACCTTGGAGGGCCTTCATGCCCTGGTAGAGCATGCAAAAACCAGGCTACCTACAAGCCACATTATGCTGCCTCTTTGTCCTTCTCACCCCATTCTTTCACTCTGTATTGCAATTTAAATTTACTGATTTTGATTCCTGGTTTCCAGAAACCAGAAATAAACCTTGGGCAATTTCATGTGAAGTAATTGTTCAATAATTTTTATTTTTTTGAGTTTTTTTGGATCTGAATCAATATAAGTTAAATTTTGTTGAAAAAATGCGGAAAAAATTGTGTTAAAACAATTCTTACACACTCGCATCAATCCATCTGCCAGTTTTCAGGTGCCAGAGGGTAATACTTCAAATTGATTATCCCATAGTTTTTTTAGCAAATACAATCCATGAGCATCTTTTTAGTTTTGTGCTGGGATTGTAAAGGTTGAAGAAACAGGTAGAAATCAGATAAAAATACCAAATATTTATAGACTGGTACCCTGAATTGAAATCAAAACTGAAAGTTATCTTTTTATGATACAGTTTGAAGAACTCCTTCACCTATTGTGCACAATTGCAAAATATGAATTTGATTGATGTTTTGTGAAAGAAAGGTACCTATTCATGTTTTATCATTCCATAAGGTTGTTGTTTTGTTTTATCTTTTTATTTTAACTAACTTATGCCCACATTGTAATCAAATTGATTCTATCAACTGTTTCCTCTTCAACTGTAAATGGTATCACCACGAACAAATTATTCCCAGGAATAATTTAACTAAGCTAAAATTCAGATCCAACCCTTTTGGCACAATTTCCATTCTCAACAAGCCTCATAGTTTACCCTTTTCAGCCAACTTCCTTGTAGCATCCAACCGGTTTCAAAATATCCTCTTCCATAACAAAGTAGTTAAAGAAGAGTAACACTTACCTTAATAACCAGATTCATTTGCATTATATCCTGCCTTTCATCTATATTTTATCTCTCTACAACTCTCATGAAAATACCACCCCTCCATTCTCTCAATCCGCCCAACCTCACTTTCAACCACTTTCCTCCCCCCTTATCCTTACCTTCCCGCCCCTGTTGCCTTCTCCCCAATAAGTTTGAGTGAGTGCCTACAGGCTAGTAGTAGCTCGGCTCAAATTTTCAGGACTCAGGTAATGTTTTCCACCAGTTCAGAATGCATTCAACCCTGGGATTTTGCTCAAACCATCTCCAATGATGAGTGAAGATCTTGTTTCATGGGTAAGGCTCCTCAATTAGGAATCACTCAGAAGGGCTCTTCTTATCAAATAGGAGCCAAAGTCAAATGGCTAACTTGAGTATTCCAATCAGATCTTCCTCCCTCCCTAGTTTCCCTTCCAATTCCAAGTCATTCAAAAATCACCCTCAAATTGCACTCAATTTTTTACATGATCTCATCCTCTTTTTACTTTTCCTCTCATAGTGTTAATCCCTTGGTATCTTAAATAGCATTCCTACCCTATTGAAACCCTCCTGGGAAGTCTGGCTGATTTTTTTGGCTCCCAATGTTCTCCTGAACCAGATCTTTTCTTGTTACTAGAGTAAGGTTGACTACTCAGCCCCACTGACCTTTTTCTTGGGGTCCCAACTGGACTCATTGTTAATCTTCACCACTTGTACTGTATGGGATATCTCCTCCAATTTGGCCATCAGACAACTCATTGCTCACTATTGAGACCTTTACAAGAACAAAATTTGGCTCTGACTCATGAAGAATTCATGCGGGCATCTTCTTCATTCTCTGATTTATATTATGTACCTGTTTCATTTTTGGATCCAAGAACTAGTGATATCCCTGAGCCAAGCCCTCTGATTTTATCAAAATTCAGGTTTGATTCTGTCCTGCTTAAAAATCTACAACAATTCATCAAGATTAATCTAATCCCATCTGATTGGACAAGAGTACCAAAAAAACATGGAGCAGAAATTCATGGAAGGCTCAAGGCGTCTGAGTGGTCTTTTCTTCACAAAGTCTATATTTCAAATTTCATCATTGCCATGCAATTTGAAAAATGTCCATTCCCAGAAAAAGTTGTTGAAAATAACTTCCATTTTGTGACCTGTCTGAACATTGCCACTAGTTGGAATACAAGCTTCTAAAATGGTTCTGATCTCACCAGAAACTGGGAAAAATATTTCCACCTTTTTAGGAAGATATTCCCAGAGAAAAATCAAACTCCGGATCATCAGCTTGCATCCCAGATACCTGACCTTCTATAAAGGTGGGGCCATGGCCCCATATGTTCTACCTCGGCTCATGAGCGCTTGAATGGGCTATTTTCCAAGTTCAACAGCAGCAATGTTTTGGTTGTGTGAATTAATTTCAATCCAAGATACACAGAATACAACATTGCTTACTATGATTTACATTAAAATCAGATGAATTACCACTTACTAAAGGTCAAAGTTTCTGCAGACATTCAAATTTGAAGTTCCTGATCAATTCACCAAGTGCAAAACTGGAGATAAATCATTTTTCAAGAATTCTTGACTTATCCACCAAATCAAATTGAATCCAAAACCTAAATCTTTTCCATGCAAATTGAGAATCTTATTACAAATTCCTAAATTATCTGAGGAACTTCATCTGTTCTAAAAATTGGCAAGAATTCAATTCAATCAATAGATCCAATGAAGCAAAAACTTTTACTCTCTTACCATGGTGCAACTATCACACTCAGCTCTATTGAAATAAAATGGAATTATCAACAACCAAATCAAATCCTGGAAACAGTACGGTGTCATATAATCTGGGTAAAGTCACCTTCTTGGGTCAGATAAAAACCATGTTCAGTGTGGTGGATCCATATTGGAGCATACCAGGTTACTTCTTTGAAGTGACTACATTTAAAATTGAGAGGAATTTTTTAGTTGATTGGAAGCATTTCAATGTTTACATAGTCAAACATGGGATTTAACAACAAATAATTTCTTCTGATGCTGTTGATGACCAGTGTGCATATTTCTCTCAAAATGGAATAATACTAGTCACAAAATTATATCTTCCTGAAAGTGAAATTCAGATACTATGGATTATTCAAAGTGTTATGAATTTTTTAAATTTTTCTCTTTGAATCATTTTTTGAGTGCCATCCCATTCAATGTATCAAGCATTACCTGCAGATAAAACATAAATTTCAAAAGAAGGAATTGTATGAATGATGAGGATAAATTTTGTTCAAAAAATGATTTTATTCAATTTCAGAAACAAAGGAGGTTTCATGCTAATAGGTGGAAAAATGGAAGCTTGTGGGAAATCAGGGAGAAACCAGGGAGAAATCAGGGAGAAAAAAATTGGAATTCACATGGAAACTGGGAGGAAGTAGAATAGAAAACTTTGAGAATATCAATTTAAATCATAAGTAAGACAAGAAGGAAAGAAGGAGAAATCCAGGATATCAAAAGTTGAAATAGAATGGAATGAAATCAGAAACAAATTTGAATAACTTGAGAAATTTTGAAGCAAATAATTGTAAACTGGGGGTAAGCTATGTTTCAAAATGATGGAAACATTCTAGAAATAAATTGGATGTAACCATCTCATCCAAAGGATGTGATGTCACTGGCTGACCAGATCCACCACATTTTTCATGGTGTATCCTCCTACCAATCAGAGACAACACCAAGAGATTTTTCATGGTGTGTCCTCCTCCCAATCAGAGACAAAATTCACACGCTCAAATATTGAAATAAATTTTGCTGCTTCTTTGGGAAGGTCTTTGCAAGCTGTGTGAAAACTCTTTTCACTTATCTGGAATGCAAACCAACACGCACGATCAGTGTCAATTATTTGAATACATCTCCATTCCATCCCACACCATCCCAGGTTGTGCCTTTTTCCAGTTTGAGTAATTCTGGATTATCATGGCACCTATTGCTGCATTCCAGCCAGATGATAAGAAGTACCTTGCATGCCACTCAAATTTAATCCTTGAGAAATCTGCCTTTTTCACATTTCTCTCACATGTTACACTAGCACGCCATGGGAAATTGTTGTTTGATGGCAAATTGGGTGCTGGGTGGAATTTTGGGGGTACAATGTTGGTTCTGAGTGTAGCCACTTCTTCATTGTATTGAAGCTTCCCATCCGCCTGATATGGCTTTCCCTGTTGTGTCCAGAAAGACTCCATATGCTCCATGACCTTCTGGGCCCTTATAGGAGCCCACTGTTCCCATTTGAGTATTTCTTTAGGAGAGGAAGGTGATTGGAAGTTGGTGGCGTTGGCTGGCATACCCATCAAAAAGCGGAATGAATTGCTGTAAAGAACACAAGATTTTACTAGATTGACGGGGGAGGGAGGTTTTTGTGACCATCTGGCAAATTTTTTTCCATTTTCAGTCTAAAGTCTTGTTTTCCAGTTTTTGCTTTTGAGAATGGTTGGTCAGTCCAATCCTAGATTGACCAGTGAAATCCTTCATGTCCACTAAACCAATTGCAATTAGAATCTCTGTGTTAATGAAATTATTGGACTTCCCAGTTTAATCATACTGCTCACCCGTCTGGTATAGTATTCACATCTGGGGGAAACCCCCTGAGTAAGTCATGCAGGAGTTCCTCATGATATTGCAAAACAGAGGACAATTTTTATTGAACACCAGAGGATACAGTCTCTGCAAGAAGAATTGGCATTTATTCACTGGCTGAAGAAGGTAGGGAGGTATGGGCACTTTGGTCTGGCATAATAAATAATTAATATTCAAAATTTGAGAAGGGTAATATAATACTATAATATTGTAAGAGTGTGAGGTAGTGTTGTTTAGCTTTAAAAGTGTATGAACAGGTAACTTGATGGATAGACCGGGTGATTGGTATGGGGGAAAGAAAAGATATAGGATGATGATCAAGGTGAGATAAGGAATTTTCTTATTTATATTACTACCCTCCTCCTTCACCATTCACCAAATCTAAAATTTTGAAAACTGATGCTTTGTCTGTCCAATTCATTGCAAACTTATACAATGCATGAAGAAAATTTGAATGTCCAAGAATCTGTTGTTAAAAATATTATGCCTACAAACCTCCAATCTAATCTCCATTTAATAAACCCTTAGGCCCCATTTGCGTCCAAAAAAAGCTTCATATAGTTGGCGTTCAGCATCCAATTGTCCACATATCCTCAAATGATGCTTGTTGACACTTTCTAAGGTTTCAGGTCTCCAATAGGCCAGAAAATGTTGTACTTTCATTTGGAAATCCATCCCTGCACATTCCACAATCAGTTTTGCCCTTGTCCTAATGTCAGTTAAAAGGGAAACTCACTAATTGTTCCAGGAAAACCAAATTCATTGTCTTGCCTGTATAGCCAAACATCCCCGCAACATTTTCCAAAACAGCCACATGTGCAACAATCTCCTTTACCCTCACCACCACAAACTCCCCTAGATCATTTGAGACCACTCGCTCATTTAATTTGGGGTGGTCTGTGTATGGATCTTTTGAATCTTCTGAATGTGCATCTTGGAATAACTGAATCACAAACCAAACATCCCCACCTTCTGAATTCACAAAGAGCTTGGTGACTTTACAAAATGAACAGAGTTCATCCCGCAAGATCTCCACATAGGAATTGATGTGATTTTTCCCTTGATCCAGAAAATGCACTTTAAATCTTTTACGATTTATCAAGGTAATGTTGATTTTGTTCAAATTTTAATCAAGAGACACATCTGGTTCCAGACCCAATCTTCCAAATCAATTATCAATAAGCAATGGAATTCTGGGTCTAATGGGGTGAGGCTGAATAGGGGATTTAAGTTTGCTTGTCCCATGTTAATTAACTTGGACTGGATCAATAAACTTAAATATTGACTCTTTTTATTACATGTCTTCATGCTTTTACCATGTATATCACCTGTAATCAATTAATTCATTTTCACTTTTTTTGCCCGCTAAGATGGAAGGTGTGCAGCATGATTCTTATTCAGCTCACCTGTGAGATTGTTCTTTTGGCTATCCTTCCCAAGATACCATTCAACCTTTCATGGGCCCAGGCTGCCGTGGCCATTGGTGGACCAAAACTTTTGATAACTTCTGGGTAATGTTGAGTAATGTGCACTTTGGGTTTATGGCTTTGTTGTGGCCATCCATTCCTTAGTGTTTGATTGTATTACAGAATTAGTCGTTCAACCTCCCCAATATTTTGGCTCAAGATATGATGCTTAATTAAAATTTTTTGTTATTTAAATGAGAAGAACCTTTGGGTCCTTGAAGATTTTTATTGATCCAATGAGATCAATACTGGGTCTATGGTTACCACTGCACCAAGGAATCATGGGAAGGAAATAATAAACCATGTAGAGTGTCAGCCACTCCACGGCCTTGAGGGATCCTGAAACATGAAATCAAAAATTATTGAGTAGCCTTGCCATCCATGATGGCACCTTTCTCCTCAATAACCTTTTGGATGCATCTCAAATTGTGAAGCATTAATAAAGGCCCTTGGATGGATGATTACACTTGAGCTGCTTTCCCTTTTTCATCATCCTTGTTGTCTGGACTGCTTCCCTCACCCTCCATTAGCTTCAGAGTACTTGTGTGACTTCCTTGACTGGATATACTTTGTGAACTTCCCAGACTCCTAACAATTCTACTTCTTAAAGAATATGAGTGAGTGCTGGTATATTCAGAAGATGGTTGAGATTCCTTGCTTTTCTATGAGGCTGATGAGAATTTTGCGGCCTATGAAGATCTAAATTCATATTTTCTGGATTGAATTGTCAAAATTTCTTCTGTTAGTTGTGAAAGTTGTCTCAGTTTGATGGAATTAAGCCATCACTTGGGTCTTCTCTGGTGTTGTTCACTCACCTCTGATAGATCTTTGAAGACTTCCTTGTTGAAGAAATTAAGATTCAATTTGCTACCAAAGGACCAACAGATGAAAAACACAGGAGAGTTCTGAAGCAGTAATTTCAAGATTTAAAGTTGATGAAATGGAAGTTAGAGACTAGAGATGGAAGAGAGTGTGTGAGTGGTTGAGAAAAGCCTCACTGCTAGACAGAACTGGATATGAATGACGACTTGTTTTTTGAAGCTGATGGGTGTTGAAGGGTTGAGATGATGAATTGAATTGAGGAAGAGGTGAACAATGAGGAATGACAGATTGAGGATAGTGAGTTGGATTGGGGACAAGGAGGAAGGGCAAGGACTAATGAAGTGAGAGGATGAGGATGTTGAGGAGAGTAGCGATGATGGGGATGGATGCTGATGAGAGTGAATGTCAATGGGATGAATGATGATGGGGGTGAGTGTTGAGGGATGAATGGTGATGAGGATGAGTGTTGAGGAGAGGAGTAATTATGGGGATGAGTGATGATGAGGAGGAATGACAAAGAGGAGGAGAGGAGTCATTGGGAGCGGGAGTGGAAGGAAGGGATTTCAGGATTTCAATTTGAAGCGTCCTCATCCATGGTCAAAGCGGGAGATTGAGAGAGAAGAGAGGAGATCAGTCATCTCTCAACACACCGCCTTGTCAAGAAGTGAGAGACTGAAGGACTGAGGAAGTGAGTAGCGTGACCGCGGGCTTGATTGCCGGTTTGGTGAGGCAGTCGGCAATCATCCAACCAGAGGGAACAAAGTTGGTTATAAGGTGACTGTTGTCTTTCTGTTTGCAAAGCCATCTTATCTGAGTGTCAATGTGTTTCAATGCGCTATGGTGAGAGTTGTGATTGATGATGTTGTGTACAGCTTTATTTTCAATATTGGAGCAGTGGGTGAATTTGAGGTCTGTATTCAGGTCAAGAAGGAGATTGGTGAGCCAGATGTTTTCTTGAGTGGCGAGAACCAGGGCTTCAAGCTCCCCTTCCGTGAATGAAAGCAAAAAAGTTGGTTGCAGCTTGCTGTGCCAGGCTACAGGACATTGGTAGAGTAGAATTACGAATCCTGTGTGACTTCTCTGAGTGGCGGGATCATTGGCGCCATCGGAGTCACTGAAAAATTCAAGATTGTATTTGAAGGAGGAGGACTTGAGACGCAGAGCCAGCAATCAAGTGGTCTTGAGATAGCACCATGCGTGTTTCATTTCATTCCAGTGGATGGTTCCGGGCTTGGAGTTAAAGCGTGAGAGATTAGAAACCGTGTAGGAGAGATCAGGGCAAGTGCGACTTGCAATGAAGTTGAGGTAGCCTGTGGCAGAGCAATAGTTGATACCCAAGTTGATGAACAAATTACGTTCAGAATTGGAGGCACCCCTGAGCTTGACTTTGGGGGTCATCAGAGTCAGTATTGGTCTGGCGTTGGAAAGCCCCAATTCAGAGAGAGCGGTTTCCATATGGTTTGGTTGGTGCAGGAGTTTGGAGGAGGAGGTCTGGACAAGGTGGTTGCTGAGAATTTTGTTCATGGGCCCCTTGTGAGAGATACTGAACTCCTTCTTCAAATTCAGGCGGAATTTTGTTGATTCACCAACTATGACAAGATCATCGACATAGAAGAAAACATAGGTGGAGGTTGATTGATCAATGAACAGGCATGGATCGGATATGGATACGGTGAAGCCTTGCTTGAGGATCCAGGTTCAAAAAGTGTCAGACCAGCTCTTGGGGGCTTGCTTCAGTCCGTAGAGGGCTTTCTTCAGTCGAAGGTAGGGAAATTTTGAGGAGTATCCTTTGGGGCATTTGATGTAGATTTCTTCATCCAAAGGGGCGTGTAGGAAGGCAGCTTTGATGTCCATCTGGACGTTTGGGAGATTGTGATGAAAGGCAAAGACAAGAAGGGTTTGTAAGGTAGTGATGAGTCCGGTCGGTGCGAAAGTCTTGCGGTAGTCGATGAACTCCAACTGCTTAAATCCTTGGACGCAGAGTCGGGATTTATATATTATTCCTTTTCCAGAAGGATTGTCCTTGAGCCCAAAGACCCATGTGGTTGAGAGTGCCCTTATCCCTAGAGGGAGAGAATGACATCCTTCCCAAACGCCAAGTCGTTTGATGCCATTGGTTTCAACCTTCATGGATTTGAGCCAGTGTGGACGTTCAGGGGACGCAAGGACTTCAGGGTAATTCTGAGGAATGAACCTAGCAAGAAATCCGTAGCGTGACGGAGTTTGGAGAGTGGATCAATCTCTGAGGGTTTGAGATGAGGAATTGGTGAGTTTGTGGGAGATTTGTTCACCCTCAGAGTTGGAGTCGGAGGAATTATTGGAGCTGTTTGAAGGCTTGGCAGCAATTGGAGTAAGGGAAGGAGAATCAGGAATGGAGCAGTCTTTGGCTCAAT
Source organism: Puccinia polysora (assembly GCA_025617555.3). Lineage (NCBI taxonomy): Eukaryota > Fungi > Basidiomycota > Pucciniomycetes > Pucciniales > Pucciniaceae > Puccinia > Puccinia polysora. The sequence goes on from CM062629.1 coordinate 43,307,099, forward strand.
CAGGTGGGGAGTTTTGCAGGATGGTGGAAGACTGTGAGTTGGAAGGGGGTGAGGAGCAGGATGAGGAAGAGGATTTGGATGAGTTGAGAATCTCAGTCAGCGTATCAGTAAGGGAAAGAAAGGGATAAAAGGGAGACTCGTGGGAATTGGAGGAGGGTAGGAGAGTGAGATTTTCGAAAATTTTAACGTGTTTGGATTGTATGATGTCATCCATGGAAGGACAGAATACGCGATAGGACAATAATTGTAAGTCAAATTCTACCAGTATTCCTTTGATTCCTTTCTCTTTGAATTTGGAGAGAGGTCGAGATTGTTGATTGAGAACTATTGTCTTTGATCCAAGAATGCGGATGAGGTTGAGATTCAGAGATGACCCGTTCCACAGTTCAAAAGGGGACTTTTGGTTTTTGGTTGAGGGAATGAGGTTACGCAGAGTGCAACAGCTGGACAAAATCTCATCCCAGAGATCCAAGGGGATGTTCATGTCAAGCATGGTTGTGCAAGTGGCTTTGATGAGTGTGCAATTTGCTCATTCTTCTATTGGATTGTGCTGGGGGCGTATGCGGTTCTGAGGTTGAGTGGAGAATACCTTCTTTGTTGAAGAATGATCTGAGTTTGGAATTCACAAACTTGCGGCCGTTTTCGGAGTGGAACTGTTTAAGTTTTTTTGAGAACTGATTGGAGTGAACGCGAATGAATTTGATAATTTTGTCGGTGGCTTCAGATTTTATTTTAAGGGGAATACAAGTCTTTAATTGAGAGTATGAATCATGAAATACCAATTTCCAGATTTTGACACTGGTTGTATGGGTCCGCAGAGATTGGCGTGCAGTTCTTCGAATCTTTTGTCTCTTTGAGGAAACTGACCCTTAAACGGAGAGCGATGGATTTTGCCCTTGGCGCACGAGATGCAGCAGGCATTGTCCCATTGGAGTTTGGGAAAGTTGAGAGAGAGCATTTTGGTCGAGTCAAGATGAGGATGAGCAAAACCTTTGTGAAGAGTGGATAGAGTTAGAAAGGAGAAGGCCTTGGGAGTTTTGGGATGCGTTGATTCCTCAATGATGAGCAGGTTGTCTTGGATCCGTCCTTCCAGTACGGTTAAGTGATCAAGAGTGACCTTGAACAAATTTGGAGCAGTTTTAATTAACGAGCAGCCTCCCATGATTAGTTGGGCCAGGGAGACTAGATTAACGGCAATATCTGGGACGTATAGCAAGTCAGAGAGGGTGAGAGAGGAGTGAGAGGTAATGATAGAGGCCAAGCCTATCCCATTTGATCCTATTGATGATCCCAATTTTCTGGTTTGGATTTCGGTCTGATCTGTCTCTAGGGAATTGAAGGAACGGGAGCTGTTGAACATGCTCTGAGATGCGCCGGAGTCAAGAATCACTTGATCTCTTGATAGGGTGAGGGAGTGAGTCATAGAAAAGTTGAATTCAAGGTTGGTGGTGGCCTTACTGGGAGGATTAGGTTTTTGACCATAATTGGAGTTTGACAAGCAGGTTTAGTTTGGTCAAAGATGAGGGTAGAGCCAGAAGCACCAATCTTTGGGATGGTTGGCTTTGGGGTTGTTCCAGTTGGATTTGCATTGTAGGTTCTGTTGCTGGGCAAGTAGAGCTGAGGCTTGGGATCCTGTGGCTACTTTGTGCTTGACTTGATTGAGATTTCAAAGGAAAAGATTGCCATTGATTTTGTTTTCTCCTAGCGAGTGAGTGATGGTGGTTTTCAGATGATCCAGTTGAGGCAGGAACTTGTAGAGGATGAGTATGCTACTATGTTGTTGTCCATCTTTATCCCAATTTTGGCAATCTGGAGCAGGCATGCCTTGACTTCCGTAATAAACTTTTTGATGTTCTTGGGGTCAAATTGAAGATTCAGGAAATGGAAGAAGACCCGGGATTGGTTTGCGGTTTGTGAAGAGGCAAAGAACTTGTTAATTGACTTCCAGAGAGCTATGCCGTTGGACAGGTGATGTTCCTTAACATAGTTGACCTAGGTTTGATTGTCCAGTTTTGCAAGGATGTAGCCTAAAATTTCAAGATTGATATTGGCCGGGCATTTGTTGGGTTTGGAGGAGCTCAGCCAGTGGGGGATGCCTTTGAGTGAAAAGATGGTGAGGATTTTGGATTGCCAGAGAGAGAAGTTCGAGTCTTTGAGATTGGGAATTGAGTCTGTCAGAGTCTTCAGAAGTGAGGAGGTTGAGTCTATTGGTCCTGGGGTTGAAATTCTGCAATTTGGCTTTTAACCGTGAAGAACTTAAGATTTGAATTTCTACCAAAGGACCAACAGATGAAGAAGCACAGGAGAGTGCTGCAGCAGTAATTACAAGATTGAAAGTTGATGAAATGGAAGTTACAGACTAGAGACGGAAGAGAGTGTGTGAGTGGTTGAGAAAAGCCTCACTGATAGACAGAACTGGAGATGAATGACGACTTGTTTGTTGAAGCTGATGGGTGTTGAAGGGTTGAGATGATGAATTGAATCAAGGACAAGGTGAACAATGAGGAATGACAGATTGAGGATAGTGAGTTGGATCAGGGACAAGGAGGAAGGGCAAGGACTGATGAAGGAAGAGGATGAGGATGTCAAGGAGAGTAGCGATGATGGGGATGGATGCTGATGAGAGTGAATGTCAATGGGATGAATGATGATGAGGGTGAGTGTTGAGGGATGAATGGTGATTAGGATGAGTGTTGAGGAGAGGAGTAATGATGGGGATGAGTGATGATGAGGAGGAATGCCAAAGAGGAGGAGAGGAGTCATTGGGAGCGGGAGTGGAAGGAAGGGGTTTCAGGATTTCAATTTGAAGCGTCCTCATCCGTGGTCAAAGGGGGAGGTCAAGATCAAAGAGGGGAGATCAGTCATCTCTCAACACTTGTCTTCCCCTTTCCAATGATGCTTTACTCATTACCCAGTGATCCAGTTTTATCTTCTCTGTTCTTCTCTTGGATTTTTTCCTTCACCAATTCTTCTATGGCTAGAGAAATTTTAAGATAACTCATGCTAAGATAATTGAAATTTCCCAAAGTTGACCCATTCATGAGCTCTATAACTGAATATTCTTTTGGGAACCAATATGGAAGCCTGTTCAAGCAGCATTCTCTGACCCCCTTGTCCTTGTTAAGATGATCTTTCTCCCACAATTTCTGACTTTCCTCCCACTTCTTTGCGTTCTTCATGTGCTTGGCATTTCTCCTTGGATGGAACTCCTTGAAATTTGGATGATTGATCTCATAATTTTTAATTTGAAAATATAAGCATAACATGGTTGAAGAATGACCAGAGAATCCTGCCACCTTGTCCATAGCTGGCAAATCTCCTATTAAAAGGAAAAATTCAAAGAATATCTCCCTTCCTTGAGTAAACTGGCTGGTTTCAGAAAAGAATATTCCTTCCCAGAGTTCTGGGATTTCATCAACCAATCAATCTAGAATGTGGTTAATTTACTCTGCTTTGGGTTCCTTGGGCCCAGGGATAATACCAAAAAGAAAAACATTCTCTATCTTGTAACATTCTGCTAGTGGAATGCTGAGACAGATCAAGATCACTTCTCCCACCAATATTTACTTTCACCCAATGTTGTTTCCAAATGGGTTGAACCAATCCAAATAGAGACTAAAGACAAGGTGCCCTGGTTTTTGGGTGAACTTCCTCTTCTTTTCTGCGCCTCCAAAAAATTTGCGCCAAACTGAGCCATCCCAAAAGTTTCTCATGAAATTTGAATTTATGTTTTGATGATGAAGATTTCTTTCAATGAGATTTTCAAACTCCAAAAACCATAATTTTCTGCCAAGAAATTCCTTCAAGCTTTGATAATGAAAGTTTTGAGCTGTTTTTATGGGTCTGTTATGTTTCCCACTGTTATTCATCAGCAATTATGTATTAAAGTAAATGCCCTGCTCATTACCAGTTTGTAATACAATAATTTTGCTAGTGGAATAGAACTTGGCAGTAAATTTGTTGAAAATTGATGCTTGGTTGTTGGATTGGTCTGGATTTGGATACAGTTTGAAGCATTCTGTACAGAATATCCTTGTTTCCAGGTTGGGCTCAGAACCTAGCCTTTGAATTAGAGTGAATTATCTGGGAGGTATTTCTTTCATGATGGTATTTGAATTTAAATTGAATTCCCTTTCCAGATTTTTAACCTTCTTTTGCTCTTTCTTCAAGAAATATGTGATTGCAAAGTCACTAAGTTGATGAACAAGGTAAATTTTTGATGCTTGGAGAAGCACAAGCAGAATGTGCCTTGGGACTAGATGAAAAGAGTTATAGTTGAGGTCTTGAGTATTGAACAAGTGCCCTTCTCAGTGAAGTGGAATTTGAATCTGCTTTTTTCTTTCATTCCTGTCTGGATTTTTGGAAACCTGAAGATCATTATAGCAGGCAAATCAGAAGATCAGCACTTTAAAACACAGTGTTAACACTTTTCCCATTACTCCTCTCCATTTACATGAATGCTCCCTGTAATAGAGATATATCTGTTGTGACTTGCAGGGCCTGATTGAGTTTGATTATGGCTACCAGATGCTCCTTGAAGGCAGAGGAAGAAAAAGCCATTCCTATCTTTTTGTTTCTATCTTCATCTTCATATGTGCACTTGCCACATTTGAAGTCCAGAAAATGGCATATGTTCCATTTTTCTGTATTCATATTAATGGATGAATGAATGAATGGATGGATGGATTGATGGATGGATGGATGGATGGATGGATGGATGGATGGATGGATGGATTGATGGATGGATGGATGGATCGATGGATCGATGGATGGATGGGTGGGTGGATGGCTGGATTGACAAATGAATGAATGAATTAATAGAAGTATTAATGGATTTATGGATGGATGGATGTACCTATGTGATAAAATTTGACCTAATGAATTACTTTTAAAAGGCTTAAGACCAGACTAGAAAACCAACATGATTCAATAAATGATAATAGATGAGATAATTATCTTGGAAAATGGATCAAAGGAATTTGGGTCATAACCCGGATAATGGAAAGATGGGCAAGGCTGAAGAAAACCGCTGATTGAGTAAGAGGCTTGAGGACCTAGGAAAGTTGGATGTTGAGGAGTAGACTGCCAATAACCAGTTCAGATTGAGGTTCAGGAAATTGATGGATGTGTGATCTCTTTCTCACCAAATGAACAAAAACACGGCTGCCATTAAGATGGTAGGTGACAAACGAGATAATCAAATGATGATTGGGAGAGTCGCAGTCAAGGAGAAAATTGGAGGGCCGAGTCGAGAAATGGTAAGCTATTTTGAGTAGCAAGGAGTACCAATTGTAAGTTGAGCGAGTTGGTAACCAGAAGTAGTTGTAGATGGAGAGAAGTGCCGGTTGAGAGTTGAGTGGATGGAGAGAGGATGAGTAGGTTTTAGGAAGGAAAAAATGAAAATAAGGAAGGAAGATGAAAAGAAGGAAGGAAGAATCAGGAGTAAGAAATTGAACGGAAAAAGCCAAGTGAAGGAGAGGGAGTGACAAATATGAAGTGTGCGCAGCAGAGTGACAGGAGTCCGTGGCTGTGAGAGTGAAATTTCAACACCCTGGATCATTTGATGAGGAAGAGTTGGAGGAATGGAAACAATGAGAGGTCACTAAGTTCAAGGATTGAGAAGCAGCAGCTTTGTTGAGGGCGTCCACAATCATATCGGACAATGATATGAGAGAAATAAGGATACTTTTTTCTTTTTAGAGTTTGTGAATGTGTTTGACCTTGATGTCAAGATGCTTGGTTTTGGAGTTGGAACCAAAATGTTGAATTTTTTCAAGTACTCCTTTATTGTCAATGTGAAAGACAGAGGGAGATAGCTTTGTTTTCCACAGTTCTGAAATCAAGTGTGACAACCAATGATTTTCTTGGACACCATCAGACAGAGCATTGAGCTCAGATTCAGTGGAGGATAGGTTTAGATTTTTCTGTTTGTTGCTTGTCCAGGATATTGGGCAAGTTTTCCAAAAGGCTACAATGCCACTTTGAGAGGTCCTGGTTTCAAATTCATCTGCCCATGTGGTGTCGGTGTATATGTTGGTTTGAGGATTGTCAGAAGGCTGCCAATTGAGACGTATTTTGTAATTGATGGTTGATTTGAGGTACTTCCAGAAATGTACCACTTCCCTCCAGTGATGAATACGCGTACCATGGTTGAATCTGCATAAAATTGAGGAAGATGCAGCAATTTCTGGATGCAATCAACAAGAAAGATAGTTGAGCATCCCGGTGAATTGTCTGTAGTTGGCACCTAGCAATTTGAATTCTTTGAGCTCCTCTTCAAACGCAGGATTAAGTTGAACACCTGGTGTGAGAGGGGTAGACACTGGTCTGCACTTGAAGAGATTCAGGAGTTGGACACCTTTGTTGATGAGATTGGACTGAGATAGCAAAAAGCCAGTTCCTTCCAATTCGAAGTTCATTCCCAATAGAGTTTCCAGATCATGAGCTGATGAGTTAGGGAAGAGATGAAGGAATAACTCCTCAAAAGCATCAGTTTTACCCATCACTACCAAGTCATCAACATGGAAAAAAATGAAGGAGTATGGGTTTTTGTGGATAAAGACGCAGGCGTCTGATTGAGACTGTTGATAGTCAATTTTTTCAAACCATTCAGTGAGAGTGCGGTTCCAGTTGGCTGGAGCTTGCTTTAGACCATACAGGGACTTCTTGAGCTTTAGAAATGGACTTGTTTGAGAAGATTCTTTTGGAGTCTTAATGAATATGTCTTCATCTAGAGGCGCAAACAGAAAAGCGCTTTTAACATTGAATTGTCTGACTGGGAGATTTTTTTCAGCTGCCAGAGTGAGAAGAAGAAGAAGAGGGGGGAATTTTCCAGTAGGCGCGAATGCGTCACAGTAGTCCACCCCGGATTCCTGTTTGAATCCCTGAATACACAGTCTGGAATTGACGCGTCCAGGAGAGTTGAGACAATTGACCCACAAGATCTCAAGCCAGCAAATTGGTGCCTCAGTTGCTTCCTTCCACAACTCATGTTCTTTGATACTCTGGAGTTCTGCCTGCTTGGCAGCTCTTACTTTGTCAGGATCCAGTTTTTTATAGAGGTAACTGTATTTAGGTGGTTTAACCGCAAGAGTTCTTTCTCTTAGAACCCAAGTAGGACCATTTCCTCCGCTAGCGTCTTCATGTATAGGTTCAGACAAACTTGAAGATGGTTTGGAGACTAACTGATCCTTGGGAGGAGACTGATCCCAAGGGGAAAATAAGCTTTCCAAAGCCACAGATCCTTCATCTAGAGGCAAAGCTGCAGACTCTTCAACTGGGGATTCTTGCTTTTGCTGAGAAAGATTATGAGTATTGTTTTCAGGCATCCATTCTTTGGATGAAGAGTTGTTTGAGTGCTTGAATTCAATTTCAAGGAAGCGAGTATGCTTGGAGTCTATCACATTCCTAGCCAAAGTGAGGATTCTATACGACTGGACCTCAGGAATGTAACCGATTAGGTGACCAATCTCGCCAGGAGGAAGCAGTTTTGATCCAGGAACCTTTGGAAGAACCAGATAGGAAACTGGAGAGCCTAGAGGATGGAAATAAGAGAGAGGAAGCTTAGAGCCTTTGAAAAGCTCATAGGGCGATTTTTTGCTTTTGTTCAACGGGATTTGATTGATAGCCAACGCAGAAGCCAGAGCCACTTCATGCCACATTCCTGTGGGAAGATGCGAGTCGTTCAGGTTTGAGCAAACTGATTCTATAATAGTTTGGTTGAATCTTTTGGCCAGTCCATTGAGTTGAGGGGTATAGGGATTGGAAAACCGTTGACAAATCAGGTTTCTCTTGCAGAAATTTGCTAACTTGAGGTTCTCAAATTCAGTTCCGTGATTGGAGTGCAAGATGGAGGGTTATTAGTAAAATCATTTTGCTTCTAGGTCAATGGCCTCACTAAGAGACCAGGGAATCTGTTCCTTAGTGGTGACCAGAATGACAGCCACATATCGAGAGAACACATCAGTGACGGTCACAAGATACTTGTGCCTGTTCCTCAAAGTGGGTAGGGGCCCAATTGTATCAAGATGTAGTTCTTGAAAGAGGCAGTCAGAAGATGAGGTCCGTGAGTGAAATGATGCTCTTGTCACTTTGGATACAGCACACAATCTGAAATTCTCAGTTTTCTTGATAGGAATGTTCAGTTTATGTCTCAGTCTGTGGTAACTTAGGTGTCCTAGTGATTTGTGAAGATTTTCAGCATAGGAAAGATGTGATTGATGCATTGATGATGCTGGAGGATAGAATCTGAGGCAAGGAATATGGTTCAAGTATTTCCCTTTCATTGCAAGTTTGCCAATTTTATAAAGAAGGAACACATTGGGTTGGAAATCAACATGATATTCATTGAGAAGGAGTCTCCTCAGGGAGATCAGGTTGATAGATATGTTGGGAAAAAACAAGGAATTGTGAAGGTTGACGTCTCCCAGATTGCATTTCAGAATCACTTCTTGTTTTCCCTTCACTTCCAGCAAGTTCCTTCCACAGCTTGTACTGATCATTCCTTCTTCTGTGTGATCAAGAATTGTGAAAAGATTGGGGTTAGAAATCATATGATTGGATGAGCCTGATTCAAGAAGAAAATTGAGGGCATCTTGAAAGCTAGAGAAGGAGAGACAGCTGACATAAGTCTTTGATTCAGGAGGTTTATTGGTCTTCCGTCTGAGATGAGGATACAGCATCCAGCACTTGTGCTTGGGATGATTTTCAAGAGTGTTGTGTATCCTTGGTTTGCATTTTGGAGAAGATTCAGTAAACAGAGAAGCAATCTGATTGGATGAGGAAGCCAATGATTTGCTCATCCTTTATTTGTTCATGTGTATACAAAGATGATCCATAACAGCATTGGGATTGATTTTGGACTGAAAATTGGAGTGAGTAATGGATTGTTTGATGTTCTTCCAAGAGTCAGGCAGCTTATCAATGATCATGTAGGTTAGAATATTTACAGGAACAACAATCCCAATTTTTTGTAGCTTATTGACTCCATTTTTGACGTCCAGAATGAATCCCTGAATGTCATTCTCATCAAACGTAATAGAGGCAAATTGACTGTAGACCTGGGCTCAGTTGGAAGGTTGAGAGGACACAAAGTTTTTGTGAATTTCCCGCCATATCTCTTTAGTGCTTTCCTCATTTCTGGCCAATAAAATGGTCATATGGACAGATGAGGAAAGTTTTGAGATTAGAAACAAAGTGAGAATGGTGTTATTGGTATCCAATAGTTCTTCAGCGGTAGATCCAATGATGTCTTTCAGCTTAGAAAGATTTAGGAGTGAGTTTATTATAGTTTTCCAGATGGTTAAGTTGTCCTTGGTGAGAACAGCGATGGCCTCTAAGGTGGTTTCAAGAATTTTTGGATTGATGTTGTCCATTTTTAATGAGACAGACCTGGTCTTGAGAGGTTAGCAATTGGAGATCGTGTTTGACTGTTAATTGTAATAAAATTTGACCTAATGAATTACTTTTAAAAGGCTTAAGACCAGACTAGAAAACCAACATGATTGAATAAATGATAATAGATGAGGTAATTATGTTGGAAAATGGATCAAAGGAATTTGGGTCATACCCTGGATAATGGAAAGATGAGCAAGGCTGAAGAAAACCGCTGATTGAGTAAGAGGCTTGAGGACCTAGGACAGTTGGATGTTGAGGAGTAGACTGCCAATAACCAGTTCAGATTGAGGTTCAGGAAATTGATGGATGTGTGTTTTATTTCTCACCAAATGAACAAGAACACAGCCAGGATTAAGATGGTAGGTGACAAATGAGATAATCTGTCAGCTTGCTACTATGTACAGAGCAAAACTGTCAAATAGTAACACAAACTATGAAAAATAAGAATACCTCAATTGACAAAGTAAGGACTGAGAAATCCATGAAAATTATTACAGGAATGGATTCCTTACCCAAAATTAGGTAGGGTCACTAACTGACCCCACCCTTGAATTCCAAGTCCTTATATTTTTAAAATAATGCAAAAGAAAAGTACTAAAAATTACAACACCTTTATGGCACTTTTTGGCCATTTTAATATTTCACACCTATTTTCACGTATAGGGTTTACACCTAAAATGCACTCAGAATTGAGGTGTTGTGTATATTTTAGGAGTTACACGCCAAAATGTGTTATGTCACAATTCCCCTGCGCACCCCCGCATCATTACATAACCCTATGTACTAGTAGCAGCAGGTTCCTGCATACTAGAGACCCGCGCGCAGCTGATTCTGCAACGCAAGCAGCGGATCCTACCCCGCGCGCATCTGTACTAACTGATCCCTGCGCCTGGATCAGTCGTGACTAATCTGACAACCAGGTACCGCTCAGAAGAGCTACAACCTAGTTAGGGTTGCCTAGTATATGTAAAAAATGGACATATGCATTACTAATGATCTAAAAAGATCAAAACTTAAATAAAATTAATGAAAATCAAGTTTTAAAAATTTTTCATAATAAATCAAAGATCAAGGACTACCATGTAAATCACTGATCTTGATCTTTGAAGACCACGAAAAACTACAAGAAGTATTCATAAAAACTATTAAAAATTATCTACATAATCAGCAGATGATGGAAAATCAGTAAACATCCACATCTGCATGCTTTGAAACAATATCAATAGTACAAATGAAGGATGAGTACAGAATGATCAAATTTAAGCCATAACAGATTAACAGATCCTGTGGCTAAAATAGTAAAGAAATCCAGCAGATCTAAGGAAAGCTGGTTGACAGCACCAATTGGATGTGCTAATCTTGCCCTGACTGGCTTGCCAGCCTCAGCCCACGAGCAGAACCCTCTCTACATGCCCTGAGAAGGCCAAAATCACTCCAAAAAGGTATTTTACAGACCTCTTTGGATCCATTATTTGATCAGTTAATCAGTTACCAGGAATTATTTATTATCAATCAGAAACCGTTTCATTGTTAATCAAGTTCTTATATGAAGATAAGCAAGTGATTTATGACTTAGTCTGAAGTAGTATTTTTTACCTTTATTAACCAATCAACCATTGAAGTTTAGTCAAGCAATCTACCCCATCTGCTCTGAAACCCTTCCAATTATTCCAGGATTTTCGTGGTAAAGTGCTCAGAGTGAGTGTTACCCTTCCTGTCTAGGCCATTTGTGCTGTTAAGCCCGTCCATTAGTGGAATAAGTCCTTTCTAAGGCACCCATATTTGTTCCAAGGTTCTTAAACTGCCTAAGGAGGCCCCTTGAAGAGAGGTTGCTAGTCTGTAAAGATCCCCAGTAGTATAATACTGTGGCCCCTCTTTTATTTTATATTTAAAACCATTTACTACCAAACCAATTAAACTCTGCAACTGCTCTTATCAAATCATTTATTTGAGCTTCTAAGATTTATTATTGGAATAATAATTATTATTATCATTCCAGCATTTTTATCACTCTCTGTAGCTAAAGGACTACAAGTTTCCTTGTATCAGAGAGCTGACATAATCAAATGATGATTGGGAGAGTTGCATTAAAGGAGAAAAGCGGAGGGCCAAGTTGAGAAACGGTAAGCTATTTTGAGTAGCAAGGAGTACCGATTGTAATTTTAGCAGGTTGGTAACCGGAAGTAGTTGTAGATGGAGAGAAGTGCCGGTTGAGAGTTGAGTGGATGGAGAGAGGATGAGGTGGTTGTAGGAAGGAAAAAATGAAAAGAAGGAAGGAATAATCAGGAGAAAGGGGTTGAACGGAAAAAGCCAAGTTTGTAGGAAGGAAAAAATGAAAAGAAGGAAGGAATAATCAGGAGAAAGGGGTTGAACGGAAAAAGCCAAGTGAAGGAGAGGGAGTGACACATATGAAGTGTGCGCAGCGGAGTGACTGGAGTCCGCGGCTGTGAGAGTGAAATTTCAACAGTATGGATTGATCAAATGATGGAGGGATTGATTGATCAATTGGGTGGGCTACCCACCCACATAATATACACTACCTGGTATGCATGTATGCATCAAGGAGTGACTCCCTTTCAATGGTTGCCATCCATTACCTTAGCCTCATGGTGGCTTTCCATTAGATTGGGGTGAGCTTGGCCTGATGGTCAGTCTCCATGAGCTCACCCCTATGGTTGCCAAACATTACCTTCCCGCAATGGTTCCCCACAATTAGATTTCCCCAATGATCACCAAACATTAGCTTGAACCAATGACCCCCAACTATTAGCTTTCCTGTCAGCTTGCTAGTTGACAAGAGTAACCTTTCAAAGCATATCAAAAAACAGATAATAAATAATAGGAGTGAGAAATCCATATATATTACTGCAGAAATTAATTTTTCACCCAAAAATAGGTAGGGTCACCCACTTACCCCACCCTTGAATTCCAACTCCTTACATTTTTTAATAATTTTAGAAGAAAAGACCAATAAACTAAGCAACCACTATGGCACCTTTTTGGCCATTCTAATATTTCAAACACAATGCCAGGTACAGTTTCACACCTAAAATTCAGTCAGAATTGAGGTGTTGTGTATATTTTAGGAGTTACAGGGGGACTAGTGTTGTGTCACAATTCCTGCGCCCAGCCCCACATTTATATAGCAAGGGTACACACGCCTGACACTCAGTACACAAGCACACATCAAGAAAACCGCATGAAAATTGACTTCTGGACGCAGATAATGGATTCCCGCACGCAGCTGTCAAAATGGATTCCCGCACACAGCTGTCAAGCCTGCGCGCGTCAACATCAACTGTACTAATTCTAACAGCCAGGTACCGCAGAAACATGCTACAACTTTCATGCATACATCATTCATATGTAACAAGTTGACTGAGGGATGGAGAGATGTATGAAACCTAAGAAGATTGAATAAAAAATATGAAAATCAAAACATGAGGCAAATGAATTGTTGTAAACAATAATGAAGGTTGTCACGTAAATGGGATAGCCATATCTTTATGAACCACAAAAGGTTTCAAGAAGATTACCAAAAAATTATGAAAAATTACCAAAATTTGCAAAGGATGGCCTAGTTTCAGCCTCCTGGATGCCAAGATCTTTTCTATCCTTTAGCTACTAGAGGTGATAGAATAAATAAGAAGTATATTATTCAATAAATGAGAAATAATCTTTAAAATATTTGGATAAAGATTACTGCAAGGTTAATTGGTTTGCATATGGTTTATTGTTATAAATCAATATAAATAAATTGATTATGAAATATTTTAATAGAGGGGCCGCAATTATATTGGGGATCTTTAACACCTCTCTTCAGGGAATTCATTTTGAAAACACGTAGGCCTGGTTACTTTGGAACCATTAATTTATATTCTTCAAGGATTTATTTCCCAAAGATAATATGTATATAAAATACACGGTGGAGTGGCAGGGCTTTGTAAAAAATCTTCCACGACAGAGGAAGGATAATAAGACTCACTAGTATATTATTAAATCCTTTGTGTACCTGTTTGGGACCTGCACGGATGGTTTAAACCTGTATACTGGGGTTATAATGTTGTTCAGCAGTTGAAATTGATAAAAAGGGTTTGAGACAGATATTATTAATCAGACTAAAGCCATAAATCACTGAATTATCTCTTACAAGTATTTGATTACCTTGTCAAGGTTTCTGGATATAAATATAACTGGGTCTCTGGGTATCAATATCCTCAAAAGAGCTCTTTATTTATAGCTTTTTGAGTCCCAATAGTGTCCTTCTGAGGGATACAGGGGCTGAAAGAGACGGACATTGAGGCTAGCAGGGTAACCAGTGTTAGCCTGTCACATGTTCTTGGTTCTGGAACAATGGTAGAATCTAATTCCACAGGGTAAGCGAATTATTCTACTTTGAAATTGATGTTTGGACGTGTTAATAAGACTAATCTGTCCATTTTAATTTATTATTTAATTAATTATCCTTAGTAAATGTTCCCAATAAGTTAATAATTATTTTAATAGAAATTCCTATGGATAGTCTGATGTCAGGTGAGTTCTCATTATGTATTAATTAATTGGAGTAAAGTCATGATATGGGGTTTACTCCTTATTTTCGAATTTCAGTTGTTTTATTAAAATAATTCCTTAAAAATATAGGTCATGGGTATGCATGTAATATTTTAACATCATTAGGTTCCTCAGTATGTCAATAAAATATTAATGTCTAGAAATTCTCATAAAATTATATCTAAGTATTTAAATATAATTTTAGGAGTAGTCATTATCTTATTTTCGACATTTTTGGTACTTTGAAGTATATTTAATAAAAAATATTTATAAAGGTTATTTAGCTATTTTCATATAATTTTATATATTTTTAGATTATTTACTATGCATTCAAACATATGTTACATGTTTAGAATGTTCCTGTGTAGTTTGTAGCATGTTTACGCGGTACCTAGGTTTCTCAGGCTGCCTGTCACTTTGTCAACCCGGAGTGCTGCAGCTGCATACTTTTCAGAGGCCTGGGGCTGCGTACACTTCTTTGACAGGGTGAAAGTGCTGTAGCTCAGCCGCGCGCGGGTGTATTGGCTGCTGCAGCTGCGTTGGGGAATTGTGACAGAACACATTTCCATCTGTGACTCCTAAAATATACACAACACCTCAATTCTGACTTAATTTTAGGTGTGAAACCTATATTGGACAATACATGTGAAATCTTTAATTGGCCAAAAAGTTCAATAGTGGTTCTGTGGTATTTTGATCTTTCTTTCCTTAATTATTTAAAAATATAAGGAGTTGGATTTCAAGAGTGGGGTCAGTGAGCGACCCTACCTAATTTTGGGTGGGAAATCCATTTTTGCAATAATATTTATGGCTTTACTACTCCTTCTTAGTTGAATTTTATTATTATTATTTTTATTTTATTTTATTTTTTGTTACTTTTGCAGCTTGCTCTGCAATAGTAGCAAGCTGAAATTTCCCCACTCCTTGATATGGCCATATCTGAAGAAAATCTGGAGCATGCTGGGAACAAATTAATTCCATGTGTGTTTCATTTCCTTTTGCTGGCTCTTTAGTTTCTAAGATGTATTGGTCCATTGGGGATATTATTCTCTGGTAACCATTCACCTTTGTCTGCGGATTCTCCTTTGTATCTTACTAGTTACAGTATAACATGTTTTCCTTGCACTCTCTCTTTCTTTTTTCTCAATATCCTGTTGAATTTCCCTTTTTCTTTCACAGTGTCTGGTTCTATTTTGATCATTCCTGGAGGAAGGTTGCTACCTTCTAATGTTTGAAAATGTTTTACTAGGCTAACAGGAAATACTGGGTGTTTTCTTGATAATTCTTCATTCAAGATTACTTCTAAATCATTTTCGCCATGCATCTTTTTGAAAAAAAATGGTCAAACAAAGGCTGGTTTCAGCTTTCTGTTACCTGCTAAATTGTTGAAGTTGTCAGTGGATATCAAGATCTGATATTGTATTTTAAAGTCAGATTCTGTATGTGATTTGTCTTGTCTTTGTTTGTTGTATTCTACTTCTTCTTCTACATATTTTTGAGCATGATGATTTGCCAGATCTATCATTTTCTTAAAGTCAAGAGATGTTGGATGAATGGTGGCTAAATTATAGTTTAATTTATTCCTAGGGAGTTTTTGAATCCATCATCTTTCTAGTATGTAAGGGGCTTCTTTTGTATTAGAATGTTTACTGCTGTTAAAAGCCATCCCTAGAGCTGGGAGTAGGCTTATGCAATCAAGGAAATAACCATCTGAGTTTTTGTATTCTAGACCAAAGCTACAGAATCTCCTTAACATATCTTCTAGGGTCTGTATCATTCTTTCAGCTAATCCATCAGTTTGGGGATGGTATGCTGTAGAAAATGCTAGAGTAGTACCCAGTATATCATGTAGATTCCTCCAAAACTCAGACTGGAATTTGGGGTCTCTGTCACTGATTGTAATCTTGGGTATACCAACATCAGCTATGATCCTATTCAAAAAAAGTAGAGCTACATCCATAGCACTATCTTCTTTGTGGTTAGGTAAGAATTTTGCCTTCTTAGAGTATCTGTCAACTATAACCAGGATAGAGTTATATGAATGAGTACCTACAGGGGAAAGGCTAGTGACAAAATCCATGTTAATGATTTCCCACCTAGTTTTGGGTTCAGAGATCTTGTGTAGGAGTCCAAAACTTTTGCCAGTAGTTTTATTAGATTTTTGGCAAAACTCACAGCTAGTAACCTACTTAATAGTGATTTCTCTTCAGGCATATATACCATGCGGTTTGTTTTACTTTCTCCAAGGTTCTGTCAGTGGATAGATGCCCTGATGAAAAGTTTTTATGGCACTCCTAGAGTATTTGTTGTATATGTTCTTTGTTGCTTAGTACTAATAAACTGGAATGTTGGTGTCTGTAGTAAATGAGACCATCCCAAAAGGTAAACCTTCCTGCTTTAGAGGGTTTAAGTAATGAAGAAGGTAAACTATTTATCAGAGCTGCTTCTGGGGATTCACATTCCATAATGGTAATCAGAAGCTCGATTTCAGAGGAGTAGTTGTCCCTCACAAGATTGAAGAAAGCAGTATCCAATTCACATAAGTGGATCCCCATAATTGGAGCATCTAAAGCAAAAAGATTGTTGTTCAAGATAGGAAAGATATCTTGATCCTCAGGGTCATATGCTGGGTTGCTAGAGTCATTAGGCAAAGCATTCCTATTTAGACTATCAGCATTCTGGTTTTTAGCTCCAGATTTATGCACTATAGTCATCTGACCTCTGTACTGTTGTATAGCCATTTGCCACCTGAGCATATGTCTGCTGGTGGTCTTCAAGATCATGAAATTTCTTAAAGCATTAAAGTCCATGATCACTTGGAAAGTGGTGCCTTCTAAGTAATAGTGTAGCTTTTCTAAAGCCCATACTAGAGCCAAGCATTCCATCTGAGTGGCTCCATATCTCTTTTCTGTGTCTTTGATCTGTCTACATATGAAGATTACTGGTTTCTCCACTGGTTTGTCTTCTTCTATTCTTTCTTGATGTAGAAAAGCTCCTAACCCTTACATACAGGCGTCAATGTAGAGCTTGAAGGTTTTGGAGTAAGCTGGTTGAATGAGTAGAGCAGTAGAGGTCATCGCTAATTTTAGTTCCGCATAGTTTTTCAACCTCTCATGTGTCATTTCAAAGAGAGTGTTATTGTTGCATATTTCATACAGAATTTTAGTTAGCATAGCAAACTTTGGGATGTATTGTCTTTAGTAACTGCACAAAATAATAAAAAAAAGTAACTCTGTTTTAATTTGAGGCATGGGTCTTTTCATGACAGCAGCTATTTAATTTTTATCAGCAGCTAGAGTTAGAGCAGAGACTATATGCCCTAGAACTTTCAATTGCCCATATCTAAAGTTGCATTTCTTCATGGATAATTTTAATCCTGCTCTGGAGATAGTTTGGAGTACTAATCTTATTTGGTTTATATGAGTATCCCAATCATCAGAATATATGCTAACCTCATCTATATATACCATCATCACCCTTGTCTGATGTAAGTACCTACAGCTTGGTTACAAAGCCCTGCCACTCCACCATGTATTTTATATGCATATTATCTTTGGGAAAAATATCCTTTAAACTCAAGAGCCCAAAGTAACCAGGCCTACAAGTTTTCATACCAACTTCCCTGAAAAAATTTGTTAAAGATCCGCAATATAATTGTGGCTTGTTATAAATGAATATAGATAAATTGATTATTAAATATTTTTTTAGAGGGGCTACAATTATATTTGGGATCTTTAACAACTTTTTTCAGGGAATTGGGTATGAAAAAACGTAGGCCTGGTTACTTTGGGCCCTTGAGTTTAAAGGATATTTTTCCCAAAGATAATATGTATATAAAATACACGGTGAAGTGGCAGGGCTTTGTAACCAAGCTGCCACGACAGAGAAAGGATAATAAAACTCACTGGTATATCATTAAATCCTTTGGTTTTATGTTTGGGATGTGCACTGATGGGTTAAACCTGTATATTGGGGTTATAAGGTTTTTCAGCAGTTAAAATTGATAAAAAGGGTTGGGGACAGATATTATTAATCAGAATAAAGCCATGAATCACTTAATAATCTCAAATAAGGATTTGATTACCCTGGCACGGTGTCTGGGAATAAATATACCTGGGTCTCCAGGTATCAATATCATCAAAAGAGCTCTTTCTTTATAGCTTTTGAAGTCCCAATATTGTCATTCTGAGGGGTACAGGCGCTCAAAGGGATCAACACTGAGGCTAGCAGGGTAATCAGTGGTAGCCTTTCATTTGTTTTTGGTTCTGTAAAACGGGTAGAATCTAATTCCACAGGGTATGGGAATTATTCTACTTTCTAATTGATGTTTGGAAATGTGAATAAGACTAATCTTCTGTTTTTATTTATTATTTAATTAATTATCCTTAGTGAATGTTCCCAGTAAGTTAATAAATACTTTCATAGAAATTTCTATGGATATTCTGATTTCAGTTGATTTTTCATTATGTAGTAAATAATTGGAGTAAAGTCATGATATTGATTTTACTCCTTATTTTTGAAATTGAGTTGATTTACTAAAATCATTACTTAAAAATGTAAGTCATGGGTATTCATGTAAGATTTTTACATCATAAATTTTCTTAGTATGTCACAAAAATATCGATGTCTAGAAAGCTTTGTAATAGTATATTAAAGTATTTTAATATATTTTTAGAAGTAGTCATTACCTTATTTTCGACATTTTTGGTACTTTGAATTATATTTAATAAAAAATACGTATAAAGGTTATTTAACTATTTTTATATAATTTTATGTATTTTTAGACTATCTAATATCCACAGGAACATTTATTACTTCTGCAGAATGTTCCCTTGTAGGCTGTAGCATGTTTACACTGTACCTAGGTTTCTCAGGTCTCCTGTCACTTTATCAACCCGTAGTCCCACGGCTGCATACTTTTCAGAGGCCCAGGGCTGTATACACGGCTTTGACAGAGTGACAGAGCTTTAGCTCAGCCACGTACTGGTGTATTAGCTGACGCAGCTGCGTGCGGGAATTGTGACAGAATAAATTTCCGTCTGTAACTCCTAAAATATACACAAAACCTCAATTCTGACTGAATTCTAGGTGTGAAAGCTATACGTGACAATACATGTGAAATATTTAATTTTCCAAAAAGTTCAATAGTGGTGCCCTGGTATTTTGGTCTTTTTTTCCTTAATTATTTGAAAATATAAGGAGTTGGATTTCAAGGTTGGGGTCAGTGAGTGACCCTACCTAATTTTGGGAGAAAAATCCAGTTTTGCAATAATATTTATGGTTTTCCTACTCTTTCTTAGGTTAATGTTATCTTTACTATTTTTACTTTATTTCTGTTACTTTTTTAGCTTGCTCTGCAATAGCACCAAGCTGACACAAAGAGTCTACAAATACCCACTTCTACTCATGCAACTCTAAAGAAAGTAATAAAAAATAAGCAAATGTGTCTGAACCATGAAAATAAAAAATTAACATTTAAATATCTTCTGACAATTATTTCACATGGAAATATGTCACAGGCAAGGCTAGCCAGTTGACAGCACCCAGAATACGTGCCAAACTAGCACTAGCTAGCCTGCAAGCCTCATTACACAAACACAACTCCCTCAATGTGTATTACCCCAGAAAGCTATATTAACCGCCCCTTTTAGATGGTTCAAACCTCAGTAATTCTTAATTAATCAATCCAGCCCCCTTGCCATCCATAATAAAGTGTTTATTTAAGATAAAAAAGTGATTTATGGCCTCAGTCTGATATTATGATTATTAATTCTAAACCATTGTTAATTACATTGAAGAGTATCAGAAATATCCCCAAAAATCGTCCTGTGACCCTTTCAACCATAAATTTCTGCAATTTTCTTGCAGTGTCTGCTTAAATTAGTAATTTATCTCCTCCCTGCCTCCAGGCATAAGTGCTGTGAGTAAGCCAGTCCACCCAATCCCTTTGAGTAAACCCCTTTTGAGCAATCACCTAGGATCTCACTGTCCCAAGGTCTTTACACGGTTCAAAAGAGCCACTTGAAGAGACGTTGTTATCCAATGAAGATCCCCTGTTTGCATGAACTGTGTCCCCTCTTAAAAGAAATATTCAAATCAATTTAGTCCAACCAAACCACTTAAACTTTGCACTTGCTTCTAAATGAACCATTTGAGCATTTTAAGTAATTTTCTTGGCATAATTATTATTTCAACACCAATATTTATTACTGTAGCTAAAGGAGGGAAATGTTCCTGGTATCAGCAAGCTGACAACTGGGGGTCTGGCTGGGAATTATCCCTGAATAATTAGTTTTAAATTAATTTATTTCTCTGGACCAGATAATCTACGTAAACATAAGTAAAAATACTTATTATCCTTTTTTATTGTAATTCTACCAGTGGATCTTAAGACCAATGGGGAAGAATTCAATTGCAAACAGAAAAATGAAGAGAGACTCCTTAATTTTGTTCCTGTTATCATAAATCCTGAGCAACAGCAAGCAAAATTTAATCATTGTAAACAACAATCTTTAAAAGATAAAGAATTGAAACTTGAAAGACTTATTAATTTGAATTCTTGACTCAGCCTACAAATAGCCTGGAAGAGGTATCAGAGACACCTTTATTTTTTTGACAAAAATAAAGAAAGCAAGCTCAACATATTTTTTTTATATTTTTTTTGAAAAATTTGAAAAAAATTTGAAAAATTAAATAAAAATTAATAAAAATTATAATAAAACATAAAATTATTAAATTTAATTTTTTGTCTTATTTTAACTGGACAGGACCTTTTCACTTGCAGATTTTATTGAACAAGACCCGTTGGAAAACAGTTCTCACCATGGATCTTTGGATTTAAGCCATGACCTCATTGGTACCCACAATGACCCCCCTGGATCTCCCAACAAGGACTCTTGCAACCCTAAAAAAGCCTTAGTACCGTTTAACTCAATTCCAAGTGAGCTCAAATTAATTTAACAATAAAAATAAAAATATTTTTCATTTTTTTTATTATTTTCACCAAGTTTTGACAAAAAATTATACTTATTTTTGCACTATGTTGCAAAACAGGCCCAAAACCCGCGCAACTGGACAAGCTCTTTCCTATGGACCTCTGCCCGAAGGAATGCGCACCCATATGAGTGCCCTTAGCAAGCACAATGAAGGGGCTCAAACCTGCAACTCAATTTCCGTGGAACCCGCCAGCACCCGCACCTGCCAACTCAACCAACAAACCGTTGCAGATGAGTTGTTTGACCAGACATCTTTCCCCTGAAGCTACCTCTCCTTGTAGGCCTCCCTGTCCAGACTTAGCCAAAGAGTCCAAAATGAAGCATCATGTGAAGAATCATTTGAGTAATTGGGAGGAATACAAGCTAGCCCAAGAGCAGGAAGACTCAGCAGCAATAAGAAATGCTATTTCACGGCCAAGTCCTCTCAAAAAGCCCTTCAGAAATTAATCCCCAGGGAAGAAGTAGAGAAATAAATAGAAAAATGGAACCCTTGGGATCAACTAGCCAAGTTAAAAGGAAAGGATCCCAAAAACCTGAGGTCCTCAAATCATCAAAGATGAAGAAAACCAAAAGATTGGGACAACATAATATCTCTAGCTCAGAAGTTGAAGAAAGTTTATCACCACTAGATTCTGATGATATCACTCCATTGTTCAAAAAATTCTCTGATAATGTTTTTTATAACTTTAAAATCTTGAGTGGAAATCTAGACAATTATTAAAAACAACTTGATAAAGCAATTCAAAATTATAACAAAATAATAAAAAGTCAAGCTGACCATCTCAGAGCTAATGAGTCTGAAATGAAATTATTAAGGGATACCATTGATTCAAACAAAGCATCTTTAATTAATCATATCAGCATGACATGTTCTTCTGGACAGGAAGAGATACTCCTTCTCCTTGAGCAACTCAAAGGAGAAATAAGAAAAAAACTGATATCCCTTCTTTTCACCTTGTTAACAAAATAGATTTATCAAGCAGAAAAATGGATTTGTAACTAGGTATCATTAAGAATGATTTAAGAGACCTTAAAGTTAAATCAACTTCCCCTCCTCAAGTCAATGTAGAAGAATCAAAACTTACCAGGAAGGGTATCACTCCTCACATCTCTCTTCATTCTTTAATGAACAGGAATGAGTCTTTCTGGCCTAGTCCTACCCCTGAAGTAGAAAAAGCTGTGAAACTCTTGCCCCCTGTAGCTGAATGGCCTAAATTATCAGGAGAAGGAGTATAAAACCACATCAGCTTTGTTAAATTTATTGACTATACACTTGCCTCTTATGAACTACCAGACACTATAGCAGTAGTGAGACTACCCAGGTTTTTTTCAGTAGTAGCACTGGATTGGTTCATCAAGAAAAGAGGAGAAGTAGGATCACAAACTTGGAACTCTTGGAAATTTCTCATCAAAGAACAGTTTGGTACTAGAATCTGGAAAAGGAAAATGATGAAAACCTTTGAAAACTCACTTTTTGACCCTTTAAAAGGCACACCCCACAGGTGGTGTTTAGAAGAAAAGAAGAGTTTAGACTGTTTCTGTCCTGAAGCAGACAAAGAAGAAATCAATGAAAGGCTCCTCAACCTATTGACTGGAAACCTTAATCATAATGTGAGGTGTAGAATGTCCACGGATGCTGATATCTCCACTCTCATTGGTATTCTGGACAAAAACATTGATATGAATGGTCTTGACAAAAGAAACAATAGACCTAGGGAACCCACTCCCAAGACTCAAGAAGAATACAATCCCAGAACCAAAGAATCTAATAATTCCCAATTAGAAATCAAGAAGACTTCTGAGACTAAGGAGAAGGTATTCCGGAATTGTAACCAAACTAGACATGTGAGACCTGACTGCCCCCAGTCCAGGACCAAGATCAATCTCATTCAAGGAGAAGAAAATGATAATGACCCTGAACCTCAACTTTCTAACACTGATTGATCACTCTGTGAGTGTGAATTAACAATCACTAACCCTATCAATGTCATTGAAGGAAGTATAGCATCTTTCTTAGACATTAACTCTGTTAATGAAGATTCCAACATACCACAAACATGGAATCCAAATATGAAAATTCACCATGTTTCTGAAACCAAAACTTTGACTCTCAAACCTTCTGCTGGTAAAATTTACACTTCTGGAAAAACCTGCTATGCTACTGGTTTGATCCAAGGTTCTCCTGTTGAGGTAGTCTTAGAAAATGGAGCATTTTGCCCTTGTGTTAGTTCACATTATTTGGAATAAGAAGATCCAAATTGGAGAGTGAAATTATTACCAGTACCTCAGGCTAAGTTCAGCAGTTGTAACTCTTCCCTCAATGAAATTGGAGTTTGGTCCTCTGATATCATTCTCCCCCACTCAAAAGGGTCACTCAAACTGAAAATTGAATTTGTAGTGCTCCAGAATGGAATGTGTGATTACTTTATTTTAGGAAATGATTCTCTTTGCTTATATGGTGTAGAGGTATTTCAAAGTAAGGGAAGATACTTCACCATAGGAGGAGATTGGAACAAGAAGTTCCAAATGTTCCATATCAATGCTCAAACTTCTGATTAAAATTCTGAAAAAAAATTTGAAAAGTTCAACCAAGAGTACTTCTCCCAAGCAGCCCTGAACCCCCTGCTGAATGAAGACCAAAGAGAGGAAATTCTCCAAGTTTGCTTTGACAATTGGAATGCCTTCTTCACCCAGGATCATCCAATTGGTAACATCAAAGTACATGATATGATTCTAAACTTAACCATTAAACCTCCTTACCCTCCCAACCTCAGGAGACCTGCTTACCCTTCTAGTCCAAAATCTAGAACCACTCTGGAAACTCATATCCAAGAATTGATTGACTTAAAAGCCTTAATGGAAAGTTGGAAACAATGCACAAGTGTAAATTACTACTCCAGTAATCATAGCCTTCCACATTGATAATTCAAGGATGGTTGGAGACTTTAGACTGCTGAATAACTATAAACAAGCTGAGTATTACCCTCTTCCAAGGATTGACCATGCTCTGCAAAACCTGTCCAAAGCTAAGTTCATCACCACTATGGATATTCTGAAAGGTTTTCACCAGATACCTATCAGTCCTGGTAGCCAGAAATTCATGAGGATCATATGTCATTTGGGCATTTAGGAGTACCTTAGGATGCCTTTTGGAATCAAAAATTTTCCTTCTCACTTCCAAAGGATGATGGATAAATTTTTAGGATTATTCATCAGACAAGGATGGATGAGGTTACACATTGATTATGTTATCATTTATTCTGGTGATTGGAATACACAAATGAACAAAGTAAGGCTAGTCCTCAAAACCATCTCTGCTGTGGAATTGAAAGTATCAATGAAAAAATGTAACTTTGGCTATGGAGAACTGAAAGCTTTGCGGCACATTGTTTCAGGACTGGCCTTAACTGCTGACCAGAGCAAAATAGAAGCTGTGATGAATAGGCCCATGCACGAGAATAAAAATGAATTCCTATCCTTTGTCAGATTTTGCAGCTACAAAAGGAAGTATCTACCTAATTTTGACCTTCTCACCAAATTTTTGTATGAGATCTGCAATAACAACACCTTGTTTGAGATGACTCATGAAAGGGTTAAGAACTATGAAGAACTCAAGCTAGTTATGACCTCAGCTCCAGTATTGATTCAACCTGACTATTCTAAAACTTTCAAGCTCCATTTAGATTCTAGTATGGAAGGGCTAGGAGATTCTTTACACCAGAAAGTCATAGAAAATGATAAACCAGTGGAAAAACCTATACTCTTCATATACAGACAAGTAAAGGATACTGAGAAAAGGTATATTGCAAGCCAAATGGAATACCTTTCCTGATTTTAGAGTCTGGAGAAACTCCATTATTACTTGGAAGGTACCAAGTTCATGATAATCACTGAACGCAATGCTGTCAGGACTTCAAAGAACATGAAAACCCCTAGTAGGCATATGTTAAGGTGGCAGATAGCCATTCAACAGTACAGAGTTCAGATGAATATAGTCCATCAAGCTGTTGCTAAACACCAGAATGCTGATAGTTTAAGTAGGAATGCTCTACCCAATGATCCAAGTAACCCTGCTTATGACGCAGAAGATAATGATATATTTGTTATACTGAATATTAACATACTAAATATTGAAGCTCCTATTCTAGAAATCCACATCTGTGAACTGGATGAGTCCTTGGTAAACTTCATCAAGGGGGCTTACAGCCCTGATATGAAGACTCTAGTCACCATTATGTAAAGTAACTCCCCACCATCTGAACTGGTTAACAGTCTACCTGAAAATCTCCTGAAACCTTAAAAATCTGGAAGGTTCACTGTTTGGGATGTTCTAGTATACAATAGGCATCAAAATTCCAGTGTCATAGTCTTAACCAAGGAAGACCATGTCAACCATATTCTAGCTGAGTGCCACAATAAATGCTCATCTGGTCATTTATCTACTGATAGAACCCTAGACAAGGTTAAAAAAACCGCTTGGTAGATCAATTTGAGAGATTCCACAATCCAGTATGTCACCAGTTGTGAAACCTTTCAAAAGTCCAATAGGACCACTGGAAAAAGTTTTGGTCTACTCCGGAAAATTACCAAACCTAATAAAAGATGGGAAATCATCAACATGGACTTTGTAACTGGATTCCCCCCGGATGAGCTTATTCCTACAACTCAGTTCTAGTCATAGTAGACAGGTTTTTCAATAAAGCAAAGTTCCTACCTAACCACAAGGAGGATAATGCTATGGAAGTAGCATTACTGTTTTGCAATAGACTCATAGCTGACGTGGGAGTCCCTAAGATCATAATCAGTGATAGGGATGCCAAGTTCCCTTCTGAATTATGGAGGAACCTCCAAGACATGTTGGGCGCTACCTTAGCCTTCTCTAAAGCCTATCACCCCCAGACAAATGGATTAGCTGAAAGAATGATCAAGAACTTAGAAGACATGCTTTGAAGGTTCTGTTTCTTTGTTCTAGAATACAAGAATACTGATGGATATTGCCATGATTGTGTTAGCCTTTTACCCGCTCTAGAAATGGCCCACAAAAGTAGCAAGCATTTTACCACTAAAGAAGAACCCTATGTACTTGAAAGAGGATGAATTCCTAAACTACTCAAGGGTAACATGAACCAGCAGCTAACCAACATTCACCCTACATCACTTGAATGTAATAAAATGATAGATGTAGCCAACAAAAATGCTGCTAAATGTGTTCAAGAATCTGTTTAATATAACCAACAAAGATGAGATAAAAGCCACAAAGAACCTGATTTCAAGATTGGTGACCAATTTTTAGTTTCTACCACCAACTTTAACAACTTAGCTGGGAACAGGAAACTCATAACTGCAATTGTTAGACCATTCACCATAAAGAAACTCCATGGGAAGAATGCAGTAGAAGTAATTCTAAGTGATGAACTTTCCAGAAAACACCCAGTGTTCCAAGTGAGCAGTATCAAACACTACCATCCAAGGGAAGGAGAACAAACTCTGTCACCATAAAAACCTGTTGCAGATGATACTGTAAAGGAAAAAGAGGAAAAATCCTTAAAGACAATAAAGAAAGGATAAATGGGAAAGATGTCAGACTCTATCTAAGCAGATACAAAGGATAATCTGATGAAAAGGATGAATGGTTAACTGAAGACAACATACCTGATGGACCTATCAAGTTTGTAAATTACAGGGCCAATAAAAGACACTGAGACACAAAATTCTTTCAGATATAGACATATCTTGGAGTGGGGGAATGTCAGCTTGCTAGTTGATAAGAACAACCTGTCAAAGCATATTAAAAAAACAAAAATAGATAAAAGTAGTGGGAAATCCATATATATCTCTGAATAAATAGATTACCCACTCAAAAATAGGCAGGGTCACTCACTTACCCCACCCTTGAATTCCAACTCCTTACATTTTTTAATAATTTTAGAAGAAAAGGCCAATAAACTATGGAACCAATATGGCACCTTTTTGGCCATTCTAATATTTCACAAACCATGCCAGGTAGAGGTTCCACACCTAAAATTCAGTCAGAATTGAGCTGTTGTGTATATTTTAGGAGTTACAGGTGGATTAGTGTTGTGTCACAATTCCCACGTCTAGCCCCACATTCATATAGCAAGGGTACACACACCTGACACTCAGTACGCAGGTGCACGGCCAGAAACCCTCATGCAAAATGACTGCTGGCCGCAGATAATGGATTCCTGCAAGCAGCTGTCAAACCTGCGCGTGTGAACATGGATTCCCGCACACAGCTGTCAATCCTGCGCGCATCAACATCAACTGTACTAATTCTAACAAGGGGTACTGTAGGAACATGCTACAACTAGCATGCATAAATCATTCATATGTAACAAGTTGACTGATGGATGGAGACCTTTTTTAAACCTAATAATATTGAATAAAAAATGTGAAAATCAAAATATTTAAATTTTGAGAAACAATGATGAAGGTTGTCACATAAATGGGATAGCCAAATCTTTATGAACCAGAAAACATATCAAGAAGCCTACCAAAAAATTATTAAAAATTACCAAAATGTGCAGAAGATGGCTTAAAATCTACAAATAGCCTTATCTACCCATGCAAATCTAAAGAAAATAATACAAAATAAGAAAATGTTTCTGAACCATGAAAATAAAAAATCAACCTTTAAATACCTTCTGACAATTATTTCACATGGAAATATGACACAGGCGAGGCTAGCCAGTTGACAGCACCCAGAATACGTGCCAAACTAGCCCTATCTAGCCTGCCAGCCTCAGAACACAAACACAACTCCCGCTACGTGCCCTGAGAATGTCTTATTACCATAGGAAAGTATATAAAAAGCCCCTTTTAGATGTTTTAAACCTCAGTAACTATGAAGGAATCAACCCAGACCCCTTGAAATCCATGATCAAGTGATTATTCAAGATAAAAAAGTGATTTATGGCCTTAGTCTGATATTTTAATTATTAATTCTAACCCATTTTTAATTCCATTGAAGATTATCAGCAATATCCCCAACAATTGTCCTGAGACCCTTGCAACCGTGAATTTCTGCAAGTTTCTTGCAGTGTCTGCTTAAATTAGTAATTTATCTCCTTGATGCCTCCAGAAATAAGTTCTGTGAGTCAGACAGTCCACCCAATCCCCTTGAGTAAACCCCTTTTGAGTAATCACTTAGGACCTCACTTGTGAGAGTTATTGGCCCACAAGCTTATTCAAGTAGAAGTGCTTAAAGCAAAAGAAATGCTTAGAAAATAGTGTCTTATAATTGATTCTTAATATCCGGCAAAGGCAATGGAACACTTGTGAATTTTAATGAATTGGTGAATGAATGGATGGAAAACAGCAGGGAGAAGAGCTCCTTAAATACAAAAGATGGTTCTCATGTGGAGCTTATGTAATATCAAGCTCAAGGCAACAATTCCGCTATAAATGGGCTCTATAGGCCCTAAAAGCCTGGCTAATTGGTTTGGGCTTACTCAGCCCACTTATAATTACTCCCTGAACCCTTAGAACCAGTCTTTACTGGTTGAATTTGGTTTTTACACCCTTACTGGGCTGAACCAGCCCTTGTTGCTGTTGAGATCTTGGCTGGTTGTCCCTTACAACCAGCCCAGTTACCTCTGTGACGTCACTTACTGGGCTGGTTCTTTCATTCAACCAGCTTTTGGCACCCTTGCATGAACGAAGTGGGACCCAGAACTCACCTGGGTGCGCTCTCAAGCTCACAAGGGGGGGATGTAACCAGCAGGGGTGACTCCCCCCCCTCTTTACTACCTAGGTTAGCGGCAGGGGTGGTCAAATTCCAAAATAGTCCTCTTCCCCATACAACGGCCCCATGCGGGCCTTTGGGCCCTGAAACTCCCCCAGGAAGGAAACAAGCGGCCCCAAACAGGCGGTGGCCCCAATGGGCCCCCAAGGCCCAAAGAGAATAAAATACATACTTTGGCTGGCCAGCCTGTCTGGCCAAGTATGTCCAAAATAAAGCTTGGTCCCAGTTCTGCCCAAAAAAGCCTGTCTGGCTAAGGTGGGCAATTCACCCTGGCTGGAAAGTCAGGGCCCTTGTCCCAAAAAACCAACCTACAAAACCTGTGTTGGTGCACAAATGCCCAAAAAAATAACATCCACATAGGCCCACATGGTCCTTGTGATGTCCAATGGGCCATGGAGGCCCATTTGTGCATCCAAATTGGATTAAACAATAATATGCACATTACCTGGGTTCATCCCTATTTTAACAAACCCACTTAATCCAAAAGGGATGCCATACGCATATTAGATACAAATCATTAATTTTTTTTCCTATCTAACGCCTTATTAAGATATCCCCAATCATTGATCCAGTGGGAATTTACCGTAAAACTATCTCTCTGCAGTTCACTGTATCACCTTTATAGCTATAATGAACATCAATATGTTTTGTTCTCGAATGGGAAACTTGGTTTTCTGCCAATGAAATGGCACTCTTATTATGAGGATAAAACAATGCAAACCCTTATGGTTTATGAGTATCCTCTAAGAAATTTCCCAACCAATTTGCCTCCTGTGAAGCTGACAGGTACCCTCTGTAATCTTCTTCTTTTGATGAAAGTCTTATTGCTGACACCTTATTATACATCCGTGACACTAGATTATTTCCTAAAAAGAATACAAAACCACTTGTTGATTCCCCAGTGTTACCATCTTCCAAACTTGCATCAGAATAACCACAAAACCAAAATTTTCTGACTTTGAAAACTGCAGTCCCAGACTGCTTGTTCCTTTGGGATACCTCACAACTCTCTTGAATGAAGTCCAATGCCTCATGCTTGGTTTCTCTAAGTGTTGTGACAAGATGCAAATTTCATATGCAATATCTGGCCTTGTACACTGCCCCAAATAATTTAGCAATCCAATAGCTGACCAATAATTGTTCCCAGATTGAAAAAAATCCAGATTCTTTTCATCTTTAGAATTTTTGAACCAAATTTTAGACTGCATTGGAGAAAAAAACTCCTTTGCATTCTCTAAGCCATACTGCTTAAGTAGAGCTAAAACATAATGGTTTTGATCAAACATGATCCCATTATTGCTCTTACTAAATTTCATTCCCAACACCTGTTTTTCCAGGCCAAGATATTTTATCTTGAACTCCTTTTTTGGTTCCTCCATGACTCTCTTCTTACCATTCCCGATAATGATAATGTCATAAACCCATACCAACAAAATTGCATCCTTTCTCACAAAGAGACAAGGGTTGTCCTCACTTGTCCTGAAACCAATCTCTATCGGTTTCTTACTCATGGTGTTGTACCATGACCTAGCTGCTTGCTTCAATCCATAGAGGGATCTACACAGCTTGAGGACATATTACCCTTTATCCATTGAGGCAAAACTTCTCACACAGATTTTCTTCATAGTTTCTGGATTGTCCTCTACCAGCCATTCCTCAAAACAGTCAGGAATTGACATATAAAAAGTCTCCTCTTCTCCAAGTTTTGCATTCAAGTATGCAGTCAAAAAATTAGCCTTTCTGATTTCTTCACCCAACTCCACTGCTAAAGCAATGATGTAACTGAAGGCAGACAGCCTTTCCGTTGGAAAAAAAATTTTATTGGTTATCAATAACCTCTTCCTTCTTGAAGCCTTGTGCAATGCTTGTAGCCTTGAACCTCTTCAAAATTCTTATTCAAAACTAACCTAGACCCAACAATGGTCCTTCCTTTTGGAACTAAATCCCACTTAACCACTTCAAACACATTATTATTTTCCAGAGAATCAAATTCCTCAAAAATAGCTGTCTTCCAATTGGCTCTATCATCAGAGTTCATAGCTTGGCCAAAGCTATTTGGGTTAACCCTATTACCCATTTCTGAACTTCACTGTAGAATCTCTTTAAGTATACATTGTTCCCAAAACTTATCTTCTTCATATTCTGCAGAAGCATAATGGGACTTCCATTCCCCATACCTATCAACAAGTCTCCTTGGACTTCTACTCCTTCTAAATGGAGGTGGAGGCTCATCAGTTTCTGATTCCACAGACTCCCCTGAAGCAGGTACTGAACACCCCTGTGGCATGTCTGCCATCTCAACATAATCACTAATGATATTCTCTACCACATCTTCTGGTGAAATAGGCTCCAATGCTATTTATTTCTGTGATTCCAGAACAGCACTATCTTGACTCCTTTTGAGTGGAAAGGTACTTTATTCAAATTTTACATCCCTACTATGGATAAACTTTCTTTTCCCTGGACAATAATTCCTGTATGACTTACTTATTAAATCATAGCCTAAAAGTGCCCCTGTTCAGGCCCTAGGATCTAACTTTCCAACCATTTCATTATGGTGGACACTATAATACACTTAGCAACCAATTGTTCTTAGGTGTGATGTTTTGGGGTACAACTTCCAAAACAGATATTGCAGAATTTTCCCATTAACACTTACAATATTGTGAAACAGACACACTGTGCACACTAACTCAGACCATAAAAACTTTGGTAGAACAGATTGAGCCATGATACTTCTGACTTTTTCCAATAGATTCCTATTCATCTTCTCAACTATTCCATTGTTTTGTGGAGCAGTTGCAGTAGTAACTATATGAGTGATACCATGTTCATTCAACAGTTTCTCATACTATTTACTCAAAAACTCACCCTCTCCATCAGTAATAACCCCCTTGATCTCCCTCATCAAACCATTCTGTTTCCAGACTTCAAAGATTGCTGAAACCTCCTCTGTGGTCTGATCCTTTGATCTTATTTGTTTCACCCAAGCATAATTAGTTTCTGTATCAACCAGATTGATGAAGTACTTTCCCCCCCCCAAGGGACACTGGTGAAAATGGCCTTGCCAAATCAATGGAAAATTCCCCTCTAGGAACTTCTGGGTGATATCTACTTATTGAGTACACATTCCTGGTCTTGGCCCCTAAAGTACAACTTTCAAAGTTGCTTTACTTTACGTTATGGCCACTTCTATTGTGAGCATCAGTACTCAGAGCTGAAAACTTGAACAAGTTTTAACAGAGAAACTTATTCTGAACTTGTCCACTCAGAATAGTTATCCCATTAAAATCAATAACAAACTTATATTCTTTAAGATAACAAATCTGGAAAACTTTTTTCCAGAGAACTCCAAGAGACACGAGGTCTTAAGGCAAATCTTTTAAATAGAACACATTCTGAAAAGATATTTTTAAACCCAAGTGATTTGCAAGAATAAATTTTCCAATTACTTCAATCTGAATTGTTCTTCATTTTTGGAAATTATTTACAACACCATCATAATCTCTAGGATTTGAAAAAAAAATTGGCTCAAAAAACATGTGGTCTCTACAACCAGAATCAATCAAAACAAGAACATCCTCCTTCAATCCTCCTACAAGGAAAGAAGAATTATCAGCCTCTGATAAGTTCTTATTATCAAGGTTAAGATTACATAATTCATAATCAATCAAGTAAATTGCTTGATTCTCATCAATTATAGCCTTCTTGTTGCGGGCTTGTTCGTCAAAAGCTTTTTACATTGAAACATCCCATGCCACCATAGCAACATCTTCCGTGGCAAGGTTGACCTCTTTGTCTTCCTTTTCACTTTCCTCTAATTTCTTCCTCTTCTTGGCCTCCTTGCAATCCTTTGCATAGTGCCCCTTCTTCTGAAAATTATGACACAAGACCTTTGATAAATTCCTTTTGGCCTCTTCCTTCTTCCTGTATTTTCCTGTCTTTCCCACCAGAGAAGTTACTGTGCCCTCCTTCATCTTAAATTGAAGATCATCCTTTTCAATCCTTCTAAGCACATCCTCTTCTCCAGAAAGGGGATGCAATTGAGATATAATCCTCAACAAGGACTCATATTCTTTTGGTAGCTTTTGAAGAATTAAGATTGACAATAACTCAGGATCCATGTTCAGCCCAGATGACTTGAAATTAGCAATACTTGATCTTACCTCCCCCAAAAACTGTTTACAGTTGACAAATTTCAACTCGAAAAATTTATTGAAATAAATACCCTTTTGATGAACAGAATCACCAGCATACTTGGCCTTGAAAATTTTCCATAAAAAACTCCCAATCCTCTTATATTAATCTATGAGAGTACCAGAAACCCATGAAATATGACTCTGATCCAGATGTCTAAGAATAAGATGATAGGAATTATTCTCCACCTCTGAACTGATCAAACTATCATCTGCATCCATAATATCCCCACAACAGATTTTTTCCAACTCACTTTCAATAAGAACAGCCCAAGCATTATAGTTTTGACTATTCAAAACAAATCTTGGTGGAGCTTGCCTCTGGGATATAAGACATCTTCTTTGAAAACTTGAGGTCCTTGAGGTTGTCCAGAGTAAGGTATAAGGGTCTTTTCTGCTTGTGAGTAATGGTGATGATGGTACTGATAATGTGTGAGAATTATTGTTCAACAAGCTTAGTCAAATAGAATTACTTAAAGAAAAAGAAATTCTTAGACAATAATGTCTTATGATTGATCCTTAATATGAGGCAGAGGCAATGGCACACTTGCAAATGTGAATGAATTGGTGAATGAATGGATGGAAAACAGCAGGGAGAAGAGATCTTTAAATAAAAAAGATGGTGCTCATGTGGAGCTCATGTAATATCAAGCAAAAGGCAGAAATTCCGCCCCAAATGGGCTCTACAGGCTCTACAAGCCCTGCTACTTGTTTTGGGCTTACTGAGCCCACTTGGCATTAGTCCCTGAGCCCATATGAACAGTCTGTACCGGTTGAAATTGGGTTTTCCACCCTTACGGGGCTGAACCAGCCCTTGTTGCTGTTCATAACCTGGCTGGTTGTCCCTTACAAACAGCCCAGTTACCTCTGAGACCTCACTTACTGCGCTGGTTGTTTCATTCAACCAGCTGTTGGCCCCCTGGCATGGACCAAGTGGGACCCAGAACTCACCTGGGTCCACTCTCAAGATCACAAGGGGGGGATGTAACTGGCAGGCATGACGCCTCCCCCCCTCTTTCCTACCTTGGTGACCAGCAGGGGTGTTCAAAAACCCTGCTGGTTGCCTGGGACACAATTTGCCCTCGGAAGAAAATCCAAAACAAGTGGGCTGGAGGGGGATCAGGTCCCCCCAGCCCTTGGCGCTTCCCCCTCAGTGATGGGGGGGGGGGGGAGAGCGCCCTGCTTGCTTGGTGTGAGGTTGGTCAGATCAGCCCCATTGCCTTGTTCCCTCCACCACCAACAGGTAGGAGGGTGATGAGGTCCCCCCTGACCTGGCTGGTTGCCACATGTGATCATCCACTGGCTGGTTTGTGATGAGGTGGAGTACCAGCCATCCTCCCTCCTCCTCACAACTGACCAAGGGAAGGGAGGAAGGCAGAGGCCGCCAGCCACCATGGCTGCAACCCACCCCGGTGGCCGCAACCAGCTGGGTGGCGCAACCGGGGCTGCGGCCTTGCACACAGCGGGTGGGAAGACTTCAGGCGGAGTCCTCTTCCCCGGTGATGTGACAACCTCCTTCAATGACAGAGGGGGGGAGGTGATATCAACTGAAAATAAAAAAGAGATACTTCTTGAGATATAGCTTGGATAAAGGTGAGATAAAACTTTCCACATGCATATGGGTGGCTCCTCATTTTTTGTGGTCGTATGGCTTAAAATAATAACTATAACTTGTCCTCCAGTTAATCAAACATATTGGGAATTTCTATATCAATAGTTGGGAAGAATATGAGTCCTCATAACTCAATCTAAGGTTATACTGGATCTCCATCTTGATAATATATATATTACCAAGTGTTTAATTCAATAACAAATACTTATAAAAACATACTTATTAAATATTATCAAAATTTATTATATAATGCTAAAACTCTGGATGAATATTCATTATTGGCTCTATGGTGGGCTGAAAAAGTGAAATTGATTTCAGGAAATCGAAGATGAGGCCAGTAATTAACCACTATACCAGCAAGAAATATGATTTGTGCAGGATTTTGGACATTTTTTTGTCTTGTGGCCGAAATTAAACTTCTCAAAAAAGGTTTGGAACTGTGTGCATGATTTTATCAGTTATCTATGCAAAAAAATGTGTCAATTTTTTCCAATTTTCTTTTTTAGTGATCATGGTGAAAGCTTATTAATACATGAGCATGAAGAAGCAATCTCTTTTGTAATTATATAAAATGATTTCTTTCTATTTGGAATCTGTCGAGATAGCAAGTTATTTTTCTCTAAATCTTTCATCCTTACATTTCCCACTCTATCTTACTCTTCTATTACAAACTCATCTTACAAGCTTTAAGGTACTTGCTATGTATGGTTGATAGTTATCCCAGATTACAATCTCCAGGTTATGTCTCAGTGTTGTTGCTGTCTATTACTCTCTGTTTGCGGATTGATCTGTTATCTTGGTGCTTTACTCTTGTCTCATGTATGTCACTGCTGTGACTTCAGGCCTTTTGTCCTGTCCATGTACAGACTTGTTTTTCCAGTGTTTTCTCCTTTCTTTGAATTGTCTCTGGTCCCGCTTCTCCTGGACCTCTCTGATGAATATGCTTCTGTCTTCTGATCAGACCCACTTTCATGGGTTCTCTAGTTGTTGATACTTAAACTTCTCTTTCTGATTCTTGCAATAAATCACTGATTCTCATCATCATCTCAACCGACACACCCTGAGTACAGTCTCTCCTGGTCTCTCCCCAGATTGATCCTTCTTTCTCTAAATCTCCGCATCTTTTGCTTGTCCCTGATCTTGACTTGAGAGATCTTTATTCCAACAGAATCCAAATATTCCATCTATGAGTTTTTATTTGAAGACTTTGTTACCATATCTGGATATTGTCTGAAGCCAGTTGGCCATTTACTGATGAGATGGGTGATGGGTCTGCTACTCATAATGTTTGGACCTGTGCTTCTGAATAAAAGAATTATTTCTTCTATGTTGAGCATGGTTGGAAACAGAATAATTTCTGGATGGTGATCAATCCATAACAAATTTTTGATTTGTTGGTTGGGAAAAAGTGGATGATTGGGTTCAGGGTGATCAATTTTGGTTTTTGTGATCAATTGGTGGTTATGAAAATTGTGAAGACATTGATGAGGATTTGAGTTTTTTGATTCTTTGGAACCACCATGCAATTAACTGGAGAGGTTCTCCTGATAAATAAGTTGGGTATAATTTATGTGTTTGTTTTATTTACCTCCGCTGAATAAGGCTACCAGAAAAATGTTAATAATAATGTATAAATACAGCTTTTTAATGTGATGATAGAGATGATGAAGATGAATGGAATGAAAAATTAATAAAAACATGTGGTGCAAAGTACCCAACCCTTTATACTCATGTCAACCACTTCTGAGTGTGCATCAATACTAAGGTTTGTCCTATTTTGTTAGATCACTGGAGAAAGTGTTTGACTCTTTTCAGTTTTTACTATCCAATTTTTATTATATGCCTTTTTCTTGCCATCATTGCATCCACTTGTTCTTTTATTTTATGTGCATTTAACTAAAATGTTGCTTTGACTTTTGCCTGTATAAGGGTGGCATTCTTATCAATAATATCATTCAACTCTTTCCTTGTCCCCCCATTTTTAAATGCCTTACTTTTCTTGGAAAGAAGATTTCCTGCATTTCTAAATGACATTCACGCATGCTCCACATGCCTCTTAGTTTGGTACTTTAGTAATTGTGGATCATCAATATTGAGTTCTGACGATTTTTTGGGATCTGCTTTGTGTGAAAATTCATATGTGAGATCTTGTGGTTATTGAATTGAGATCATAAATAAGGTAGCAGACACCTTCTGCTCAACATCCTCTGCGTGAATTTGAAAAACAACTCCTGGTTGTTTTATGTAGATGAATTGAGTAAATTGAGAATCAATCCAAAATCTAGCTTATGGTGTGGGAAGATGAGTAAATACAATGGGTCCATTATTAACTCACCACCCTCCATGATCATTAAAAAGCTTTAAATGGTTCATGTGGCACAGTTGAAAACCATTTTGAGTTGTGTATGGCTCCCCATAACCAGATGGGTTATGAGCTGGGACTCATGACCCATGTCAATTTGTGGTGTGCCATTTCAGACTTTTTCAAAACTCCTTGGTTGTGAGAAAAAAAAATTAAATCAAAATTAAATACATAAAAATAAATCAAATATCAAACAGACCAAAAAATAAAAAACCAAAAAATATCAAAAAAAGTCCAAAAAAAATTCAAAAAATTGAAAAAAAAGCTAAGAAAAACATTAAAATTGTTTTTTTTTATAATTCAAAAATCCAGGGAAATGAATGAATATTCATGGCCCCATGGATAAATGAATATTAAAGATTGAAAAGTTTAAAACAATCAAAAAATTGTTTCCAAAAAAAAATAAAACAAATAGAGAAATTAAGATGGTTAAATAAGAATAAAAAGGAACAATATACATACAATAAATCCATGAAATAAAATAAAATAAAATATTATTTTTGAACAAAAAAAAATAGATTAAAAAAATTTTCATTAAATATTAAAAAAAATTGTATTGAATCAAAAAAAAATTGAACCAAGTTAAATTAAACAAAATAAATTTAATTCATATAATTCCAATTTGTCATTTCATAAATTCAATCAATCAACCCCCAAAAAAGAGGACTTTAATTCCACCTTGATGGACTAGCTGTAAAGTAAAAACATCAAAAATACCAGGTTCAATTTGTATTAAGCTGATCACATCAAAAAAAGTAAAATGCTCCCTATGATGGGATCAGCCAAACAGAAGTTGAACTTGTTTCCTTGGAATAGTGCAAAACTTAATTAAAACCCCAAGGATCTAGGGCTAGTAAATTGAGGTGGACTTGGGGGGGGGGGTGACAAATTCACAACCCTTTGTTTTGAATGATTTGAGTTTTAAACCAAACCATCCAGGACTTACTGGACCCCCAGGGGTTTCATGTGCTTTTAATGACACTGTTGGAAAATTTGGGGAAACATAGCCCAAAATGGACCATTTCAGGGAAATATTATGGGTACTTAGGCACCCCTGGACCATATTTGGGTGCGTTGAACAAAAAATTTGCCAGTTTTGCATGAATTTTGGGGGGTATTGGACCACAAACAGAAATGTGAAACTCTCCTGCATATCCTGCCTATTGGCAAAACAAATTATTTTCAAAAAATGTACACAATATTTTCCATTGGATAATTGTGTTTTTCCCAACCCAAAACTGAGTAGAGTTTTTAGTTGTTGAAACAGTTTTAATGAATAATAAATTCTCTTTGGATTTTTTCTATTGTGGGAACAATGGCAAGCCCACGCCTGCTGTTTTCAACATTGCTGTGTTGAAGGACTTAATCAAAAGTGCTTTTAACCAAGCTGTTGCAAAAGCTAGGGATTTGAGAAATAAAAAGTTGGAAGCCCCAATTGCCTCCTCATCTAGGGTAACAGGAACAAGATGTTTCACAAGTGTAATTGAATTGTGGCTTTGGGTCACATTTCATGAGCCAAATTGATTGATTTGGTTTTATCAACACTAATTTAACCATTCCGACTGTGGCTATTTAAATATGTGACTATGAGGTCTGGAAACCCCTGACCTTCCTGCAGTGAGACCTTTTCCCAGTAGGGAAGGGGCCAAATATTTCCGAAAAAAATGGGCATCCATGCATGGCTTCACTTTTAAAAATGAAATTTAAAGAGACAGAAATATTTCAAACTGGAATTCAACAGAGATGGAATATATTTGGGGCCATTAATCACTGAACATCAAAGGAAAAATCACACCATCAAGTTTGGGTTTCAATTAATGAAGCATGCAAGTTGCACAGTATCAGATACCACATGGGTCTTCTTAATTAGAAGCTACTGAAGAGATTTGAGTGAATTTGATTAATCAAAGAGCTAAGAGCTAGAAACATGGCAGGAAGACGCACAGTGAGGAACAGGAACAACCAGACAGGAATTTAGAACAAGACAAGAAACAAACAGGAAACAAGGAC
Organism: Puccinia polysora; assembly: GCA_025617555.3. Taxonomy (NCBI): domain Eukaryota; kingdom Fungi; phylum Basidiomycota; class Pucciniomycetes; order Pucciniales; family Pucciniaceae; genus Puccinia; species Puccinia polysora. The sequence goes on from CM062629.1 coordinate 43,345,986, forward strand.
CGCAGGATTTATGACATAGCTGTGAAGTGGAGTTGGCCACACTGTTGGGATTGAGTCAAGGGTTTGATAGGAGTAGGTTTGTTCAGGATCGGATCAGGCAGACTGTGAGTTTGGTGGTGGTGAGTCTTAGTAGGCTTTTTTGAGAGGATGATGAGGTATGAATCTAACCAGGCATTCACAGTGTCAAGTCAAAGTTGAGTGAGGGCTTGGAGAAGGAAATGAGGTTGAAGAAGAAAATGGGGAAGAGACGATGAGGAGGAAGAATTGGAAGGAATTTCAGAAATGATGAGTGAAGTGAGTGATGTGTCGAGAGGAGGATGTCTGATCAACCTCCCATCTTCCTAGGGTATCCGACATGGGTAGTAGACTGAAGAGATTTGAGTGACCGGATGCGGCTACCCCAATGGTCAGGGGAGAGCAAGCCGGACGCTGCGCGTCTGGCGGAGTCAGTGCTGAGAATCTAAACAGTTACCAACACAATGATTTAATCTCTGGAAACCCTGCAGTGAATCCTAAAATGACAAGAATATCTGGTGTGGCCATTTATCAACTGAAGAAACACATGCAATATGGGCTCAATACAAATTAAAATCAAAGGTAGCTTTAGCAAGATTGATAGCAAATAATAAATTGATAATAGAACAATCTATAACACTAAGAACAAGGTGAGAGCAGCAGATTTCAAGGGAAAATGTTTTCTTGATGTAATAATAAAAAACCTCACCAATACTAAGTGGGTATCCAGGTCAAAATGAAGTGGAAACAGTCACCTAGAGGTCCTTTTCTTGGCTCATCCTGAGTCTATAAAACGTTTTAAAAAATTACATAAAACTGCTTTTTTTCAATGGTAATTATAGAGATAATGGTTACAACATACAGCTGTTTCATGTTGTAGGAATGGCTTTCAACAGGATTATCTTGAAAAAGGATTTTGTTTATCAAAAGAAAGGAATTTATCTTTCTACAGTTTTGCAGTGAATCCACTAAAGGATTTTGTTTATGATTGAGAGAGGCTTCCTAAACTTTTTTTGAAGGAAAGTGAAAAAGGGCTGATTTGTGCTATTCAACATAGCTTCCCTGAAGCATCCAGAAATTTGTTCTATTTTCACATGTCTAAAAATATTCAAGAAAATGGAAAATGTTAATTTCGTAATGATTTTGAAAGATGTAAAAGTTTTATGTCTCTGTGGGCAAAGTCTGGGGCCTCTGAAACCAAAGGGGAGGCAGGAATTAATGATTCAGAACTCAGATTAGGCAAATTTGTTGCTTATTCTTTTCATCTCTGCTGGGGTTGCTTATGTTGAACCTTGCATAAAGTTTTTCTTGAAAGACAATGAGGATGTGCTTGAGTATATGGAAAATGACATTTTCCCTATCAAAGATACTTTTGGAACTGCATGGACTTGCTTCAACCCTGAATTTATCAAAAAATTGAAGGCCACATCAAATCTGTGCATGCCTTGCTTAAAAACTTTCCAATATAGTTAGAAAACGTTAATCCAACAGAACTTTTACCTTTGGGTTAAACATTTTTTATTGAGGCAATTCAACTCATTCAAGAAAAATTTGAGAATCTAAAGGGTCATCATGATGGAAAACTGAGCACCAATTCGTATTCCAAGATCATGGGATTTCCCTGTTTCAACACATTAGGAGAAATACTAGCATCAAGAAGAGCAGTTTTACTTGAAATTTTTATCCCCAGTGCAGGTTAGAATATAACCCTTCAAGTTCAGTAATTTAGATTGTTGAATAGTTTGAATTTATTTTTTTATTGATGTTTCCTATTTGATCTAGTAATAAGCAATTTTTTTGCTTTTTGAAAGGTCAAATCTGATCCAGTGCTTGAATCTTCCCCATTTTTTGAAAATCTCAGTTCAATTTTTGTTGGAAAAACTGAAGAATTTAAAGTTGAATTTCACAAGCCCCTGGTCAAGAATGCAAAAAATTCTTCTGCTATGGCAAGCCATCAGCCAAACTTCTCAAAGTCCAGCCCTGTTTGACCTAATTTGAAAGATAAATTTTTTGATATTTCATGATTTGAAAATTTTGAAAAGGAACTTAAGAGGGAAAGGAAGGTTAGAAGGGCACCAAAAAAACCAAAAAAGCAAACTTTTTATTGTGATGCATGTTCATTATTATGGTTTAATGACCTGATGGTTATATGATATTTATATTCCAATTACCCTGGCTGAGATTCTTAATTTCATATTTCAGAGGAAGAGACTGAAAGTGAATGAGGCTCCCTTCAATTGAACTTTGAATCCTTTTCTGAGGAAGAAGATGTGCCAGAGAAGTGAACCAGAATCTCATCTTTGGTGATTATTCATTTTGTTAATGCAATTTGAATGTTGGCTAAGTGAGTTTTGATTGTAAAAACCAAAGGAAAATTACCTCAATGAAATACCTGAGAACTTACATAAGTTCTTGGGTGAGGTTTAAAATCCTGTTGATGATGGAAATTGGACATCTAGATTTACGGCCAAAACACTTGGGTATGATGGAATTAGATAGTTCAAATTTAAAATGGGAATGATATAAACACTGAGGAAAAATAAAGCATGCTATTATAAAATCCATGTTGGAAGCAAAGAGGTCAAAAATATTGAACAACAACTTGATTTTAAATACACAAATGGAATGATTGCCTCTTCAAAATGGCTTTGACATTTGGATAAGGGTCAATTGATAACAGAAATTTATGCAAGGTCAATATGTTTCACTTCATTGAAATCATGTTTTACTTATACTCGTGTCAAAATGGGTGTAAAAAGAACATCAGAAACCATATTTATTTCCTTTGTTAACAATGAACACTGGTTTGATTTATTAATTGAGGTATAAATTATTCCAATACCTCTCATTTTATCAAAAAAATCTTCTTTGAATTCAAAGAAAACTTCTAGTTGAGTTTAAGATCTCAAAGATCCACTGGATTTTTATTCCAATTTGAAAGCATCATATCATTTAGTCATTTTGGTTTTAATTTCATCATTTTGGTAGGGTCTTACATGTACTTCTGATTCTGATCTTTTACTTCTATCAATTGAAAGGGTTATCACATTGGGAAAATGATTATGCTGAGTGTTTTGAGTCAAAATCAATATGTTGAGTGTTTTAAAGGAGGTTCTTTTGGGAAATCAGTTCAACCCGTGTTAGGCTGATCCAATCATAAGGAGTATTTTTACTTTGTATGATGGGATCACCTGAACACAGGTTGAACTTAATTTTTTTGGTTTTTTGAATTCAGGGCTAGTCCATTGAGACAGAATTTATACAAGTCCACCTCAATGGACTAGCCCTATTATTTTGGTGGGGGGGGGTTGGTTGAGTTTTGCCCAAGTACAATGAAATAAGTTCAGCTTTTGTTGGGCTGATCCCATCATAAGATGTAATTTTACTTCTTGTGATGTGATCAGCTTAAGAAAAGTTAAGGTTTTTTTTTGGAATTTTTACTGTGGGGCTAGTCCATTGAGGTGGACTTACATTCATCTTTTTTGGGGGTTGATTGATTGAATTTTTGTAATGATTCATTGGAATGATATGGATTGAATTAATATTGTTTAATTCAATTTATTTTGTATATTGTTCCTTTTTAGTTTTATTTACCCAATTTTATTTTTCCATTTTTTTCATCTTTTTTGGGCCCAATTGTGTCATTTTTTTAAAATTTTTCATTTTTGATTTTTTTTTCTCAAAAGGCCATGAATTTCAATTAATGGCCCAGGAGTTGTAGAATTTTCAAAATTTTATTTTAAATTTCTTTTCATTTTTCTCATTTCTTTTCATTTTTTGTGATTTTTTTGTTTTGTTGAATTGTAAATTTATTTTAATATTGTTTTAATTTCATTTATTCTTGTTTGTGACCCAGGAGTTGTGAAGGAGTCATGAATAGAACCCAAAAACTTGAAATGGCTCCTGTGGCGCAGCTCACAACCCATCTGAGTTTTGAACCATGCCACACAACCCATTTCAATTAATTTATGGGTTGTGTAGGGTTTTGAACTTATCACAGCCCATGTAATTGATACAATTCCAACTCAATCAAATAAGCCTGAATTAAAAAAACCCAAAAAAAATTCAACCTTTTTTAAGCTGATCCCATCATTCAAAGTAAAAATACTCCATATGATGGGATCAGCCTAACACCAGTTGAACTGAATTAACAATAAAATCTCCTTTAAAACACTAAAAATAAAGATGTTGACTCAAAACACTCAAAGTCATGATGTAAAACATGTGATAAACCTTCACATGAACATATGTACAAGATAAGGATCTGAATTAAATGATAGACCAATCCAAAATGAAGAAATAAAACCCCAAATAATGAAATGATATGCTTCAAATGAATTTGAATAAAAATTCAGTAAATATTTGCAATGATTTAATCAGCAAGAAAATTTATTTTAATTAAAAGAAGAGGGATTTTATACAATGGGCAGGATTGGAATCATATCTCCCTCAAATAATAAATGAACCCAGTGGTTATTGTTAAAAAATGAAATGAATATGATGTTTGATGGTTATTTTGAACCCTTTTCATAGGATTATATGCAAAAAATGAATCAAATGAAATGAAAAAAATTGGAATTGCATAATTTTTTGTTAATGTCAGCTTGCTACTATTGCAGAGCAAGCTGCAAAGGTAACAAAATAACATAACAATAAGAATAATACATTGAACCTGAGAAGGAGTAGTAAAACCATAAATATTATTACAGAAATGGATTCTCCACCCAAAATTAGGTAGGGTCACTCACTCACCCACCCTTGAAATCCAACTCCTTATATTTTTAAATAATTAAGGAAAGAAAAACAAAAAATACCACGGCTCCATTATTGAGCTTTTTGGCCAATTAAATATTTCACAAACATTGTCACGTACAGGTTTCACACCTAAAATTCAGTCAGAATTGAGGTGTTGTGTATATTTTAGGAGTTACGGGCGGAAATGTGTTTTGTCACAATTCCCGCATGCAGCTGTGGCAGCCAATGCACCCCCGTGCGGCTGAGATACAGCCTTGTCACCCCGTTGAGGTCGTGTACGCAGCCTCAGGCCTCTGACAAGTACGCAGCCATGGGACTACGGGCTGACAGAGTGACAGGCTGCCTGAGAGGCTCAGGTACCGCGTAAACAGGATACAACATACACGGGAACTTTCTACATATGTAATAAATGTTCCTGTGGATAGTAGACTGTCTAAGAATACATAATATTATATAAAAATACATCAATAATCCTTACATGTATTTTTTACTAAACATAATGCAAAGTACCAAGAATGTCGAAAATAAGACTATATTAAAATACTTTAATATACTTTTATGACAATCGCTATACATCAATATTTTTGTGAAATACTAAGGAAAATAATGAGGTAAAAATATTACATGAATTTTCACAACTTATATTTTTAAGTAATTATCTTAACAAATCAACTGGAACTCGAAAATAAAGAGTAAAATCAATATTATGACTTTTACTCCAGTTATATAATACATAATGAGAACTTACCTGACATCAAAATGTCCATAGAAACGTCTATTAATATAATTATAAAATTAATGGGAAAATTTACTAAGGATAATTAATTAAAGAATACATAAATAGGACAGATTAGTGTTATTCACACGTCCTAATGTCCATTATAAGGTAGAATAATTCCCATAACCTGAGTAATTAGATGCTACCCGTGCTATAGCACCAAGGACACATGACAAGCTACCTCTGGTTACCCTTCTAGCCTTACTGTCTGTCCCTTTGAGCACCTACAACCCTCAGAAGGACCATATTGGGACTCCAAAACCTATAAATAAAGAGCCCTTTTGAGGATATTGATGGGCAGAGACCCAGTAATATTCATATCCAGACGCCGTGCCAAGGTAATCAAGTACTTAAAAGAGATAATTAAGTGATTTATGGCAATTTCTGATCAGTAATATCCGTCCTCAAACCTCTTTTTATCAATTAAAATTGCTGAACAACCTTATAACCCCAGTATACAGGTTTAACCCATCAGTACACGTCTCAAACAGATAACCAAAGGATTTAATAACATACCAGTTAGTCTTATTATCCTTTCTCTGTTGTTGTAGCTTGGCTACAAGGCCATACCACTACACTGTGTATTTTATGTACATATTATCTTTGGGTAAAATATTCTTTAAACTAAAGAGCCCAAAGTAACCAGGAATACATGTTTTCATACTGAGAGCCCTGAAGAGAGGTGTTAAAGATCCCCAATATAATTGTGGCCCCTCTATAAATATTGAATAATCAATTTATTCATATGGATTCAAAACAATAAACAATAACAAAACTATTTAACCTGGCAATAAGCTTAATCAATATATTCTATGGATTTTTGCTGCATTTATTAAATAATATATTTATTATTTACTCTATCACCTCTCCTAGCTAAAGGATAGAAAGGGTCTTGGCATCCAGGAGGATGACAGTTATTATTTGCCCCATATCCAACTTTGAAAGCAATTTTGAAAAGGGAATCTTTCCATTGGTATTGTTAACATTAAGTATTTGTTTGATCTTTTCTACCTCCTTTCTACCATCAAGTATCTTAGCTTAACCTGTGTTATATTTCCTCAATGCTTCTATCATTTACCTTTGAAATTGATCATCCATTTTCATCATACCCAAGTGATAAGCAATGAATCTAAATCTCAAATTACTGTCACACAACCACCCCACGTACTATAGGGCAATTCTTAGATGATTGTGAGCGCGGAGGAATGCTGAGTGCGAGGAAAAGTGCAAATAGCAAGGCTTAGTTGCGAAGTGCAAACTTAGCTATGCCACTCAAAAAACGGCAAGAGGAATGGAGGATGTTCCAATAAGGGAAACTCAACCTGAGTCCAATGTGATAACTAGGTTGTAGCAAAATGCCAGAACTTATGAAATTAACTAGGTTGTAGAAAAATGCCTGAACTTATGAAATTAACTAACTGAGAAGACAATCATCAGGCAAGGGGGTAGCCGTTATAAGGTAATCCAAAGTGACTAGATACAACCTGGTGAGGAGCTAACTACAGTTGAAGGCGGTGAGGCAATGAGTGACAGAAACGGGATAGGAAATAAAGCAATAGTACAATCATATCCGAGGGCATGGCGTAAGTGCGAGACAATAGAATCTGAGCGTACAAATGTATGATTAATTGGGACAGGAGCAAATGAAGTTGAAGGTAATACAAGTGAGAAGTAATAGTGTATTCAGGGTAGGGACTAGTCCAATTGCAAACTGTACAGTAATGATGGCTTAGTTAGACGTAGATGCGAACTAACAAAAATTGTGTGACCAAAGATGGAAGTCCAAGGCTTTTGATGGGCCAGGGAAGGAGTTTGGATCTTATAATGGATGGCCGACTGGTATGGAGTTAACCGCAATAGTTTTCAAGTATATACTGAGTTGGTCGCCAAGATTGGAAGATCAATGCAAGCCAGAGGAAGTAGCAGATTGCACCATTGGTTTTGTGCTTTATTTTTGTCACGCTTATAGACCAAGGTAGATGGTGTTGGAATCCTCCCATTCTTTTGTTCAATACTATCTGTATATACCTTTCTATTATCCACCCTCTTTCATTACTACAATCACACTCATTATAATTCAAGACAATCATCACCCACCATTATTCAACAACTGCTACCAATCCATTTCATCACCATCACCATCACCATCACCATCACCATCACCATCACCATCACCATCACCATCACCATCACCATCACCATCACCATCATCATCACCATCACCTTTACCTGCACAATCACATCATCATTAGCTTTACCATTACCATTACCCTCATCTATCATCATTATCATCATATCATCCTCCCCATCATGCTAGGCAGCTATGCCTGAGGTCCTTGTTGCTCCTCTTAAAATAGTAATATCATTCCTCCCATATCATGCTAGGAAACTATTCCTGGGGTCCTTGTTTCTCCTCTTAAAATAGGCTTTCATCACGCTAGTCAACTATGCCTGAGGTCCTAGTTGCTCCTCTTAAAATAGGGTTTCATTCCCCATCTCATATGCTGACAAGGTGGTGTCTTGTCATCCTTTCTCAAAACTCATATCTCTTATTCTCATTTTCTTTTCTCATATTCTCATGAATCTCTGAAATGTTGATTGGTTTAAAATTTGTTCCTAAATTTGTCAGTTAATGTGGCGTGTTGTCATTTTTCTGTTCATATTTTGTAACTGACAAATTTAGTCAGCCTTAGATCTATCTTACTGCTTTTATTATCCTATTATTATTGTCTCAGGCCTCTTCTGGGGGCTCTCTAGTTTTTTTTACCCTGCTACCCTAGGCCCCCTTTGGGTTTCTCCACTTGTGCTTAAATACTGGTCCTCCCCTTGGACCAGGAATGAAACTCATCTGATTACCAGTCAACAATACCGGAGTGCCCCTTCCTCCTCCTCAGATCAGTTCCTCTTGACTATACAAGAATTATCCCCTCTCTATTGGCTCTTTGTAGCCATATTATTCCTCCTCATCAGGCTCCTCCATAGCCTACCATTACCGTTTCATCCCTCATGGAAATATAGTCATTCTTCAACTTTTCAGGTGGTACTGAGGAGAGGACATGTCAAAGTGATGAAGACAATAATTCCTAAGTGCAAGGCGTGACAGTTGCCTGGGTATAAAGATGCAAGCTCCTGCAAGCGTTCAGGTAAATTTTTCCATAGATTTCAAGTCCTTACTAATACTGTATACCCTTTAATTCATTACTTGTTAGATTTATAATTTATATAAAATGTTTTCATTGTCGTCTCGCCGTTGCAAAAACTGTATTTTTTGAAACGAGCAATGTATCCCTAGTACTTCCATCAGAGGTCTTTGAGGCAAGTGGGAGCAGTGTTGCCTTTGCAAGGTTGCCTGTAACTTCCCTATAAATATTGAGTTGACTTTTGATGGTCCCGCGGAGTCATCAAGGGAGATGCAGAGTTGTAGGTCCGCACCAAGGGTTAATTACAAGATACCACTGTTGCTGGAGATTGAATTCTTGGGTAATTGAGTTCCTGGTGATTACTAATCAGGACTGACTAGTGATAATAAAGGTAGTAACTAAATTTTAGTCTTCTTGCTAGTGTTGCCCCGTTTCTGGAGATATACCACAAACACACCACCACCGCCACCACCTTATTGGGATCCGCCGACTGAATTTCCGGTGGCCCAGATGAACGCTAAGGTGCAAGATGAAGTGCCCTGTGCGGAACCAGTTGGGTTCATAGCCAAGGAAGCAAGGGAGGAAGGAAGGAACAAAGCGGAAAGAGAATTGGGAGAAGGAGAAGATGGAGACCGAAATGGAGGAAGAGAGGGAACGGGGAAAGAAGAGGAGGCTGTAACGGAAGAATTGGGAGAAGGGAATGGAGGAGATGGAATGGATGGAATTGATGGAACGGAAGGAATGGAGGGCCAAGGCAAAGCAAATCCGTTGCGAGTCGTAGGGCCAATCAAAACTGATGCAAGTAAACTGAAGGGCAATGTTGGGGAAGGTTTGTTGGGAGGCCAAAGGAAAAGAGAATATGAAGAACTCTTGGAGGAAGTTGGATGGAATGCTTGGCCAAAGCAAGCTCCAATTGCAAGGTGCAAGGAGATATTCAAGAGGCACATTGTAACAGAGGTGCTGGTTCTTCAAAGGATGTCCGTACTTATAAATTATGAAGACCTGGATACCTTTTGTTCCATGGTTGTGGATAGGACTGCTAATTGGGAGGATGAAGAGAAAGAAGTGAAGGAGACTTTGTAAATTTTATTATATATATATATATATATTTTTTAAAAATTATAAATAAATTTTTCTCTTCTTTTTTTTGTATAAGGAATGGAATTTTATTTGGTAGGAATGAGAGGGGAATGAGAGGAAGGAATAACACAATGAGATGAAGGGGTTGATTGATGGAATGATGATTTGGAATGGAATGGGGATGGATGAGATGGAATGTGGAATGGAATGGGATTGGATGGGATGGAATGTGGAATGAAATGGGATTGGATGGGATGGAATGTCAAATGAAATGGGATTGGATGGGATGGAATCATGATTGTCAAGGTTTGCAAGGGTAGCTTGCATGGAAATCTCAAATCAGATTGGGAGAGTTGCCAAGGTGATGGGCTGGTTCCGACGAGGTGCAATCTTTGTTGGACTGGAAGCCAGACCACTCAAAAAGGTATTGAAGTTTTCCTTTGCGTAACCTGGAATCCATAATACGGCTTACTTCCCACTCTTGATGATTGAGGACAGTGACCAGTTCGGGAGGGGGATGAGTCTTGCCTGGGTATAGGACTCAAGCTGGCTCTAGGAGAGACACATGAAAGACGGGGTGGATACCTTTCCATTTTGCAGGTAAAGTAAGTTTAAAGGCGTTAGGGGAGATGACTGATTCTACTTTAAAGGGGCCAAGCTTTCTTTCAGAGAGTTTGCGAGTTGGGTTAGTGCTGTGAATATTGCAAGCATCAAGCCACACTTTATCTCCTACTGCAAAGGTTGGAGCCGTAGTGCAAGATTGGTCTGCTTACTCCTTATAGCGCTGGTTTGCTTCTTCAAGGTTGGTTCAAAGTTGCAATTGAAGGGATTGAATTTGTTCAAGGTAATTGGTAGCAGTTTGAGAAGGTGCTACGTGAAGGGAAGAGAAAGTTGGGTTTCTTCCATAAAGAGTTTGGAAGGGCAACTGTTTGGTGGAGGAATGAGTGGAGTTGTTGTAGGCAAATTTGGCTAGTGGGAGCCATAGCGACCAGTTGTCTTGTTGATAGGCGAAATACATTTGAAGATATTGTTTGAGAATCTGATTAACTCGCTTGGTTTTCCCGTCCATGTATGGGTGGTACGCCATTGATGAATTGCAAGTAATCTTCAAATGTTGGCGTAGCAAGGTCCAGAAGCTCAAAAAAAACAGAGATCCACAATCACTAACTATATTATCAGGGAGACCATGTTTTGAAAATACATATTCTATGAACAAGTTAGCTAAGTCTTCTGAAGATGCCGTCACATTACAGCGCAGAAATAAAGCCATCTTCAAGAAGCAATCTACTACTAATAGAAAGGCATCATATCCACTAGAAGAAAGTAATTGAGAGATTAAATCCATAGAAAGCAAGTGCCAAGGAGGAGGCGGAATTTGAAGTGGCTGGAGCAGCCCATACTTCCAGTGTTTTGAGGAATTGTTACGATTGCAATCATAGCACGCGCTAACATAGTCTTTTACTTCTTTGGTCATACCAGGCCAGTAGAAGTCTTGTGCAATCAATTGGTAGGTTTTATCTTGCCCATGATGACCAGCAAGCGGAGAATCATGCCGTGACTAAAAGATATCTAACTTAATGCAAGAATTATCTGGTACTACTATACAATTATCATAGACTAAGAAGTCATTATCATCAATACTGTAACTACTATCTAATAAGTTCGCAATTTTGCAAAGTTTGATGCACTTGTGATTGACACATTGAGCTTGTCAGATTTTGGAAGCCAAATCCTGTAAGTGAGCAATGATTGAACTGAGTTGGGCAGATTGGGTTGAGAAGAGTGTCCTAATGTTTTCAGGGTTGTTTTCAGCAAAGGTGCTCCCCCCCCCTGGGTAAACCTCGTCCTGACGTGATAAAGTATCAGGGACTACCGCTTGTTTGCCAGGGTGGTAGATGATTGTAAAGTGGAACTTGGAGATGTATTTGGCCCATTGTTCCTGTCTACATGTGAGGAATTTTGAGCTCATGAAATACTTCAAAGAATTATGATCAGTTAAAACCTCAAAGGATTCTCTAAGGCTCAAAAGGTATGAACACCATTTCTTTAAGCAATACACAATTGCAAGAAGTTCCTTGTCATGAATCTCATAGTTAAGCTCCGCAGCAAGCAACTTGCAAGACTCAAAAGCTACGGGGTGAAAAAGAGAAGTGGAGGAAGAGAACTGCAAGATTACTCCTGCAATTGCATAGTCGCTCGCCTCTGATTTGACAATAGTGCAAGCTAGTTTGTTGAATTGAGCAAGTATTGGAGCAGTGGTGAATGCTTTCTTCAGAGCTTTGAACTCTAAAGCAGCTTGTTTTTTAAAAACAAAAGGAGTGTCTTTTTGAGGAAGGTTAGTAAGATTCACGGTTTTTTTGGAGTAAGGCTCAATGAACCTCCTATAAAAATTACTGAAACCAAGGAAAACTTGAAGGTATTTAACAGAAGAAGGTGGGGGCCAGTCCAATATGCGTTCACTTTTGGCTGGGTCCATCAATAGTCCTTGCTGAAAGACTACAACACCTAGAAACTGAAGGGAAGAGGAATGGAATTCACACTTAGAGGCTTTTGCAAACAGCTAATTATTGCAATGTTGCTTCAGCAACTCTTGCACATGTGCAATGTGATCTTTGAGTTTCTGTGAGTAGACTAGTATATCATCTAGATATACCACAAGGTATTTACCTAAAAGATTGGAAAAAATCTCAGTGACAAAATGTTGAAAATTAGAAGGAGCGTTACAGAGGCCAGAAGGCATGACAGTATACTCATAACTGCGGAAACGGGTTCTCATCGCGGTCAAATACTCATGACCTTTCATAATTTGAATTAGGTTATAGGCACCTCGAAGGTCTAACTTTGAGAAATAAGCAGCTCCATGGAAGAGGGTGAGGAGATGCAACATAGGCGGTACTGGATAGGCATTCTTCCGGGTTACCTGGTTCAGTTTCTTTTAGTCAACACAAAGGCAAAGTCCACCGTCCTTTTTTGGAACAAATAGGACAGGTAATCCGGTATTTGAATCTCTTTGTCAAAGAAATCCTTTCGCTACATTTTCCGCAATGTAGTCTTGAAGCGCAATTGATTCTTGCCTCGAGAGAGAGTAAACTGGTCCTGGTGCCGGAGGTGGGCCAGTAAGTTTGATCTTTTGATTGTAAGAACGGGATGGAGGCAGTTTATCTGCTCTTGCAGCTGAGAAGACGTCAGCAAAGTCATGATAAACTGAAGGTAAAGACTCTCGAATGATTTCTAAATCTTCAATCTCATCATCTTTGAGCACTGGATTTGAGGTGCTCGCATGGTGCGAGAGGACTAGGGAGCTCAAGATACACCGTTTGTTTTGTGTCTGTTTCTCTTTGAAGGAACAGGAAAGAGGTAAGCTTGATAGGTAAGCAATGACTGCTAAATCTGAAGAGGGAACTTGGGAATGGAGGTTGGGATATTGCAAATCTCCTGGCTGAAAAGTTTCATCCAACTCAATGACAGTGTCAGGTAGGCTTTTCAATTCCTGTTTGACGGAAAGATTAGCGTACTGGGGGTGAGAGGTTTGAAGGTTAATTACTCCTTCTTGCCAATTCACATCCAGATTCCAGTAAACTGGGAAATCATGGCCTAGAATGGTATCATCCATTCTGGGTATAGCCAAGACAAATAAATCCCATTCAAAGCTGGAAAAGTTGGAGAATGCAAAGGTCCATTTTGCATTTTGGGAAACCAAATAAGACGGTTTAGTTGCACTACTTACTAAATAGATAGGAAATTTATCTATCTTGGAACGCGTAAGATTTTTGGAAGTGGAGAATGATTCACTGATGAAGGAAACATTAGCGCTAGAGTCAAGTAAGACTTGATAAGGGGTGTTGTTGGAATGGAAAGGATAAATCTCAAACTAGGAGCACCTAGTGACTCACAAGTGCAAAGATTTACTCGTGGTGATTTAGATAATGTGTAGTTTTCCTTGCAAGTATCAGAAAACTACAAGCTAATTTTTTGACTGCTTAGGCGCTTCATGCGCTAACCGCTTTGCACAACTGTTGACATCATTTTTTCCTCCACAATACATCCACAGACCATTCTTCTCCCTCCGTAGCCGTTCCTTGTTCCGTGACATCCCTGTTTCTTTGTCAAAGAACTTTGGAGTTTTGGTGACGGTTTTCCCTTTTGAGTTGGAGTTTGAAGTTGGGGTTGGTTTGGATGGTGTTGGGTTCCTCGCGTTTTGCCTTGAGGAGTTGTCCACCCTTGGAGCCGAGGTGGACAATCCATGGTTGTTTTCCCGAGAGCGATTCTTGTTGTGATAGCCATTATCAAGCTCAATCACTTGATCAATTAGCTGCTGAAGCAAGGTTATCTTATGACCCCCAACTGCAAGCTGTTTGATGAAGCGTTCCGGTAGAACCTTTCGGAAATGGAATAGAAGAGCAGCCTTGTTCCACTGGATGCAAGACTGCAAGGTTCAAAAGTGAGAAATATAAATGGAAGCTCTACTATTGTGCTTCATAACTAGACTATTAAGTTTTTATTTCGCGTTTCAAACTTCATTGGGGTGGCCAAACAGGGTGAACAGTTGTTGCTTGAACCTGTCCCAGTTGTTGAGAATACACGTGGGACTGTCGCTGGACAAAAGTTCAAGGTATGGTTTGAACCACTTCAAGTCTCTACCTCCTAAGAAGGATGAAGCATACATAACTTTATGCCTATTGGAAGGGAAAGTGTTGGAATCGTTTGAAAAGAAGATTTTACAATAATTTTATGAGGATCTAAGCTTATTAGGGTGTTCTCCCGTAAAGTGATTGGGTTGTTTCATGCCCGGAGTGCAAAAGCTAGGAGTACTTGGACTTGATTGCAGGGTACCATGAGCAAGGGCCTGGATCAATGTCAAAAGCAGGGTCAAAGCATCCGGCTTGGGAGCAGTAGTGCAAACCCCTGGTCTACCACAAGTTGAGGTTTAATCGGAAGAATGATTGGAATCTGCAAATTCCGCAAGAGGGTCCGTCGGCACATCCTTTGGAGGAGTCTGAGGATCATCAAGGGGTTCAAACAATGGCAATTTAGAAGGAGGAATGGGATCTAAGGGTTTTTGGGCCCAAGGAACGCTGGTTCTCCCTACCCAATGGATATCATCATTGTAAGGGGCAAGGGAAGCGTTCCCGGTTGAGCAAGTACGTGAAATCAAGAAAAAGAGGTCTACTATAGGTTGGCAAGCTACAATAGATGAGTTGAGTTAGTTAATTTACTGTCACATGACCACCCCACGTACTATAGGAAAATTCTTAGATAATCGTGAGCGCGGAGGAATGCTGAGTGCAAGGGAAAGTGTGAATAGCAAGGCTCAGTTGCAGAGTGCAAACTTAGTTATGCCACTCGACAAACGGCAAGAGGAATGGAGGGTGTTCTGAGGAGGGAAACTCAACCTGAGTCCAATGTGATAACTAGGTTGTAGCAAAATGCGAGAACGTATGAAATTAACTAACTGAGGAGACAATCATCAGGCAAGGGGGTAGCCCTTATCAGGTAATCCGAATTGAATAGATACAACCTGGTGGGGGACTAACTACAGTTGAAGGCGGTGGGGCAATGAGTGACAGGAATGGGATAGGAAATAAAGCAATAGTACAATCATATCCAAGGCCATGGCGTAAGTTCAAGACAATAGAATCTGAGCGTACAAATGTATGATGAATTGGGACAGGAGAAAATGATGTTGAAGGTAATACAAGTGAGAAGTAATAGTGTATTCAGGGTAGGGACAAGTCCAATTGCAAACTGTACAGTAATGATGGCTTAGTTAGACTTGGATGCAAACTAAAAAGCAGTGCGTGACCAAAGATGGAAGTCAGAGGCTGTTGATGGGCCAGGGAAGGAGATTTGATCGGTTAATGGATGGCCGACTGGTATGGAGTTAACCGCAAAGTTTGCAAGTATATACTGAGTTGGTTGCCAAGATTGGAAGGTCAACGCGACCCAGAGGGTGTAGTGGATTGCACCATTGATGTTGTGCTTTATTTCTGTCATGCTTATAGACTGAGGTAGATGGTACTGAGGAGAGGACATGTCAAAGTGATAAAGAAAATAATTGCCAAGTGCAAGGCGTGACAATTACCATAACCAACAGGATCCCAAACCTCACTCAAGAACTTATTCAAGTTCCAAGGTACTTGATTGATGTATTTAATCTTTGTTCCCCACAATCAAAACCAGCATAGCCAACACAAGAATCAAATTCATCAAATAAATATTCACCAATAATGAGGTTCTGGTTGAATTCTCCTGCAAATATTCTTCCTTTTAAGAGGATTCCAATTGGAAATAAAGGCAGTCAAATTAACTTTTAGTCTCTTCCTCTGAACTAAAAACTTTACATTCTGAGCCTAGGGGTGTAAAATAATACTTGGCTTGGGAACCAAATTGTTTTGCATTCTTGGCCAGGTAAATTGAACGCTACACTTTAACTTATTTAGGTTTTCCAATAATAATTTGCCTGATATTATCAAAAAATTGAGAAGATTTGAGAAATGGATGCTTTTCAATATTTCAAAAAACAAATGCATCAGTCATGAGTCAATCAATCCAGGAATCATCACTCATGTTGTAGTGGATCAAACCCGACTACAGAATATCACTACGGGATATCACATAACCCGTGAAATATGTATATAGGATAAAATGAAAGCCCGCACGCACACGAGAAATATAATTTTGGATTCTGTTTCCCAACTACTTTACCATTAATCTGAGCTACTTGAGTCTAAAGGTTAAAAGCCTGCTCTACCCGTTACCATTATCACGTATATCTATATAGGAACCCTTCCGTTATCCGATCTCTCCCCATTGGCCATTAATCATCCATACCAAACATTCCAAAATCCAATCAACACCAATTGTCCGTTTACCAAAAAAAAAAATAAAAAAAAAAAAAAAAAAAAAGAGAAAGAAACGGACTCAAACCAAGCAATTGTATGATCAATCCCCGCCGCGGAAAAGCACAACCTGGAAGACCTGGTGTAGCCCCTGATAACAAAGAAGCAAATACCAAATACGGCAAGATGGAACCCACCAAACCAGAAGTGACCACAACCCATGGCATGAGCACGGCAAGGGCAAAATTCCTAGCAAATCCTACCAAATTTGTGGCAAAAGTTGAGACTCTACAACGTGACGGGAATAATATTCAAGAATGGATTGGCAGAATAGATACGATAGGCCTACTGATCTTTGGCAAATCAAATTTCACCTCCAACATTGGAAACCTTAAAGCACTAGATCACTTCAAGAGAATCTCATTGTGCATTTTCTTCACTCTGACCGTTGATTGAGAGCTCAAGACGCTTGTGTCAAACCAGCCAAAGGCTTGAGAGGCGTTTGACACCATTCGGAAGAACTTCCAGTTATCCAGCCAAACTCGCCAAGTGGAATTACTCAGCAAACTATTTTTTAAAATGACTACCATGGAAGGCTCCGTCTTGTTGCATCTCACCTGAATCTCCAACCTATTCATCAAACTAAGCCAACTGGGTTTCCCGGTTCTGAATCCTCTGATATCACTAATCATGCAAGTCCTAACACCTCCGCCACCAGGTACAACCAGGTCTCAACTGCTCCAGAGCGTTGGACCGCAAATTGATTGCCTCAAGAGCCCTAGCCCCGCAGACACCCAATCAATCATGACGTCCTTTTATAGTGAAATCACTTGAGGGAATGTAACCAATAACCCCTACACCATCAACGCAGTCAACCCTTACACTTGGAAACGTCCCCAACCAACCCAACCGCGCGGTACTAAAAATCAATCATCACAACCAAAATTGTTTTACCACCAACCAACCCCCAAAGTCATCCAGGCCTCCCAAAACAAAATTGACAACGGCAACCATCCAGTACCCCTGGAAGGGTGTAAACAACTACGCGGTTTGTGTGGGAATTGTTGTTCTCCCAATCACTGGCGATCCCAATGCCCAATCCTTCAAGCCAAAGCTGGTTTACCCCTGCCCGGTGTATTAAGAGAGGGCGCTCCTCACCTCAACAAACAATCAACTTGTGCTGGCTATTGACCACCACCCCAAAAAGTTTACGCGGTACAACCCCATGATACGCCGGTCACCGACGGTGTGGTGCCCCATCCTGGACACCCGGACCGCCTTAAGACCTCAAGTCATAATCTGTTGCAAAACGTACCGCCCGGCTGGACAACTTATCCTCAGGCTCATCCAACTATTGTTTACCTGCGCGCGCGCGCCGCGCCGCGTCGCGCTGCGCTTCCATTTTCCGCTCCGCGCCGCGCTCCTTCCATCCGCGCGCGTCGCGCGTCGCGCAACCTTTATCCGTGTTGCTTCTCATCTCCGCCGTTGTTATAGAACGTCCTCATCTTTGTTGGTTGCGTGTCTTCATCTTCGTCGTTGCGCCTCCCTTCTCCTCTTTGCTACCGTCGCGCGACGCTCATCCATGATCTACTGAATCCATCCCGACCGCTCCGCAAGCATTTGGCAGATCCTTGACCAACGCGAGTGACCACATGGTTGCCTTCCCGTTTCCGCTCTATTTGTAGAATCTGTTGTATATTGTCTAACAGGGCCTCTTGCCCATATAAGGAGGGCTCTCCCCTGCTTTTTCGACCATATTCCATCATCCTGGATCCTATCATCGGAGTATCTCAGATCCTATCATCATAAGCAATTTATCCGTGGGCATCCTTCCCCACTTATCTGAGCAAATTATCCGGGTATATCTATGATTGCCCCTTGATCCTTTGAGCCTCCATACTCAAAACTCTGTCCTTTGTGACCTTGATCCTTATCACCAACCAATAGCCTTGCTGGTTGAAGAAGAATTCCTGTCTGCCTGAATTCTTGAGTGTGTTATACCACTCTGATCCCTTTTTCCGACCATACTGGTCTTGATCTCCCTTGATCATCTTTCTGGAGCCAATCACGTTTGATTGAAGAGGTTTTATTAAGCTTAAAACCTGGAGTGTTATACCTCCCTTCTTCTTCGAGGTTGAATTTTGCCACGCTATTCTTGAGTTCCTTGAGAAGTGTTGGGATATTCTTGCTCAAATTCGTTATTGATTTGCTTCTAGAGCTTCATAAACAAATTGCTTTTGTTTTGTTCAGCCTCCCACAGTTATCTGGTACCCTTCAAGCGCTTGATTGCGGAGAGTTGGGCAGGTTCATTGAGAACCTGGAGGTTGGTTGGGATTGAGTTGATCTTTCCTAATTAGCTGCTGACGACCAGAGTTATTAGCTTGTGGGCGTTGTTACTTACAACTGCCTTGTTCTATTAAACTCTGAACAAACTTTGACTTATTTGTTCAAGTCTTACCCTGCACCATCTTGTCTCAGATAGTGTTGTTTCCATCGCTACCGACAACTCTTATCCTCTTCTCTTAGTTTGATTTCTCATCCATAAGGTTCTGGACCTTGATTCCGGTTACATTAAAATATTATTGTAACTCCTAGGAGGGCAGCCTAAACAGCACCTTTCCCCTCCACAGAACTGCCACGGCTTAGCACCGTTTGGAGTCTTACAACGGGGATTGCCCCAATCTGGCCACGATACGATCCGTGAATGGACCTAATGCATTGGTAGTCAATTCTGGGGCAACCTCGACGGTGAGCGGTTATTTCCCTTCCTTTATTTTATACTTGCCCTTTTCCAAACGGATGTCCCTGAGGTTAGTGGACCCTAACGCATCCTTGTATGCCATGGGCAGAGGGATGATTCAACTTTTGACAAACCAGTATGGGGGCCCTGGGGACCCCCTACTGAATGACGTGCTTTACTGTCCTACTATGCAAGGGACACTCCTATCACTAGGTCATCTCATCAAATCAGGATACACGCCCCGTTGTAAGACTCCAAACGGTGCTAGGCCGTGGCAGTTCTGTGGAGGGGAAAGGTGCTGTTTAGGCTGCCCTCCTGAGTGTTACAAAAATATTTAGATGTAACCAAGATCAAGGTCCAGAACCTGGTCAATGAGGAATCAAGGAGTAGAGGATAAAGATGATAATAGTTTGGCAGCAATGGAACAGCACTATCTGAGACAAGATTATGCAGGGAAAAACTTGAACAAAAGAAGTTAAATTCCTCTTAGAGTTTAAAGAACAAAAGCTGTTTTATGTAACAACGCCCACAAGCTAATAACTCTGGTTGTCAGCAGAAGATTGTGGATGATCAACTCAAACCCAAGCAACCTCCAGGTTCTCAATAAAACTGCCCAACTCTCCTCAATCAAGTGCTTGAAGGGTACCATATAACTGAGGGTGGCTGTACAAGACAAAGCACAATTTTTAAGAAGCTCCAAAGCAAACAGTAACTGATTTTGAAGCAAGGATAGCCTCAACACTTTACAACCGACTCAAGAATAGGCTGGCAAAATGCAACTCCAAAGAAAATAAAGGGAGGTATAACACTCCAGGTCTTAAGCTTAATAAGACCTCTTCAATCAATCATGATTGGCTCCAGAAAGGTGATCAGGGATCAGGACCAGTATGGTCAGAAAAAGGGATCAAGGAGTGGTATAACACACTCAAAAATTCCAACAGACAGAATTTTTCTTCAACCAGCAAGGCTATCAGTTGGTGAAAAAGATCAGGCCACAGAGGGGCAAAGACTTAGGGTCAAAATGGATCAGGGGGAAATCAGAGACATACCCAGGATAAGGATCAGGATTCAATTTCTTGATAATGGGGGGACACAAGCACACACCCCTATGGATCAATTTCTACAATGATGATATGATGATCTGATATGATGGTATCCTCCCCCAGAAAAAGCAGGGGAGAGCCTCTCCTTTTATAGACCAGAGGCCTGTAGAATATTTACAAGAGAGATTTACAAATGGGAGCAGAATTTTTTTTTTTTTTTTTAAGTATCAAGATCATGAGAAAACAAAAGAAACAAAAAGAAACAAACAGGTACTTGGATAAAAAGAAATCCAAAGAGGGACGCCCGCGGGCATCCTGATGGGCCCAGGCGACTGCCAAGGCCGCGGATGACCGCCGGCAGGTGTCCAAAGGGCATGGGCGACTGCCAAGACCCGCGCGGGCAACAGATAAGCTGCGTGGGAGACCGGCGAGCTTGGAGGGGAGGAAGAGAGAAGTTGGACGGCTGCTTGAGGCAGCCAGTTGTTGGTTGTTGGTTGCCGTTGTGGGAGGTGATCCGCTAGGGTGGCCAAGGGGAATCAAGGATGATGGTGACAATGAGGATAGGTTGGAATGAGGACCAAGGGAGAATGGAGCGTGGCAGGATGATAGGTAGGGGGATAGCCAATCGGGGACCAAGTCAAACCAATCAATGAGATGGGATGATAGATGATGAGCGGATGAGGAGATGTAGCAATGATCAATGACGTTGAGGGTCAAGATGGAGGATGAGTTAGCATGATAGATCGGGATGTCGATGAGGTCGCGTCGGATGGCGATGAGATGGGAATGAGGGAGAGCAGGAACAGGCTGAGCTTTCAACAAGAGAGGACAAAGAAGAGGATTTTGGAGGGAGTTGAGAGAGGCGTCTGATGGAGGAGCTAGCTGGGTCTTGATGGATGGCAATGGGTCTATTACTGCTGTTGGTCTTTGTCGTTGCCGTCATCAAGCCTTGAAATTGATCGTCAATGATGATATCAATGGATTAAGATGAGGAGGAAGAGGATGATCTAGTGGATTGGATGAACAATGATGGATGCTTTTTTTTTTTTTTTTTTTTTTTTTTTTTTTTAATAATGATACCTATGAAAGATGATAAGGAAAAATCATAAAAAAAAAATTGAAATCTCCGCACTGGCCAGGGTGTCCAGGATGGGGCACCACACCGTTTCTCCAATTTTAATATTATATTATCTTCCCCTTCCCATATCATCACCTCTGAATACAGCAATTGCACATGGAGAGTCCACCAAATAAATCACCCAGACCATCTACCCCACACCATCTGTAACTTGTCCCTATCTCTTTCCCCTCTTCCGTTTGTTTCCCTTGCCTATTACTATTACTGCACCCTTGTACACGTATCCAATGACATTGTCAAGCAGTATCTCAAAGCCCATGTGCCGTCTTTTGCCATCAAATCATGGACACCGTTCATTTGCAAACCATGCAAGATTTCAAAAAGCATATGTTGACGTGAATATTTCCCCAATACCATTCCAAAGAACAAACCTCTTTGATTTGATGGTCACGGATGTGCTAGGCCCATTAACCCCTGACTGCAATGGCAACCAATAACTAATCACTATCCACAACCATGTCTCAACCTTTATCTTTGTCCATGCGTTCAAAAACCGTTCCAAAGTTCCAAAGTTAATCTTTTCCACCGTCAAATACCTAAAAAACCAACTGGGATCAGCACCACTACACATCCAATCCAATAATGCAAAATAATACCATACAAAATCACTCACCAACTCCCTAGAATCAATCAGTACTAAACCAATTTTCACCAGCCCTTACACACTGGAGCAGAATGGCAAAGCCAAACAAGTCAACCACATGTTAGGAGACATGGCCCAAACAATGCTGAAATATGCTTGACTCCCTCACAAATTTTGGTCTTTTGCCTACCGACACGCGTGTTTCCTTAACAATCAAATCCCAAACTCTCAAACGTCTAATAAAACACCCACCAAACTCCTATAAAACGCTCCCCCAACCAACGTCACCCTTTACCTGTTTGGCTCCATTGGCATCGCGCACATCCCCAAATAAAAACACTTAAAACTCAGCAACAGGGCCAAACGGGCCGTTTTCTTAGGTTTTCAAGATCACAACCGCGGTTACGTGTTCTGGAATCCAAAATCAGGAAGCTTGAAATACACCGACGTCAAAGAATTCCCTGAATCTGTCCCCAAACCCTTCATTCCAACCCTGACCTCACTTGACTCCATTGACCCAACACTCCAATTGATAAATCTCCAACTTGGCAAAACCCCAACCGACAAAATATGTCATGCGCAAGAATTGTTCATCCTAGATATCCCTGATTGCCCCAACAACAACCTGCCATCATCCATGTTGCAAGAACTATCCAAATACTTGGGCCACATATGGGAACCACCATTAAGGAAAAAAATTGGTCAACAGTTTGACATGGATGTGTGGGAGGCTGTCAAACGGAAGCCAGGGATGAACTTGATTGGTGCTAAGTACGTATTTGATTTGAAACGGAAGCTGGACGGAAAGGTTGAAATGCCAAAAGCACCCTATGTTGCGAAAGGATTTTGCCAGAAGTTGGGGGTCAATTGCTAGGAAACCTTTGCACCAACAGCATCCCTTTCTTCCCTGCGCCTCCTGCTAGCCTTGGCTACATCAAACGAATGGATCATCAATAGCTTCGACATCTCAGAAGCTTACCTACACTCCCCAATTGATGAACTTGTTTACGTTGAACCGCCTGTCTATGTCTTTCTCGAGCTAGCAGGAATGGAGAAGCGGCTGAAAAAATGATGATACGGCACAAGACAGGCCGCAAGGTGCTGGTGGAAATTCTTCAAATCCCTTCTTGACAACTTAGGATTCACCGGAGATTGCATCCAACAAACTGCCTATCTGTACCGGAAAGGCATGGCAATTTTGGCAATATGGCTCCATTTTGACAACGGCCTGGTTGTCAGTAAAGATGCTGAAACACTATCCAACTTACGTCACAACATTTCTACGCAATTCAAGCTAAAATGGCAGGAAGGATGCAATTGCATTGTAGGAATCAACCTTGCGACTATAGGTAATACCTTGTACTTGGATCAACACCTGCTGGCAAATCAAATTTTCAAAAAGTGGACACTCCTAAAATGCAAAAAACTCATAAGAACAACTACCATATTACCGGATAGCAAGCTTCAGAAAAACAAATCAACACCCATTATTGACACTGACCTTTATCAATCTTTCATTGGCTTGCTAAACTATCTTGCGTTAGGAACTTGACCCAACATATCTTAAGGTGTGAACTACCTATTAAGGTACAACAAGTGGCCGCAATTTATGCATTGGGAAGCCCTCTGCCATCTCATCCAATACATCAATTCAACATCAAATTACAAGTTGAAATTTCAACCGTCCGTTAACGGCCTCCAAATATGGAAAGACGCAAGCTGGGAGGGTGAATTCCATTGATCAACTTCTGGTTTCTTAATCATACTGAATGGCTGCCCAATTTCTTGGTGTACTAAACAAAAGAAAAACATGTTAATGTCAACTTGAAATGCAGAATTCATATTTTTTGTTATCATTACATAATATAGTCCCAAATTTTTCTCCTTCTATTTCTTCTTCTATATCTTGCAATCATTGTGCGGCAGTTCTTGTGGCAAACAACAATGGTTGGCGGTTGAGGATGCGACATATATCACCAAATTTCTTTTTTATTAATGACACAATCCAACAACTGAAGCTTACTGTTAATTGGGTGAAAACCGATGATCAACTGGCCAACATGATGACCAAACGCCTTGGCCCAAACAAACAAAATAATTGCTCCAAAAAATTCTTCTCTGACATTGTCACATCATGACTGTTATCGTTTTTCTCATATTTCTTGAAGTTCCTTGAGTTTTTTGTTTATTTGGTTTCATTTCTCATCATCTATAGTCTGGTTTGTGGGGGGGTGTTGTAGTGGATCAAACCCGACTACAGAATATCACTACTGGATATCATATAACCTGTGACATATGTATATAGGATAAAATGAAAGCCCACGCGCACATGAGAAATATAATTGTGGATTCTGTTTCCCAACTCCTTTACCATTAATCTGAGCTACTCAAGTCTACAACTCAAATAGGAATCATCATTAAAAAAGCAATTCATGCAATGCAACTTAATGGCCTGGAAGATTTTTAGTCAAACCTCCACTGACAATGAAACTCCTCAGGCACAACAGATCCCTTTGATTCTGGTATTTCTTCTAATATGTAGGAACAGGGAAAGCCAATTTTCTTGGAAAATGACTTGGTGCACACTTTTCTATCATGTTCAAGCTTTAACTTCAAAAATTTTTTCCTAACAAGTTCAATTGCCTCAATTGAAAATGTTTCTGCCAAATGTAACATTTCTTTCAGAAGAACTGATACTGCAATTATTCAAGAGTTGGTTAGAAATTCATGCACTGATTTGATTTGAAATCCAATTTTACCATCCAGGTTTTTCCACACATGAAAAATGTTCCCTGAAGTACTTGCAAGTAATTGTTTGAGAGCAGCATGGACCCCTTCTACCCAAGAAGTTTTGTTATTTCAAAACTGAGGGTTGACACAAGTCCATTCAGTTACAAATTTCTTTTTGATAGGGAAAAATTTGTTTTCCATATACTCAAGCACATTTTCACAGTCTTGCAAGAAATACTGAATACAAGTTCCTACATAAGCAATCTCAGAAGAGATGAACAGAAGAAGCAATAAATTGACCTCATCTGAGTTCTGCATCATTTACCTGTGCCTTCCCCTTGATTTTTGAGGCCCCATACATTTCCCACAGAGACATCAAATTTTTCCACCCTTAATGATCATTAATGAAGCAAACTTAGAAATGTTCTTGAATATTTTTAGAGAATTGCAAAGAGCACAACTTTCTAGGTCTTTGACGGAAACTCTCTTCAATGGAAAAATATTGCTTTTTCAGGGCCCATCATAAAGCCTTTGGGAAGCCTCCTTGGATCATTAACCAACTCCTTTAGCGCATTAATTGCCCAAATTTAGAACCCAATTTTTTTTTGGTTACAAATACAAAAGCCTCTTTAAAGTTTTTCCTGTTGGAATTCATTCCTACCGCATGAAATAGCTGTCAAGGAATTCAATACAGTATCCCCCACTCTTCCCTCCAGTTTCACTCCGCGCGCAATTCCCAAATCCCACAAACTGACTCTCAACTGCCACAGACGGTCAAGAAACAACCAGATGGACAGCCATGGGGGGACAACTCACTGAAGACCTTTGATGCTTGAATCAATCCCCAACCTGACTCAAATTAAATTCCCTTGATTTTTTTTCTCAATCCTATTCTTTCCTTATCTTCTTTTCCTTTTATTACTTTTCTTCTTTTTGTTTAAATCACACTCAAGATTCACACTCAAGGTCACATCTTGACACCAACTCCACAATTGTCCACTCATCATTTTCTCACTGGTAAGACTGCCATTTTTCACCATCATATGCAATATTTCTAAATCTGATCATCAATCCTCAACCTCTCTCAAAGCTTCTCGTCAGCCAACCCTCAGCTTCCTTTTCCTTCAATTCTGCATGCATTGCCATCTCATGTCCTGCAAGATAGCTTGTTGCATCTTGTTGCTAGATGTTTTTTTCCCTTGTTGCATTCCTTTCTTTTTTCATTCTATTTATTCTTTCTCCTTACTGATAAAGAAATTGGCACAGCCCTCTTGTTCATTATCTCTTTCATAATCTTACAGTAATCCAAAACGGTTAAAAGCCAAAAATCCATTGGACTTATACAACCAAATCAATGGAAGGATCAAGCAGCAATGGCTTTGGCCAAATCATTCTCAAGGCCGCTCTGGAAGCCGTACCTATTCTATCAGACAATAACCACTCTATCTGGAAAGAAAAAATTACCCTGCTGCTCAAACTCAAAGGCGTAAAGGAGGCTCTTGAGAACAACTCCAAAACTCTCAGCTCAATTGACGACATGGAAACCAGGGTTATTATTCTCTCTTGCATCAATTCTGTGACCCACAACAACGTTTTCAACCCTGCAAACATCTCCTCTTCAAAACTACTCTGGCAAAAAAACAAGGAACATTTTGCATCCTCCAAAACAGCAAATCAAGCCCATGTTTTCAAAAAATTCCTATACCACCAATTAAAACCCAAAACAATAGATCTCTTCATCACTGAAACCAAAATCTCCCTAAAGCAAATGGTTGAAGTAGGTATAGATCTTCCAGAAGACATTCTCTTGTATCTCATTCTCTTCAAATTTCCACCATCTCTGCACTCTCTTTGTCAAAAAAAATAATGCACTCCAACAAGGCTGTCTCCATGGATCTTTTTCTCAACCATCTTACCCAGTTGGAAAACAAAACCAAGTTCAAATCCAAGGAATCTAAATTTTCTGACACTGCTCTTGTCTCATCACCACTGCCAAAGAAGCTTATTCCAACAGAGCTGCAATTCAGGAAAGGATTTCACAATCCACAGTCCCCTGATCAATCCAAAGACAAGTTTTGGCACCTTCACAAACATCTTGCTCCTGAGTGGTGGAAGGAATTGCAAGCTCTGTGGAGAGCTCAACTCAATTCAAATTCCAAAACCAAAGAAGTAGCTCATTACGTGGCGCTTCTTAAAACATGGATGAAAGATGTCAACACTCCTAATCAAATAATCCTCAACTCTGGCGCCTCAAGTCAAATTTTCAATTATTCAAACTTTTTTCAGCCATCTTGAAGAATGCTCTGACAAGGAATTCATAAACAGCAGAAAGGAAGGCGCCAATCTTCCCATCAAGGGCAAGGGAGTTTAACTGTCTTGGAAGAGCTCAGTGGTGACTTTAAAAAATAGTCTCTTTGTACATGATCTGGTGGTGAGCCTCATCAGCCCTGGTGAATCAATCTCTACTAAGAACTGCACTCTCAAATCCTCCCAAAACTTTTAAATTACGTATGCACTTGTGCATGTGCTACGTATGAGTGTAATCCAAATGGGATGCAAATTTGGGCCTCTGCGGCCCATTGGCGCACACACACGGACCATACGTGGTGGTTCCCAATCTGGGACACCTCTGGACCAGTACGGAAAAAGTAAAATTTTTCTGAAATTTTCTATAGCCTCCATTTAGATCCAAAAAAAAAAACTTTTTCACCCAGAATGATTCCCATGTCCAGTTCCCAAACTTCCAGCTCCCACTCTTGTACTTGCCTAAGATCATCTCTTGGGTTCCTAGCGCCCGTTCCTATGTTCAATTTGCCCTTGCTTTGCGCTGCTATCCAACCTTCTGGAAAACGCGCGGATGAAGACTGTCTCGGCTTGCGGGCTTCTATTTGGCACCAGCACCCCCAATTGGCTTCCCTCAATCACCTTTTTGGTCATCCCGTCCCAATTTTCCAAAAGACAACCAGGAAGACAAAGTTGTCCTAATCTCCCAGCAATACCCATCCTCACCCTTGATCTCTCATCATCATCATCACCCTTGTCTTTGGCTTACCTCTAACAAACAAGTCAGAAGGCAGGAATGTCAAGTCCCCCAAGAGGCTCAATTGGATAAGGATGATGGAGTCAAAAAAATAAATTTAGACTAACTCCTATCCCTTGCACCCACTTCAATCCCCAACTTCAAGTG
This sequence comes from Puccinia polysora, assembly GCA_025617555.3. Lineage (NCBI taxonomy): Eukaryota > Fungi > Basidiomycota > Pucciniomycetes > Pucciniales > Pucciniaceae > Puccinia > Puccinia polysora. Next base: position 43,374,014 of record CM062629.1, read on the forward strand.
CTTGATTGCGGGGAGTTGGGCAGGTTCATTGAGAACCTGGAGGTTGGTTGGTTTTGAGTTGATAATCCCCAATATTCTGCTGACAACAAGAGTTATTAGCTTGTGGGCATTGTTTACATGCAACAGCTTTGTTATTTGAACTTGAAACAAACTTTGGCTTCTTTTGTCCAAGTTTTTTCCCACATTTTTGGCTCAGATAGTGCTGTTCCATCACTACCAAACTAATATCATCTTTATCCTTTACTACTTGATTTCTCATTTACCAGGTTCTGGATCTTGATCTTGGTTACATTTAAATATTTTTCTAACACTCAGGTGGGAAGCCTAAACAGCACCTTTTCCCTCCACAGAACTGCCACGGCCTAGCACCTTTTGGATTCTTACATTTTTTCCCCCGTGCCAGAATCAAACCAGAAAGCTTGGGATTTACAGTCCCACATTGAAGAATCAACTCTGAAATCCAATCCAATCCTTTTCTTTTTTTTTCTTTCATCATCCAGATCTTATCTGTGGAGGCGACTTGTTCCAGAATTAAGTCCTCCCATTTGTGCACCATCTGGGCAGGATTCTTGTTGTTTTTGTGAAACTCTACACTTCCCACGCTTGTGAGCCACCTTGGAACTCTGCTTTTTGGATCCCCTTAGGAAATCTGTCTTCAAAATGGAATCTGTACACTCCACCACTGTTTGGGCCAAGATGGTCAAGATCAAACCCCAGGAACCTAGGCTTCAATTGAACAAACGTGGAACAATTTTTGGACTCCTATGAAATGGCTGCTGAAGTGAATGGTGCAAGTGAACATGATATGGCCTATCAGTTACAATTTTTTATCTCCTCTGATGAAGTTATGGAAGTGATTGAATTGTTTCATGGATTCAAAGCTCATAACTGGAGGCTCTTGAAGGAGGCTATGTTGGCTTATTGGGGAAAAATAGATGTGGCTAGGTTTACCTTACAGGACTTCAATTCTCTGGTTTCTCAATGGATCTCCAATGGTGGTGCCTCTTCAGCCTCTGATTATTGGTCTTTCTGAAAATGTTGGGATCCTATTCAGCCTTATCTTATCAGTAATGATCACATTGACACTGTGAAAAAAAATTTAGTTTGATTTTTCCAATGTTTTTTGCCAGGAGTGCAGGAAAGGATCAGGGATAAATTGGTCAAGTCTGGATCCATGATCACTCCTAGGGATAATTGATTCAAACTCCCTGTCTTTCTGGTCCTTAGGGATGTGGTTGACAAACTCATGAAAGGTTAAACTGCTTTAACTTCTGAAAAGCCCAGGATCACTGAACCAGTCCATGCTCCTTCCTTCCAAGAATCCAACAAAAGCATGAACAAGATGGAAGCAAATTGCAGACCTAAATCAAGCCCTCAGGCCAATAAGGATACTGCTACAATAGATAAGATTACTAAGCTACTTCAGGCCTTTGAGAATAAAATACATCAGAAAATATCCTCTTTAGCTACCCCTAAACCTGCTAATTCTATTCATAAATCCACCTTAGTATGCTACTACTGTCATGGAGATGCCATGGTACTGGTAGATGTCCTGAACTCCAGAAGGACAAGGAGGAGAAATTAGTTCCAAAAATATTTCTTCTCTCTCTGGGTCTGTTGTATCTTATTTTCCTTTTCCCCTTCAGCCTGATCAATTATGGTCTAATCAGGTTTTGAATTTACGCAATGAGTCTAAACTAGATCCCAATCTTAATTCTTTTCTTTATGGTTTTGGTATGAAGGAGTATGGTCTTAAGTGGAGGAAATGTGGGGTAGAAGTAAGTCCTCCCAATTGTGCACTGTCAGGGTCCTCTACTACTGTCATTTTCAAAACTCTAACCTGTGCCACACATGTGAGAAATTTGTTAGCTTTTGGATCCTCTTTTATGGAAAGGGCACCTTTCAAGGATGAGGCCAAACATTGAACTTGGAAGATGTTGGAACTTGTCCTCAGTTTTTGTAGTCAGGTCTCACTGGTCAATGCTTGGAGGAAGAAATTATTCCTCTCTTTTGCCACCAAGTATAAAACAGTTGTAAAAAAAGTTCAACCAGTCAACCAACCAATGCCTCTCAACCTCAAACCTCCTCCTATGCGCCCCCCTCTATCCCGCAATACTTACTGTGGTTTACCTTAATCTCTTACTGGTCCATTCATCCCCTCTGGTTTTGTCACTGAAGGATTTCTGAAAGTGGTCAACTTTGGTCCAGATGGATGGCTTCTTCCTGATGAGTTGAATTTGATCAAAAATTTCTTAGCCCTTAGGGAAAACTCTATTGCTTTCTGTGAAGAAGAGAGATGTCTCTTGAAAGAATCTGATGGCCTAACTTACATTATCCCTGTAGTAGAAAATGATTCCTGGCAAAAGAAGAAGATCCCAATCCCTGCTGCTAAAGTTGACAAATTCATCAAGTTGGTCCGCAAACAAGTCCAAAATGTTTTATATGAACAATCAATTTCTAGCTATTCCAGTCCTGCTTTCTGTGTTCTCAAGAGTGATGGTAAACTTAGAATAGTTCATGATCTGCAGCCTCTAAATAAGGTTACTATTAAAGACCCTTGTATTGCCCCTTCTACTGAAGAATTTGCTGAATCCTTCTCTGGGAGAGCTTGCTATGGTCTAAGTGACATTATGGGTGACTATGACAAACAATCCTTAAATCCAATTTCTTGTCCTCTCACTACTTTTGATACTCCTCTTGGTAGTTTCCAACTTACTTGATTACCTCAAGTTGCCACCAATTTGGTTGCAGTCTATCAGGCTCAGATGGTTTGGATCCTCCAGGATGAAATCCCTGATCATGCTGGTATCTTTATTGACAATGGTCGGATTATGTGAAGATTTGAGGTGGAATCCAAGACCAGACTTTGTTTTAATTGCATATAAGAGAAGAACACGATGAGTCATAACTAAGATGTGAATATGAACTGAAGAGAGCATCAAGAAGATAAACCAACAGATGAGAAGATTGGCTAAGTTATGGAGTTGATCAGTTGATGAAGATGATGAGGAAACAAACTCCTATACTGTAGAAAAGAAAAAATGTGAATAAGATGTTGGCGTGATACCAGCACTAGCGTGGAAAGCAATTATGTTGGCCAATTGATTTAACCGGAGAAGCCAGCTGTGATCAGAAGATTATGAACTCGAGCGCCTTGCACAATCTGAAAGGAGGAAAAGATGAGCGATCGCTGATTGTTGAGTTGACATTGATGTTAACATCCTTACAATTATACGAGCTGGCTGCAGAGTACCTTTGATATATTGAGTTGAGTTGAGATAGAGATTGTTTCTTGAGGATTTTTGATGGCGAAATCAAAGTGGGAGTTGGTGGTGTGATGGTTGAAGTGTGTCAAACTTTGATTGATTCAGTCTTTGACGAGTTTAGTCTATGCATCTTGATGGTAAGAGTTTCTGCACCGGTTCACGTGGGAAGTGGAGTGCGGGTAGCCGCGCGGTACAACAATTGAAGTGGAAAGGTGAATGAGAAAATATAAGGAAATAAAACAAAGGAAGCGCTCTCAGTACACAATTAAAGTAGAAATGAGGAAATAAGAGCACGCACTAATGCAGTTGTGTGCTCTTGAAAATATGTGGACATATGTTGTGATAACTGCATTGATAACATTCTTAGAAAGAGAGAGAGTTAAAGCATAATAAGATAGTGCAGTGAGCGTTGATTCTAACACCCCCCCTCAACTCAAGAATCAGTGATATAGAGAGCTAAATGTATTTACAAGTCGTGTTATCAAAACCTTTTTGGCTGCTTTGGTGAGAGCGTTGGCAGTAATGGAGAGGGAAGGAATGAGCCAAACGTCTATAAGCCCATCCTCGTAGTCATTTCTCAAGCTTTTTGTTTTGAGGTTGATATGTTTAACTTTTGAATTTGAGCCAAACATCTTTATCTTGTCATCTAGCCCTTTGTTGTCAATGAGGTGCAAAGGACATTTGAATTGCAATCTGTATATTTCCTCAATTAGTGTTTTCAACCAACGCGCTTCTAAGTGACACCTTGATAGAGCCACGCATTCCGATTCAGTAGAGGAGTGCGTGATGCATTGTTGATGCCTACTTGTCCATTACAGCGGACTTCCTTTGAATGAAGAGATGAACCCGCTTTGGGAAATCCTTGAGACCGGTTCATCGCCCCAAGTGGCGTTGCTGAAACACATGAGTCAATCGGAGATTGAACAAGGACCAAGAGTCAGGGTGAGATCCTTGTTTTTTGAGAGATACTTCCACACGTGTAGAACTTCATTCCAGTGGCTCAGACCGGGTCGATCACAATATTTGGCCAGACTGGAGACGGCAAAGCTGATGTCCGGTCTTGCAAGGCCTGCGATGAAGTTCAGTCACCCAATAGGTGACCAATAATTTATATTGAGCTCAAAAAACCTTTTATGGTCTTCATTGTCAGCCGGCTGGAGGTGGAGTCCTGGAGTGCGAGGCGTGGATACGGGTTGGCAGTTTGTCATGTTGAGTTCATTCAGTCCCTTCTCAATGTGTAGAGGCAGTGAAAGTTGGATTAGGTTGTCACAACGTTCCACTTTCATACAGAGTAAGGTATTGGGTTTGTGGGCTGAAGAGTTGCAAAATTTAGATAGAAAAGCATCCTTGAAGCGACTTACATCTCCGGTCACAATGAGGTTGTCAACATGGAAGAACACCACTGAAGTCTTGTTGGTGCCAATGTACAAGCAAGGATCCCCTTTTGACTCCTCAAATCCTTGAGATTTGATCCAATTGCTTAACATACGGTACCAGTTTCTGGGTGCTTGCTTCAGACCGTAGAGGGATTTCTTCATTAGGAGATATTTGGACTTTCTGTTACAGCCAAATGGTGTTTTGATTTAGACGCGTTCTTCAAGAGTTGAATGGAGAAAGGCGCCTTTGACATCAAGTTGAAGTAGTTGTAGGTTTTTGTCAGCTGCCTAAGTGAGAACAGCTCTCAAGGAGGCCACCTTACCCGTAGGCGCGTAGGTTTCCAAGTAGTCAAGACCATAGCGTTGATTGAAACCCTGAACACACAGTCGAGTCTTGTAGGTGACTGGCTCTCCGTGGGCATTTTGCTTGATTTTGAATACTGGCAAGGTGTTCAATGGATTTGTGACTTCATCATCTTCTGCTTCTTCCCATACCTCTTGATCTTCAATTCAGTTGAACTTGCGAAGAGCTGAATCCTTCCATACGGGGATCTTCATGGCTTCTTGCAAAGTTTTGGGAAGTTTTTTAGGTAAGAAGCCATACCTCTCTGGTTTGGATAGTTGGCTTCGGTCTCAAAGCGTTGGTCGGAGATTGTTTTTGATGGATGAGCTGCCATCCATAGATTTGTCCAACTCTGGTTCTGATTCTGAGGGTGGTGCCTCGGATTCCTCTTTGATGACCTGCGGTGGTTGGTTAACTGGATTGACCTTGGGCTCTCGTGTGGATTTTTTGAGAGTCAGTGTTGGATGTTTGGTTTCCAGATCTATGAGAGGGATGGTTATTGGTTGTTGATTGTTGAAGATTACATGTTTAGAGTCAATGATCTTGCCGGATGAGTTGACAATCTTGTACGATAACAGTTGGGGATTAAATCCAATCAAGATGCCGGGCGCTCCCTTTTTGTCGAGTTTGGACCGAACTTCAGTTTGATTCAATTTGTAAGTGAGCAAGGTGCCTATAGGTCTGATATAGCTGTCAGGTAGGAGCTTGCCGTGCATCTTGAACCAAGGAGAATCATGGCCTTTTACTTTAGGGATCTGATTGAGCATCAAACAACATCCTTGCATGACTTTGTGCCAGACTGATTTAGGTAGTCCAGTGTTGGATATAGTTGCTCGGGTGGACTCCATGATTGTGCAATTAGCGCATTTGACTCTTCCATTGTGTTGTGAGTGGTAGTGTTTGCTCTTCATTTGATTTATGTGGTGTTGTTTGTAGAAGGATTGGAGTTTGGTGTTCATGAACTCTCCCCCTCCATCGGAGCACACCTCTCTGGGATACCGGTTGGTTTTCCAATGTTGATTTTCAATGATGAAGATAATCAAGTCCGCCGCGTCACTTTTGGATCTAAGAGGAAAGCAGGAGATATAGCCAGAGAATGAGTCAATAAGATTCATAATGTACCTGTACCCTCCCTTGGCAGTTGGCGAGATGGGTCCCATGAGATCCAGATGAATCTTGTCAAAGACTTTCTCAGCAACGCCCTGTTGATACTTAAAGGGCCGAGCAGTGATCTTGGATTTGTGACAACTCAGGCATTTGAACTCGTCTTTGAGGTTGGGAGGAATCGTCTGATTCAGAAACTTCTCCATCCTTGCAATTCTGGCGTGTCCCAACAAACGGTGTATTTCGGACAGCTTGGCTTGGGAGAAATGACATGAGTTTGACTTTTGCACCATATCAATCACAAATAAATTGTTGATGATCAAACCCGAGAGGAGACAGCAATTGCCTTTGAACAGCTTGAAAGTGCTTGGATTGATTGAAGAATTGACACATAGCAAGGCTCCTTTGGTCATAAGGGCTCCAAGTGAGATTAGGTTCACAGTGGACTCGGGAACCCAAACGGCATCTGATAGTGTGATGAAGGCATCACTGGTAGCAAGTGACACCTCTCCGGATCCCTCAATAGTGATGGCCGCATCTTTCTTGCCGGTTTGGATTTTTCCAGCTCCATTGCTTAAGGTGAGGTGATTGAATCAATCCTTATCAGTTATCATGTGTACGGAACATCCTGAGTCCAAAATGAATCAAGTTGGCGCAACAACAACATCGGAGTTCAGACCGCAGAAGAATGAGTAGAAATGCGCCTCCTTCTCCTGAGTTGGTTTAGATTTCTTGCCACAATTGTGCGTATTGGGGGGTTTGAGTTCTGGAAATTCAAACCAGCATGATTTGGCCGAATGTGTCGTGACCTTGGGATTGTGTTTTCCATTTTCACATCTAGGTCCTCAATAGAGCGCCACGTTGACTGGTTCAGCCCGATTGTCTTGAGCTATGATTTCATTCTTGTGTTGAATAAGATGATTGAGCACCATGTCAATCTTCGTGTCGGTGGTGGTGTGCATGATTTGAGATTTCATTCCTTGCATCAAAGCCGGGAATTTGAACAGCACAAGGTAGGCAATGATGTCTGATGGTAGCTCTATGCCGACTTCTGTCAACTTCTTGAGGTAGACTTTAATGGAAGTAACGAACGTATTGATGTTGGCGCCCATGGTTAGGTGCAAGAATCCATTAAAGACCCTTGCCCTATTAGCTGATTGTGAGGAAGCAAAATGCTCTTGAGTCAAGATAAAGATTGACTTTGCGTCATCCTTGTTGACATTGTCAATGATGTTGTCTTACGTATTCAAGTCTAACTTTGCCATGATGTGTGCCACAAATTCCTGGTTTGTATCATCCTCTAATTGATTCAAAGGGTCAGGATTGTCCATGGTGGAAAAAATGCCCCGTAGTTTGAACAACTTTTCAAACTTCTTTCCCCACATACTGTAGTTGTTGGCTGTTAGAAGGGGAGTGGATTCAATTAGAGACTTGATGGCTAAGGATTTGTAGTTTGTTGAGTCCCCCCCTTGTCCTGGCGTTTGAGAAGAAGGTCCCGGTCAATCGTCCATTACGAGCGGAAGGCTTTTAACCATGTGAAGATTTGAGGTGGAAACCAAGACCAGACTGTGTTTTAATTGCATATAAGAGAAGAACACGATGAGTCATAACTAAGATGTGAATATGAACTGAAGAGAGCATCAAGAAGATAAACCAACGGGTGAGAAGATTGGCTAAGTTATGGAGTTGATCAGTTGATGAAGATGATGAGGAAACAAAATCCTATACTGTAGAAAAGAAAAAATGTGAATAAGCAGTTGGCGTGATACCGGCACTAGCGTGGAAAGCAATTAAGTTGGCCAATTGATTTAACCGGAGAAGCCGGCTGTGATCAGAAGATTATGAACTCAAGCGCCTTGAACAATCTGAAAGGAGGAAAAGATGAGCAATTGCTGATTGTTGAGTTGACGTTGATGTTTACATCCTTAAAATTATACGAGCTGGCTGCAGAGTACCTTTGATTGAGTTGAGTTGAGATAGAGATTGTTTCTTGAGGATTGTCAAGGGTAAAATCAAAGTGGGAGTTGGTGGTGTGACGGTTGAAGTGTGTCAAACTTTGATTGATTCAGTCTTCGACAAGTTGAGTCTACGCATCTTGATGGTAATAGTTTCTGCACCAGTTCACGTGGGAAGTGGAGTGCGGGTAGCCACGCGGTACAACAATTGAAGTGGAAAGGTGTTGAGTATTCCCCAGGTGACTTCCACCTATCTTTTCCTACCACGCCTCCGTGCAGATTTCCTTATTATCTATCAGTATTTCTGACCGCGCCTCTGGGCGCAGATGCGCACTGAACCCACGACGGGGACCCTAAGGTGACTTTCTTGTACATACTTGGACCGACGGCTGCAGTCGCGACCCTCTTCAATTCTCTTGTCCTCTTCTTCTATCTTGCCTTTCTAAATATCTCCCGCCTACCTTTCTCATCTATTCCTATTCTCATTCCTCTCCCTCTCCTTCAATCTCCTCGACTGCCATCCTCCCTCCATCAAGTAAATGCCCAAACCGAATTTGCCAATCTCTGGCTGGTAAGATGACGACTCCTACAACAAACTCTATAGAAGCCAATCTGACTCTACAATCCAAATAGTTCCTCTCCAGCGCCTCGAATTCCTTGTTTTCTATTTCTTCTTTCCTTCTCAATTGTCCCACTGTCTACAGATCTCCTCTAAACTCAAAGCTGTCACCCTGAACAACATTCTTTGATCTACGCTGTAGGGCTCTTTATTCCTTCTCCCCGCTATCTATCTCTCTTAAGATTCTGTCTGATATATTTCTTTATGTCTATTCCTTATCTCTCAGCCCAAGCTGGTTATAGTTGTTGCGAAATATATCTTCATCTTATTAAAAGGTGAATGAGAAAATATAAGGAAATAAAACAAAGGAAGCGCGCTCAGTACACAATTAAAGTAGAAATGAGGAAATAAGAGCACGCACTAATGAAGGTGTGTGCTCTTGAAAATATGTGGACATATGTTGTGATAACTGCATTGATAACATTCTTAGAAAGAGAGAGAGTTAAAGCATAATAAGATATTGCAGTGAGCGTTGATTCTAACAGATTAAAGGTCCAGTTTCTGATTATAACAATGAGCTCTTACCCTGGCATTCAGGAATCCATCAATGTATCTGGGAATATGCAACCACTCAGGAAAGGATCCTGTTTCAAATCAAGGAGTCTTGTCTCACTGTCTCTGGATCCAAATTGGATGCCTTTGTCCCTGCTTTGCAAATTGTTGGTCATGTGGTCTGCAAGGAAGGAAGAAGGATGGCTCAATACAAAGTCAACAAAATTCTGTTGAGAATGGCCGCCTTACAAGTCCCCTTTATCATCCAACTACTGCACACTCTAGAAAGGACTGTGGAAACTCCATTCTGATACTTCCCGGAGCCACTCTCAAGTCTCAACTCCAGATCCCCGGGGATCCTCCCAGGGTCCTTTTTCTTCCTCACCTCCTTCTCCTCTCTTGGGCCAATTTCTCCTCTCCAAACAACAAAAACCATCTCACCAGTACAATTTGACCATCTCACCAGTACAATTTGATCAATCTCCTTTTCTGCTCTATTCTTTTACCTTTCTTTCTATTTCATTCTTTTATCTTCCTCTTTCTCTTCTTCTTTCTTTTTCTCCTTGATCAAGACTCGCCGCCTCAGCTCTTGATCCACCATAGTGTGCTCTTCTTGCCTGGTAAGAGATCCATCCAAACAGTTCCTACCATTCATAAGCTCTTATTCTTTTTCTATTTCAGATACTCTCACATCTCTTCTAGTCACATCTCTGCTTCTCTTCTGCCGCTCATGTTGTCTTGACTCTGATCATAGTCCTAGCTGTTGGTGTCCTTTTTCATCCTTCTCATTATCTATTCTTGTCGTGTGTGAATCAGTTGGCTCAATTCCTAACCTCCTGTCTCCAGATTGCTGGTTTTTAGTTCTAAGAAATTCAATCTCAAAATTAACACGGTTCAAAGCCAAAGAAGGACTAAAATCAACCAAAAATGAACAAACCGGCTGGAGCCAACGACTATTTTCATCAAGTTTCCCTCAAGGCCTTGGTTGATGCCATCCCTCCCCTCAATGAAGACAACTACTCTATTTGGCAAGACAAGATGCTAATGCTCTTTGATCTCAAGGAAATCAAGGACATTATAACCATGAATTTGGGACAACTAATAATAAAACAAGATTGTGAAATTTGAGCTATCATCCTCTCTAAATTAGACAGTGTCACCCATGCCAATGTGGTCAACTCAACAAATATCTCTTCCTCTAAGCTACTCTGGGCCAAGATTACCCTTTGATTTGCCTTGTCCGAAACTGCAAATAGATCCCAAGTCTTCAATCATTTTCTGCAGGCACCCTTTAATGAAAATGCAATAGAAAACTTCATCACTGATACCAAGAAAGCACTTACGCAAATGGCGGACGTGGGCATAGAACTACCAAAAGATATCCTTGCATACCTCATTCTGTTCAAATTTCCTCCTCTTCTGGAGAATCTCAAACAGAAAGTTATGCATGTAGAGAAGCTGATCACGGTGGGAGTAGTTTTTAACCACCTCACCCAATACAATAACAAACGGAAGGCCCAACTCAAAGTAGGCAAGTCAACTTCTGATGTCACACTAGTAACCACCAAAGGCAGAGCCAAAAGAGACAATAAGAAGGTGCGACTCAGGTGTAGAGAAGGCTATCACGATCCAAACGCCCCTCATCTTGAGAATTATTGCTTTCATCTTCATCCTCAAATTGCGCCAGGATGGTGGGTCAAACAACAGAATGAGTGGAAAAATAAAATCAAAAAGAATCCAACTATGAACTACCATACCCTGCTTACCCTTTGGATCAATTCCAACAACACACCAAATCTTCTGTTGGACTCTGGCGCAAATGTTCATATATTCAACAACCTTAAGTTCTTTACCTCAATCAATCTTCAAGACGACCCAGAAGAAATTAAGACGGGTAAACTAAAAGCTAATCTTAAGGTTTGAGGTACTGGTACCGTTTGACTAGAATGGAACAAGTCAATTATAGCGTTAGAGGAGTGTATGTATGTTCCAGATATAGTGATCAACCTGATCAGTCCAGGACTTCTAGCAAAAAAAGGGTGCAGTCTTCTTCAAGAACGCAACCAATTCAATATTGCCTGAAACAATGTGGTTGTTCTAAGAGGATTAATTCAAGAAAATCTATTTTTAATTGAGAAACCTCAAGCCGTGGGTGATAACCTCTCAGTTAATCTTATAAATCAATCCTCTGGCTCAACCATCATCAAACCTCCGTCTCTATCAGATCTTCATAAGATGTATGGTCACGCAGCAATATCTACTCTGAAGCCCACTCTGAAAGATAAGTTCTCTAAGGAATAACTAAATAAATTTCAATGCGACAGCTTTGTAAGAAGCAAAATTACTGAATCCGCTTTCTCAGCAACATTGACACCATCATCTAAGCCTCTCAAAAGGATCCATCTCGATCTGATTGGACTGATTAGGCCTCAATCAAAGGCAGGCCACTGCTACATTCTCACTCTTGTCAAGAACTTTTCCAGCTATCTCTTGGCATTTCCTCTACTTTCTAAGGATGAAACCCCGGAAGTCATAATCAATATGCTTGAGACAGAATTCAAGCAAGTCAATTACTTCCTGACGGAAATTTCCTCCGATAAAGGCACAGAGTTCACCAATAAAACACTGAAGGATTTTGCTACATCTAAACACATCAAATTAATCACCTTGGAACCTTACCATTCTCAACATAACGGTTGATTGGAACAAGCTAATTGAACAATTGTTGAATCTGCATGCGCAACGTTCTCCTCTTCCAGATTACCTAAAAATTACTCGCACATAGTAATCAGGAGCTGCTGTTTTATGTTAAATCAGATCCCAAGGGAAGGTAATGACTGATCCCCCTGGGAACTTATGTTCAAAAAGGATCTCCCTACTAACTATTTGAAACCCGTAGGATCACCGGTCATATACTTGGGAAGTCATCTTCAAACAGGAAATAAATTCGACAAAAAAGGTTTAGAAGGGATCTTAGGTTGGTTCAATTGAATTTTCCACTCTTATCTAATATTAAGCTCATCCGGTGCTGTTATTGAAACCAAACATGTCCAGTTTCTCAAGAAAAATGTGTCTCAATTCCCGCTCCTCAAGTCTCCTGGTCTCAATCTCTTCTCTCAATTCATTTCGGAATCGGACGACTCCAACTTTTCTTCTGTCAAGAAGCAATATACTATTTGAGATTTTCCGGAAGAACCCTCTGAATCAGAGTCAGATCGTGAGGAGGAGAACTGTGTGGATTCCATAGATTCGTCTACTCCAAGTTCTCCTTCTCATCCTACTCCGGCCAAAGCGCCTGAACCATCCTTATACCAAAGACCCCGACGTGAAACCAGGAAGCCTCAACAATTTGGCTTCCATCATTATTACAAACCTCTGTCCTATAAGGCCGCACGCAAATGCCCCGAGTGGCCTAAATGGAAGAAAGCCACCAAAACTGAATTAGAAGGTATAGAATTGCAAGATATTTGGGAAGAATACTACGAAAATCCGGAAAACATTCTAAATACAACGTGGGTTGTCAAAGTGAAAGAAAACTGTCATGGCATACCAGTCAAATACAAAGCTTGCTTATGCGTCCGAGGCTTTGATAAAGTATTAGGATTTGACTACAATGAAACTTGGGCGCCTACCGGATAAATTGGATCTCTGTGATTAGCTCTAGTATACGCCTTGAAGGAAAAGATGAAGATCACCCAATTTTATGTCAAAGGCGCATTTGTACATGCTCCTCTGGAAGAAACCGTAATTATAAGGACGCCAGAAGGATCAAGTAGAAAATCTTTGTATCTAAAACTAAAAAAATCTTTGTATGGTCTGAAACAATCACCAAAAAAACTGGTACAAAACCCTCATGTTATGGATTAAGTCTCAAGGATACAAGGAGTCAATGAGCAATCCTTGTCTCTACCTCAACTGGAAGACAAAAGAAATATTATATTTCCACGTGGACAACATGATTCATGTGGGTAACTCCAAACCTTCAAATCTAAATTCCTCAGCTGATTCCAGAATTCATCATGTCATTCACCCAACACCATACTGGGGATGCTCATGGAAATTGAAGACAATCAAATCCTCTTGAGCCAACCTAACCACATCAATTGTGGATTAGAAGAACTTGGTCTCTCGTCTTGTAAAGACACAATGTCTCCACTAACTCAAAATCTCAATCTCAAACCTGCCTCTGACCATGATTATGCAGAATTCTGCCAGCTGAATATCAACTATTGGTCTGCGATTGGCCTTCTCAATCATATATCTCAGTATACTCGCCCAGACATATCCTTCTTGGAATCCAGCCTTGCTAAGTTCAATGCAAAACCCGGCATGAGCCACTGGCCGGAAGTCCAAAGAGTATGGGAGTACTTGAAGACAACCAAAGACTTCAAACTGATCATCAAATATGATCCAAAGCAGGATGTCCTCTCAAGCTTTAGCAATGCTACTTGGGGAGACAATCCTAACTTTTGAAAATCTCAAACCGGATAAAGTTTCTTCCACTACGGAAGTCCAGTTATTTGGAACTTGACCCAACAACAAAATATCACCTATTCCTCCACTGAATCCAAACTGAATGCCCTACTCAACTGTTATCTGGAAATCAAATGGATTGGGCACCTCATCAATGAAATCTCCCAAGGTCTTGAATTCAAACCTAAACTACACATAGAAAACAAAGGCTTAAACGACAAGATAAGAAAATTTGGCTCTCACTCAAAATCTTGGCACATAGAAATAAAAACTAAAGGTCTTTGTGAGGACCTTGCAAATCAGGAGTTTGATCCAAACCTCATTCCTGGCCAGACTATGGTTGCCAATTCACTCTAAAAAGCATCTTCAATCAGTTCTCTTCAGCTTTTGCAAAAGAAATTATTCTCCACAGGCAATAAATAATCCATTGGAGGATCTCCTTACCAGTCACGGGGAGTGTTGAGAATGGCCGCCTTACAAGTCCCCTTTATCATCCAACTACCGCGCACTCTAGAAAGGACTGTGGACACTCCATTCTGATACTTCCCGGAGCCACTATCAAGACTCAGCTCCAGATCCCCGGGGATCCTCCCGGGGTCCTGTTTCTCCCTCACCTCCTTCTCCTATCTCGGGCCAATCTCTCCTCTCCAAACAACAACAACCATCTCACCAGTACAATTTGACCATCTCACCAGTACAATTCGATCAATCTCCTTTTCTGCTCTATTCTTTTACCTTTCTTTCTTTTTCATTCTTTTATCTTCCTCTTTCTCTTCTTCTTTTTTTTCTCCTTGATCAAGAATCGCCGCCTCAACTCTTGATCCACCATCTTGTGCTCTTCTTTCCTGGTAAGAGATCCATCCAAATGGTTCCTACCATTCATAAGCTCTGATTCTTTTTCTATTTCAGATACTCTCACATCTCTTCTAGTCTCATCTCTGCTTCTCTTCTGCCGCTCATGTTGTCTTGACTCTGATCATAGTCCTAGCTGTTGGTTTCCTTTTTCATCCTTCTCATTATCTATTCTTGTCGTGTGTGAATCAGTTGGCTCAATTCCAAACCTCCTATCTCCAGCTTTCTGGTTTTTAGTTCTAAGAAATTCAATCTTGAAATTAACAAATTCTATCTTGGCCTACTCCCATCAATCCAACTGAAGTCAGAGGTTTCTTAGGTGTTGTAATCTATGTTTGGATCTTTATCCCTTCTCTATCCAAAATTTGAATTTCCTTGCGTTGCTTAACCAGGAAGGATGCTGAATAGTTTTGGAACCAAGCTTGTGAACAATCATTTCAGATGCTCAAAAAAATTTTCGGAAAGACATTGTCTTGAAGAAGATCACTTATGGACCTAGGGCTGGCAAGATCAAGATGGCTGAGGATTTCTTAATGGATTCTGGTGCTACCCTGATTTTTTCTGATCACGTTGGGGAGAGAATCCTTCTCCCTGATACTGATTGCAGAAAAATTGAAGTTCCGCTTTGTTGCTTGGATTCTGGTTGTTGGGAACAAGATTTCCCTGGTCATTCTCCCAAAACAGTTCTAAAGAGAAAGCAGAAGGAGAAATCTCATTCCTCTCAGCCTCATTTTTTATTGGATTAGTTGATCCTACTGATAGTTTTAGTTCTTCTCAGCCTCAGACTTCAACTTATGGATCAACTTCCGTTTGATTTCTGAGGTTAACAAAGAGGGCAAAAAGAATTTATAATTTCAAAAGGGCTGGAAAGAAGATAATCAGCATGAAGAATGACAAAAGAGAAGAAAGAGAAGCAAAGAAATGAGAAGAAAACAAACATCAAGACGCCGCAGAGCTGAGTTAGGGTTGGTTGAGTGGAAACACTAAAGACAGACAGATAATTGGTAACAGGAAAAAGATTCTTGGTATGGTAAAAAAAGAAGATGAGAGTTGAGGAGCAACAATTGGAAAGGAAATGAGATTGTGTTAAAGTCTTACCAGAAAGGGAAGGATGGAGAAGAGATTGAGGACAAGAGGTTGAAGTCGCAGGGTTCAGAGTGTTGAGGTGGACACATGAAGAAGAACAAAGACGGAATTGAGAAAGAAGAAAAAGGGAGAAGACTTAAAAAAAGGAGAAAGGAGAAGAGGTGGAACGAGCAGAACAGGTTGAGTGAAGCCTTCTTTAATGGTCAAAAAAAAAGAGAAGTTGGATTTTCATGATGAAAAAGACTGAGAAAAGGTTCAGGTGCAACATAGAATTTTGGGGAGTTGATTCTGGTGGCCATGTTTGAAGAAATAGGTCTCTCAATGGTGAAGGAGTTGTTAAGTATGTCAGAAAGGTGATCTTAGGCGCCCCGCAGAAATTTTTTATCCCACTGGAGATTCCACTGTCTTTGGAAGGATTGCTATGGATGTGGTTCATATTAAGGCTGGTGGAGCTAAGTACCTCATAGTGGCGAGAGATGATTTCTCTGGATGGGTTGAAGCAAAATTCCTTAAGAACCTCAGCTCTGAATCAGTAGCAGCCTTCCTCTATGAGACTTGGACAATGCGTTATGGCTTGGCTCAATCTTATTCAACTGATGGTGGCTCTGAATTTGGCAGAAAACTGGCTGAAATGATCCAATTGCTTCCTGCTCAACACAGGGTTACCACTCCTTATTATCCTGAAGGTCAAGGCATTGTGAAAAGAGGCCATGCTCCTTTGAAGGCTGCCTCTGTCAACATGGATGGTGAAAGTGGAAAGAATTGTTGAAAATTTCTTTTTCTGGTCCTCTTCTCTAATCAAATTTCAACTAAAAGAATCACTGGCTACTCACCTTATGAAATTATCTTTGGAAAAAGGGCTTTCCTTCCTCTTGATCTGGAAATAAAATCTTTCTTAGGTATTTCATTGGAAAATGTTTCTTTCACCACTGATCTAATAGTTGCCAGATCCAAGCAACTGGAGCAAAGTGAAGATTTTTGTGACAGAGATTATCAGAAGATGATGGATTCAAGAGAAAAATCAGTCCAGTATTGGGAGGATAAGCACTCCAATCAAATCAGAGATCCCTTTAATCCTGGGGATCTAGTCTTAGCTTATAATCAGTCCTTGGAAACTCAGTGGGGAAAGCTTTTCTCTAACCGCTGGAATGGTCCTTATTGATGGGTCCGTCAAGTCAGAGGTTGATCATATTTTTTGGAGGAGCTTGATGGTACTCAGATGGCCAGGAGGCTTTCTTCTGATCAGGTCAAGAAATTTCATTGTTGTGGAGGCAACTTGTTCCAGAAGTAAGTCCTCCCAATTGTGCACCACCAGGGGTCATCTGCTGCATTTTTTTGTGAAACCCTACTGTATGTCACATATGTGAAAACCTGGGACGACTTCTTCATTCTTTTATCTCAGCCACTTCCAGTAACTTTTCTTTGGATGAATTAAGCTCCCTTTTCAGTCACCCTCAAGATCAAAAGGGTGTTTTTCTGTTTCAATTACTCAGTTTTTTATTTTATATATATCATCAAAGATACTCAGATGCAGACTAGGGAAAGTCTGTAAATTGGGGAGAGATGTGGTTCCCAATCTGTGACACCTCTGGACCAGTATGGAAAAAGTAAATTTTTATGAACTTTTCTATAGCCTCCATTTAGATCCAAAAAAAAAAAAAAACTTTTTGATCCGGAATCATTCCCATATCCAGTTCCCAAACTTCCAGCTCCCACTCTCCTATTTGTCTATTATCATCTCTTGGGTGCCTAGCGCCTGGTCCTATGTTCAATTTTCCTTTGCTTTGCGCTGCTATCCACCCTTTTGGCAAACGGGCGGATGAAGACTGGCTTGGCTCAGGGGCTTCTTTCCAGCACCGGCACCCCCAATTGGCCTCCCTTGATCCCCTTCTTGGTCATCCTGTCCCAATCTTCCAAAAGACCACCGGGACAACAAATTTTTCCTAATCTCCCAACAATCCCCATCCTCACCCTTGATCTCTTGTCATCATCATCACCCTTGTTGTTGGCTTACCTCTAAAAAACAAGTTGGCAGGCAGGACTGTCAAGTCCCCCAAGAGGCTCAATTGGATAAGGATGATGGAGTAAAAAAAATGGATTTGGAATTACTCCTATTGCTTGCACCCACTTTGATCCCCACCCCCACATCCCTGCAACTTTCCACTGGACTTGCCAAGCAGATCAAGACCCAATCTCCTCAATCTATCCACTACTCCTACTACCTCCAACGCAACACTTGTTTGCGACTGCCGTCGCTCTTGCCTAACCGCTTGCTTTGTCTCCTCAAGCTCATCTGCAGCTGTGAAATCACCCCCCCAATCTGCGCTCTTATTTCTCACCAGTTTCCCGCGCGAGTTGTCTGTTGCCTGCTTGGGTTGGAGATGTGTCCCGCGCCCCTCAAGGATTCTGACCGCGCCATCATCCATCAACCAGGCGGGTCCTGCTGGCAGTCATCTGTTGGCCAGCGGTTTCCCAGGCCCGTCAGCCTTTCCGCGCGGCCTGTCACCTCCCCTTCACCTGCCATGCCCACCCTTGGCACGGGCTGGTGTCCCTTTTCATCCCTGCTCATTCATTTCCTTTTATTATTTCATTTGTTTTTTAATTGTTTTTTTCCCTTCTATTTTTTTCAGTTCTCCTTTCATTTTTCTCTCATGATCAAATTCAATCAAATCCTAAAAAAAAAAAAAAAGAAACTTTCAATCCTTGCTTTTTTCTGCTCTATCTGTGTCATCACTTGTAAAAAAGCTTACAGGGACCCATGGCCCATAAAAGGAGGGGCTCTCCCCTGCTTTTTTTAAAACATAGATGGGAGGGTGTCCATGTGTCCCCCCTGTTATCATTGAAATCTGATCCTCATTCTCATCCTGGGTATTTCTTTGATTTCCCCCCGATTCATTGATCCTTAGTCTTTGCCTCTCTGTGGCCTGATCCTTATCACCTGAGTGTTTTATACCACTCCTTGATCCCTTTCTCTGACCATACTGGTCTTGATCCCTCCTTGATCATCTTTCTGGAGCCAATCACAATTGATTGAAGAGGTCTTATTAAGCGTAAGACCTGGAGTGTTATGCCTCCCTTATGTTTTTGGAGTTGCATTCTGCCAGCCTACTCTTGAGTTCCTTGAGAAGTTTTGAGGTTATCCTTGCTTCAAATCAGTTTACTGTTTGCTTTTAGAGCTTCTTAAACATAGTGCTTTGTCTTGTAAAGCCACCCTCAGTTATCTGGTAACCTTCAAGCGCTTGATTGCGGAGAGTTGGGCAGGTTCATTTAGAACCTGGAGGTTGGTTGGGTTTGAGTTGATCATCCCCAATCTTCTGCTGACAACCAGAGTTATTAGCTTGTGTGTGTTGTTTACATGAAACAGCTTTGTTGTTTGAACTTTAAACAAACTTTAGCTTTTTTTGTCCAAGTTTTTTCCCACATAATCTTGGCTGAGATAGTGCTGTTCCATCACTACCAAACTACTATCATCTTTATCCTTTACTAATTTATTCCTCATTTACCAGGTTCTGGACCTTGATCTTGGTTACATTTAAATATTTTTGTAACAATCAGGAGGGCAGCCTAAACAACACCTTTCCCCTCCAGAGAACCTTCATGGGCTAGAACCGTTCGGAGTCTTAAAATGTGCCTGTGTGGATGCCACAGATTTGGGGAAACTGGCCTCAAAATGCTTGAAACAGGCCTATTGGTACACTGGCCCTAAAAGGCATGGCGTGTTATACGGGCAAATACAGCCAGATGCGCTTGTATGAGCATAATTGGTCTCAAGGTTTATTTGGGAAATACTTGGCCAGACACGCTGGCCCGCCAAAGTATGTTGAACTCACTTTTTGGGCTGGGGGCGGTCCATTAGGGGTCAACACCCGTGTTGCGGCCGCCCAAGTTGTGGCCCGCTCAGGGCTGCTTTTTTTTCTTACGGCCGGTTTATGGGGACCAACGGCCCGCGCAGGGGTGTTGTAATGGGCAGAGGGACTCAAAATGGAGTCCCCCCACCCTGATTGGGGCTGCCGCACTGGGTGGCTGCCCCAGGGATGGGGCCAATGGCCCCGGCTCCCCCCCCCTCCCCTTGCTTGCCATTGCAAGGATGAGGAGGAGCCCTAGCTGGGTTGAACCAGGCAGCAACCGGTTGCAAGAGGCAACCGGTCAGGGTGGGAGGGAACTGATCACCCCCCCACCAAGTTTTGTGGCTAGGCCAGTTGCAGCAAGGCAACCGGCGGTGGGGGGGAATTGACCACCCCCCCACCACCAAAGGGGCGCTCTCCCCCGCCCTTTACCAAGGGGGAGAAGCAACGGGCTGGAGGAGATATGACCACCCCCCCCCGCCCACCTAACTTGACAATGCCCTGGGGGTATCAACCTCCAGGGCCCCTGATAGGGGGGTTCTGAGACTGAGCCCAGGTGTGTCCTGGGTCCCACCTGGCCATATGTATGGCCAGGGGCTGGTTTCATGAGGCAACCAGCCAGAATTTGAGGTAACAGGGCCAATTGTAACAGACAACCGCCCAGGGGTTTGACCAGCTAAGGAGCTTGTTCAGCCCCATTAAGGTTAAAACACCAGAAATGAATAGAATTAGCTGATTGTAAGGGTACAGGGACTGATGCCATGCAGGCTAATGTAGCCCAAACCAAGTAACAAGGCCTGTAGAGCCTTTAGAGCTCTTTTGGAGCGGAAAACTTGCCTTTTGGCTTGTTGTATCATGGGCTCACAAGCGTCCAATCTTTTGTACTTAAGGAGCTCTTTTCCCTGCTGTTTTCCATCATCCATTCATCATCCAGTCAAATTCATCACTGATATCATTTAACGTATTGCCCCATTTTGAGAGCCCATTAGCAATTATGGACACAAGGTTTCCAATATTTCTTTTGCTTTAAATACTGCTCATTTTTGTAAGCTAATTGCTGGCCATAATTATAACAAAAACAAGTTCCTGATCTTTGCCAACTCCCAACTAGCCTTCTCAGATTTTATTCATGAAAATCTCTTCCTACTCAATCCTCCTTCTTGTGTTGGTAAGAACCACAAATTCTGTTATCTCTCACTCAAGGATCTGGATCCCAATCACATGCAAAATTGGCATCAGTCTTTTGGACATGCCAGTCCATATTGCCCCAAAAACCTCTTTCCGTCACTGTCTTCCAAAACGCTTTCTGTTTTCAAATTTGAGGACTTGATTTTTTCAAAAGTAACCAAAAATGCATTCAATAAACCCTTTATCTCCTCTTCCAAACCCTTTGAAAAAGTTCACATTGAATTGATAGGCCCAATGAAACCCTCCTTAAGAAACAACATGAATTAAATTATGACAATTATCAACAACTTCTCAGGATACATCTCAGCCATACCTCTTCAGTAAAAACCCAATTCCATTCAACGACTCATAATAATTCTGAACCACAAAAAACAAAAAAGGAATGCTTTTCCTGCAACCATGTGTACCAACAGTGGTGCTGAATTCACCTCTTTGAAAATCAAAAATTTCTTTAAAATCAATTCAATCCAAAACCTAATACCTGAACCATACCATCACAAACAAAACAGAAAGTTCAAAATAAACAACAGAAGGCTTACTGAATGCATGTGAGACATCCTCCAAAGCTCCAAACTGCTGCTCAATTTCTGGACATAAGTCTCTAAGTCAGCTTGTCTTGCCTTGAACCAAATTCCCAAATCTCCGCAACTTTCCTCTCCTTATCAAATTTTTGTTTGTAAGACTCTTCCCCTCAGTTACTTTCAACCCATAGGATCTCAGGTGGTATTCCTTGACAACAAGATCAACCAAGGAAAAAAGTTCCAAGACCGGGGGCTTCCTGGTACCTTTGTGGGTTACAATCCCAACTTTTTTTCCCAACATATTCTCAAATGTGACAATTCCATTATCTCCTCCAAACATGTCAAGATAATCAAACATGTATATCCAACTCAGTCTCCTGGCTTGCCAAACCCTGTGGTAAAATCCCAGCTAACCAAGATTGAAGATCATCCTCATGCCATCTCTTCCACTAATCAAACCCCAAATTCTCCTATCCACACTGAAAAACTCACTTCCCAATCCAAAAAACTTCCTGAATCCTTTTCCAAAAAGCCATCTCCTTCTATGTTCACCCCTGAATCTCCTGAGGTTTGCTCAACTGAAAATGAATCCAAATCCTCTGAAGAACTTGTGCAACAACTAATTCCTTGCTATTCTCTCCAAGATTGATTGACTTTAAATCCACCTGGACAATTTGGTTATCACCATTATTACCTGGTCAAAACTCTTGAAAAAGCAAAAAAATTCTCCAACTCTTGCAAATGGGAAGACTGAATGGATGTTGAACTCAATGGAATTGAATTGCTTGAGGTATGGGAGGATTATAATGTTCCTAAACCCAATAATCCACTCAACACTACCTGGGTGTACCAACTCAAAGACAACTGTCAAGGTGATCTGCTCATCTATAAAAGTAGGCTGTGCATCCAAGGCTTTGATCAAATCTATGGATTGTACTAATAAGACACATTCTATCCAACGGGAAAGGCTGCCTCTTTAGGTATTGACCTTCTGTTTGGAATATTCCACTCTCTCTCTATTACCAAATTTGACATGAAAAGCACATTCCTTCATGCCCCCCTTTTTAACAAACTCATCATTTGAAGACCCAAAGGATTAAAAAGAATATCCAATTTCCTCATATTACAAAAATCTCTTTATGTTTTAAAGCAAGCATCTTCAAATTGGTTCAACACCCTCAGCTCTTGGATACGCAAACAAGGCTTCCAGAAATTTGTTTCTGATCCTTGTTTGTGTTGAAATATCTGTTGAGTCTCCCTTTTTCTTCTTGATGCGCTTGCCATATCCATTAGACTGTTCTTTCTCTTTCTTCTCCCTGTCTCTCAAATGTCACTTGGTGCGGACCGCTTTAAAACTCTAAAGGGTGCTAGGATGTGGCAGTTCTGTGGAGGGGAAAGGTGCTGTTTAGGCTCCCCTCCTTGTGTTAAAAAAATATTAAAATGTAACCAAGATCAAAGTCCAGAACCTGGTAAACGGGGGACCAAATGTAAGAGGATAAAGATTATAGTTGTTGGTAGCTGGGGAAACAAAAGTATCTGAGGCAAGATTGTGCCGGGGAAAAACTTGAATATAAGAAGTCAAGGTTTGTTCAGAGTTCAACAAGACATGGCAATTGTAAGTGACAACACCCACAAGCTAATAGCTCTGGTCATCAGCAGGAGCTTAGTAAAGATCAACTCAATCCCAAACAACCTCCAGGTTCTCAATGAACCTTCCCAACTCTCCGCAATCAAGCGCTTGAAGGGTACCAGCTAACTATGGGTGGCTGCACAAGACAAAGCTAATTATTTGAAGAAGCTCTAGCAGCAAAACAATAACTGATTCAAACAAGAACAACCCAACACTTCTCAAGGGACTCAAGAGTAGCATGGCGTAATTCAACTTCAAAAGAGATGGAGGGAGGTTTAACACTCCAGGTTTTAAGCTTAATAAAACCTCTTTAGTAAAACGTGAATGGCTCCAGAAAGATAATCAAAGGATGATCAGGACCAGTATGGTTGGATAAAGGGATGAAGAGTGGTGTAACACACTCAAGAATTCAATTAGTCAAATTCTTCTTCAACCAGCAAAGCTATTGGTTGGTGATAAGTATCAAGGATCAAGGGTTTGAGTATAGAGGCTCAAGGATCAAGGGGCAATCATAGATATACCCACATTTTTGTCTCAGATAAAGGGGAATGAAGACCCCACAGATGATGTATTTCAAGAGGTTACTGATGATCTTAGGATGTGGTGTGTGTTAGGATACCCTTTTCTGCTAAGGTAGCTTGTTCTGATTGGATTTTATATAGGATGTCCTCATTCTCCTCCAAAAGGCAGGGGAGAAACCCTCCTTGTATGGGCAGGAGGCCCTCTTAGACTTTGTACAACAAATTCTAAAAATAGAGCAGGAAAAGAAAGAAAGAGTTTTTTTTTGACTTTCAGATTTTTAGGTGATCAGAAAAATTTGATCACGCAGGCCAGTCAAAATCCGGCCTTCCTGACCGGGGTGGGATCTATTTCATCCCTCACCAGCTCCTGCGTCCATCTGTGAACGGGCGCGCGCGACAATACCGGGATCACCCACCCCTTGCCTGAAGGTGGAAGGGGTGTGAAAAGAAAATGGGCCAGACTCCCCGCGGAAACCCGCGGGCAGTAGACAACACTCTCCCACCCCCACCCAAAGATGGAAGGAATTGCAAGTTATTGATGGATTGGCGTCGGGGATTGAATGAGTTTTGTGCATGATAGGCTCAAGCGGGTGATTGATTGAGTGGGACAAGTTGGGGGTAAATGAGGATGCGAGAGTTTGATTGAGAGGTTGATGATTGTTGGGATGCTGCTGCAAGTCAAGATTGAGACCAAGGGGGTAATTGTTGATAGTTGTTGATGAGCTCCTATGACATCAAGTATGGATGAGGCTTCAGATGAGGATTGATAGAAGGATGAGGAGGAGGATGGCAAAGGATGGGAAGGTTCCAATGACGGCTGCCTTGCAATTGAAAAAGCCATCAGGAGGTGGATCAGAGTTGTTGAGTTGAGGGGAAGTAGGTTGGATGAGGCTGGAAGTCAAAGGGCCAGAAAGGATTGGGAGGTAGGAAGTGATGATGGGAGCAGGTTTAGGTTGAGGATTGAGGCTAGAGCCAGAAAGGTTGACATCTGGATGGGTGGTGGTGGTAGGGATGATCACCTAAGAGGATGATGGTAAGGGTGATGGTGATGGTGGTAATGGGGGTGGTGGTGGAAAAGAATGAATGAAGGGGGGTGAATTGGTGGTTTTTTGTTGATTGATCTAGTTGGCAGAGGATTGATGAGGATTTAGTAGGGATGGATCAATCTGAGGATGAGGTTG
The DNA here is from genome assembly GCA_025617555.3 of Puccinia polysora. NCBI lineage: Eukaryota > Fungi > Basidiomycota > Pucciniomycetes > Pucciniales > Pucciniaceae > Puccinia > Puccinia polysora. The sequence goes on from CM062629.1 coordinate 43,398,466, forward strand.
GGAGGGGATCTTGGGCCAAGCGGGTCTTGGCCCACGCGTTTGGCCAAAAGGAAGGGGGGAAAGAAGTGAGAAGGGATTGAACGCAATGCCTAGGGGATGGGACCAACAGAGGCCTGTCCTAGACTACTGGTACAGGGGAAAAGTTGGCAGGACAAGGGAATTGGAGAACTGATACCCAGAAAGAAATTCCAATTTTTTTTTAATAACACCTAAATAAAAGAATAGTAAAAAAAATTTTGAATTTTTCGGCATCTGGTCCAGGGTTTCCATATTTGGTCACCACACCGCTGCGCTCCTACCAATCTCTTTTTTGTTACCGCACCTGCAAATCATGAATCTCTTGAATGAATCCTTCTAACAATTCCAACTCCTCAAATCTCAAAATCCCCAATTGATCTTCTTTTCTCTTTACTTCAGATTCAATTTCTTTTTACTCTTTTTCTTTTATTTCTACTTTCTTTTTATGCGCTTTCTCAATCTTACTAAAATCCCCAACCCGTGACTTCAACCTCTTGTCAACCGTCATTCTTCAAACCAAATTTGTCTGGTACAACTTTACCCAATATCATCTCTGTCTCTTTTTGTTTCTTTGATTCTGATCTTACTTTTTCCATAGAAAGAATTGTCGCCATTGTATCTTCTATCAACCTCTAGCTTCTAAATCCTGCTCTATGATCCAGTATCTTTCCTTGACGTCTTGATTTTTTTGTTTGTATCCTTTTATTTTCTTCTGATCTTTCTTTTTTTTATTATTTCTTTTTACTGATTGCTGTTTTAATTCAGCCCTCTTAAATATCATAATTTCTTTTGTTCACTACGGGATTATCAGAAATCCAACACATTTAAAAGCCAAAATCAATCCCGACTAGCTCAACCAGAAAAATGGAGGGATCAAGCAATGATGGATTTTTCCAAATCATTCTGAAGGCTGCGCTGGAGGCCGTTCCAATACTTACGGACAAAAAATAATCTATATGGAAAGATAAAATAACTATGCTATTGGAACTCAAAGGTGTAAAAGAAGCTTTGGAAGACAATACTAAAACTCTAGGCTTGACAGACAATATGGAAATGTTTGTCATTCTTCTCTATCAAATTGATTCAATCACGCACAATAACGTAGTCAATTCTTCAAATATTTCTTCCGCCAAGCTCCTTTTGCCAACTATTAAGGAACAATTTGCTTCATCTCAAACTTCAAACCAAGCTTGGGATTTTTAAAAAATTTCTCTATCAACAGTTCAAGCCTGAAGAGATTAACTCCTTCATCACGGATACCAAAATCTCCATGAAGAAAATGCTTGACATTGGAATAGATCTTCCTGACAATTTACTGTCATATGTCATCCATTTTAAGTTCCCTTCCTCTCTCCACTCTCTACAACAGCAAATAATTCACTCCAACAAAAATATCTCCTTTGATCTAGTCCTCAACCACCTTATTCAATTGGACAACAAATCAAACTCTAAATCCAAAGAAATAAAATCCACCAATACTGCCTTGGTTGCTCTGCAAAATCCTAAGAAACCTGTTCCACAAGAACTTTGAGGCAAGAGAGGTTTTCACAATCCTCTCTCTCCCAATCATTCAGAAGAAAAATGCTGGAATAAACACAAAGATCTCACTCCGGAATGGTGGAAGGAAGCACAAGCCAACTGGAGAGCTCAATTCAACTCAAACTATAAAAGAAGAGAAGTGGCTCATTATCATGCCCTTCTGACTACTTGGATTGAGGAAGCCAATCCTGACAATCAAATCATTCCTGATTCCAGAGCATCATGTCACATGTTCAACTCAACTGGCTTCTTTACTCATCTTGATATCTTTTCTAACGGCGATTTCATTAACACTGTAAAAGAAGGTTCCAAGATTTGGATAAGAGGGAAAGGAAAGTTCAACTTACCTAGAAAAACTCCCTGGTAACCCTTATGAACTGTTTTTACGTTCCCAATCTTGTAATCAACCTCATTAGTCCTGGGGAACTAATCTCATTGAAAGGATTCTCCCTTGTTTCTCACGGATCTCAATTTCAACTTCACTCTAAAACCAAACCCGTCTTGACTAGTTTCATCCAAGGTAATCCTTTCATCCTGAATTGACCCTTGCTTGTTGGAATCAATCAAAAACTGTGCCATCTTTTGAACAGGGAAATAAAGGAATGTTCATTGGTAAATTTGAAGTACTTGCACGAGTCATTTGGTCAGGCCAGTCCCTCCCACCTTAAAAATCTTTTTCCCAATCTATCCACTTCTTCTCTCTCCAATTTTCAATGTGAAGACTGTGTCTTTACCAAACTCACCAAGTCAACTTTCAAACAGATTCAATCACAAGCTTAAAAACCATTCGAAAAACTTCACATTGATCTCATTGGTCCCATTACACCTATCTCAAGAAATCACAGGAAATATATTATGTCTATCGTTGACTATTATTCTGGTTAAATATCCGCTATTCCTCTTCAACACAATTCCAATGCAAGTTCTCAATTAAAGATTATTCTCAATCACCAACGTCAAAAACAAAACTGCTTTCCTTCCTCTATCTGCACTGATGGTGGTGGAGAATTTCCTCCACTGAACTCAACAATTACTTTGCCTCTAACTCTATTTGACATCTAGTCTCGGAACCGTACCACCACAAACACAACAGCAAAATAGAAAGAACCAAACAAACTCTCACGGAATCTATCAGAGCTATTCTTCAAAGTTCTAAGCTACCTCATAACCTGTGGGCCAAAATCTCTTAAAAGGCTTGTCTTTCTCTTAATCAGATTCCTAAAAATCCTCATTCTCTATCTCCCTATCAACTTTTTACAAATGAAACTCTTCCATTTAGTTACTTTCATCCCATTGGCTCTAAAGTGGCCTATCTGAACAATAAAATTTCTCGCGGCAAAAAATTTCAGGATTGAGGCCTTGCTGGCGCTCTTGTGGGCTACAACCCCAATTTCTTGTCTTATCATATACTAACTCCCAAGAATTTAATCATTTCCTCTAAGAATGTCAAAACTATTAAGGACTCTGTTCCATTCTCTCCTCTTTCTCCCTCCTCTTCTTTGTTTTCTGTTGAAAAACTCTTAACCAAATTGGACAACAATATTCTTTTTCTTTCTGTTTCCTCTTCTTCCTCTCTCTCTCTGCCTCCTCAATCCTCTCAACCTCCCTCTTCACTTACCTCAACTATAGATGCTCCCCAGCCGGAAAAACTTTCCTCTGATTCAGCATCTGATTCATCCAATGATCTTGGTACTCAGCTAGATCCCACGTATGGATTATGGAATTGTTCCTCTCTCAATCCTCCCTCTCAATATGGTTATCATCATTACTACGTCCCTAAAACTTTCAAACAAGCTAAAAAGTGTTTTGATGCCATCAAATGGGAAGCCTCTATGGAATCCAAACTCAATGGCATTGAGGGTCTGGCTGTGTGGGACAACTACCATGGACTCAAACCTATCAATCCTCTGAAAACCACCTGGGTCTATTTTATCAAATACAACTGCCATGGCGACCCCTTAATTTACAAGAGTCAACTATGTGTTCAAGGTTTCAATCAAATCTACGGTCTCAATTATCTCAATACTTTCTCTCCTACTGGTATAGCGGCTTCTCTTAGAATGGCGCTTCTTTTTGGTCTTTACCATTCTCTTCCAATCAAGCAGTTTGACGTCAAAAGCGCCTTCCTTCATGCTTGTTTTTCCAATAAGGTTATCATTAACATTCCAAAGGGAAGCAAAAGAAAATCCAAATATCTCATTCTCAACAAATCACTGTACGGTCTTAAACAATCTCTGGCAAATTGGTTCCACACTCTCACTTCCTGGATTTGAGATCAAGGCTTTCACAAATCTATTTCTGATCCTTGCCTATATATTAATTCTAAAAAGAACTCAATCCTATTTTTCCATGTCAACAATCTCATTCTTGTTGGCTCTGGGAATGAATTTCAAAATTCTTTTCTCAATTGATTTCCTAATTCCAGTCATCATGAACCCAACACTATTCTTGGCATGAAATACAAACAAATCAACAATAAAATCCTCCTCTCTCAACCTAAAAATATCAATCACAGTTTGGAAGAACTCAACATGAGCGACTGCAAACCCTCTACAATTCCCCTCACTGTCAACAAAAACCTCACTCCAGCCTTGGAAGAATAACACAAAGATTTTAAATCTTTAAAGATCAATTATTGATCAGCCGTTTTTCTCATAAATTATAGCACTTGTCTCACCAAACCAGACCTGAGTTTTTCTGTATCTATTCTTGCTTGATTTTGTGAGAAACCTGGAATGTGTCATTGGATAGAAGTCAAACATTGCTGAAAGTACCTCAAATCAACCAAGAACCTTCAGCTTACTCTTTAAATTTGCTCACCAAACATTCAAATCAAATGCTTCAGCAACTCCATTTGGAGCAATGACTTGGAAACTAGATGTTTGCAATATGGTCAGTTGTCTCTTATTTTTGGATCTCTTCTCTCCTGGAGTAGCTACCGACAGAAAAATGTCACCCACTCAACTACCAAAACTGAATTAAATCCTCTGGTAGACTCATTTCTTGAAGCTATTTGGATTAAAGATTTGGTTTCTGAACTCTGGAAGAAAGAACCCAAACCCAGTCTCCATTACATAGATAATAAAGGCCTCAACAACAAACTCCAGAACTTTGGTTGCAACTCTAATACTTGTCATATTGACATTAAAACCAAAGCCCTTTGAGAAGAGCTTGCTTCTGGCAATCTCATAGCTAAATTGATCCCCTCTGTTGAGATGAAAGCTGACGGCCTAAACAAAGCTCTTCCTTATAAATCCTTGTCTCACCTATTGAACCCCATAGACCCATCTCAACAAATTGCGTCTTCAGTCTTACCAGCCACGAGGATTGTTGAAATATCTGTTTAGTCTCTCATCTTCTTCTTGATGCGCTTGCCATTTCCATTGGAATGTTCTTTCTCTTTCTTCTCCCTGTCTCTTGAATGTCACGCGGTGCAAACCGCTGCGCTCCTACCACTCTATTTATTGGAACCGCACCCCCAAATCATGACTCTCTTGAATGACTCCTTCTAATAATTCCAACTCCTTGAATCTCAAAATCCCCACTCAATCTTCTTTTCTCTTTACTTCAGATTCAATTTCTTTTCATCCTTGCTTTGTACTCTTTTTCTTTTATTTCTACTTTCTTTTTATGCCCTTTCTTGATTTTACTCAAATCCCCAACCCTTGACTTCAACCTCTTGTTGATGGTCATTCTTCAAACCAAATTTGTCTGGTACAACTTTACCCAATATCATCTCTGTCTCTTTTTGTTTCTTTGATTCTGATCTTAATTTTTTGATAGAAAGAATTGTCCCCATTGTATCTTCTATCAACCTCTAGCTTCTAAATCCTGCTCTATGATCCAGTATCTTTCCTTGACGTCTTGATGTTTGTGTTTCTATTCTTTTATTTTCTTCTAATCTTTCTTTTTTTTTTATGATTTCTTTTTACTGATTGCTGTTTTCATTCAGCCCTCTTAAATATAAAAATTTCTTTTTTTCACTAAGGGATTATCAGAAATCCAACAGTTTGTACATTCATCAAAACTCCAAATCAGTCTTATTCTTCCATGTAGAAAAGCTTAGTCTGGTCAGTCCTGGAAATAAATTCCAAGGCAAATTTCTCAAGCAATTCCCCAACTCTAGTCACCAAAAACCCAAAACAATTATTGGCATGAAGTACAAACGCATGGGCAACAAAATGCTCTTGTCTCAACCCAAGCACATTGATCATGGACTCAAAGAATTCAAGATGACTGATTGAAAGCCAGATTCAGTTCCTCTCAGAGCCAACTTCAACCTGATGCCCGCCTCTGATGAAGAACATGAAGAATTCAAGTCTCACAACATCAATTATCAATCTGCGTTTTTTCTGATAAACTACATAGCTTTCCTCACTTTCCCCAACCTCAGCTTTGCTGTTTCCAGCCTAACCAGATTCTGTGAGAAGCCAGGCATTTTCCACTGGAGGAGAGTAAAAAGGTGCTGGAAATATCTAAAGAGTACTAAAGATCTCAAACTTGCTCTGCACGTTCACCAGTCCAACACTCAAATTGCATGTTACAGCAATGCCACCTGGAGCAATGACTTGGAAACAAGAAACTTGCAATCAGGTCATCTCTTTCTTCTTTTCAATTCCCTCATCTCCTGGAGCAGCTACCGCCAGTGCAACGTTACAAACTCCACATCCAAAGCCAAACTCAACCCCCTTTTCAATTCTTTCCTAGAAGCCATCTGGATGAAAGGCTTAGTATCCAAACTCTGCAACACAGATGTCACCCCAAGCTGGGACTTCATTGAAAACAAGGGCCTCAATGACAAACCCAAGAAGTTTGGATGCAACTCCAAAACTTGCCACATTGAAAAGAAAAATAAGGAACTTTGCAAAGAACTTAAGCTTGGAAACCTTGTCATTGAGCTTATACCTGCCCCCAACATGAAGGCCGCTGGGTTCACCAAGGTTCTTTCTCTTCCCTCACTCACTCCTCTCCTTAAACAAATCAATCCCTCCTTCTTGGCTCCAACTCGAGTCATACAAGTTGCTCTGCAAGTTCACCAGTCCAACACTCGAATTGCATGTTAAAGCAATGCCACCTGGAGCAATGAATTGGAAACAAGAAAATTGCAATCAGGTCATCTCTGTCTTCTTATCAATTCCCTCATCTCCTGGAGCAGCTACCGCCAGTGCAATGTTACACACTCCAAAACCAAAGCCAAACTCAACCCCCTTGTAAATTCTTTCCTAGAAGCCATCTGGATGAAAGGCTTAGTATCCAAACTCTGCAACACAGATGTCACCCCAAGCTGGGACTTCATTGATAACAAGGGCCTCAATGACAAACCCAAGAATTTTGGATGCAACTCCAAAACTTGCCACATTGAAAAAAAAAATAAGGAACTTTGCAAAGAACTTAAGCTTGGAAACCTTGTCATTGAGCTTATACCTGCCCCCAACATGAAGGCCGCTGGGTTCACCAAGGTGCTTTCTCTTCCCTCACTCACTCCTCTCCTTAAACCAATCAATCCCTCCTTCTTGGCTCCAACTCCAGTCATACAATTCACTGGGGGTTTCAAGTAATTTAATACAGTATCTCCCACTCTTCCCTCAAGTTTCACTTGCTGCGCAATGCCCAAATGCCACAAACCTGTCATAGATGGTCAAGACGCAACCAGATGGACAGCCACAGGGGGGAACTCACTGAAGACCTTTGATGCTTGACTAAATCCCCAAACTGACTCACAATCAATTTACTTGATTATTTTTCTCAATCCTATTATTTCCTTATCTTCTCTTTCTTTTATTCCTTTTCTTCTTTTTGTTTCAATCACACTCAAGATTCACACTCAAGATGAAATCTTGAACCTAACTCCACACTTGTCTGCTCATCACGTTCTCACTGGTAAGATTGTCATTGTTCACCGTCAAATGCAATCTTTCTCAATCTGATCATCAATCCTCAACCTTGCTCAAATGTTCTGGTCATCCAACTCTCATCTTCCTTGTACTTCAATTCTGCATTCATTGCCATCACAGATTCTGCCAGCTAGCTTGTGGCCTCTTGTTGCTAGATGTTTTTTTCCCTTGTCATATTCCTTTCTTTTGTTAATTATATTTATTCTTTCTCCTTATTGATGAAGAACTTGGCACAGCCCTCTTTTTTCATTATCTCTTTCATAATCTGTCAGTAATCAAAAAATAGCATGATGTTGTACCTATTGTTTTATAAGTACAATGCAACAAATAAAGGAATTTTTTCCAAAGTTTTATAGACTAAGGATGAGCCAAGTATAGGGCCTCTAAGTGAAAATATCCACTCAATCTCAACCTATACACCCACTGAGTATCTTGGAGATTTTCTAATAGGAAATTCATAACAATTTTAACCTCAAGTTCCGCAGCTTTTTCCTTGTGCTTAGGGTTATAGATTGTTGCATCATCAATTTATTCTCCACCATCAATCTTGCTCAATTTCCTTTTGATTTGAATTGTATTGATCCCAGGGTGCATGCATTTCTTAAGCTAATCTAACACCAAAACAGAGATTATCTTCAGTTGAGGATACACTAATAGGTTTGAAGATTGCCAATGATTATTTTTTTAATTTATAATGGAGAGGGGCCATGTGGGATCTGTTGCTTTGCAACTTGCACAGATCATAAATTTACAAAAAACTTTGTTCATTTGGGGATAAATGGCACTGAATTAATTACATGTCTATTGAAAGCTAGGTCTACATATTTATATTTCTTTGAAATGAATGTTAAGCCATGAATGGATGCCAAATTTTGGCAAAAATATTCAGGTAATTCCGTATTGGGAAAGTGCATCACACAAGGATTTTCAAGCTTGTCTGCAACTTCATAGTTATAGCCACCATGTTTAAATAAATTTCCATCCAATAAAAGAAATCAAATGACACAATAGGGCGTATCAGAATTAAAATTTTCAAAAGATTAAACGGCTGATTTCAGGCCTATCCATTTTGATTTTCAAAAATTCATTTCTTTCCGTTAAAAAAATTGGTTTTTTGTTTATTTTGATAAAGAAATATTTTTTGAAAAAATTATATTTTTCCTGAAATAAGCTGTTTCAATTTTTCATAATTTTAAATCTGATAAAACCTATTAAATTTTTTGAATCACCACAAGTCAAGCCCAGTTGTGAAACATCTTCCTCAATTTTAACTCTAGATGAGGATGTAATTGGGGCTTCCAATTCTTTATTTCCACAATTGCTAGCTTCTGCAACAGCTTTTTTGACTGCAATATCAATTTATTCCTTCAAAACATCCAAGTTCAAACTTGGGGGCTTTGGCTTGCCAATCACAATGAAAAACACAGCTGGACCTTCTGGCAGGTCATGCACCTGAAAATTGTTTAGGTTGGTTTATAATCTGTGAAGAATTATTTCTAACTTGAGTAGGAACCTGTGTAAAGTTTTTTGTATTATTTCTTGAGTATTCAAAGCAATTCTAGCTCATTCATAGAATACAGAAGATTTGAAATTTCAAGAATTTAAAATGAATTTAATGAAGATATTTGTGTATATCATCAAAAAATCATATTAATTTAAAGGGTGATGTTAAATTCATGACTCATTTGAGTTGTGTACACAGCTCAAATTGGTTGTGTGGCATGATAGACAACTAAAATTTAGTTTTATGGCCTCTACCAACTTGAATGTAGTTGTGTAGCCCCCACACAACAGTTAGGTGTTGTGTGGCAACCTACATGACTAGATTTGAGATAAGTGGGGTTGTACACAAATCACATGCAGTTGCATAGCATGCCACACAACTACAAGTGGTGTTGGAAAAAAATAAAAATAATAAAAAAGTAAAATAAGTTAAATAAAGATACAAAAAACAATAGAAATCAACCAAAAATCAAAATATGTTGATTTTTTGGTTGAAATTTATTAATTAATTCATTGATTCATTAATTGATAAATGAATCACTTTATTAATTAATTAATTCAATAATGAATTAATTAATAAATCAATAAATAAATCAATAAATAAATCAATAAATGAATGAATAAATAATTAAATAAATAAAGAAACAAAGAAAAAAAGAAACAAATAAATAAAGAAATAAATAAATAAATCAATAAATAATTAATTAATTAATAAATTAATTAATCAATTAAAATGAATTCATTAATTAAAATTAATTAATGAATTAATTAAAATTAATTAATGAATTAATTAAAATTAATTAACTTATTAATTAATATTAATTAATGAATTAATTAAAATTAATTAACTTATTAATTAATATTAATTAATGAATTAATTAAAATTAATTAATGAATTAATTAATATTAATTAATGAATTAATTAATATTAATTAATGAATTAATTAATATTAATTAATGAATTAATTAATATTAATTAATGAATTAATTAATATCAATAAATGAATTAATTAATATTAATTAATGAATTAATTAATATTAATTAATAAGTTAATTAATGTTAATTAATGAGTTAGTTAAAATGAATTAATGAATTAATTAATATTAATTAATATTAATTAATATTAATTAATGAATTAATTAAAATTAAATGATGAATTAATTTATATCAATGAATAATAATCAATGAATTAATTAAAATTAATTGATGAATTAATTAATATTAATTAATGATATAATTAACATTAATGGATGAATTAATTAATATTAATTAATGAATTAATCAACATGAATTGATGAATTAATTAACATTAATTTATGAATTAATTAACATCAATTGATGAATTAATTAATATAAATAAATGAATTAATTAACATTAATTGATGAATTAATTAATATTAATTGATGAATTAATTAATATTAATTAATGAATTAATAAATATTAATTAATGAAGTAATTAATTAAATGAATGTATAAATCAATCAGTCAATCAAACAATGAATAAAAAAAGTAAAAATGAACAAATAGATAATAGAAAAAAATTGTGTTTTCTGCAACCCATTTGACACTGGTATGGGACCCAACGGGTTGGTTGGGTTTTGCGGGCCCCTACACAACTCCCCCACAACTACAACTGTGATCTGTGAATTTCTCATCACCCTTGTTTTAATTAGGGTTTTTATAAGTTAACCAAACTTGCCATTTCTTAGTAGCAGTTTCTAAACCAAATCTGCCATTTGAAACTCGCCATTAAAAATCAAAAATCCAACACTGGTTGGAAGCCAAACACCCCTGGCGCTTATTAACCGCACCAAAAATCTAGTTCTTTGACTAAAATCCACCAACCTTAAATACAAAATTGAGTGCTTCAGCAACTCTGACGGCGGCAATGACGCAGTAACTCAATGGAGTCATACTGCCAATGTTATTCTCCTGTACAGCAGTCTGGTGTTGTGGAATAGTAAACTTTAGTCCTCTGTCTCCCTCTCCTTGACCAAAGGTGAACGTAAGGCTCTAGTATCTGTTTCACAGGAAAAACTTTGGCTTGATAATCTTCTCAACAAATTAAATCCCATCTCTCCCTCTCTCATTGTTTCAACGTTGACAACAAGGCAGTCAATGATCTGATTAATTTTTGATCTCACCACAGCGCCCTCAAGCACGTGGATACTCAAATAAAATGGCTCCAAGAGCAACAAGCCACCAGGAAGTTAATCACAAATCAGATCCCGTCTCACCAAATGCTTGCCAATCCTCTATCTAAACCAGCCAACAAAGCTTCCGTACTGAACTTAACCACGACTGTTCTCACGCCTAACAACTAAACACAGTGGTGTGTTGAGTTGACAGCCGGTCTCTAAAAAATAAATCTGGGCGCCCCAGTGTCAAAACTCTAAACTCAACCAATCCGTCTCTCTCTCTTTACTTGTATCATCCCTGCCTTAAACCAATTGGGGACTCAGATCATCCCATCCTCCTGAATGTCTGTCAACCTGACTCTCAATTCCTCCTCCATCTCCATCCCACATTTCCATCTCGTCTCAATCTCTTCTCTCTTCTCCTCATTTTACCCTCTACACTGTCTCCAATATTTGTCTTCAACCTTCATCTCTATCCCATGCGCTTCCCACACTCACTCCTCCAATCATCTCCCATCATTGATCTCAATCTCTCAATCCTCAACCCTGGTTATGCATCTATACAATCTCCGGCCTCTCAACTCTGATCTCTTGTTTAGCTGTGAGGATCATTATCAACTTGTCAATTCTTCCTTAACTTTTGAGAAAGTCCTAACATCCTGTCCAGCTTTCTATCTCCTGTCTCCTTAATCCATCTGTCGTCTTTGATTCCTTTTCCGTGAATTCCTTTTCTCCAACCATCAATCAGTTCTCATTTGATCCTCAACGGTAAGACCTGCTAAATGACCTCATCACATAATCCGTGTCAATTTTGTGTTGTTTCTCAAGTCTCATTCATTGTTCTTCATCATTCTTTCAAGACTCCGTTGGTCTTACTTTGAAATCCAGCTCTTAAGTTTTCAATCAGTAGCCATTGCATGTATTGGTAGCAGGATATCAGTGGAAGGAATACAAAAAATTACTTGATTTCTTTGCTTTTGATTATGTTTACTTTGATAAAAATTTGAAAAATATAAATAAAAAAATTATTTCAAAATAGAAACATTTTTGAGACTATTTTTAACCCCACCAATTAAATTTTATTTTTTTATTTAAATTTTCTTTCTAGAGTATATTTTTCTACTTTTAAAGTCCCTGCACGTGTTCCAATTTTTTTTTGTTTATTTTCATAAAAATGGCCATTCTTGTATGAGTGGCAGTCTCCACAGCAGGAAAAGTACAATGCTTGTACTTCCTTTCTTCCCAAACCATTTTGACAATACCTTTTTGTTTGAAGTCAATTCCAAAACCCAAGTCAGGAAAAAAAAATTGGCCATTGGATACTTCATATTTTTCCTCATTTATGATAATTTTCCAATTCAATTATTTGGTTGGAAAAACCACTCAAAAGGAATAAGAAGCAATTTAGCCATTGTCAAGTTGGGGATAATTGTAGAAGAAATTTGAAGTGAAGTTTATGTGGGGGGCACAGTAAAAAGGAGTCAGGATGGTATAAATTCCAATGAAGAGAAGGAGGGAATATTTTTTTCAGCTTTGTTTGGTCTTTGGAATCATGTGCCAGTCTGGCTAATTTTTGGAACATTTGGCCAGAAGTTTTGGATAATTTTTCTAAATGAAGGTTGAAAAGAGTTTAAATTTGAGGGAAGATTGAACAGTGGCTTTCTTCAAATATTGTCCAAATATTTCAGAAGGTTGCATTTATTTTTCCCATCAAATAGCCCACACTCTTTCTCCCCAAGATCATTAGGGGTAAAAATTATTGACCATTTTTTTTGATTGGTGAAATAAAGTTTTCTCAAAGTTGATGTCCACCTTATATTTCTCAGAAGGTTCATTCAAAGGGACAAATTTTATTATTGCAACCAAAGAGTTGTGATTGGAGAGGTAAAGAAAAACCAATTTTCCAGAGCCAAACAAATGGAATTTTTCAATCTTCTGTCTGGCTAGTCAAAAATCTTCAGGGGAGGTTTTTGGAATAATCTTTTTCTTTCCAGCAGTTATAGCAGGACACAAATCCATAGTTTTCTGTTTTGTTCAATAACACACAACCTTTTCATTAAACCCTTTGTGGGCCACTTCCAGAGAGATTTTGGAATGTGTCATTTGAGCCCTCTTTGTCCAAAGAGCACTCTGCTTACCAACTCTCTTTGTGTTGTTCAAACCATCTCCTTCAATATTCATCCCTCCCAGGCACCTACTGTGCTTGAGGTGAGAATCAAGAAGGGATCCAAATTGTTGTGTTACATTTTGAGTGTTTTTGGAGAAGAATTTGAAGTCCAGAAAAAGGGAAGGGTTTGAAAGAACAAGATTTCAAAAGGGTTTTTGCAATCAATTGAATTAAAAAAATCATTCTGAAATATCAACAAAATATAACAAAATTACCAGTCAATGATGATAACCCAATAAAAAAAAGGCTATTCATATGTTTTAATCATGATAATCATGTATGAAAAATGAGGAGGTGGGAGAGAAACCAAGCTTTAAATTCCAAGGATGGATGGGGGGGACCTAGAAATATGAATTGATGATCAGGAATCAATTAACTCAGGGTTCTTTGATGCTTTTCTGAAACTTCAACTCCCATCTCCTTCTCCTATTTCTTCTTTATTCTACTTATTTTCCTTTACCCAGCACATTGGTCAATGTTGGCCTCATTCTACACACAAATGCCACGCGCGCTCCAAAATGCAGCTGAATCTCCCTACAAAGACTGCAGAAAATCCCAATCCAGGAGAATGGATCCCTAATCAGAATACCACCAACCTCTAATGGGAAGGAACTCCTAATCATAGCCAGAGATACATAATTTCCATGAGCATGTTCATTGACTGGTATGTTCCACCCAAATCATAGAAGGCTTGGATAAGTACAACTCCTCCAGGGTATCAGCCAAATAGCTATGAATAAACCAATACTTACTCAATAGCGCACTTAGCTCAATTGGTAAGAGTATCATTAATATAAAGAGTCTGAGGTTGTGGGTTTGAATCCCACAGTTTTCATTTGTTTTCACATGACTTTTGACAATACCCTTATCCATCTAAAGATCAAAGTAGAATTGAGAATTGACCAGAAATTTTAATTAGAAAACTTCCAATCTAGGTTAAACTCAAGGCATCATGGATCAAGGGTAAATTGGTGCAAACTTGACAAGGCAACCATATTAATGAAAAGAGTCCAGCTGACACTTATGGTTCAATACAGTTCATCCTTGTCTGGTTCTTCATTTATCATCCTTTTTCACAACTATCTCATCTGCTCAGGCACTTCTCAAGAACTTGAAATTGTCCTAGTGGGTCTGTTGTTGTACTCAGACATTTATTTTCTACGCAACTAGCACTGTTTATTGTCTTGAAAAATAAACTCTTCTGGTTTTTGGTTCTGAAATTCATCAGAGGGGTAGGAGGGGGGTTGTGAGACTACCTCTCAATTGATGTTCTTGAGCAAGGAGTTTTGGGAAATAAATTAATTTGAGAATCAAGGACCGGTGAGCAAGGAGGGTGAATCAATTTTCTTGATAGAGGAGTGTGTCAATTAATTCTCTTGAGTCACAAGGGTGGGTAAATCTATTATATAATCAATTTTTTCAAGCAAGGAGGGTGGTTTGATCAATAAATCAATTGTATTGAGCAAGGAGGGTTGGTCCATTAATTGATCAATCAACTTGATCAAGGGGGGTGGTTCAATCAATTGTTTGAGTTTCTTGAACCAGGAGGGTGGGGTCCTAATGGCAATGGGTAATTGATTATTTTTTAATGCATGAAAGGGGGTGCTTACCTGGGGGATTGAGAGAGGAGGGGGGGTTTAAACCAAATTATCAATTGATTAGTTGCTAATCAATTGGTTGTTAATGGATGAGGGGGAGGAGGAGGAGGAGGAGGAGGAGGAGGAGGAGGAGAAAGGGGGGGTAGAAGGAGGAGGAGGAAGGGGGGGGTGCTTACCGGGGGTGCTTACCAAAGGAGGAGGAGGGTCTTAAAGCACGGGACTTTGAGGTGGAGATGGTGGGTCAGGATGTCTGGTGAGGAGGAGGAAGGAGTGGGGAAGTGGTTTTTTGAGGAGGACAAAGAAGTTAATTTTGGGCTGAGGAAATTCAGAGTGGAGAGGCAAGTAGAAGGATGAGTTTCAGACAGAACAATTAGAAAGAGAGAAAGAGGTCAAAAGACAATACTCACCTGAGGAAATTCAGAGTGGAGAGGCAAGTAGAAGGATGAGGAGAGGAAATCCTTCTACAAGTATCAAGCTTTGTCCTCAGGTGGACATGATTATACCAATGTCACAGTAAGTGTGACATGGTTAGTTGAAATATGAAAGATGGAAGTGAGAAGCGTGCATGTGTGCTGGTAAGGAAAACAGGCAGAGTTGGGAGGTTTCTTGAGTATGTAACATAGAGAAAGAAAAGGTAAGGATCAGGCTGAGACTATATAGGACTTAGGGGGAAGAGATCAGAGAGAAGATAGAAACATAGTAAAAAGAAAGAAGAAAGAAAGAGAAAGAAAGATAGAGAGCATGAGAAGAACATGAGTGGGATTGATGATGAGAAGAAAGTAATCCCAACAGTTGACTGGTGAGTAAGTGGGGTGAGGTGGGTTGTTTGGTGAGTGGTGAGGTATGAGGTGGATGTTTGGTTTTTTTTATCTAATTCAATCAAAAAAAAAATAATAAATAAAAAAATTATGAGTCAGCCTAGGATTCTTGGTTGAAGAAAAAAAAAACCCAAAAAAGTCTATTGTGAATTTTCACCAATTGAAAACCAAATTCTTCTAATCAAAGTGAGAGAATGTGAGGGGTAGAATCCGCTTTCTCATTGCAGAAGATGAGGTACAAGATGAGACAAGGATCACTTGAGAGGATACAGAATATCTTCTTCAAATATTTATTCCCATTCATCTTTGATTTTAGCAAGAAGGTTGAGAATGATTACACAAATGATAATTCATTTTATGAGGATCTTCATTTCTTTGAAATTTTGAAGCTGGTTTTTCATATCCTGTAATATGGCCCATCTTCCTTTCAGCACAATTATTGTGTGTTCAATGCAAACACTTGGTTGAGAAAGATGAAAGTTCAAATCAGTTTTGGCTTTATCATTTGATGAAAAATTGCAGTGTGCTTTAACCACATATTTCCTTTTAGCATAAGCTGGATGATCCAGAAGGTATTGATCTTTTTCAAATTAGTTCTCTGCTTGTTGGGCAATCCAAATTAAATTAAAAGCATATAAATGGTGACAAGAACCTGGAAGACCATCATGGAGGAATATTATTTTTTTTTACAAAAAAAAGCTGGAGTGCCGCAGAACATCTTTCAAAACAAATAAAAAATATTTGGTCAGTGTATTATCAAAGGTTTTATCAAAAGATTTGGAAAAGAAATGAATCAATTGCATTTGTTCCAATAAAAATAGTGGTTTCCATCTATCTTGGTTTTTCAACTCAAGAGGATAGGGGTTCCATCAAAAAAGCCAATTGAACCAGAAAAGCCTTTGGTCTCCATTAATTGAGATATCTCCTTGAATTCTGTTTTGGTGGGCCAACAAAGTACTGGGAAACAGAAAGATTGAATAGAAATGATGAATATTTTGGTGTGTAAATCAATGGTTCCATAGCAAACTAAGAAAAAATTTCCAAATTGATGAATTTCTGCTCCATTTTAATTTTATCCCAATCTAAAAAGAGAAACAGCTTTTTTAAGAGATGGATTTTGCTAAGTATGAAAAGAATTGGTCTGGAAGATGTGGTGGTCTTCAATCATCTCCAAAATTTTCATGAATTAAGGCAATAAAGTTTGGAACAGTTGCTCAAATGTTAAGTTTGGGAGGAGATGAAGCTTTTGCCTTTCATACATAGGGTTGTGGAGATTATTCCTTCTTAGAACCATGTATTGCTTTTCCAATAGGGAATTCAAAGCTAAGCAAGTTGATTCCAAATTGGATTCTGAATCAGAGTCAATTAATAAAAAAGCTTCCCAAAGCTTTTTTGAATTTTCAATATGATTCTTGGATGTTTGATTGGACATGCTGAGAAAGATGTTGATGTGATGTGGGGTGATGAGATGATGATTGGATGTGTGTGAAGAAACATAGATGCAAAGCAATGGAGATTTGAAGCAATGTGGAGATGGGATGTGTGTGATGCAATGCAGATTTTGTTGTTATGGATTTCCTGAGGTGCAGGTGTGGATTGGTGTTTTGCATGTGATGGATGGTGGATGGATGATGGTGCATAAGTGGTGGCTTTTGTTTGAAATCTGCCATTTCCATGAATCACACCATCCTCAAATACCCCAATTAGGGGGTATATGTTTTTCAGAAACCCTCCATTAAAAATGGCAGGTTTGGTCAAAGAAAATGGCAGTTTTCTACTGGTGGGTTTTCTAAATCAGATTTATTTATGAGATTAAATAAAATATGAGTGGCTGACGTCAAATTTTCCTGATAATTGAGGGTTTCATAACTTTTAATTTCAAAAAGGAATATAGGCTACTTTGAATATATTATGTTCTCTTCATTCTTTGGGATACATATGTTTTTTTTTGAAAATTTTAATGCTTTTGTAAATTGTCAGTCAAATAATTCAATTCTTGATATCTTTTTTGTATTTTTTTATATATGTTTTTCTCTTTTAATTATAATATTGTGAATTGATTCATGTTTATTTTATTGATTTAATTTTACATGGTTTGACTTTGATTAAAATTCAGGTATGTTTTTTTATGTTATTATTATTTTGTTATTTTATTATTTATTATTTTTTGATTTTTGGTTTTTTTCAGGTTTTTATTTAAGTTTATTGTTTATTTTAATTTTTAATTTTTGGACATTATTTTTTTCAAGAGACTTACCCTTAAATGAATATGTTGGTATTTCACATCCCTGTGGTGTTCTGTACACACCTGAATTGTTTTAAAGACATAGGCACTTCACAAAGGTTTTTCTTTTAAATTTCTTACAACACATTCTTGTTCATCAGTTTCCAAAATATTCAAAAACAATTTGATTTTTTTGAGTCAATTTGAAAATTGATTCAAAAACAAATGAAAATATCAAAAAAACGCAATTCCTTCTTGTAAGCATTTCTTTGCATTTTAAATGAATTCTTTTCTGAGATTGAATCCTCAGGAAGTTTAGTAAATAATTGATGCTCTTTGAAATTTTTCTTTTGGGATTTTTTGGATGTATTCTTGACTGAAAAAGATTTAATTGAACACAAAAAAATTTGAAATAAAAAATCCTTTGCAATATCATGAATCAAAGTTTCTTTCCTGTTGGTTATTTTGAATATTGCTCAAATATTTAAAGAATTTCTTTTTATTTCAAGCAAATGTGTCACCCCATAAAATATTTATCACCCCTAAAACAAGTGAAAATGAATGGATTGTTCTGCATTTTGAAATATATTTATTGTTATATTCAAATTAAAAAACATAACAAAGGAAAACATAATAATTTTTCCAGAAAAAAATCTTGGAAGGGCTCTATTATACAAAAATATTAGTATCAAATCTGTTATCAAAGTTTTTTTTCTGCCTTTTTTTTTCTTGGAAATATCAAAAAAAAGAAAAAAACATGCAAGCAGCCCCAGGACATCAATTATCTTTTGAAAATTTCCAGGGGGTCATAAAAAATAATTGCTGTTCTTTTATGCTTTTTTTTTTCTCACTTATGCTTGAATTATTTTTCTTTGATAACTTTTTTGGTTTTTAAAATTTGTTTCAATCCTATTTTATTTTTATTTTAATCCTCAATTTTTGGTAAAAAAAAATGAAAGTTATTTTTTATTTTGAAGGCTTATTCTGGTTACAAGGAAAAACTTTCTTAGAATTTTGATGTTTCTCCACAAACACTGGATCATCCTCACTACAAAGCATGTTGGTTAAACACCATGCAAAATAAATTTTTCTAATTATCAGTGCACTGTGCGCTCTCCCATATAGTAGTTCAGGACAATGAATTTCAGTTGGAAGAACCCAAATGTGGTCCAGGATTTTTGCGATTTTATTGATTTTAATCTTGGGTGATGTAAAATTCACAACCCTTAGTTGTGTGGTAGTTGTGTAGGGCCATACAGGGAACATTAAAGGTCTGGGGGCCCATTCAACTGTCAAATGGGTTGCTTCAAACATGTGCAACCACTGGAAGCTACTGCAATACGTTTTTACAAACACACATAACCCCCGGGGGTTTTATACCAATGTGAACAACTTTTTTGTGTTTTTTACCCCCTTACACAACCATTTAGACGCGTGTACAGGGGTACACATCCCCTGGGGGTGTTAAATCATCCTCTGTCAAATCATCCTCCACTTAAGGATCTCCCTGCGGCGTCCTTGAATCAAACCCTGTCTGCAGCAACTCGCGCGTCCTCCCGCTCACCCGATCGCACCCAATGGCTACTCAACTCACCTTTCACTCGCGCACTCACTCCCGGGGGGATCTTGGAATCACTGCTTTTTTTATCTGAGCCAATTCTTATTCATGTCTTTCATTCTTTTCTCATCCTCCTTTGCTTTTTCTATTTTTATTCTTTCCGTTCTTATTTGTTTCTTATCTCTCAACCTCAAACTCTCAGCCCCTCTACCGCCATCAATTACTCAATCACTTGACTCCACCATTAACCAGTCAACCACCGTCAACCACTCAACCCCTCAACTCAATCACTCTACAACCAGTCACTCAATCAATACTTTCAATCCACCTTGACTTGATTCTCTGCTCAACTTCTAATCCTTTGACTGTCTGGTATGATTTCAATCAATCTCCTTTTTGACATTGTTACTTCCAATTCTATTTCTTCTTTCATTTCATTCCTCAACTCATTTGTTCCTGGCTCGACAGATTGTTTCTAGTACCTCCAATATGAATACTGTTGTCAAGTTTCAACTCCTCAATTAACACGGTTAAAAGCCAAACCGCACGACAATCTAACCACTCGACACCATGGAGGGACCTGGAACAATGGACGGCTTCAGAAAAATCATGCTCAAGGCCGCTCTCGAAGCCATTCCTAATCTGAAAGACAAAAATTATTTGATTTGGAAAGATAAGATCACCATCCTGTTCGAACTTAAGGGAATCAAACAAATCCTTGAAGACAATTCCAAAAATCTAAATCCTTCAGACGACCTAGAAACCCGAGTTATTATTCTTTCCAAAATCGACACCGTAACTCATAACAATGTGGTGAACGCAGAGAACATCAATTCAGCTAAAAATATCTGGAAAGCAATAAAGGAACGATTCGCATCTTCCCAAACCGCAAACCAAGCCAGAGTTTTCAATGACTTCCTATATCAACCTTTCAAGCCCAAAGCTATTGCTTCATTCATCACCAAAATTAAAATTTCCCTCAAGAAAATGCTTGATGTTGGGATTGAACTTCCATTAGACATTTTGGCGTATTTGGTTCTCTTCAAATTTCCCTCCTCTCTTCAATTGTTACGTCAGCAGATAATGCACTCCGATGAAGAAGTTACGGTTGATCTCGTCTTGAACCACTTAACTCAGCTGGATAACGAATCCAAGTCAAAAGTCGCCAATACTCCAGTCAGAGAAACTGCACTCACCACAAACAACTCTAAACCTCTGTCTAATAAACCTCAACAATGTCGCCAAGGATATCATAATCCAAGTGCAACCAATCACCCAGAGGATAGATGTTGGCACAAGCACAAACATTTAGCCCCAGACTGGTGGAAGGAAGCACAGGCCAAGTGGAGAGCTCAGAGGAAACCCAAAGGGAACAAAATAGCTCATTATCACACCCTTCTGACCACCTGGATCAGCAAAGTAAACGCCGATCATCAAATTGTCCTTGACTCTGGGGCCTCATGCCACATGTTAAATTCCTCTCACTACTTCTCCTCCCTGAAAGAATGCAACGGTGAACACATTAGCACTGGAAAAGAGGGAGCTAATCTTCCAATTAAAGGAAAAGGCAAAGTGGTCCTCACCTGGCGAAATTCTCACATTTGACTCTCTGATTGTCTTTACGTACCAGACCTTGTAATCAACCTCATAAGCCCCGGAGTTTTAGTTTCCGAAAAACACTGTTTGGTTTCCGCTAGCGGCAATTCGTTCAAGGTTCTTCATAACGGAACTATTGCGTTTGAAGGATTCATTTGCGACAATCTCTTCGCTCTCAATCGTCCTTACTCCATTGGAAACAACTTCAGGATCAGCTACCTAACTCGAAAAGCCTTTGACCTCGATAAACTACTCTATCTTCACCAATCGCTTGGTCACGCCAGCCCATACCAATTGAAAAACTTAAAACCCGAAATTCCACATTCCCTAATGGAAGAATTTCAATTTCCCGACTGCGTATTCTCAAAGATCGCAAAAACGCCTTTCAATTCCAAAGCCAACGTGGCTTCCAAGCCATTTGAGAAGCTTCACATAGATCTAATGGGACCAATCAATCCGGAATCCAGCAATGGGATGAGGTACATAATGACCATCGTTGACAGCCACTCTGGATATCTATCAGCCATTCCTCTTTGTTCCAAATCTGACGCCTGTTCCCAAATTCAATCCATTCTTAGGTTTGAGAAACAGAAACGAGGATGTTTCCCTGCTACCATCTGTTCTGATGGGGGAGGAGAATTCATCTCCCAAGAACTACGATCCTTCTTTCAAGACAATTCCATTCAACACATCACAACTGAACCATACCATCATGAACAAAATGGAAGGGTGGAACGTGCCAATCAAACAATTGCCGAATCCATTAGAACAATCCTCCGGTCTTCAAAACTTCCTCTCGCCTTTTGGGCTGAAGTCTCCAAGGCCTCTACCCTCATGTTGAATCAAATTCCCAAACGCCCGAACAAAAAATCACCCTATGAAATGTTTACGTCCAAAACTCTGCCCTTGGAGTATTTTCATCCTCTCGGTTCCAGGGTAGCATAATTAGACTTAAAGATTCCTCGCGGGAACAAATTCAACAATTGAGGGCTAGAGGGAACCCTAGTTGGCTTCAACCCTGACCTCTTATCTTATTGCATCCTCAAGCCAGACTACTCAATTATCTCTTCAAAACACATCAAGATCATCAAATCTTTTCCCAATTCTTCCACTACTGAAAGTCCTCGCGAAACCATTCCTTCTCTTGACATTGATTCACCCATTCTGCATCACAAACCGACTTCCAGCAACTCTCCAACAATTACCCCTGACCCTCAACTCACCGACCACCTTGCGCAACCAATCAAAACTGCTGAATCTACGGATGACCAATCCTTTCAATTGTCTCAGGAGGTCGCCGAAGAACTGGCTCCTTCTCCAATTCTACGCGATCAATCAATGCTCCGTCCATCTGATCGTTACGGATATCATCACTATTTTGTCCCCAAATTGTTCGAACAAGCCAAGAAGTGCAAGGACTGCGAAAACTGGGACCATTCAATGGATGTGGAATTGACCGGAATTGAGAACATGGATGTTTGGGAAGACTACGACGGTCCTGAGCCAGCTAATCCTCTTAACACGACGTGGGTCTATTGACTTAAAGATAACTGCCACAGAGACCCTCTTGTCTACAAAAGTCAGTTGTGCGTGCAAGGTTTTGATCAGGTTTATGGACTTGACTATCAAGACACTTTCTCCCCAACCGGCAAAGCAGCATCACTTAGAATCGCTCTACTTTATGGCTTGTATCATTCACTCCCTATTACTCAATTTGACGTGAAAGGTGTTTTTCTGCACGCGCCCCTCAAAGAACTGGTAATAATCAAGACTCCCAAAGGATTGAAGCGAACGTCAAAATATCTTAAACTCAAGAGATCTCTATATGGGCTTAAACAAGCCCCCCTCAATTGGTTCAACACCCTCACATCCTGGCTCTCAAGCCAAGGATTCCATCAATCATCTTCTGACCCCTGTCTCTATCTGAATCCTAGTTGCAAGTCCATGATCTTCTTTCACGTTGATGACCTCATTCTGGTCGGTCTCGGCAACAATTTCAAAAACAACTTCCTACAGCAATTCCCAAACTCTACTTCTCACGACCCTAACACCATTCTAGGCATGAAGTACTCCAAGATTGACGACAAGATCCTTCTCTCCCAACCAAATCACATAGAACACGGATTAGAAGAACTGAAACTCACCGAGTGTCATCCCTTGTCTATACCGCTAACTTCAAATCTCAACTTGCGAACCGCATCAGATGAAGAACATGAAGAATTCAAGGCGCTGAACATCAATTACAGGTCAGCCGTTTTCTTAATGAACTATATTGCATGTTTAACTCAACCAGACATCAGTTATGCCCTTTCAAGTCTGGCCCGATTTTGCGAACGAACCGGCATCAATCACTGGCGTGAAGTCAAACGCTGCTGGAAATATTTAAAAGCCACTAAGGGACTATCTTTGGTAATCGAGGTAAAACACCGCAAAACTCAACTTCAATGTTTCAGAGACGCCACTTGGAATGACAACCTTGAAACAAGACATTCTCAATCCGGTCACCTCACTCTGCTATTTGGATCTCCCATCGCATGGAGCAGTTATTGCCAACGGAACGTAACGCACTCCACCACTGAGGCCGAACTCAATCCGTTGGTCGACTTGTTCCTTGAGGCTATCTGGATGAGAGGGCTGGTGTCCGAAATGTGGGAAATTCCCACGAAACCAAGCATACAACACATCAATAATAAAGGCTTAGATGATAAGTTGAAGAAATTTGGCTGTAACTCCAAAACTCGGCATATTGATATAAAGACCAAAGCTATTCGAGAGGAACTAATCGCGCATAATCTTGAGATAAAGCTAATACCCTCTGACCAAATGATAGCCAATGGGCTGACAAAAGCACTACCCCGTGGTCCGCTCTCTAAGCTCCTTCAGATAATTAATCCTCACTTTCAATATCTTGAAATCCTACCAGCCACAGGGGGTGTTAAATCATCCTCTGTCAAATCATCCTCCACTTAAGCATCTCCCTGCGGCGTCCTTGAATCAAACCCCGTCTGCAGCAACTGGCGCGTCCCCGCGCTCACCCGATTGCACCCGATGGCTACTCAACTCACCTTTCAATCGCGCACTCACTCCCAGGGGATCTTGGACTCACTGCTTGTTTTCTCTGAGCCGAATCTTATTCATGTCTTTCATTCTTTTCTCATCCTCCTTTGCTTTTTCTATTTGTTATTCTTTCCGTTCTTATTTGTTTCTTATCTCTCAACCTCAAACTCTCAACCCCTCTACCGCCATCAATTACTCAATCACTCGACTCCACCATTAACCAGTCAACCACCGTCAACCACTCAACCCCTCAACTCAATCACTCTACAACCATTCACTCAATCAATACTTTCAATCCACCTCGACTTGATTCTCTGCTCAACGTCTAATCCTTTGACTGTCTGGTATGATTTCAATCAATCTCCTTTTTGACATTGTTACTTCCAATTCTATTTCTTCTTTCATTTCATTCCTCAACTCATTTGTTCATGGCTCGACAGATTGTTTCTAGTACCTCCAATATGAATACTGTTGTCAAGTTTCAACTCCTCAATTAACAGGGGGTTGTACCAAACCCTTTGGGACCCCCTGGACCACATTTGGGTTTCCTCAGCCCAAATATGAGATCAACGCATACTATGTGGGACTATTTGACCACAAATAGCAATCAAAAAGTGAAACACAAAGTAAGACTGCAAGAAAAATCATTGCCTTTGGAAAAAAATCTGAAAAATTTTCCCTGTCCCTCAAAGTACACTCTCAAACTGTACATTGGACAACAGAAAAGTAACTTTTACTGCCCATTGCTTAACTTGATTGTTCTCAACTTGGAAGTGAGATAAATTTGTAGTTGTTTAATTGAACCTTGGATTGAATACTGAAGTACCATTGCATTTTTTTTGAGTTATGGGAAAAGTGTTAAGCCCCCCTGTTTATGACAAGACTGCATTCAACCACTAAATTGATAGTTCCATTAACCAAGATGCAGAAAATAATGATTTTGTTAATGAAACACTGGAAGCCCCAATTGCAGCCTCATGTAGACTTAACATTGCAGAACAAAATTTTCCAAAGGTAGAAATGACCTCTGGTGGTGAGTAGCATGTTATTTTACTCTTGCCTTTGCTAGATTTGATTTGATTGAAACTTAACTATGACATAATCATTTAATTGGTGCCAATTTGCTTGAACCACCTGCTGTGATAGCCTTTCCTACTAGGGAAGGGGCACAAAACTATTGTCAAAAATGGTCAATTAAGCATGGTTATGTTTTGACATTTTTCAACTCAAAGGATGATAAATATTTCGATTTAGGCTGTGGTAGACATGTTTCCTAATCTGGGATATTGCTCACAAAACACTCAATTCAAACTCCCACAAGGAAGGTTGGGTGCAAGTTTTTAATCCATGCAAGTCGTGCAAAGGCAGACACATTGTTGAAAATCTCCTAAAGACATGATAAACATAACCATCAACCATCTCCACACCCCTCAGTTCATCCTCAACTCAGGAGAATCTCTGAGGTGGCCTTAGTGAATTTCAAAGAAGGCATGAATGATGGGCTCAATCATATCCAAATGGAAAGAAAATCAAGCATGATTTATGGGGGTGAAGTGTTTCAATAACCAAGCAATCTATAACACTAAGCATAAGTTAGTTCTTGAAGAAATCCAGGGAAAAAGTTTAATGGAGGTCCTCTTTGAACAAATTTGTGATTGAGGTTGGGTTCATCAAGAAAACTTTAGTGGGGAGGGTCACTTGGAGGCGCTATTCTTGGCCCAACAAAATTCATTAAAGATTTGCAAACAATTCCATCATATTTCTTTTTTGGATTGTACCCAAAGAAAAAAATAAGTACAACATGCCCCTGTTGAATGTTCTAGGAATTACATCCAACCAAAAATCTTTAAAAAATCTCTTCTTTTTATAAAAAAAAAAAACTGAGTTCTAAAGTTGGTCTGTAAAAGCACTAAATGAGCTGGATTAGGATCCTGAGTGAATTTCCAAAGTCTTTGTGATGGACCATGAAAAATCTCTAATTCATGCTATAGAAAATAGTTTCACTGAGTCAAAAAGACATTTTTGTCTGTGGCACTTGTCTAAAAACACACAAGCAAACTGTAAAGTTCACTTTAACAATAAAATTGAAGGGTTGAAAAGCTTCATGTCTCTGTGCGCTAAATATGGGGACTCTGAAACCAAGGAGGAGGCGGAGTTCAATGATGCAGAACTCAGAGTAATTTCCAAATCATTGCAGGTGATTTCAATATTCCTACTTTTGGGTACTGAAATCATGAGTATTATAAAGTGGTTATTGCAAGACCATGAGGATTTCCTTGAGTATATGGGAAATAGAATCTTCCATATCAAAGAGACTCTTTTAATGGCTTGGACCTGCAAAAGCCCTGAAACTAGAAATAAAACAAGGTTTTGGGTAGAAGGGTTCCATGCTACTCTCAATCAATTCCTTGAAATTTTTTGAGGAACAATTTTGGGTGTTTGGAAAAGTGCAAAAGTTTG
Organism: Puccinia polysora; assembly: GCA_025617555.3. Classification (NCBI taxonomy): domain Eukaryota; kingdom Fungi; phylum Basidiomycota; class Pucciniomycetes; order Pucciniales; family Pucciniaceae; genus Puccinia; species Puccinia polysora. The sequence goes on from CM062629.1 coordinate 43,425,038, forward strand.
AAATAAAATCAAATCAGTTCAGGTGTTGCTTTAAAACTCTTGAAGAAAGTTAGGAATAGTTATTCCCTCTGAACGGTAAAAGTGGGGATACAAGTTGTCTTTATAGGTAAATGAACTTGTTGTGGAACAATTTGAAAGATTAAAGGGGAACCATGAAGGAAATGTGTGCACCAGGTCATACTCCAAGACAATAGATTTTCCCTGTTCCCACAAGATAGGTGACCTACTAGCATCAAGAGGATCCATTTTGTCTGAGCATTTTAATCCTCAGTGGAGATTGGATTATGAAATTTGAGGTTCTGGTTCTTTAAGTTGGTTTGAGATGGTTCGTTGGATTGTTTAAATCACTTTTTCATTGAAGATTATTGATTAATGCTTTTTGATATACAATTCCTAATTCATTAATGATTGATACATTTGAATTTTGGAAGGTCAATGTTGATGAAATGCTCAACAATGCTCAGTTACCTGCAAAGCTCAATGCAATGACTTTGGGATATCCTGATAAAGATCACCACAAGCTGTTGAATTACCTGATTTGGAAGAACAGAAAGTATTGATTGGAGCCAAGAATAGAACCAAAAGTCTTGCAATCAAGTAGAGGTTGTCCAAAATTGACAGATACCTGCAGAGATCCTGCTTAATCTGAAAAATATGAAAAATAAAATAAAGAAGAAAAAGGGAACTAGAAAGGCACAAAACAAGAAAAGTAAAAATAATTTAAGTCTTTGATTTTTAGAAATGTTCATTTTTATGGTTTAATGAACTTATGAGAAAATAATTTCTGTAGGACAAAGATGAATCTTCATCTAAATTTCATAGTTAAATGGAAGAGACTGCAATTTCATTAGATTCCCTTGCATTGGGATGGTTTTTTAACTTCAAAAGAAGATTGATTTCAGTCATTGAGAAAAGAAAAGAAACAAAAAAACAGAATATATAATGAATTCACCTTCAAAAGAAGACTAAACACGACTATAGGAGGTACATGAACTGGTTTAGGACAAGAAGCTGTACGGGAAGTGCGAAGGCTATGTGACAGGAAGCAGATAGAAGGGTCTCAGGCTCCCAAAATGATGGTGGAAAAAGTAGGAAGTTTTAGAAGGGAAAAATCTTGAGACCTGAGCCAGCAAGGCCTCTAGTCAAGTTGAGCCTGTCTGTGCTGAAATGGAGTACTGGCACCAGAACACAGTATTATGTGTTGCGTGCCAGTTTGCACATGCTTTCATCTGATACGCCTGGGATTAAAGCTGATATTCCCAGGCTTAAAGGAGCCAATAAGAAAAACAAACAAACAAATAACAAAAAATAAAAGAGCGAAGAAACCAATCCCTAAACACTTTGGAATCAGATTTATTTTGAAAGGAGGAAGACAAAGAAATGCAGGAGTAAAGCAGAAGCTCATCTTTGGTGAGTATCAATTTTTTTAATGAGGTTAGGATTTTGGCTAACTGATTTTTGACTGCAGGAAAACCAGTTAATTAACTCAATAAAATACCTGGAAACTTACATAGGTTCTTGGGGGAGGTTTAAGATCTGTTGGGGATGGAAATTGTGGATTTAGAGTAACTGCTAAATAGCTTGGGTATGAGGAGCATGGATGGTTTGAAGTACACAAAGAAATTATTTAAAGTTTGAGGAATGATAAGAAGTATTATTCTAAGATCCATGGCAGAATGAAAGGCTTTTAAAAGATAGATAAAAGAATTGATTTTAATGAAATAAATGAAAAGATTTCATCTTCAACTGTGAAAATGGGTTTAAAAGAAGCATCAGACCCTATATTCACTTCATCTGTTATTAGTCCCATTAGGTCCAGCTTGTACATAAGGGAGATGTGATTCAAATCCTGCAAATAGTTTACAAATCACATTCCATCGTTTCTAAAAAAGCGTCTCATTGGGTTGATCACCTGAAAGATCAACTTGAGGGTTATACACTCCTCCATACAATTTGAAAATGAATTATTTATTATTTATGACGTATTATTTTTTATTTTTTATTTTTTATTTTTTATTTTTTATTTTTTATTTTTTATTTTTTATAATTTTTAATTTATTATTTATTATTTATTACTTATTATTCATTATTTATTATTTATTATTTATTATTTATTATTTATTATTCATTATTCATTATTTATTATTTATTATTTATTATTTATTATTTATTATTTATTATTTATTATTTATTATTTATTATTTATTATTTATTATTTATTATTTATTATTTATTATTTATTATTTATTATTTATTATTTATTATTTATTATTTATTATTTATTATTTATTATTTATTATTTATTATTTATTATTTATTATTTATTATTTATTATTTATTATTTATTATTTATTATTTATTATTTATTATTTATTATTTATTATTTATTATTTATTATTTATTATTTATTATTTATTATTTATTATTTATTATTTATTATTTATTATTTATTATTTATTATTTATTATTTATTATTTATTATTTATTATTTATTATTTATTATTTATTATTTATTATTTATTATTTATTATTTATTATTTATTATTTATTATTTATTATTTATTATTTATTATTTATTATTTATTATTTATTATTTATTATTTATTATTTATTATTTATTATTTATAATTTATTATTTATCATTTATTATTTATTATTTATTATTTATTATTTATTATTTATTATTTATTATTTATTATTTATTATTTATTATTTATTATTTATTATTTATTATTTATTATTTATTATTTATTATTTATTATTTATTATTTATTATTTATTATTTATTATTTATTATTTATTATTTATTATTTATTATTTATTATTTATTATTTATTATTTATTATTTATTATTTATTATTTATTATTTATTATTTATTATTTATTATTTATTATTTATTATTTATTATTTATTATTTTTTATTTATTATTTTTTATTCATTATTTATTATTTATTATTTATTATTTATTATTTATTATTTATTATTTATTATTTATTATTTATTATTTATTATTTATTATTTATTATTTATTATTTATTATTTATTATTTATTATTTATTATTTATTATTTATTATTTATTATTTATTATTTATTATTTATTTTTTATTATTTATTATTTATTATTTATTATTTATAATTTATTATTTATTATCTATTATTTATTATTTTTATTATTTATTATTTATTATTTATTATTTATTCTTTATTATTTATTCTTTATTCTTTAATCCTTATTATTTATTATTTATTGTTTATTATTGATTATTTATTATTTATTATTTATTATTTATTATTCATTATTCATTATTTATTATTTATTATTTATTCTTTATTATTTATTATTTATTATTTATTATTTATTATTTATTATTTATTATTTATTATTTATTATTTATTATTTATTATTTATTATTTATTATTTATTATTTATTATTTATTATTTATTATTTATTATTTATTATTTATTATTTATTATTTATTATTTATTATTTATTATTTATTATTTATAATTTATTATTTATTATTTATTATTTATTATTTATTATTTATTATTTATTATTTATTATTTATTATTTATTATTTATTATTTATTATTTATTATTTATTATTTATTATTTATTCTTTATTCTTTATTCTTTATTCTTTATTCTTTATTATTTATTATTTATTATTTATTATTTATTATTTATTATTTATTATTTATTATTTATTATTTATTGTTTATTATTTATTATTTATTATTTATTATTTATTATTTATTATTTATTATTTATTATTTATTATTTATTATTTATTATTTATTATTTATTATTTATTATTTATTATTTATTATTTATTATTTATTATTGATTATTTATTATTTATTATTTATTATTTATTATTTATTATTTATTATTTATTATTTATTATTTATTATTTATTATTTATTATTTATTATTTATTATTTATTATTTATTATTTATTATTTATTATTTATTATTTATTATTTATTATTTATTATTTATTATTTATTATTTATTATTTATTATTTATTATTTATTATTTATTATTTATTATTTATGATTTATTATTTATTATTTATTATTTATGATTTATTATTTATTATTTATTATTTATTATTTATTATTTATTATTTATTATTTATTATTTATTATTTATTATTTATGATTTATGATTTATTATTTATTATTTATTATTTATTATTTATTATTTATTATTTATGATTTATTATTTATTATTCATTATTTATTATTTATTATTTATTATTTATTATTTATTATTTATTATTTATTATTTATTATTTATTATTTATTATTTATTATTTATTATTTATTATTTATTATTAATTATTTATTATTTATTATTTATTATTTATTATTTATTATTTATTATTTATTATTTATTATTTATAATTTATTATTTATTATTTATTATTTGTTATTTATTATTTATTATTTATTCTTTATTATTTATTCTTTATTCTTTATTCTTTATTCTTTATTCTTTATTATTTATTATTTATTATTTATTATTTATTATTTATTATTTATTATTTATTATTTATTATTTATTATTCATTATTTATTCTTTATTATTTATTCTTTATTATTTATCATTTATTATTTATTATTTATTATTTATTATTTATTATTTATTATTTATTATTTATTATTTATTATTTATTATTTATTATTTATTATTTATTATTTATTATTTATTATTTATTATTTATTATTTATTATTTATTATTTATTATTTATTATTTATTATTTATTATTTATTATTTATTATTTATTATTTATTATTTATTATTTATTATTTATTATTTATTATTTATTATTTATTATTTATTATTTATTATTTATTATTTATTATTTATTATTTATTATTTATTATTTATTATTTATTATTTATTATTTATTATTTATTATTTATTATTTATTATTTATTATTTATTATTTATTATTTATTATTTATTATTTATTATTTATTATTTATTATTTATTATTTATTATTTATTATTTATTATTTATTATTTATTATTTATTATTTATTATTTATTATTTATTATTTATTATTTATTATTTATTATTTATTATTTATTATTTATTATTTATTATTTATTATTTATTATTTATTATTTTTTATTTATTATTTATTATTTTTTATTTATTATTTTTTATTTATTATTTATTATTTATTATTTATTATTTATTATTTATTATTTATTATTTATTATTTATTATTTATTATTTATTATTTATTATTTATTATTTATTATTTATTATTTATTATTTATTATTTATTATTTATTATTCATTATTTATTATTTATTATTTATTATTTATTATTTATTATTTATTTTTTATTTTTTATTATTTATTATTTATTATTTATTATTTATAATTTATAATTTATTATTTATTATTTATTATTTATTATTTATTATTTATTATTTATTATTTATTATTTATTATTTATTCTTTATTATTTATTATTTATTATTTATTCTTTATTATTTATTATTTATTATTTATTATTTATTCTTTATTCTTTATTATTTATTATTTATTATTTATTATTTATTATTTATTATTTATTATTTATTATTTATTATTTATTATTTATTATTTATTATTTATTATTTATTATTTATTATTTATTATTTATTATTTATTATTTATTATTTATTATTTATTATTTATTATTTATTATTTATTATTTATTATTTATTATTTATTATTTATTATTTATTATTTATTATTTATTATTTATTATTTATTTTTTATTATTTATTATTTATTATTTATTATTTATTATTTATAATTTATAATTTATTATTTATTATTTATTATTTATTATTTATTATTTATTATTTATTATTTATTATTTATTATTTATTATTTATTATTTATTATTTATTATTTATTATTTATTCTTTATTATTCATTATTTATTATTTATTATTTATTATTTATTCTTTATTATTTATTATTTATTATATATTATTTATTATTTATTATTTATTATTTATTATTTATTATTTATTATTTATTATTTATTATTTATTATTTATTATTTATTATTTATTATTTATTATTTATTATTTATTATTTATTATTTATTATTTATTATTTATTATTTATAATTTATTATTTATTATTTATTATTTATTATTTATTATTTATTATTTATTATTTATTATTTATTATTTATTATTTATTATTTATTATTTATTATTTATTCTTTATTATTTATTCTTTATTCTTTATTCTTTATTATTTATTATTTATTATTTATTATTTATTATTTATTATTTATTATTTATTATTTATTATTTATTATTTATTATTTATTATTTATTATTTATTATTTATTATTTACTATTCATTATTCATTATTCATTATTCATCATTTATTATTTATTCTTTATTGTTATTTGTTTTTTATTTATTACATATAATTTATGATTTATTTTTTTTAATTTAAAATTATTTATTTATTATTCATTATTTATCATTGTTTGGAGGCTACACAACTTGATTTTAGTTATTTAGCGTGCCACACAACTCAAATGGGATGTGTTGTATGCCAAACAGCCCATTTGAGTCGGGTGGCATGCCACACGCCCAATTTCAGCCCTGCAGCATGCCACACAGCCCATTTGAGGCATGTAGCATGCCACACGGCCCATTTGAGTCGTGTAGAATGCCACACGGCGCATTGAGCCTTGTACAGAGTTGTGTACATGGCTCAATGAGCTGTTAATTCAACATTATCCTTTTTATTTTTGGTTTTATTACTTTAGGTCTAGTTGATTTGAATTTGTATTTTTTGGCACTTTTAATTTAGGGCTATTCAAGTTCAACTTGCATTTTTTGGCCATTTGACTTTGGGGCTGCTCCATAGACTTTTCCATTGTTTATTTAATTTTTGGTTTTTGGGTTGTTTGTCTTCAATATTATTATTTTATTCTTTTTACTAATTTTTATTTTATCTTAATTTTGATGTTAATTTTATTTTATTTTATTTTATTTTTTAACCAAAAAATTTTTTTAACCAAAAAATTAACATTTTTTGTTTTTTTATTTTTTTATTTTTTTATTTTTTTGTTGATTCTTTCCTTTTTTTTGGATTTTTACTCAAGTTAATTTGGCTTTTTTTTAGGCCCACAACGCTTGTAACTGTTTGGCATGGAAAGTTACTAAATTTGAGTTATGCACAACCCATCACAACTTGAATGTAGTCTTTTTTGGTGCCAAACAGCACCAAATGGCTGTTTTGGGGCTTCACATCTACTGTCAATTCTTGTGGAGGCAACATGACTCAAATTTAGTGGTTTAGAGTGCCACATGGTTAATTGAAGTCATTTACACGACTCAAATGAGTCATGAATTTAAAATTACCCTTTATTTTTTGTTGTAATTTTAATTTTATTGGTTTTTTGATTTTTTTCAATTATAGAAAATTTTTTTAGATTTTCAATATTTCTTCTTCAAAACTAGCTCATATTTACTAAAAACCATGTTTATGAAACAAAATGAAAAATTGAATTGGTTGATACTCAGTGCACTGGTTTTCACTCACATATAGTAGGGTAGGAACAATAATTTCAGCTGGCAGAGCCCATGTGTTGTCCAGGATATTTTTTGATTTTTTTTTTTTTGGTCTGACATGGTGGAAAACTTGGCCTTATTTTTCCACCATGCCAGACAGCAATGAGATTGTTTTTTTAGATTTTTTATTTTATTTAATTTTTTTGACTTTTTTGGTTTTTTTTTGTTTTTGTTTGTTTTTTTTTGAATATTTTGTTCTTTTTTATTTTTATTTTAATTTCAATTTTTTTTCTCCACAGAAAGATGGTGGAAAACTTAGGCTAAGTTTTGAACCTTCTTTCAAAAATTACCCACATGCCTCCCTTACGGGAAGGGGGAGCCAGAAAGGGATTATTCTTGACTTTACCAACTTTCAGGTTGATGGACAACTTTTGCTCAGTTTTTTATTTTGCTTTCAATAAGCGGATTTGCAAAAATGAGTAAAAAATCAAATAAAATAAAATAAAATCGAAGAAAAAAAACAAAAGAAGAAAAAATAAAATAAAATAAAATAAAATAAAAAACTTAAGAAATAAAAATAGGGAATATCAGATTTAGAAAACCTTCAATAAAAAGAATGGTTTTTTTAACCCAAATCCTTCATTCAAAATGAAAAAACCACTGATTTCACCAAAGGGGTGTCAGAGTTACCCAAAAAATAAGTGATTTTGTTTGAATATGGTATATAAAGTCAAGACTAAAAGAGAGCACCACATTGTACTGTACTTTTTCTCCAACATCTACAAGCCCAACATCTAACACAGACATCCCATAGTCTACCAATTTTCAAGATTTATTCAAACTTCCCTTACTAAATATCTTCAATACCTACAAACATATTCTCCCCAACCAACAACTGATTTATTTATCCATTGTATCAATATAGACTAAGGATATCAGAGGTAATGAATTTTGAAACATGACTCACAGTGGTAGTTCTCACTCTCATAATCAACCTTGGGATCTATATAGCTTTAAAAGTGGCCTCAGAGAACTTCAGGATAAATTCAAACAATTGGTAAATTTCCAAAAACTTTACTATCACAAACTTGCTCATTGTGAAAAAAGATTGTGGAATCAGGTTTGCAACAATGTAAATTCATCCAAACCCAACGCTTCCCTCCCTTCCATAAAGTTAGTCACCTAATTGAAAAAAAAATACATTCATTCAACTACCATCCATCACAATCACTAATTTAGTTTAGTTGTGAATTCAAATGTCAAATTTTACAATAAAATTGCTTCAAAACCTATTTCTGAACTAACACTTAAATAAATGGTTTCCTCCATCCCCAATCCAATCAATGACTTCAAACCAATAAATCCATCAATCCATTTACTAGTGATCCACCTGAGATATCTTTTATTATCTCCTCCTCATGATTGATTTCATAGTTCTCCAATCCATCCTTCTCAATATTCATCTCACCAATCCAAAGCATTCCCAAATATGAAAGGCTAGGATCAAACCCTAAAATCTCATTGATTTTATCATCAACCTTGATCCCTCTCATCCTCTCATCAAAAAACCTGCCTCTTCCTTTTCATACAAACAATCTCACTCCATTAATTACTTTTTTTCTTAAAAAAAACAAAAAATAAATCAAAAACTCCCACAAACCACCCTCCCCAATGGTATAACCTCCCTAGAATTTTTCTTTTATAGTTCTTTGCGACTTGCCTGACTTGGATCAAAGTTCATCGTGGATGCAGATACTTTTATTGGTAACTTTGACCTGTCAATGGTGGAAATTTCCTCTTTCTTTTCTACTCATCATCACTAAATTGATTGAATGCCTCTTTCACCATTGTTAAAATTAAATAAAATAAGACGCAAATGAGCTCATGGGTGGTCAACAGAATTATAGTCAATTGATGCAATTGAAGATAGGTAAACAATGTCACTGTTTCTACTTCATCATTTGTCATAATGAGATCACTATAATTTAGAGAAACTATTAAATCTATTTGAACCAGGCATTATATCAGATCAGCATCAGGTTACCCATTGCTTCAATCAATTTATTTGGGGAACCTCCCACTGTTAGTCACTTTAATAAAAGATTAAGTTTCCTATCATCAAATTAAAGTTATAAACTATTACTTCATCCAATGTGGTTTCCAGGTATCTAAGCCATAGGATTTATTAAAATCTTAATGGTCAACTAAAATTTTAATCACTTTATTATTTCAGGTGTTACATTCCTCATCTTAAATTGTCATGAATAAAACTTACATGCATTTGCCATGAATTCAATCCATATATTTGGAGAACCTGCAACTTTTCCACGTGTCTAAGCTATAGGATTTATCAAAATCTTAGCTTTCAACTTAGATTGTACTCATTTTATAATTTCAGAAACACATAATCCATGCTAAACTTTGAAAACTACCTTCAAGCTTGGTACTGAGAGATTTTAATTTGACAAGAGATTTGGAATTTTAAACCAACTTAAGATCTAGGAGTGCAGCAGTCATTTCTGCTGGATCACTAGGGATTGGGACTTTGAGCTGTGTATTTGGAAAGACATTCAATCTCTGGGAATCTTTCTTTCCCATCTCAATAGAATCTTTTAATAGAAATTCTAGAAAATAGAAGATATGTGTGTAGATTGCTCAATCGAGCAAGTTGCAAACCAAGGTTGGGTTTGAGCCTGGCCAATTACAAAGGATGTATGAATCTGGGGAATATTTTGACTTATTTTTCAACCTTGGAAACGGTGGAATGTGGTTGATTTCCTCCTTCAGGAACTAGGCTCCAGAAAATAACCTGTTTTCTAATTCTCATGGATGAAAGGCCAGTTATGCTTGATTTTTCAAACTCTGATGTAAGGACTGCCCAAGATCTTTTATCTTGAGGAAAATTATTTTAAACATATTGATGGCCCTGAGGAAAACATGGGTGCAAAATTTTCATCTCAAGAGAGTGGATGACAGGAATTTTTGGCCAAGGCTATAAAGCAACGTTGAACAGCTGCAGATGAATTGAAGCAGGAGAAGTATTTCACCATCTTCATTGCTCACCATCAGCATGGCGCTAATTGATTTGAAGTAATAATCAAAGCTTCATTGCCATAGAGGTGAGAGATCTTGGGAAATTCCTTGAAGGATATCCTTTGTTGGTCCAACATTACAAAGCTATCAAGATGTCCCAGCAAATTTTTTTTTCTGGGGGAGGGTTGTGTTGTACAGGTGCCACCATAACAGCAACCTTAGGATCAGAAAATAGATTCTAGAATTAAAGGGAGATGTAGAGAATAGAGGATATTTTATGGTTTCACAACCTGGGGCACAGAATCCCATGTTCCCATGGGACTTCTGATTCAAGGGTCCAGACCAACCCCAATATTATTGCATAGCTTTCATAAACACTCAATAGAATATTTCACAGCAGGTTGGAATGTAATTGTGAAGATTTTCCAGTGAGACCTAATTTGGATACCAATACAACTTGGTATCAGGATATTTTGACTCTTGCATAGGAAATTCTAACGTTCAGGCATACCTATAGGTTGGATAACATTTTTGAATGAAAAATCCTACATGTGCAGTTCTGTTCAATTATGTTGGAAAAGAGTGCAATCAATTTCTTTTTGGTTTTAAGAGATAGAACTGGGTTGGTTTCTTGAGAAATAAGGCTATTTAAGATGGATTTAAATGTAAAATGAGACTCTTTTTCTGCAAGAGTTCTTTTGTTTGAGGGGTGTCTTCAAATTTGGAGGAGGAGGAAGGAGAGGATGGTTTGAAGTGCTGGTATGAGATGATGATGAAGGTACTGGGTTGTGATGAAAATATTAGAATTGATGTTTGAAACCTGCCATTTTTGTGAAACCTGCAATTTTTTTGAAGCCTGCCATTTCTTTGAAACCTGCCAGTTGAAATACACTAGTTCATGGTGGGGGTATTTCTGAAACCCACTATTTATAATATTTTGGGTTTGAAAAAAAAATGGCTGGTTTTTAATGGCGGTTTTTTTAACTTTGATATTCCCTATTGAAAAGACAACCATGATAAATAAAATTTTGCACCATGGTGAGTCCTCAAAAAATCATAATAGGCCCATTAACAACCTTGAAATTCATTTATTGCAGTTCCCCTGATATCAAATATTTATCCAGCAAGTTATTCCCCTCTGATCTGGCTGTCATTCCAATCTAGCCCAGCCCTACCATGAATTTCCTGGATAATAAGCGCCTTGTAGAAAGGTTCCAAAGTACAAGGTGCACATATTATCATTTTAATCCCATGAAGATAGGTTTAAAAGATTCCCAGGATTAACTGTTGCTCTTTAATCTATTTAATTTATGAATTCCTTGTTGATTAATGCACCATAGAACCATACAAAATTACCTCCTTGCCTTTGCTTGACCCCTATATTAATTTATTTTTTCTGAATCAACTGGAAAATTGCTTTTTTCCACCTTTATCACCTGTTTTTGTTAAAGGATTTGAAGGTTCCTGGCATCTTATAGACTGAAAATAAGTTAATTGCATTAAACCTTTAGACTTTTGTCAATCAGTATTTCAGAGTTCTGCTGGAATGGCAGCAGGGAAAGTTTTATAACTGATTGCTGTTCTTCTGGGTCCAGACTTTTGAATGGTTTGGTTCTGAATAGCCAATTTTTAATTTTATTTCCACTGAAACAAATAAAGTTTCAAATAAATTCAACCATCCAGCCAATCCAAGTTTAATACTGGGGTAGGTGTTGTACTGTCACCTTTTTCTGGCCTGAGTGAGAATTCTCTTTTTCCTTTTCAGTGTAAAAATCACTGGTATATTTTTGAAAAATTGGAATTAGTTAATTGATTACCAGTTGAGTTAGATGGAATTTTAATCAAGGATCAGATACTTGCAGAAACGAAATTTACATGTCCAAAAATGAATTCACTTAAAATAAATGGAAAGACAGAAGAAATTGAATTGAATCTTTTGCATGCTCATAAATTTTTCTCTTTTCAGGTCTATTGTTCACCCATCCAATCCCCAAGCCCCATTTGAAACCCCTCTTGGTTGAAGCTTGATTGAGGAGCTGATATATCATAATAGGGCGTATCAAAGTTAGCAAACCCTCCATTAGAAACCTGCCATTTTTAATGGCCGGTTTCTGAAATACACATACCCCCTAGATGGTTTATTTCAAAATGGCGGGTTTCATGAAAATGGTTGATTTCAAACATCAAACCAAGCATTAAACCTGCCATTGATGCATCATCATCCATCCACCATCCATCACATCTAAAAAACCCATCCACATCAGCAAATCCATACCAGTCGCATCTCCATTGCATCACAGACATCTCATCTCCATCACTTCAAATCTCTATTGATTTTCACATCTCCATCTTCACAAAAATCCCATCATCTCATCACCCCACATCACATCACCGTCTTTCTCAGCATGTCCAATCAAACATCCCTCCACCAAGTTGAAAACGCAAAAAAACGCAAAAAAGCTGACTGAAATTTTTCTACTGTTTGATCTGATTCAGACTCTGATTCAGACTCAGAGTTGGAATAAACTTGGTTGGCTTTGAATTCTCTGTTGGAAAAGCAATACATGTTTCCAAGAATAAACACCCTCCACAACCCTATTTATGAAAGGCAAAAGCTTCATCTCATCCCCAACTTAAGCTTCCAGCAACTATTACAAACTCTTGCTTGCCTTCCAGGTTCTTTTCATGATTCAGACGTGTTGAAATGGATGCCAATTGCCCAAAAACAAGAGAACTACTTTGACCAAAATCAATACCTTCTGGCCAATTTAGCTTATGCTAGTGGCAAAAATATGGTTCCAGCATACGGGAATTTTTCATCTAACAATCAAGGAATAACTGATTTCAACTATCATCTTGCCCAATCACAGGTTTCAATTGAGCATGCCATAGCAGTCCTTAAAGGAAGATGGCTTAAGGGAAATGCAAAACCAGCTTCAAAACCCCAAAGGCATGAAGATCCTCATCAAATGGATTATCACTTGTGCAATCCTTCAAAATCTTTTGGCCAACATCAAATATGAATGGAACAAAATAATTGAAGATGATCTTCCTGATCCACCTCAAATCATCCCTGCCTCATCTTGTGCCTCATCTTCTTCTATGATAGAGCGGATTCTTCCTCTCACCCTTGCTTTCTTTGATGATTAATGTGTGATTTTTAAATAGTTTAAAAATAACTTCACAGTATTTTTTTTGGTTGTTCACCCAAGTATCCAGGCTGAGTCAGGTTCTTTTTTTTTTTTTTTTTTTTTTATAAAAAATCAAAAAAACACTTCCACATCATTCCCCACCACTTGCCAGCCCATCCACTTCTCCCCTCCACCTAACCGCTTCAACACGTCCACCTCACCCCACTCACACACTGGTCACCTTCCTTCCTCCTCCTCATCAAATCACCTCCTTCACCTCAGCAACCATTCCAACCTCACCAGCCTTATGAACCTCACCAAGCTCCCAAAAAAAACAACCATCCAAGTCACCAACATAATCAGTGAGTCCCATTTCCTCTTTCTTCAACTCAATAATCCACCCTTGCTTGCCTTTCCCTTGAACTCCCCCCTGGTCTTCTCTCTCAGATTGACCTTATCTCAATTGCATCCACCTCCTCATCTGGTAAGCTGCTTCCTTCTCTTTCTCCCCCCTTCCTCCCCCTCCTCCTGCCTTGCTCAAACACCCCCTTCAATCACAAAGGATTTGATTGACCAATTGATCAATTGATTAGGAAACAATTGACCAATCAAATCCTGATCAATCAATAAATTGGTTAGAATTTGATTGACCAATTGATTCCTAATTGATCAATCAATCAGTTAGGATTCAATCAACTGATTGAATCTTTATTGATTGATTAGGAATTGATCAACCAATTGAATCCTAACCCATCAATCAATTGATTAGAAATAAATAGGTTGATCAATTCCTAATCAATTGAGCATGATTTGATCAGTTGATTGAATCCTAACCAATCCATTGATCCATTAGGAATTGATTGGTCAATCAACTCCTAACCAATTAATTGATTGATTGGGATTCAATTTACCAATCAAATCCTGGTTCATTGATTAGGAATAGATTGAACAATCAAATCCTGATTGATCAATTGATCAAAACCAAATTGATCAATTGATTGATCTTTTTTTGATCAATCAATAAAAGTTTTAAAAAGAATTGGAGTTGAAAATTATATGTGGGGAGCAATCAAAAGGTGTAAGCTTGGAACAAAATTCCAACGAAGAGAAAGAGAGGATTTTTTTGTCCTTCATGGCATCACAATTTTCTTCAAAGGAAATTTTGGCCAAATTGCGAAACATTTGTGCTAGAATTTGGGATACTTTGGTGGCCTTAAGGTTGGACAAAGCATACTCTTGAGGAGAATATCTAATGGATTATTTCTTCACATAATATCCAAATAACTCTGAAGGGTGCATCAATTTTTTGCCATCCAACTGCCCATATTTTTCCACCCCAAGATCTTGAAGGACCAACTGGGTTGAAAAATTTTTTTCACTGGTGAAGGAAATTTTTCACAAAGTTGATGTCCTTCTTATCTTGTTCAGAAAGTTTCTCCAATGGGACAACTTTTATTAATGCAACCAGTGCTTGATGATTGGATTGATCAAGGACAATTACGTTTCCACGGTGGAAGAAATGGAACAATTTGATAGTTTTTTTTGCTTGCTCAAACTCTTCCTGGGTTGGTCTTTGACTATTCTTTTTATTTTCAGCAACCATTGAAGGTTACAGATCCAAAGGAGGCAGTTTCTGACCTTACCAGACCACCTTTTCATTAATACCTTTCTCAGAAACTTCCAAAGATATTTTGGAATATCTGATTTAATTCCTCTCTTTTCAAGAAGCCCTACTCTTCCAATCCCTCTGTATGTTTTTCAATCCATCTCCTTCCATCTTGTTCCCTTCCAATCCTATACTTGACTTGGGGTGAGGAACAAGAATAGATTCAGATGATTGTGTAAAATTTTGAGGGGGTGGGAGAAGACTGGGATGTTCCCCAAAAGCGTTCAAATCTTTTCCAAAAAAAAATGTTAGTCTAATAGATATCATTGGTGAAACATGATTGAATAAAAAAAATAAACCAAACCTGGAATTGAACCCAGGAACACCAGAACCTGAATCCCCCCAAAAAAATTTGCATGAGTGACCCATGCAACACACCAACAAGCAATTTTATCAAATAAATTGAAAAAAAATAATAACATACCTTCCATGGCAAAGAACACCTGAAATAATCAAGAAATAACCTGTTGGCTTTGGGTGCAGTCCAGAGAAACCTAAAAAGAAAAAAAATCAAAAAAATAAACAAATAAAAGCAGAGGTCAGCTCCAAAGAACACTCCAAAAAAAGTGTAGGAGAAGACTGAAAAAATTGCTGGATTGCTTGCAAAACAATTGATCAATCGCTTGCAAAACAATTGATTGATTGCTTTCAAAACAATCAATCGATTGATTGCAAAGAAATCAATTGATAAATTGAAAATTGATCAATCAATTGATTTCAAATTGATTGCTTGATTGATTTGCAATTGATTGATTGATCAATCTAGTTTTGATCAATCAATCAAAACCAAATTGATTGGTCAATTGATCAAAACCAGATCAATTGATCAATTGATTTGGTTTTGATTTATTGATCAAAACTAGATTGATTGATCAATCAATTGCAGCAATTTTTCACTCTTCTCCTTGACCTTTTTTTTCAGTGTTCTTTTGTGCTGACCTCCCCTGTTATTGTTTTTTTTTTGTTTTGTTTTATTTTTAGGTGTCTCTGGACTGCACCCGAATCCAACAGGTTCTTTTTTGATTTTATCAGGTGTCTTTGCCATGGAAGGTATGTTATTATTTTTTTTTAAATATTTTTGATAACATTTCTTGTTGGTGTGTTGCATGGGTCACTCATGCCAGTTTTTCTTGGGGGGGATTCAGCTTCTGGTGTCCCTGCGCTCAAGTACAGTTTTGGTTTCTTTTTTTTTATTCAATCACGTTTCATGGATGATGTCTATTGGAATGACATTTTTTTTGGAAAAAATTTGACCGCTTTTGAGGAACATCCCAGTTATCTCCCACCCTTTTAAAATGTTAAACAAACATCTGAATCTATTCTTGTTCCTCACCCCAATCTAAGTATAGGATTAGGAGGAACAAGATGGAAGTAGATGGCTTGAAAAACATACAGAGAGGTGGGAAGAGTAGGGCTGCTTGCCAAAAGAGGAATCAAATCGGAGATTCCAAAATAAATTTGGAGGTTTCTGAGGAATGTATTAATGAAAAGGTGGTCTGTCAGGTCAGAAACTGCTTCCTTTGGATATGTCCCCTCCAATGGTTGCCAAAAGTAAAAAGAATAGTCAAAAACCAACCCAGGAAGAGTTTAATCAAGCAAAAAAAACAATCAAAAAGTCCCATTTATTCTACTGTGGAAAATTAATTGTCCTCAATTGATCAAATCATCAAGACCTGATTTGCAATAATTAAATTTGTCCCATTGAAGAAACATTCTGACCAAGACAAGAAGGACATAAACTTTGTGACAATTTTCCTTCACCATTCAAAAAAAATTTCAACCCGGTTGGTCCTTCAAGATCTTGGGGTGGAAAAATGTGGCCACTTGGATGGTAAAAATTGATGCAATCTTCAGAGTTATTTGGATGTCATTTCAAGAAATCATCCAACAGATATTTTCCTCAATAGTATGCTTTCCTCAACCTTAATGGCAACAACGTATCCAAAATTCTTGGACAAATGTTTTGCAATTTGGCCAAACTTTCCTTTAAAGCAAATCATTATGCCATGAAGGACAAAAAAATACTCTCTTTCTCTTTGTTGGAATTTGGTTCCAAGCCTACACCTTTTGATTGCTTGCCACACATCAATTTCGGCTCCAATTCTTTTGACAAATCTGCTCATATGAACAAAGGGACATCTCTGGCTATTCTTTTTTATTCATGGTTCAAAGAAAGAAATCAAATGGTCAACTTATTGAAAATACAGAGGAATATCAATTATTGGATTGCTAATTTGTTTTTCATGACCTTGGCTTTGGAATTGATTTCAAGCAAAAAGGTATAGGCAAAATGGTTTGGGCAGCTAATAAGTGCAAGCACTGTACATTTCCTGCTGTGGACACAGCAACCAATACCAGAATGGCCATGAAAATTCAAATTCATAAAACAACTAGAAACACTTGTAGGGACTTGAATAATGGCCAAATTTTCTCTAGAAAAAAAATATAAATAAAAACAAAAAAGATTTTTATGTTGCTGGGGTTAAGAATACTCTCAAATGTTGTAGTCAAAAATAATTGTGTTGTTTTTATTTCACCCATGAAAATATATTTGCAAGCCCAGAATTCAAGTTATCTGCGGTATCTCATCTACTGTTCTACTGTTACCCATTCAAGCCAAGGATACCAATATCTTATCCTTTTTTTTTGGTTGCAAGTTGTTCCCTCTCCTTTTCCAGTTGGGCTTGCTGTCGATCCTTCTCCTTTTCCTCTTTTTGAAACTCTAGCTCAGCCTGTTTCAAATTCCACTCAGAATCCCAATTTTTTTGATGAGCCAAACTCTTGGCTTTCTGCTTTTGAACATCCATGGCCAGTTGATGATCCCACTTTTGCTTTTCAAAGTCAATTTTTTTGGATTCAATTTTTGATTTGACTGTTTTTTGCAGGTGAAAATTAATGAGCATGGTTTTGAAAGCAAGGATATTCAACCAATGGACTTTGAGGATTCTTGATTCTCCATGATTTCTTCAAAGCCTGAACAACCAGAATTGTTTCTCCTCTTTTGATGACTTTTGGGGTTTATATTGATGGAATAGGAGGCCTTTTGCTTACCCTGGGCAGAGAAGGTTTGAGTCTGAAATTTGTCACTGGTGTTTAAAGGCAAGGTGGCAGGCCCCATTGGCTTGAGTTTTTGGCCATTCTGGAATGGATGAGCCTGTTTTTTTACAATCTAAATCAGTCAGGACTAACAAGAGAGAAGATAAAAGAGCTTGGTTTCTTACTTGAACAGATGTTGAGGGTAATAGAGACTGAGGAGTATCTTGTTCTACATCAGCAAGGTTGATGAGATCTGCTAACCCAGGAAGAGGGAAATCCAAAGGAGAAGGGAAGGGCTCCAAGGTATGGTTTGACACACCAATAAATGCATAAGTAGACGTGATTGGAGCTGATAACAATTGAATATCCTCCTTGGCATAAGATGGGGGCAACTACAAGGAAAAGGTTTCTTCAGGCTCACCATTGCTAGGCTGAGCATCCCCTGCCAAGTCCTCAGCATGGACTGAATTGCATTTTTGGGCGCAGCTAAAGGGGTGATGTTTGCCTTCTTTACAAATATTTCATCCATTTGAATATAAAAAGGACAAATGGAGTCCAACTTATCAACCACCTAGCTTATTCCCTTGGCTTTGTCAGAGTTGTTGATACCAAAGCCAGTGGAGATTTACATGGAGTGGGTCTTTTTTTACTTTGCTTGATTATTCTTGAATTTGTCCCTCATCTGTTTGGATGACAGATCCAGCCTACCTTTTGTTTTGTTCTGGAGTTCATTGGCCATGAGGAGATAACCATGGACCTTAGAGGATGGAGGTTGGCCAACACATTTTTCATTGTCCAATCCAAAGCAGGAATTATAGTTGGTGGGAATTTTGAGCCAGTTGACCAGGATGATGTGATCAGCACTCTTGAGATGACTTGAGCCCTGGGAAGATGATGGGGGAGGATTGTTTGAGCCCTTGGTTGCTGATGGGGGAGGATTGTTTGTTGTGGATCTCCTAGGCAATGTTTGCTTTGGTGTGTTGGACTTTTGTGTTGACTTTAAGGGAGAGGTTCCCCGAGGGGCCATTTGGAAAGATTAAGGGCAATAAGGTGATGAGAGGGATAAAGTGACAAGCAAGATAAAGTGAGTACAGATATAAAGTGATGAGAAAGATAAAGTGACAAGAGAAATAAAACAATGATTGGATTCTTTGGATTAGGTTGGAGGTAGAGTGATGAGAGTGATGAAGCAATGAGAGCAATGAAGAAATGAGAGCAATGAAGTAATGAGAGCAATGAAACAATGAAAGTTATGAAGCAATGAGAGCAATGAAGAAATGAGAGAAATGAAGCGATGAGAGCAATGAAGCAATTAGAGAAATAAAGTGGTGAGTGATCAACTGATGAGGGTGATAAATTGATGAGAGTGATGATGAGAGTGATAAAGTGATGCGAGTGGTGAATATTTTTATGATGAAGCTGGAGTTAAAAAAATTTGCTATGAGGTCAGGGGTAGGAGAAGGTGGGAAGCCAGGAATGGAGGAAGTGTACAGGCAGCGGAAGCCTTTAAATACTTTATTTGAAAAAACCCACTTATTTCATGTTAACTTTGACACGTCTGATGTGAAATAAGTGGGTTTTTTTGATTTTTCATGGCGGGTTTGAAATTGCAGATTTGGTTTGAAAGCCGCGAATAAAAAATGGTGGTTTTGCTCAAATTTGATACGCCCTAATTATTCAAAATTACAGTTCCTCACTGCCAGAGGAGTATCTCAGGAGGATTAAGGATTTCCTCCTGAAAATTTTCCTTTTTAATGGTTTAAATTTTGATTTCAAAGTATTCACCAACCCTAACTAACCTTAAAAATTCAGAATCAGATTTATTCCAAAGAAATATTTTGTCTTAATCATGGAAATCCTTACACAGATCAGGTCAAAGTCATCAAAAATCTTCTTTTTTTATATGGCATTACTCATTTTAAATGTGGTTTGGGAATAATAATCAATTTGGCCTGGTCCACTGGGATATGGGAAGTTCTATTTGTCATTGATAAAATAAATATATGAACCATGGGTCTAACCATTGTAAATCTCAATTTTGAATGCATAAATATCCCATTTGGCCTTCTTTTGTTTGGTTTCAGGGAGTTAAATATATTGAATTCTGTGCATTTTTCAAACCAGGTTCATATGTGCATAGATACCAAAGCCTGAAATTGAAATAATTTCAGCTGATAAAGAATGATCTCAAGTTGAGTCCTCTTACTAGGAGAGAATAATCTTAAAAGTTCCAGTGGGGTGGCTGTTGGAAATATTCCCTCAATTTTTAATAGCGTTTTCCAACTTTTGAAGCACCTTTTCTGAAGTTTCAGTAATCCTCTTTATCTCAAAAATCACTTCAGTTTTGCACTTGCATTTTTTTCTCTCAAGTTTTTTCTTGGTGATTAGTAAAATCATAACAATTTGTATGATATGGTGAACCAGTGGCAATGAAGAGCTAGAATTTGAGGATTCCAGAATTTCTCAAAGCTTTGACATTTGGCAAAAAAGCTGCATTTTGTGCATTCCCCAGAATAAGATTGAGGTCACACTTTTCTTTCACAATGATTTCATAAAAAAGGAGGGGCCAAAAAAATTCTGTTTTTTTTATTTGGTCCTGTTTTTATCAAAGCTGCAGATGTTTTTGAGACCAAGTAGCATTGCTGGTGGTAGGAATTTGTGATTCTGGAGTCAATAAATTTATTTTCCCAGGTTCTGGTCTTGGATATTGGTGATCAGTCTTATTGCTTTCATTTTGTTGAAGTTGAGACAGAGAGCTATCACCCCCCATCACTAGCATTCATTTTGATTAAAGTTCTCAAAATAGGCTCTGCCACTGTTTCTGGTTGCACAATCTCATTATTTTACAAGGAATAGTGTATTTTATAGCTATTTTGGATATGGATTGCTGTTTTAAAATAGTGTCTTTTAGTTTTATTAAAATTAGTTGATTGCTTTGTTTTTGGCATCTCTGAGAAGAAGAAAAAATAAAAGTTAAGGAAACAGCAGAAAGCTAATATGGACACAAATTATTCCAAACATGCATTGGGGGAGTGACTGGGTCTGAATGAGCTCTTTTCACAAGACCTAAAATTGAAATTAATTAATTTGGATCATTAATCTTAAGAGGTACAGATTAAGACAATATTTTCTATTCTGATCCCCATCATTTGGGGTCTTCTTAGTTTTCTTAGGGCTAACATGTGGGCTGAGTATCAGGTTGATGTGTGATCTCATCATATAAATAGCTGGGGAAGACAGAATAGCTGATATGGGTAAAATATTTTTTTATTTTGATGAAATCTAAAATACTTTTTCCATCTAGTAGATAAAAAAAGCTTAGGAAGCTCAGTGGCCAGAAGGGAAAAAATAATAAGAAAACTAATTTCCCGAAAAATATGTGGCAAAGATGAAGGTTATGCTGGATAAAGTTTGGAGAATTGTCTGTGGTTAAAAGATGTCTTTTTCTATGTTCTGTACTTGGAGAGAGTCAAGAAGAATTCTTAATTTTTCTTTATTTGGATGAAGAGGAATTTTATTTCATCATTCATGGATGTTTCTCTTTGCAATGATTAAAGGCCTCAGAAATTTGGTGAATTTTGTTGAAATCTCACCAAACAAACAATGTAGTCATTTTTTGTGGAAGTTCTGTTTAAAAACTACATCATGACTACTCATGAGTTATCCCAATCAGGATGAATTGATTTAGTGGGTTTAGTTTCCTTCTGTGACCACTGAAACTAGATTTATCCCAATTGGAATAACTCTGTGTAGTTGCACAGTCCACAACCTTGCGCAAATAAATCAGCACCCAGCTGCCGTCCAGTTCCAACCCAACCAACCAGCTCATTGATCAACTTGAGCACATTGATTTTGAGAAAAGAAATCCACAGGCTACCAAAAATTCGAAACCAGCAAAATATTGGGGACACAGCCACAATTCAGGACAATTGATCTCCCAACCAGCCCCAGCCCTTACACCAAGCAGACCAGTCAATTTACTGGCCAGCCACTTTCAAACCAAGACCAAGAAAACCCCGCCATCTAATTTATCCCAATGAGGATAACTTGGAGCATTTGCACTGGGAAGACAACCACGTGCCTACATGTCTAACCTATTGGCAAAGACCAAAAAAGCCAGCTGGCCTGGCAGCCCAAAAAGGCTTAGGCTGGGCCCACAAGACCACCAAACTGGTCCTAGCCAGCCAATCAAAACCCAGATGGCCAGCCCAGAATCATTCACCCAGAAAAAGCCAGCCAGCACCCGGCCACCAGGCTCGGACCTAGCCAGCCAAACTAGATTCAGAAAACCATTTCACATTCCAAGGTTAAGGGTTATTGTCTTCATCACTTCAACATATCCTTTTCCTCAGTACCATCTACCTCAGTCCATAAGCATGACACAAATTAAGCAAAACATCAATGGTGCCGTCCTCTTACCACCTTTTGATTGCACAAAAACCTTCCAATCTGGGTGACCCAGTTTTTACTTGCAAATCTTAGCAGTTGGATCTTATACCAATCAACCATCCATTTGAGCTTTGCTCTTCTACCCTGGGTATCATCAACCCTTGGACTTCCATTCTTGGTCACGCACTCAGACTAGTTTGCAATCATGCCAAGATAGCCACAACAACTGTGTATTTTGAAAATTGACTAGTCCCTTACCCTGAATAAAATAATTCTTCATATTTGCATTGTACTCAAATTTATATCCTTCCTGTCTCATCCATTACATCCTTGTACCTTCATATTCTATTGTTTTGCACCTATGCTAAAACCTTGAAAGGACTAAAATTTTATTTAATTTTCCCATTCCTTTCCTTTCATTCATAGCCTCATTTCTCTCTAGCTTTAGTTGGCCATCTATCAGGTTGTATGTATCTAGCCACCTATTGATTAAATTATAAAGGCTGTGCTGCCTTCCTGAACATTTTCTCCTCAGTTTGTTAATTTCCTACATTCTTGAATTTTGCTAAACCCAGTCATCACAACTGGGATTGGGTTTGATTCCCCTCCATTGGAACACTTCATCCCTCTGGCTGCTTTCTGAGCCATCAAATCATAATTTTTAACTTTGCATTTAGCCTTGCTATCTTGCATTATCCCTTGCACTCAGTTTCTCTCCTTGCGCCCACAACCATCTCATATTTACCTATAGTATGTGGGGTTTTTTTCTGATAGTAAATTCAATAACTAAACTCCTCTATCATACATTTTAAAACTTTACTGTTATTCTACAATTTCACATACTTGCTCAACCAGGAACACTTCAATGACCCCTTATATTGATGATATTCATCGGGTAGGGAGATCCAGCACTTCATTGCCTCAAAAACCTTTAGACCCAGTCCCTTCTTCAAACTCTCCTTTGTTTGAAACTGTTGATGATACCCTTCCTCATCCAATGGAAGCTTTGGTGGATCCCCTTGAGGAAATCAATAAGTTAAAATATTTTTCCAATGAAAACTTCACCCCCAGTAAATCACGGGTTTTCACTAGTGTTCCAAAGACAAAGGCGTTGACACCTCTCTTGACTTTGATCCAGGCTCTCAATCAAAATTTCTTTAAATTTTATCCAAGTTGTCCCAGTTTTTGCACTCTGGGAATTAAGAAGCATTTCCAATTTACAAGGTAACACTCCTATAAACTTATATATTATCTAAAGACCTGTAAAATATTTTCTCAAAAGATCCCAATAATGTTTCTCCAATAGAAATAAATTTATGTATGCATCTTCAATCTTAGTGGGAAGAGCCTTTCAGTGGTTTGGACTTTATCTCAAACTATTATGAAATACTAGTCCCACCCGTATTCTCAACAATTTGGAAAATTTCAAGAAGCAACTGTTCACCCTGCTTGGCGACCCCAACAAAGTGAGAAACACCAAATACAAACTTAATAATCTATTTATGGAGAAGAATAGTATGGTTTCCGTTCATATCTCTCATTTTCGAACTCTGAAGTCTTGAATACAATGAAACAAGGCCACAATCTTATTTCAATTTTGAAAGGGTTTACCGGCACTCCTAATCAAACAACTTGCAGTTGGGGGAGATGAGATAACCTGCCTTGCAGGTAAGTAATTGAGCTTGATAATGCCTATCAAAACAAGAACCACTCTCAGAAAAACTACCATGGACTCTCAACCAAGTCTCCAAGGGCAGAAAACTCTTCAAAGCAACATTCAAAGAATCCAAAACACTCCAAACCAAATCCATCCTTGAACTCCAACCCAAGGTGCAAAGCCATTACCAAAACTCCCAAATTCCTGGACAAGGAAACCAGGATTCTCCAGAACAAGGATCATCAAAAGAGGGCAAAGGAGGGTTTATTTATGTATTTTCAAGGAAAAAATGATTTCAATAGTTTAGCAAAGAAGCCAGAGTGTGAAGCGGCTAGAAAGCCAAACAATTAGCTTGTATTTTTTATTATACTTGAATGGAAAACTACACATTATCTAAATTACAGAAAGAAAATCTTTTCAATTTCCAGTTACTAGGTACTCCAAGTTCAAGATTACACCTCTTACATTCTGAAAATCCTCCTTATTGTGTTTTACTTGATTCTAGCTCTAATTTTTCTCTTATAATTTGATGTTTTGAAACTTCCAAAAATCTTAAGCATTCCAAGACAGATAATTTTCCCATCTATTTGTTAAGTAATGCAACCAAAATGTATAATTGGGTTTCCCAAAAGGCAAAATGGAACTTTGCATTTTCCAATTTCCCCAGCTTCAAATTGGATTTATTTTTTTTTGGATATTCCCAGAATGAATAACACCATTCCAGGCCACAAATTCCTAGTTTACTTGAATTGCAATGTGAATTGAAAAGGAGGAGTAATTCAAATTCAAACCTTGAAACCCCAGGACCATGAAATTTTTTCCAGAAAGGAATTAAAAAGCCTTCCTGAAAATTTCATTGATTTGGATGAAAAATTTCCTCCAGGAGATTTTCAATATCCTGTCCTTCAATATCAAGTTCCCTCTTCAGATTTAGGAGTTATTGCTTATTTTTTGGAATAACATCTTCCTTGTTTATTCATAGAGAAACAGGTGCCCAGCAAACAGTGTTTTTTGATCTCCTTGATCCTCTTGCATTGTGCAAGCACTTCAAATCTGGTGCTCAAATATTACAAGATTGAAGATCTAGAAATCATTCAATATTAATTACCTTTAGTTTACCATGAATTTTCTGAAGTCTTTTCAGCTGTAAAAGCAGATAAACTACTCAATTCCCATTCTTATGATCACAAAATAAAGTACTGGCCACCGTCTGGCACCCAGACCAGTCTACTCTCTCTCAAAGCAGGAATCAACTGTGCTTCAAGAATAAATTTAAGAAAATTTATGGGAAGTATTTTCTTGACCAAGAAATTTGAATACTGGCTTTCTAATCTTAGTTGTTATGAGGAAAGATGGGAGCCTTTTCCTTTGTGTTTACTAAAGCAAACGGAAAAAGGTAACCCAGAAGCATACCTATCCAGTACCGCCTATTTCATAATTCCTTAATCTCTTCCACCGAGCTGCTTATTTGTCAAATTTAGACCTTCAAGGCAAAAAATAATTTTCAATTCAAAGGTTGAAATGTGAAACCGCTTTTTTAGTTATGATTATACTGTCAGGCCTTTTGGCCTCTGTAAAACTCCTTCTAATTTTCAACATTTTTTATGACCTTGTGGAGAAATAACTTGTGGCATACCTTCATGATATACTTTTCTACTCAAAAGATCATCAGGATCACAATGCACATGTGCAAGAGGGCTGCAGCAACATTAATAGAATAACCTTATTGTGATAGCCTCTAAGTGCAAATTTCATACCCATTCTCTCCAGTTTTCAGGTGTCATAGTCTTGCAGAAAGGACTATCAATGGACCCAGCCAAAATCCCATGCAAATTGGACTGTCCCGCACCTTCTTTGATTAAATAACTTCAAATTTTCCTTGGCTTTAGTAATTTTTAGAAGAGTTTTATTGGGAATTACACCAAGAATATCTTCAATCTTACTAAACTTCTTTGAAAAAAAATCATTTTGCTTTTAAAGAAAAACCTTCTTTGGAGTTTGGAGCTCTAAAGAAAGCCTTCATTACTGCTCCAATAATTTTTTATTTTAACAAGCTAGCTCATATTATTGTGCAAACATGAAAAAGCAACTTTGAAATTGTGGGATTAACCTTGCAGTTTTCTTCTTATTCTTCTTGGCTTTTTCATCCCGTAGCCTTTGAGTGTCTTAAATTGCATGCTGCTGAGCTTAATTACAAGATTCATGAAAATTAACTTTTCTCAATTCTTTACTGCTTGAAGAAATGGTTTTCATAACTTTTGAGTCTAATGAAACCCTTTCAGGTCTTACCTGATCATAATTCTCTCAAAACCTTCAGGAGCTCAAAATTCCTTACAAGCTGAAAGGTACATTGGACCAAATACCTCTCCAAGTTCAACTTTACAATCATGTAATGCCCTGGGAAACAAGCAGTAGTCCCCAATGCTTTATCAATTTTGGACAATGTTTACCCAGGGGGGGAACACCTTTTCCAAGAACAACCCCAAAAACATTAGTACACTCTTCTACAATCAGTCTTCCCAACTCAGTTCCATCATTGCTCAACTTTGAGACACAGCTTCCAATATTCAACAAGCTAATATAAACAAACCCAAGTATAACAAACCTTGAAATAGTGCAAAATTATGAGATAGTGAATATAGTGTTGACAGAAATGACTATTTAGTTTAGAAAAATGGTATAGTGGTACAAGATAATCCTTGCATTAGGTTGGATATCATGACTCTTGTCATGAAGCTCTGCTCCCTGGTCATCATGGGAAGGATAAAACCTACCAATTGATTGCACAATATTTCTATTATCCTGGTATGACCAAGGAAGTAAAAGACTATTTTATTGCGTGCTATGATTGCAATTGTAACAGGCCCTCAAAAAACTGGAAGTATGGGATACTTTGGCTGCATCCTATTTATCCTATTCATTTTAACTTTTTTTTGATGGATTTAATTTGGCGATTACGTATTTCTAGTGGTTATGATGCTATTTCAGTACTATTAGATCACTTCTTAAAGATGGCCTGATTTCTTCACATCAATGTTACTTCCTCTTCAAAAGACCTAGCTAATTTATTCATAGAATATTTATTTTTGAAAAATAGCCTCCATGATAATATAGTTGGTTATCATGGATCATCATTTTTCTCTAGCTTCTGGACCTTGCTGTGCCAGCATTTGAATATAAATTGCAATCTATCAACGTCTTAACACCTCGCAATTGATGGGCAAAAAGAGCAGGTTAATCAGATCCTCAAAAAGTATCTTTGAATGTATGTTTCCTATCAACGGGACAACTTTTCAAAATGCCTTGAAATAGCCAAATTTGCCTACAAAAACTTTAATCACTCCTCCACCAAACAGTTACCCTTACAGGCCCTTTATGGTAGAAACCCAAATTTTGCTTCTATTCATGAAGCACCTTCTCAACCCACTAAAAATTACACTACTCATATCCAATTCCTTCAATAAAAACCACAAACCAACCTCCAAGAAGCAAATCAGTTCCAAAAGGAGCAAGCAGACAAACCTTGCACTACAGAACCAACCTTTTCAATAGGAGATCAGGTATGGCTTGAAGCTTGCAATCTTCACAGTACTTGCTGTCGTAAACCAAACCTGTCATATAGCCATAAGACTCATTTTTTGATTAAGTCTGATTCTTCTTACAAAATTGACCTCACAAATCAAAACCAAACCCCTCATAAACTATGCTCTAAACTCAAACCAACATCAAATCCCAAATCTGTCACCAGATAACCCCCTTCAACCATGCCAAAAACCGGTCACAAGCACCCCAACACCTGGAACAGAGTGTATTTTGTCACAGGAATTCATAAATAAATATTCATTAAAAATCTAATTGCAAAATATTATGCTTAAAATAACCAAACAAAAAAAAACAACATACCCATACCTGCAGGACTTAAATCATACTGGTTCCAATATTGCACTACAACCAATAATATGAATCCAATTTGAATTACCTTCCTGGATCACCTAGTACAATTCAGGGCATCTTAAAATTCCTCTAAAGCACTTTATACTCCTTTTGCCGCCATTCCAACCATAGAACACACATATACACACCAACAGAAGTAGGGGCTCATGCAGCCAAGTATGTCTCAGTTCTCACCAACCAGAACTTAAAGCTCAGTATAAATGAGCTTTCTGGAACTTTAACCATAAGATACGTCCTCTGAACCGTCCCCTCAAGCACTCTGATACTCATTTTTCCACCATTCCAGCCATACAACACACATATATGCACCAACAAAAGTGGGGGCTCATGAAGCCAAGTACATCTCAATTCTCACCAACCAGCAATAAAACATCAGTACACATGACCTTTCTGGAACTTTCACCACAAAAACGGGCCTCTTAAATATCCTCTGAAGCACTCTGATACTAATTTTGCCATCAATACAAACATACAACACTCATACATGCACCAACAAAAGTAGGGGCTCATGCCACCAAGTAAATCTCAATCCTCACCACTAGAAATAAAAGCCCAGTACATATGACATTTATGGAACTTTAAACACCAGATAAGTCCTCTGAAATGTCCCTTGAAGCACCCTGATACTCAGCTTTCATGCATATAAACCGCACAACACCTGAAATCCACACTGTCAAGTCACACAAAGGAGCATGAGGTAAAACAGTATACCTCATATCTCTACAGCTAATTACATTGAAACAGCATTCAGGTAGTTCCTGCACAATATTATACATGATAAGGGCTCCAAACAGTCCTCAGAAACACCAAAGGAGTATTTTTACACCACCCCAACAATACAAGTTATACAATTTTAGTTACCAAAGAGGGCTTGCAGCTGCCAAGAATGTTTCATGCTTTTCCCAACCAGCAAAATTGAATCAAGCTGCAGGGAACTTCTGCATCATTTCTAACACCAGATAAGCATCCAGAAGCTTCCATAATTCACAATTCTTAACCTTTTCATCATACTTTTTCCTGTTTATCAAAAAATTATACTGAGAAATACAGCTTTCTCTTGGCTTGTTTCAGATTTATTCCCACCAGCATTGAAACCTCATGTAACTTTCAAAAGTGCAGAGAAAGGATCAGAACCACACCCAGGGGAGCCCTAAGCATCCCCTGAGGAATTGTTTGTCTATTTATGGGGGTTCCTTTTGCCCTATCCAATCTGTCTAGCATGGGATCTTCCCCTGTAGCATGGAATCTGCCAGTATGATCCATAGCTTATGCCCAACTTACCTAGCAACAGATTTTCAGCAAAACAAAACCAAATAAAAAAAAATGAAGGATCAGACACGAAATTATCATAGACCATTTGAACCAACCCCAGGTGTCTTTGAATGAGATTTCTTCAGGAAAGACCTGGTATTCAGCACCTATTATTAAGGGAAACAACCCCTTTTGTTTAATCATTAAATTATAAAAAGGAAGGGGCACAAAGGAACAACCAACCAAGCTTTTTTTCCCCAGCTCTCTGTGAGAAAAAAAAATTTTGGTCCTCCAACTGGTCGAACACGTTTTGGTCAAACCTTAAATCCTTTAAATGGAATTTTTAAAAATATTCAGAAAAAGTCGCAAATTCTTGATTATTAATTGGTGGAAGCTTTCAAATAATCCAAAAAAACTTTGAATAGTTTTTAAATTTCTAAAAGAAATATCTATTAATAATGAATCTACGTCTGATTAGAGACCTATTTTAAGTCTCAAAGAAAACCAGTGATCAATTAAAAAATTATTGTGCAGACTTATTATAATTCAGAAGGGCAGGAAATTACAAAACATATTAGCTTACCTTGATATATTCAAGAGTAGTAGTAAAATAAATTCCCCTTCTAGTGAATTCCAGAAAGCTATTTGCTAAATAATCCCATTATCCCTTGGATTCTCTACATTGCCCAACCCAAAAACTCTCTGAAAGAAAACTTGGCACCTTCAAAGTTGAATCAGTCATCTCTCCCAAAATTTCAAACTTACCTTACGTGCAAAATGAAAAGGTATCCACCCATTGTTTCATTTTTCTGTCCTAGATTCAGCTCAATTCCTATACCCTGGCAATACTCACCCCCCTCCTGAATCAGTTCATGTCCAAGATCATTTACAGTGGTAAGTAAGCCATATTCTGGATTCCAGGTTATTCAAAAGGAAAGTTAAATACATTGTTGAATTTACTGGATTCGAATCCAACAAAAATTTCACCTTGTGGGAACCAGCCCATCACCTTGGCAACTAACCTAATTTGGTCCAAGATTTCAGGGCAAATTACCCTTGAAAACCTTGCCAAGGTTAATTCTATCCCATACAATGCCATTCCATTCCACATTTCCATTCCATTACCATTCATTCAATCCCATTCCATCTCATATTTCTGTGCTATCGCATTCCATCCTATCTAACGTTCATTTCTCAAAATTGATTCTTTTCACCTTCATTACAAACCTTTATTTTCTACATTTATTTCACTCCTCATTCCATTAAAGCAAAATCCTTCATTTTTTCAAGATAAAAATCCTATTCATATAAAAAAAACCCAAAACAAAATAACAAAAAAATAACAACAAAAAAGACGCAAATAAAATAAATTATAAATTTTCCTCTAGTTCCTTCTCTTCCCCTTCCCAGTTTTCCATCAACTACCTTTCCATTGATTTTAATTCATCAAAACTTCCATCATTAATCAATCATGAAATCTGTGGCAACACCAGAACCAGTGAAACCAACGCTTCCTCAAAGATCTCCTTGAAATTTGCAATTCAAGCTCTCATTGGTTGAGCATTCCATGCATCCTCCTCCAAGAGCTCTTCATAGGCTCTATTCATTTGAAAGTGCAATTGACCTTCCCCAAAATCACCAGTAAACTGCCTTTCATTGTTTTTTACCGGTACCGTTACCTGCACTTTGATCCCTTTGCCTTGGTATTCCATTCCAGTCTCCTCCACTCCATCCCTTCACCATAAAAAAACAATGATTACCTGATTAAAAGTGACATACAAGGGCACAAAGGGTCCCTTTGTCCTCAGGTATGTCACTTGTTATCAAGTGACCATTCTTTTTTCATAGTGCTTTGTGTTCCATTTCCTTCTTCCTCTCCCGCCTTGTTTTCTCCTTCCTCTCCATTTTTCCCATTCACTTTTTCACATTCAATTTCATTTTAACATTCAATCTCATTCCTTCCCTCCCTTATTTCCTTGATTATTACCTCAACCTGGTCCCCATTTTTCACCTTTCAACTCATCTGGGTAGCATGAAATTTGGTCTATGTTCCAAATTATGGTGGTGGTGGTGGTGGTCTTGCATTAGTTGTATATCTATGAAACCTTTTTAATACTAAAAATGATACAATCCGCTTAGATTAGCTTTCACTCTCATTCATAAATGTTGTTCTCTACTGTCACTCACCTTGATTTGGCACTCCAAGAAACTCAATCTCTGGTACAGGCGAAATGTGATAATTCACACGCGGAGCAGACCTTTGAATTTGAATTTATTTAGTGGAATCCTCTGGGGAATTAAGAAACAACTCCCTATTCAATGGGAACAAGCATACCAATTTCTGAAGACAACATTTCTTGCACTTACCCCCAGAACACAGAAGGCAGTACTTGGAACACATCTTTCTTCGGGTGGATACAGTTCTTTCAACAACAAGAAGAGGATAAGAACATGATATGTTTTAATTTTTTAAATTAACCAATATTATAGTAAAATAAGGGGTAGAAAGTAGGTAAAGACTTTTTGAATCAATGGGAAATCATCTAAAGCTTTCAGGAGCTTGCGGCGTTATACCCAGAAACTTTCATGCTCCAAGGTTAAGGGTTATTTTTTTCATCACTTTGAAATATCCTTTTCCTCAGTACCATCTACCTCAGTCCATAAGTGTGACACACCAAGAGCACAAAATCAATGGTGCCGTCTGCTTACCACCTTTGGCTTTCTTGATGACCTTTCAATTTTTGCAACTCAGTATATACTTGCAAATCTTTGCTGTTAAATCTCATAAAATCCACCATCAATTTGAGCTTTGCTCTTATGCCCTGGGTATCACAAAACCTTTTAATTTTATTCTTTTTCACCCACTCACAATTAGTTTGCACTCATGCCTAGATAGCCACATAAACTTTATATTTTGAAAATGGACTAGTCCCTTACACTTCATAAACTACATGTTCATATTTGAATTTTCCTCAGATGTTGCTCCTTCATGTCTCATCCATTACATCCTTTTATGGTCATATTCCATTTCCTTGCACCTAGGCTAAAACATGGGAATAAAATGAACTTTTATTTCATTTTTCCATCCCTTCCTGTCATTCATTGCCTCATTGCTCTCTAACTGTAGTTGTCCATCTATCAGGTTTTATCTGGTCAACTTTTGATTAACTTATAAAGGCTGTGTCACCTACCTGAATATGGTATTCTTATTTAGTTAATTTCATATGTTGCTGCATTTGCTAAATCCTGTAAGCACTTGGGTTTGGGGTTAGCTCCCCTTCATTGGAACAATTCATCCCCTTTTCTGCTTGCTGAGCCATCAAATCATAAGTTCCACTTCAAATTTTGCCTTTCTATCTTGCATTATCCCTTGCGCTCAGTTCCTCCCCTTGAGCTCACAATAATCTAAAATTGCCCAATAGTATGTGGGGAGGTTGTATGACAATCCAGCCCAAGCTGGCCAACCACAAATATAAAGCCAGCCAGGAAGTTGGTCAGCTTAAAATTCCCTCCCAAGCCGGCAAGCCAAGACCAAGCCAACCAGCCAAGTTGAGTCAGCAAGTCCAGAGAAGGCCAGACAGGCGGCCAGAACACCAATCAAAGAGTCAGAAAGATCAGCCAGGTCACTACAAAGCAAGCCAGCAGGCCAACCAGCCAGCCCAAATGTCAGAAATCCAGCCAACCAACCAAGTCTGACAGACATCCCTAGCCATTCGGCCAGCATCAGCCAGCCAGCCAGACCATCAGCAATCCAGCCAGCCAACCAAGTCTGCCAGAAAGCTCTAGCCAGTTTTCCAGCATCATCCATCCAGCTATCCCTAGCCATTCCGCCTGCATTATTCAGCCAGCAGCCTCAGAAAGTCAGCCACTGTCATTCAACCCGCCAGCCTGCAGTCAGAGCATCAATAAGCCTGAGACTTCCACTTAGCAAGTCAGAAAGCCAGTCAGTTAGCTAGAAAGCCATCCAGAACGTCGCCAATCCAGTCACCTAACAACCAAGACAGACATTCAGCCAGTCAGCAAGCAATTCAGAAAGCCAGCAAGTCGGCCAGCCATCCAAATGGATTTCAATCACCCAGACAGCCAAACTAGACATTCAGTCAACCAGCCATCCAGCCAGTCATACAGCCAGTAAAAAAGCCAGCCATCCACACTTTCAGCTATCCAGCCAGCAAGCCAGCCTTCCCGCCAGGTTTTCAAGCTCAGAAACCCACCAGAAAAAGTTGAATTGGACAGAAATATTGTAGAACACTGACCAAATCCAACACTAGTACCAGCAAGAAATACCAAGGCCACACTGACCAAGATCAAAAGGAAGACCACGCCAGACAAATAATATAAAGAAACAGGAGTAGAAGAAAAAAAATCCACAGCTCTTGAAACCAGTCAACCTCAGATACCCCCCACCATATCAAGACCAAACTAAAAAAAAGGTGGATAGCAGGATCAAGAGAAATATCAAGCCAAATGAAGAAGAACCTTAGGAACCCCATCAGACCAGAACACTGGTAGATAGAAGGGCTGATAGAGAGACCCAGACAGACAGAAGGAATTGGAAAAAAATCAAGCAGACAGAGAGACCCAAGGAAAGACCAAGATAGGCCAAGAACTCAATAAAATTCTTCCAGACCTTTTGTTCAGATTCCCTTGTATTATCATCTCTGCCTTGAGGTGAATTCATGTTCCTCATAGTATCTCCATATTTCCATCATCATTTCTTAGTGCCCATTGGTTTCCTTGATTGTACTCAGACTGAAACTAGCCCAGAATTGATGTTTTTAGAAAAAGTAATAAAAAAAAGAACTGAGGATCAGGAGCCAAGTAGTTCTTTGACTTTAAGTTTCTGGGGAAACCAAATCATCATGGTGAAAAGTGGTTTGAAACATTTAGATTTTTTGGGTGTGTTAGTTTTTTCTTTTTTCAAATTGTTTTGATTTCTGATTCTTATGAAATTTCCTAAGCCTTGAGGGCTCTCAGAAATGAGGGAGGAACAAGTTAGTTGAGTGAAAAAAAAAATAAATCACTGGGTGAATACTAATGCTCAGTTTAAATTCCCTGCTTGTGTTACTTAAATCTGAAAAATCATTTTGAAGTGGGGAAGGGAACTGATGGAAATTATTATTTAAAAAATGCAAATAAATTTTCCCAAGGCTGTAGCTTCAGGTGGCTCAAAGAGTGATTATTTGGTAAAAATCTCTTGAGAAGAGATTAGGGGTTTGGATTATAGCTTCCTGGACATACATATTTATTAAGTGCAGTTTTTAATTCCTCAGAGCTTTGTGGCTTAAAAAAGGAATTGTTTTGTATTTTCATTGGACACACAGAGACTGTATGAGTTTTCTCCAAACAATATATTTTTCAATTCTAGGGTGGGTTCTGGGATCCTCCTACATCAATTAGATTACACGTCAAAAGATTTTATGCTTCAATGGTTTTTGCTTCTTGGGCATTCTTTTGGAATTTCACTTAGCGCTTTCTATATCAGAAAGGAAAATTTTGGTAGAATCTTACAATATATGGTAAAATTTAATCAATTAAGGGAATGGAACTAGAAAAACATGGAGAAATTGACCAAGGCCAGTCTTACAGGTCTTGGAATCAATTTCCAAGTAGGGGGTGGTTTAGAGAGTAAACACACTTGACTTGCAAATTTGTTTATTCTGGGGGTTTTGATTTCCACAAGGCCTTCAAGGAACAAGTTTGAAACTTGGTGGATGGGGTAACTTTTTCACATATGTATTTTTTGGTTTTTGCAGTTCAAATTCATCCCAATCATACTGGTGCTTATTTCAAGATTCCATGAGAAAAGTACCTGTAGAGTCAGAAGTTGAAGTTTTTTTTATTTTTAAATGCATACTTTCAATATTTTCTTCCTCTTGTCTCACTGTTTAACTTTTTTCTAGTGCTTGAAAAACTTGTTTGGAGGTAAATTCCCAGTTTTTGGGAAAGATATTTATGGTATATTTGAAGGTTTTTTTTTGATTTTCAAAGGATATTTCATCACTAAAATGTAAAACTTTGCTTCTTGGATTATCAGGGATAGGAACAGATTGTATGGAAGTAATATTGGAGATTGAATCACTTGTTTGAAAGTTGCTTTTCCCAATATTTTGGTATTTAACAGAATCAGCCAAATTGGCCTCAATTTGGAAGAAAAGATTCTCTGGAAACTTTTTTATAGCTAGGGGCTTTGATTCTTGGTTGCAAAAGGGGGGCTCATTAATTCCTAAATTTGATTCATTTCCAGAAACACCAGCTGTAGAGATAATTTTGGGAAAGGAAAAAATTCTGGCTTGAAAAGCAGTGATTAGTTTTGGAGTTGACATCTTGGAGGTCTGTATTGCGGAAGTTTCTGACTTTGTGCCTGTTTAAAGTTTTCATATTTTGAATTATGAGTAGTTGGTTTTCAGTATTTTTCTACACAATTATTGAATTTGGTCTTTGCTCCCTTGCAAACAGATGATGTTTTTTCAGGATTTTAACTTTGATAAACCTCAGTAAAACTTGAAAATGAAGATATCACAATCCACTTATGGCACCAGAAATCAGTTCCAGCTAATCTACAAGTATTCAGTTTATAAAGAAAGGAGAATAATATAAAATAACTTAGATAAATCTGGAGTGCATGAGGTGGATCTAAAATCACCTCACAAATTCTTGTAACATTTGCAGACAGGATTTCATTTAGACTAAAGGGGTGGGAAATTCAAAAGATGATTTTTCATAGACTTCAAATCTTATTCTCTTGGTATATCTTCAGCTTTTTTCTCAAATGGAGCAGAAGTCACCATTGAATTGATGGAATATTGAATAAATGAATATTTCAATGATTATCAATGCCAAAAGAAAAATTGGGTCACCAAGGTCACATTATTTTTTAAACAAAGATGAAATAGGGTGTACTAATATGCATACTTCTGGATTATAGGATGTTCAAAGAATCTCCTCTCCCCAAAATTAAATAAAAAATTAACATGAAAATTACTTTGGTTGTTAGTTAAAATTGTTTTGAGGATATTTACAAAGCTGCAGTGACGTATAACCTTTTGGCACATATCTTTTAGTTGTAAAGAATAAATAGAGCTTGAGCTCTAATAAGATGAAAGGATTAAAGAATGAGTGAAAGGGGCTTGTAACGTCAAGCGTAATGGACCTGAGATCAGGAGGAAAAGGACACTCCGTTTGATGTATTGGCTAAACAGATGATGAATTCCACTTGAGAGCACTGGTGTTTATATAGAATAAATACACTATAGGCTGAGAAGTGGTTGAGTACAAAATGAATAAGGTAAAATTAGCATAAGCAGTTTTAGTGACATGGTAAGTGAAATGCTATGATTAGACAGTCTGAAAATCACAATACTAAAACACAAGATCCTCTATTAAATAACAGATATAAGTTATCTTGGTTATAACACAGCCTAGTTTTATTTTACCCGTTGTTTGAGTACTTTAAGATAACAATAATAAGATAAAATCAATCCAATCAATGATACTTCAAACTCCAGTGAAAGTCACATATATATAAACTCAAATTCTAACATTGGTTTCTTCTTTGGGATGAAAAATCTTTTCTTTTATTGAATTTAATTTTGATCTTTTGAAGCCAGGCTAAACATTTGGGAATTTTATTTGTATGTTCTTTCAGAGCTGGAAATGAGAGAATATTCATGAAAGAATCATTTGAAATTTTTGACAGGCCCAGGCTGAATTTTCCCCAAAAAAAATAGTAAAAGTATTTCAATCATTGAAATAGGTGTATTTTTGAAATATTTTTGCCATAATGATGCCTAAAGGAATCATTTGCATTGTTATAGGAACCATATTTCTATAATGAAATCAATTTCACATGGGGAAAACATCCAACGCTCATTTGCAAATGATAACATTGTTTACTGTCATGCTCCAAGTCAATGGTTATTGTTTAGGGTGATGTTAAATTAATGACTCCCAGTCATGGGGGAGTTTTTTACAGCCCTACACTGCCCAATGGACAAGTGGGGGCCCATGTACACGTCCAAGATGCGCGTGCGGGCAAGAACACGCGTCTAGAAGCACCCAAGCGGCCCTCTCAAACACGCGCAACCCCCAGGGGGGCATAAACATGCCATAAATGGCTTATTTGAGTCGTTTACCCACATACATTGCAGTTTTGAGCCATGTCCAGGGGTACAGGGCCCCCCAGGGCTGTGCAAAACTTTTTGGGTGCCACTGGACCACATTTGTGTTCCAGAAACCCAAATTTGGGATCAACACTTACTATGTGGGAATGTTGTTCCACATCTAGCAATCATAAAGTTAAACTAAATGGAAATTGAAGTTCAATCAAGTTGAATCAAAGTGGATTTAAAGTGATGCTATAGGAAACTGAAAATTATGCATCCCACAAAATTGATATTTCTCAACTTGAAAGTGAGAAAACTTGGTAGTTTTTCAATTGATATTTGGATTGAAAACTGAAGTAGCATTGCATTTTCTTTGCATTAGGGGGACAGTGGCAAGCCCTCCTTTTAAAATGGATGCCTTCAAGGACTACATTTCTGCATGAAAAAAGCTGCAGAAGCAAAGGATTTGGGTAATGAATCATTGGAAGCCCCAATTGCATGCTCATTGAGGGTGAAAATTGAGTGACAAAATGTTTCACAAATGGAAATCACCTCTGTTGGTGAGTAACATTTAATTTTACTGGTATTTGCCATGTTTAATTTGGTTGAAACTGATGGAGTGCATGCCATTAATATAAGTATATAACTATGACAGATAAACTTGCCCCACCTCCTGTGAGAGATATTCCTACCAGGGAAGCGGCAGAAATGTATTTTAAAACATGGGAAATGAAGCATGGTTACACTTTGACATTTTGAAACCCAAAGCTAGATAAATATTTGGATTTAGCCTGTGATAGACGTGGTTTGTACCGTGGGAAATTGCTCACCAACGGGTGAAGGAAAATTGACACAAGGGAGGTTGAGTCCAATTCTTTAATACATGCTAGTCACACAAAGGTGGATAACTTGTGGAAAATCTCCTACAAGAATGATCAACATAACCATGCACCATCTCCACACCCCTCTGTGCATCCTCACCTGAGGAGAATCTCTGGGGTAGCCTTAGACAATCTAAAAGAAGGCATGAATGATGGGCTCAATAAAATTCAACTCAAAATAAAATTGAGCAAGATTGATAGTGGCAAATAGTTTGATGATCAAAAAATCTATAAAAATAAGCGTAAGGTAGGGCTTAAAGAACTGAAGGGAAAGAATTTTATGGTGGACCTCTTTGAACAACTTGGTAATTAAGGTTGGGTTCATCAAGCCACAATCAGTGGAAAGGGTCACTGGGAGGCCCTATTCTTTTCTCACCCAGAGTCTTTAAAGCTTTGAAAAAAATTCCATCATATATCTATGATGGATTGTACTTATAAGATAAATAAGCACAAGAGCATCCCCCTATTGCAGGTTTTTGGATTTTCTTCCAACCAGAAAACTTTCACAAAAGCTCATGTTTTTATAACAAGACAAAAGTTTGAGTTATACTGTTGGTCTGCAAATGGGCTAAAGAAGTTGGCTTATGATCCTGAGAGACTTTCCAAAGTCTTTTTGATGGAACGTGAAAAAACTTTGATCTGTTCTTGAGAAAAAAAATTAACTGAGTCAAAAAGACAGTGCTGTCAATGGCACTTACCTAAAAACCCACAATCAAACTTTAAAGTGTGCTTTAATAATGAAGTTGAAGGGTGGCAAAGCTTTATGTTTCTGTGGCCTAAGTATGGGAACTCAAAAACTAAAGAGGAGGAAGAGTTAAATGATGTAGAACTTATAGTAAGTGCCAAATTTATGCCTCTAATTTTAACCCTCCTACTTTTAGGTTCCTTACATTATGAATTGCTGAAAGTGTTTTTGGAAGACTGTGAAGATTTAAAAAAGTATTAAGATCATAATATCTTCCATATCAAAGAGAATTTATTAATGGCTTGCACTTGAAGAAATCCAGAATTTGGAATTAAAATAACATCTTGGGTTGAAGGCGCCCATGCTACTCTCAAAAACTTGCTTGCAAACTCCTCAGGAAACATGTTGGATTTTTGGCAAAAATAGAGGGCACAGTTCACAATCAAATCAAATTGGTTAAGGCTTTGCTTACAAGTCTTGAATAAAGATTGGAATAGTTTTTCCAATGGGTTGGTTACCATTGGGATACAAGGTACCTTTACAAGCAATCAAACTTTTTGGGGATAAATGAGAATGGTTAAAGGGGAACCATGATGGGGAAGTGTGCACCAAGTCATACCCCAAAGATATGGGTTTGCCCTGTTCCCACCAAATAGGGAACCTGAAAGTTTCAAGAGGCTCCATTGTGCCTGAAGATTTTCATCCTCAGTGGAGGTTGGATTATTACCCTTGCAGTTCTGGTTCTGTAAGTTGGTTTACATTGGATTGTTCAAATCACTTTATGATTAATGCTTTATGATTAATGCTTTTTGATAAATTCTTTTTGAATTATGATTCCTACTTGACAAAAATGATGATTCCTACTTGACTAATATTTGATCCTTTTGAATTTTGAAAGTTCAATTTTGATGAACTGCTCAAGAATTCTCAGTTACATGAGAATCTCAATGCAATGATCTTGAATCATCCTGATCAAAATTTTTGAGACTTGATGAAGGGGACAGCCAATTGTCAATCAAAGCCAAGACTTGAGCCTAAAGTATTGCAATCAAGCAGATGCCTTCCAATATTGACAGATAGCCCGCAAGATCCTTCTTGATTTAAAAACATTGAAAAGGAACTTAAGCCTGCAAATAGAAGTAGAAGGGCACCAATGAAGAAAAGACAAATGATTATAAGTCCCTTCTCTTGTGAAAGCTTCAGTTGTTTGGTTTAATGAACTGATTGAAAAATTTTCATAGTCCGATTCAGGATCTTCATCTAAATTTCATATTTCAGTGCAAGAAACTTAAAGTTCATTGGGTTTGGTGCCGTTGCAATCCAATTCTTTCTCAAAAGATGGTGCAGACACAATGGAGAAGTCAAACAGAAGCTCATCTTTGGTTAGTGGTGATTCCCTTAATGAGATTAGAATTTTGGCTGACTAATCTTTGATTTTAGGAAGTAAATAATCTCAATCAAATACCTGAGTGAGGTTTGGGACCCAGTTGGTGATGGAAATTGTGGTTATAGATTCATTTCTAAATCACTTGGGCATGATGAGTATGGATGGTTTAAATTTTGGAAATAAACGCTTGAAACATTGAGGAAAAGTAAGGGGTTCTATTCTAAGATCCTTGATAGCAGTAAAGATGTTTAAAATATATAACAAAGAGTTGATTTCAATGACATAAATGAAAAAAATGAATCTTCAAAATGGCTTTCAAAGCTTGATATGGGTCAAATAATACCTGCCAATTATGTAAGACCAATATTTTTTATTTCATTGGAATCATGTTTTTATTTTACTCCTATGAAAATGGGTGCAAAAGAACAATCAGATCCTATGTTCATTTGCTTTCTTACAATACCCATTGCATCCAGGTTTTACTTAAGGGAGATTTGATTCCAATCCTGCCCATAGTTTCCAAACCACATTTGATGATTTCTAAAAAATCAGCATGTTGGGTTTATCACCTCAATGATCAACTTGATTTGTATTCTAACTTATAGATTAATTTCATCATTTGGGTTTGGTCTAACATGCCAATATTGTAATTCCATTAATATAAAGGGTTATCACATTTTGAACATCATCATGTTGAGTTTTTTGAGTTAAAATCATTATGATGAGTGTTTGGAATGATATTTTGAAGGTAATTCAGTTCAACTTCTGTTGGGCTGATCCCATCACAACCTTAACTTTTGTTAGGCTTTTGATGAGATCCGCTTAACACAAGTTGAACTTTGTTTATTTTTTTTTTATTTTTTGACTTTAGGGCTGTTCAAAAGACGTATTGTATTTTTTGGCTTGTCAAAAGAATGATATTTTTCTGGAACTTTTACTTTAGGTCTGGTCAAAAGACTTCTTTTATTTTTTGGCCCTTTTAATTTAGGGCTAGTCAAGCTGAACTTGAATTTTTTACTTGAATCTGAAGACAATTGGTTGGTTGTTTCAGTTTTCATTGTTTGTTTTTTATTTTTAGTCATTTATTTTTACTTATTTTGCCTTATTTTTATTTTATTTCTTATTTTTTTGTTTTTTCAGCCAAAAAATCATTTTTTTGATCTTTTGGTTGATGTTTGTTTTTTTTTGTTTTTTTATTTTTATTTAGTTTATTATGGTTTATTTTATACCTTTCATTTTTTTTTGTTTTTGTTTCCCACCAGGCTTGTAGCCGTGTGGAGCTGCTTAATTACTACATTTGAGCCTTTTAGAGCCCCAAACGGCTTGAATTTGGTTGGGCTGGCTGTGTGGCACGGAAAACCAACTATATTTGGGCTGTTTGGGGCTCTAAACGGCTCAAATTTGTTGGAATTCTAATGAGTCTTGCCTTTGAATCTCATCTTCTGTTATACTCTGTAATCTTCTGTTTACTTCTGTTTTCTTTTATTGTGTGTCTTGCCTCTGCTTACCTATTTTCTATTATGTGACAATGCTTTGGCTTCCCGCACCAGTGCACATACTCCAAATTTGAATGCTGGAGTCCCTATTTGTACTGCTCAACAGAGATCCTGTGCTTGCCCCTTAGGGATCTCAGG
The DNA here is from genome assembly GCA_025617555.3 of Puccinia polysora. Taxonomy (NCBI): domain Eukaryota; kingdom Fungi; phylum Basidiomycota; class Pucciniomycetes; order Pucciniales; family Pucciniaceae; genus Puccinia; species Puccinia polysora. The sequence continues at coordinate 43,467,406 of CM062629.1, forward strand.
TCCTCATCATTGAATTATCAACCAAAAGCACCATTGCAATTTCCTTCAACCACCTCATCCACTGACTCAAAACTTCCACTTATTGTTGTATTGTCTCCGGGGTCCTTCAATACCAATATTGTTTTCTCAGCTTCTGTGGACTCCTCAGGTCTAGCTGGCTGGCTCTTTTGGTTCTTTTTTGGTTATTTTTCATCTCTACTTGTACTGCCATCTTTTTTTCTGTGATTGTTCTTCTCCTAATATATTCTTTTTAGCCTTTTGTTTTTCAGATTTACAGTCCCAGGCTGCTCCACCAGACGCAATTACAAACCAAAAGAACATACCATGTCTGACAAAGAGAATAATTCAAAAAAGAACAATTTTCCTATACTGAATGAATCCCACTACTAATCATGGGCCTTGAAAATCCATAGCCAGCTGAAAAGAAAAGGACTGCTTGAGCTCATAGAAGGAGGAGACAACAATCCCGTCATTCCCACAACTGCTTCTCAAAAACAGAAGGGTTATGAAGCTTCAAATATTCTGATTCAACACCTTGGAGATACAGTCTTTGATGCAGTCATCAACCCAGCGAATCAATCTGACCCCTTGGCCATCTGGGAAGCCATCTACAAAAAATACGCTTCTCTCTCAACCACAAACAGAGGGCAAATTTGGCTTTCTTCCATCAGATATCAATTCACAGGAGATCTTACAGCATACATCCATGAATGCCATAAGCTCATGAACAAACTAGCTACTGTCCAACTTGAAGTACCCAGCAATATCCTCAGCTAAACCATTCTAGCCAAGCTGCTAGCTCAGTTCTGGAAGGTTTTTATCTGCATTTCAAAGTAAGACCAACGGAGTCTTAGAAGAAAAATAAATGAGAATGGGTGGAAAACATAAAAGGTGAAAAAGAGCGTGAGATGGAAAGAGTTTGGGATCTTACCGTGGAAGATCATTTGAGAGTTGAGAGGAAATGAGAACAAGGATTTGACGGAGGAGAGGTGAATCAACAACAACATGTGGATCAAGGAGACAGAAGAAGGAAATAGGAGACTGAAAGACATGTTAGGACGTTCCCAAAACAAGTCGATGAGTTAATACTGAGCCTCACAGCTAAACAGAAGATCAGAGTTGAAGAGCCAGTGATTGTATGAACGTGAGGCCGGGATCAAGGATTGACACGTATAGGATTGGATATGGGATTGGAGGAATCAGGAGTGAAAGGAGTTGAATCGGAAGTGGAGGTAGTCAAGTGAGCCAAGAGAATGAGAAGGATGAGAGGGTGAATTGAAGGGTTCTAGTGAGAAAGGATAGTGGGAAAGATGGAGGGTGCAGAGAATGGGAAAAGGGATGGTTTAGACAGAGGTGGAGAGGCTGAGGTTGAGTGAGTGGGGCTGAGAGTGGAGAGCCACGGGTTGGCATGGATTTGGAGTATCAACACCGGGGTACATCAATTTATTTGAGGGAGCTGGCTGTCAACTCAACACACCGCCATGTTTATTTTTGAGGCGTAAGAAAGGCCATTGTTAAGTTGAGAACTGAGGCCTTAATGGCTGGTTTTGTTAGGGGATCGGCAAGCATTCGGTGAGATGGGATTTGGTTTGTGATCTATTTCTTGGCTGCCTGTTGCTCCCGGAGCCACTTTATCTGAGTTTCCACGTGCTTGAGTGCGCTATGGTGTGAGCAACAGTTGACCAAATCATTTACCGCCTTGTTGTCTATATTGAAACAATGAGAGAGAGTGAGAGAAGGATGCAATTTGTGGAGGAGATTATCAAGCCAAAGCTTTTCTTGGTTAACCGATACTAGTGCCTTCAGTTTGCCTTTGGTGGAAGATAAAGAACCTGAGGGTTGAAGTTTGCTGTTCCATGAGACCGGACAACTGTGCAAGAGTATGAGGTAGCCAGTGTGACTCTGTTGCGTTTCTGTATCATTGCCACTGTTGGAGTCGCTGAAACACTCAATATCATATTTGAAGTTGGTGGAATTTAGCCGGAGAGACCGATTCTTGGTGTGGTTGAGATACCGCCAGGCGTTCTTGACCTCCATCCAGTGTTGGAGACCGGGATTGGTGTTGAATTGAGATAGGGAGGATACTGCATGAGATAGATTGGGACAAGTTCTGCTAGCTATGAAATTTAGAAAACTGAACAACAATTGGAAATTTATATTAAGTTTGAGGAATTCACTGTGCTCCTCATTGGAGGCAGGGGATAGATGGTTATTTGGCTTCATTGGGGTGGTGATTGGTCTAGATTCAAGCAACACCAGTTCTTTCAGGGCATACTCAATATGACTTGGTTGTAATAGGGCAGGACCATGGGCAGTTTCAACCAAATGATTTCCAAGAATTTTTGAAGCGGGCCTTTGTGAGATATGGAGAACTGGAATTTTAAATGAGAGCGGAATTTGGATGAGTTTGCAATGACTATCAGGTTGTCCACGTAAACAAACAAGAAAATAGATCTTGGTTTATGTAGAGACAGGGATTGGCGCTTGAGACAATGAAGCCTTCAGATATTATCCAAGATCGTAACGTATTGAACAAGCTTTTGGGCGCCTGTTTTAGCCCATAAAGAGCCTTATTAAGTTGGAAATAGGGAAAAGGGGAGCGGTAGCCATCAGGTTGTTTGATAAATACTTCTTCATCAAGGGGAGCGTGTAGGAAGGCTGACTTGATTTCCATTTGGAAAATTTGAAGGGAATGGTGAAAGGAATAAACAAGAAGGACGCGGAGAGTGACAATCAAACCAGTAGGGGCATAAGTCTACCCTTAGTTGAGAATTCTAGTTCTCTGTACACAAAGTCAATATTTAAATAGGTACCCTGATCCATCTGGTTGTTCTTTTAGCCAATAGACCCAGACGGTGGATAGAGCTTGCTTTCCGTTGGGGAGAGAATGGCATCCCTCCCACACCTTCAGCAAGTCTATTCCGTCTAGTTCAACCTGCATGGATTCCAAATATGTGGTTTGGTCCAAGCTTTTCTCAACTTCCTTATAGAATCTTGGGACGGAGCATATTAGGAAGCCGTATCTTTGAGGACATTGGACGCTGGAACAATTGCAAAGACTATAGGTATTGTGGGGGGTGAGAGAACTTGAGATTTGCTCATCGTCCAAGGTGTTAGAGTCTGAACCGGAGGATGATTTGTCTTCAGATGCCTGAGAAGAGGATTGTGAAGTAGGGAAATAAGAGGAGTTTGCGGAGGAGATGGATTGAAGAGGTTGAGATGGGTTTGAGTTAGGATTTTTGGTGGTTTTTGGAGTAGTGCAGATGAGAATATCAATAAGAAGATCATCATTGAGAAGGGAGTCAAAAAGAGAATTGGAGGAGGAAGGAGAGATTTCATTGAATTTAATTTTTTCAAATATCTTAACATGTTTGCTACAAACTATAGATCCAGTCCCAGGGCAAAAAATTTTGTAGGAATTTAGGTTGAGATTGAATCCCACCAAGATGCCCTCAGTAACCTTTTTTCCAAGCTTGGAGAAGCTCAAGTGATTGTTCAATACTACGGTCTTGGAGCCCAAAGTTCAGTAAGGCTTCAATTTTGGAAGTTGATTATTCCAGAGTTGGAAAGGGGAGATTTTGAGCTTTACTGAGGGGATTGAGTTTAGGATTTGACAAGTACTGACCATGATCTCATCCCACAGGTTCAGTGGGATGGACATGTCAATCATGGAAGTCCTAGTGGCCTTGACTAATGTTCTGTTTCCTTGCTTGGAAACCGGTTATGTTGTGGTGTTTAGGTTTCTGAGGTGCTGTGTAAAATGCTGTTATCTTTCAAGAACAAGGTCAGTTGATTGTTGACAAATTCGCCACTGTTATTGGAATGGAAGATTCTCAGCATTCTTTTGAAACAGATTGAATTTAGTTTCATTAAATTGATGAATTCATTGGCCACATCGGATTTGAGCTTGATTGGGATACAAGTCTTGAATTTGGAATAATTATCAGTAAAGAGGAGGAAATAGCAATGACCTGAACGGTACATGGGGCTGATTGGTCTGCGAACGTTGGCATGGATAAATTCAAATGGATGAGAGCTGGAGGGAATAAGATCTTTGAAGGGTGATTGGTGAATTTTTCCTTTATCACATGCAATGCAAGGTTTGTGGTTCCATTTGAGGTTTTGGAATGAGGTCAAAAGTAGTTTTACTTGATTGTGATGAATGTGCCAAAACCGCTTTTGAATAGTTGACATGGTTAGGAAAAGATGAAAATTGGAAAAATTGGAATTTGATTCTTCATTGTAGAGAAGATTGTTTTGGATGTATCCAGAAATCATCATTCTTTCTTCAAAGAAAACACCAAAGCTTCCGGAATTGAGTTGGGATAGAATGCACCGGTTCTGAATTGATTGTTGGAGGGAGATTAAATTTACAGCCAGATCGGGTATAAATAAAGAGTTTCTTAAGGTGAGGGACGCGTTTTCAGTATGAATTTTTGCATTCCCAGTTCCCCAAAACATTATTGAGGCACTCAGTTTTCCCGTATTTACCTCAGCATTGTCTTCTTTGAGCCAATAAAAGTAAATGGAATCGTTGAACATGTTTTTTGATGCGCCGGAGTCGAGTAGCAGGGAGCGGCGGTCAATGTGGTGAAAGTTGGCCACGGAAAAGGTGTAGGCCAGGTTTGCGGAGGCCTTAGAATTAGGGGTGGCTTGTGAGGAAGGGGCTGGATTTTTGGAGGTAGAGTTACTGTTTGGAATAAGGTGGGGATACAGTGCGAAACACCTGTTCTTTGGATGAATGGCTTGAGGATTATGCCAATCGGGTTTACATTGCAATGGTTCCTGATTGGCAAGCAGAGCAGAGGCATATGTTCCAGTGGCTATTTTGTTTTTGATTTGATTCAAGTGCCTGGGGACCATGTCTCCATTTATCTTGGCGACTCCAAGTTAATGAGTTATTTTTGTCTTCATATGTTCAAGCTGAGGAGTGAATTTGTATAGGATCAAATAGGCCACTATATCTTTGTCCATCTTTATACCGATTTCTGCAATTTGAAGAAGGCATGACCATACGTTGGTAATAAACTTTTCCAAGTTTTTGGGGTCAAAGGAAAGATTCAGGAAGTTAAAGAAGATTTGGGATCCATTGGCAGTTTGTGATGAGGCAGAGAACTTGTTAATTGATCTCCACAAGGTGATCCCATCCAGCGCATCATCTTCCTTGACGCAATTGATATATGTTTGATTATAAAGTTTGGCCAGAATATAGCCAGCAATTTTGAGGTTAGTCTTCAAGGGGAAGTTCTTGGCCTTGTAGTATTTCAGCCAGTGGGCTATACCTTTGAGGGAGAATATGGTTGTTAAATTCAATCACCATAACGAGAAATTTGATTTTTTGAGGTTAGGGATGGAATTGGTTAGGGTTTTGAGAAGGGGGAGTTGACGTCCATTGTTCCAGTTGAATCCATGCTGCTGGTAGCTTGATTGTTGCAGCCCTTTTGGCTTTTAACCGTGAAAGGTTCTTATCTGCATTTCAAAGTAAGACCAACGGAGTCTTAAAAGAAAAATAAATGAGAATGGGTGGAAAACATAAAAGGTGACAAAGAATGTGAGATGGAAAGAGTTTGGGATCTTACGGTGGAAGGTCATTTGAGAGTTTAGAGGAAACAAAAACAAGGATTTGACAGAGGAGAGGTGAATCAAGAACAACAGGTGGATCAAGGAGACAGAAGAAGGAAATAGGAGACTGAAAGACATGTTAGGAGGTTCCCAACACAAGTCAATGAGTTAATAATGAGCCTCACAGCTAAACAGAAGATCAGAGGCGAAGAGCCGGTGAATGTATGAACATGATGCCTGGATAGAGGATTGACGCAGATAGGAATGGATACGGGATTGGAGGAATTGGGTGTGAAAGGAGTCAAATTGGAAGTGGAGGTAGTTGATTGAACTGAGAGAATGAGAAGGATGAGAGGGTGAATTGAAGGGTTCTAGTGAGCGAGGATAGTGGGAAAGATGGAGGGTGGAGAGAATGGGAAAAGGGATGGTTGAGAAGGAGGTGAAGAGGCTGAGGTCAAGTGAGCAGGGCTGAGAGTGGAGAGCCACGGGTTTACGTGGATTTGGAGTATCAACACCAGGGTATGTCAATTTATTTGAGGGAGCCGGCTGTCAACTCAACAAGTTCCACCATATGGTTGATTCAATCTTGCTGAACAATTAAATTCTAAAATCTCCCACCAAGGTCCTTAACAAACTACAAGAAGTTACTCATCTGGAGTCCATCCAATCATTTAAAGGTCCTACCAACAAAGAGTCTTTGCCTTCCACCGCTCTCTCCACAAAAATTCAGACACCAAGTCAAAAAGGCGTCCCAAACATCCTTGCTCCAAAGGCAAACAAAACCCTCTGGCTGACCATCCTGAAAATTGATGCTGGCAACTTCATCCTCACCTCAGACTCAACCAAAATCCACAGGGACAAGCTCAACTTACCAACACTTCTTCCCCACTGCAGTCTGAGGAACCTAATCAGGAGGCCTCAGCCTACGTCAGCGCGCAGATCTACTTACAAAGCAAATCTCAGTCCTCCAAATCCCTGCTTCCTGTTCTTGACTCTGGTGCCTCTCATAACATTGTCAATGATCCTTGATGGATCCTCAACCCTAGAGAAACTTCAATCAAGATTGGTACTGGTAATGACTGTAACGCTCTGGATGCTGTAGATATTGGTGAAACTTTTCTCCTGAATCATCAAGGGGCTTGAGTCAAACTGGAAAATGTTCTGCTTGTCCCAAATATCAATCAATGCCTGATCACTCTGACCCGGCACAAGTCAAAGAAAGTGGTCCACAAGAAAATGGGATTCTCAGGGTCCTCCATTTCCTTGGACGATTTTAATCTAGTCGGATCTACCTCCAACAACCTTCTTGAACTCTGTGGAGTACTTTTCAAGCAGGAGAAAACTGAAACCCACTACTCAGCCCCTCTTCCTTCCAATCTCAACAACAAGCTTGGACAAGCCAGTGACTCCAAGATCAAACTTCTTTTTCCAAATGCCGACTTACTGCACTCCTCCAAGTGTGAAACCTGCCAAGTGGGGAAAATGACCACCTCCCCTTCAACAGCCACTTCAAACCAGTCAGCCAAGTCCTGGAAACTGTCCACATGGACCTGGTTGTACCATTCTCAATTCCATTTTTTGGAGGCAGCAAGTATTTCCTCACCATTGTTGATCAGTTTTCCCGGTTCAAATCTTTTTCTCTGCTCAAAACCAAAGCCAAAACGCTTGATACCTTTAAGGCCTACACCAAAATGGCTGAACAAAAGCACAATTCCAAAATCATTAATATTCTTACTGATAATTAAGGTGAGTTCATTGGTCAAGAGTTCAAACTGTACTGCAGGGACGCTGGGATTCATTATCTACTTTCACCACCATACTCCCTGCAACAAAATGGACTCACAGAAAAAGCAAATCAATCAATACTGGAGAAGGCCAGATTCCCCATGATGCAAGCCAAATTGCCAAGTAGGCTCTGGATAGAAGCTGTAAACACCGCAAACAATCTGCTCAATCTGCTTCCAGTCTCATCCAACAACAATCACATTCCTTACAAAATTTGGTACAAATGTTCAGTCAACTATCAGTTTCTGAAACCTTTTGGCTGCACATCAATTGTTCTTATCACTAAACAACAGCGGAGATCTTACTTTCCCAATCCCGTTTTAAGGGTTTTCTGGTCAGCTTTGCCAGAAATTTTTCCAACTACCAGGTGTTCAATGCTTCAACAAATAAAGTCGTTATCTCAGCAAATGTTTGATTTTTGGAAAATGACTTTGCTGGTACTGAACTTGCTCCTTCAGACTCATATCTGCTTCCTGAACTCAATCCTGTTTACTCCCTGGATGACTTCAAGGTAACCTATCATGAAGAAAAGCCAATTCAGTCCAAACACTCCAAAATCTCAGACCCTGATCCTATCAATTGTTTGTTAGACACTCCTAACTCATTGCCTTCCAATACCGTGCCTGCAACTAACCACAACAGCTCTGAATTTGAGATCTCACCCAGAAACATTCTGTATCACCCCAGAAGACTCAACCCTCAGCTCTATCTGGTTGATGCGGATTATGAAGATCCAAAAAACTCTAAATCAAGCTCTCAACAGTAAGCACAAGTATGAATGCATAAATGCAATGGAGAAGGAATTGGGCAATATCAACAGCTATGAAGTATGGGAGGAAGTGGATGAGGTAGGAAAAATCACTAAGATTAAGTGCATTTGGGTTTTCAGAACTAAAAGGAACAAACGTAACAAGATTATTGAATTCAAAGCAAGGCTATGTGCTAAAGGCTTCAACCAAGTGGAGGGAGTTAACTTTTTCAATCCTTTTGATCCCACCGGGGATAAAAGTTCTCTGAGACTGCTCATCTCCTTCGCCTGAGAAACAGTCTCAAATTCCATCAACTTGATGTCAAAGCAGCATTTCTCAACGCTCTGCTGGCCAAAAAAATTCATATTACTGCCCCTCAAAATTTAGCAGTTCAGAAAGGAAAAAATTTGCGTCTCAAGAAAGCCCTGTATGGTCTGAAACAGGCCCCGCAAGCATGGTATACCACGCTCAGTGACTAGCTTCTGAAATCTGGGTTCAAAAGTTGTAGCAGTGATCACTGTGTCTTCTTCTCCAAAGAACCTTGGCTCTACATCCTTGTGGACAACATTGAAATATTCAGCAAGCATCCCAAAGAATTTTTCACCCTCATCAGCAGTAGGTTCAAGGTGAAGAATCTCCAAAAATCAAAGCTCCTCCTTGGAATCAACATTCTGCAAGCTCCAGGATTGGTCAAACTCTCTCAAGAGTCTTATATAAATTCCACCATCGCCACGTACCCTCTGCCAAAGTTTAAAGAACACTTGGTTCCTTTTGCACCTTACACCAAGCTACTTCCCGCCACTGATGAAGAAATTGTCAAATTTGCAAAGTCAGGCCTCAAATACAGAAAACTTGTTGGTGATCTCAACTACATCAGAGTCAACACCAGACCCAATATCACCTTCTTGGCCAACTGTTTGGCTCAGTTTGTGAATGCTCCAGGCGTGGTTCACTACATCACGGCACTTAAGGTCCTCAACTATCTGGCACATACAGCCAATAAGGGCATTGACTTCACTTTAAAGAACTTACACGCTCCTTTGACTGCCTTTGTGGACTCTGACTGGGCCACTTGTCCCTCAACCCAACTCTCAATCACTGTAATAGCTATCAAATGGAATGGAACTTGATAGTTTGGAAATCCAGAAAGCAAGCAACAGTATCCCTCTCAAAGACCAAGGATGAATACAAATTGTTTGGTGATGGGTTGAAGGAAGTCTTTTGGATGCAGACATTCCTGCGTGAAGTTGTGGGTAGCAAATTACACACACCAACGGTAATCCATGAAGACAATGAAGGTTGCATAAAACTAGCAATGCAGAATACAAACCAAACAAGCTTCAGATCAAAGCATCTTGACTTAAGACATCACTTTGTTTGTGAAGAAATAGAAAAAGGCACCATTCAATTGAAAAATACCCCATCCAAAGATAACTACGCTGACTTCCTCACCAAAGCCCTCTTGCAAATACCTATTTTTAACTGCCTAAACTCTCTGCGAGTCCAATTGATTCAAAGCCAGGGAGGGTGTTGGAATTCTAATGAGTCTTGCCTTTGAATCTCATCTTCTGTTATCCTCTGTAATCCTTTGTTTTCTTCCGTTTTCTTTTATTGTGTGTCTTCCCTCTGTTTACCTATTTTCTGTGATGTGATTGCGCTTTGGCTTCCCGCACCAGTGCACATACTCCAAATTTGAATGCTGGGGTCCCTATTTGTACTTCTCAACAGAGATCCTGTGCTTGCACCTGAGGGCTCTCAGGTCCTCCTCATTGACTTATCAACCAGACGCGCCATTGCAACGTCCTTCAACCACCTCATCCACCAACTTAACACTTCCACCTATCATTGTATTGTCTCCGGGGTCCTTCAATACAAATATTGTTGTCTCAGCTTCAGTGGACTCCTCAGGTGTAGCTGGCTGTCTCTTTTGGTTCTTTTTAGGTTATTTTTCATCTCTACTTGCAATTCCATCTTTTTTTCTGTGATTGTTCTTCTCCCTAATATATTATTTTTAGCCTTTTGTTTTTCAAAATTTAGTTGTGCTGCCACCACACAGCAGCCTGGTGCTCTGCGGAGTACAACTTAACCAAAATCAAATTATGTGTGGTCTGGACATCTCAGGTGTAGAATTTTAGCTGAGAATTTAACATCACCCTATTATTCATTATCAATTTTCAATATATCCACTATTCAGTATCATCTAACTCAGTATATTAGAAGCATGACGCCATAAGGACACTAAACAAACAATTAATTCCAAGTACCCCTAGAATTCCACTCTTGTAATGTTTGTTTCCTAATACCTGACTGAAACTTCTTATCAATCTTGGTATTCTTTTGTTATGATCTAAGTGTTTATGTCTAGTATGATCTCTATAATAAGGTTTTGATTTTTATTTCTGTTGCAGGAGACTATTTCAGACATTCAGATGTGAATAGAAGGATAATTAATTGCATCAAAAGATAAGAAGAAAAATTGAAAGGACAAACAGAGAAGAAGAAGGAATTACAGAAATTTAGATGTGAGTTGAAGGATGACAAGAAATTATTCCATGTCTCAACTTTGAGATAGGTATGGGACTGCAGAAGAGTCACATCTTTTGGCATAAAAGAGAAATGAAAAAAATAGGAAGCACCAAACTAGACAACTCAACAAACCCCCTTGCTAGCTATTTGAGAGAATGGATTGAAAGATAAGAAGAAAGAATAATAGAAATAGAGAAAAAAAAAAGCCAATAAGAAGGAAGATAAAGTGAGTACACAAGAGGGAAAGAGGTAAAAACAGGTTAAACAAGGCCAAAATGCCGCTGATGGCAATCAAGTTGAACGAAAGGGAGCGGTTTAGTCAAAATTTATGCCAACATGTTTTTGGTGGAGACATGCATGACAGAGATACAACCTAATTTGGCATAGTGAAAAATGAAGTAATAACTTGCATCAATGTTTTTTGGGCAAGTGTGATGTTTCATATTTTTTGCCAGTATTTCAGCTCCTTCATTTTCAAAATGAAGAGGAATAGCTGACTTTGATCAGATACAAACCTTGCTGAGAATAACTTAAAGCCAAATTGCTTCCTTGCACAAGTCAGAAATTGCCTTGTTCTCTTCCTCCATGCTGGAAAGCAAAAAAATGACCTGTTTCCTTGATTTCAAATAAATAGAGCCATCACCTATTTGAAATGTGTAGGCCGAAGTGGAAAACCAGTCCAACTAATCCTCTGCCAAGTCTGATTCAGAGAAACCGGAACTGGTAAATGTGCCACCAGTTTCAAGGCCACAATCCTTGGTCAAGCAGAGATAAGGAAGGAAAAAGAAGGAAGCCAGCGCATGTGCCTCAGACCAATCCTTGAGAAATTGAGAAAATCTTTTAACTGCAAAGGCTACATCAGGCTGCATTCATTGCAGAGCCCAGAGAAAAAAATCCAATCATGTGATTAAAAGGGGAAGGAGACAGCTGCTTCTCCAACAAAGAAGTAACAAGTAGACATAAATTTGAATTGGTGGGAGTAGAAAAATTCATGTGAGTACCACCAAGAAAAAAAACCTTCCTTTTTTCAATGTAGTTATGCTGAGTGAGATAAAGAAAATTCTGCATGGGATCTTGGGTGATTTTCAAGGGATGGAAAAAATGAAGATTCTCATTGGCCCGAATTGTGATTTTTTTTCCCATTTGCATAATTGTTCCATCAAAAAATCCCAGGGCACAAACAATTGCCAGATTTTTCATGTGCACAACAAAATCTCCAACAAGCTGGTGTTCTTTAAATTGAAAGTAGATGGTTGAATAAAATGTTGATTGCCAAAGGCTGATGAAAATCAGAGCTTTGTGCTGCTCTAAGTTAAATTTTCTGTGGTATTTCTTCAGACCATAGATTGATTGATTAAATTCAGACACCCAGTTGGGTGATCAGGATCTTTGAGGCCTTGGGTTTGATCCATATTGATTGGCTCCTGTAGACAACCATTTAGGAATGCTGTCTTGAAATATACCTTTCTTTGTTTCCATCTACAAGTGGCTTTCAGACTACGTTTCAAGCAGAAAACCTCTTGGAAAAGAGTAGGGGCAAAAACCTTTTCATGTTTGACCCCCTGAGCTTTGGTTAATCCAATGGAAACAAGACAAGCTTTTAATTTCTTGATGGATTTTTAAGCCAATTTTTTTATTCTTTAAAAATGTTTAAACTTTATAAAATTACATTTTTCTGGTCTTTGTACCAGGTGCCACTTTTCCATACCCAGGAGAAAAAATTCCTCATCTGTAGAATTGAGCCATATTTGCTTTTTGGGAAATTTAAGAATTTGCTTCTGGGTATTGCAAGTATCCACATTAAAATCCACCATTCCTGACTAGGACAAAGACACCAATCAATCAGGTTGAGGCTTGACTCTTGTGGAGAGACAAGGGGGGGGCTGGGTTGGGTGGATATTTGGGTTGAGAGGGCAGTGGAGGTAGAGGAACTTTGGCTGGCGCAGTGGGACAGATTTTCTTAACTGGAGTAAGCTGGGCCCGTCCCCTGCTGGGTTGCAAAGCATTATCAAGGAAGGTAGGGGAGGGAAAAGAGGGAGAAAGGAAAGAAGTGCAAGGGGGAGGGGGAGGCAAGGATGATTCTGAAGAAGGCAAGGAAGCTTGATTAGATTCCTGCAATCAATGATCAATTCTGGGAACAAGAGGGAAATTCAGGAGATTAAGATTGGTAGTGGGTTTGTGTTTTGATTGAGTATTTGGAGTTTTATCCATGGCAGCTCCACCATCACTGGGTCAGGAGGGGCCACCAGTGTAGAGGCTCAGTGAAAAACACTATCATCAAATAGGAATTCTGAGGTATTCACTACAGAATTTTTTTGAATATCCCAGACTCAAAACTCATTCCAATCCTGTGGGTAACAGAGAAACAAAGAAGCACAACCCTTGCAATCAATTTTTTTCACATTTTCTTCTGGTACCTTGTACCAAACCAAACATCCAAAAGGGAGAACACAAGTTCTTTCTGGGTAGGGAAGTCCTAGGATTAATTTGTGAGAGAGGAATCCAGTGGGCTTCCAGCAGGAAATGGAATTCATAGTAAATAGAAGGTGAAAAAGGAAATCTTCCCACAAGATTTTTGGAAGTGATGCGTGTAGGAGAGATCAGCAGAATAGGTTTCTGATGGTCCTATTTTTCCTTTCAGCTACTCCATTGAGTTCAGGGAAGTGAGGAGGTCAAGCCTTGTGATGTTTTCCCGCAGAGATAAGCCAATTCTCAAATTATTTCACAACATACTTGTCAACATTGTCAGAAATTAGGGAGAGGACTTTCAATCAATGGTGATTCTCAAAAAGTGTGAAAGAAATTTTGAAGCATTTAAAAACAGAGGATTTTGATTTCATGGTAAAGATTGAAACAAAATTGTAGAAATTGTTAAAAAAAGACGCATAGTATTTGTAGACCTCATAACAAATTTACTTGTAGTAACCAACATCAGATTGAATAACTTCACCCCTTCAACTTCCACAATAATTTGAATGTGACTTGAATGCAAGACAATGTATTTTTGACTGAATACAAACAGGGAATTTCTGAACATTGATTTCATACAAAACTTACAGACAAATTATGAGAAAGGCCAGGATTTTCTTCAGGTTTCAAAGCCCTACATTATACAAATTGAGGTGAAACCCCAGCAGAGATGGATCTACCATGGTAGCAAGGAAAGATGATATGGGAGATGGCTGATCTTCCTTGGATTCAGGAAGAAAGAAAAGGTTTCCCTTTCTATAGCCTACCCCCACCAGATGGCCACCTCTTGAGGCATTGGAGGCCTTCATTATCTTGGAGAAATAAGATTCAAAATACAATCGGGTCCTGATTTCACAGACCCACCACCAAAAGAAGTGGCTCATAAAGAGTAGGTAATACAAGTGTTGGTGATTTGGTGTCAACATCAAGGGGAGTGCGGGCAATTAGCTTGTAAGTAGCAAGGACAAGTGAGAAATTGGTCAGATGGATGGGTGTCTTTTCTGGTGTGGCTGATTTTTCCATTTGGCATCATAGAGATAGAAAACCCAGAGTCCAAATCTGCATCCCTCTTGAAGGTCTGAATATATCACCAAATTGAGTAATAAAAACAGCATTTCCAGCCAAAGTGTCAGCCTCCTGGATCAAAGACCCTTGCTATTGTTTAGCTACCAGAGGTGATAGAGTAAATAATGAATATATTATTTAATACATGCAGCAAAAATCCGTATAATATTTGGATTAGCTTTTGAAAGTTTCATTGGTTTGGTTATAGTTTATTGTTATAAATCAATATGAATAAATTGATTTTTAAATATTTTGATAGAGGGGCCCCAATTATATTGGAGATCTTTGAAAAGATTTAAAGATTAGGAAACCTTGACCAAGCTATTATTTAAATCAAAGAAAAAAAATCAATAAAAAAAGAATATAACAGTTGAGAAAGTAAAGTCAAACAGTTAAGAAGGAAGAGTTAATCACGAACATGAAAACACAATTCTACAGGCAGGATGATGGCCTCTAAATAGACTGGGTAGAACTATCTTCACTAAGCGCTAAGAAGCTGATCTGAATCTCCCAATTGATCTTGACGTCCTGAGTTGTAGTACTGGTTTGGAAGTAAAAATAAGGTCAACACTGATAATGAGTTGATTGACCCATTTTGGTACATACTATTTTCTGCTGGGACTGGATCAAATAGTGCAAAGTTTGAATCTTCAATCTTGAGGACTAGGTTCTGGTGATTCTGAATGGGGTCAACTGAATAGATCTTCTTGTTGATTGTTGGACCTTCTCTTGAATAGTAGAAAAAGAGGTTGGCTGTAACTGATGATGAAAATCCTGTGACATGCCAATAAAGAGCGCGCATGATCCAATGATCTAGCAGTAGAAACTTAGGAAAAACAAGAAGCACAGAAGAAATAGAGAAATTTTGAGACCAGATTAACAACACACATAAGATAACAAAGAAAGAGAGCAGAAGAAAAATAGGAAAGCTAAGAGAATGAATTGAAGTCAAGTAAAAATCATTTCAAATAATCAACACGCCGACTCAACTCATTATGAGTGGTGATAAGTTAAGAACCAACATATTTTGCCAGCCTCCAGACTGCCATTGCATTTGCAGCTTTGGTCAGCGGATTGGCTAGCATGTCATGAAATAAAATCAATTTAATTTGAATCTGTTTATTTTTCCAGTTTTTTTGCAAGCTCTTGAGCACAATATCAATGAATTTAGCGTGTGAATTGGTTCTAAACTTTTCAATTATGTCGTCCAAACCCTTGTTATTGATTATATCAGCTTGCTACTATGTACAGAGCAACCTGTCAATAGAAACACAAAACTATGAAAAATAAGAATATCTCAATTCAAAAAATAAGGAGTGAGAAATCCATAAATTTTATTAAAGAAATAAATTCCTCACCCAAAATTAGGTAGGGTGACTCACTGACCCCACCCTTGAATTCCAAGGCCTTACATTTTTAAAATAATTAAAAAGAAAAGTACCAAAAATTACGACATCAGTATGGCACTTTTTGGCCATTCTAATATTTCACACGTATTGTCACTTATAGGGTTTACACCTAAAATTAACTCAGAATAGAGGTGTTGTGTATATTTTAGGATTTACACGTGGAAATGTGTTATGTCAAAATTCCCGCGCGCAGCCCCGCATTGTTACTTATCCCTACATACTCGTAGTAGCAGATTCCCGCTTACTAGAGACCCGCGCGCAGCTGATTCTGCCAAGAAAGCAACGGATCCTACCACGCGTGCATCTGTTCAAACTGATCCCCGCGTCTGGATCCGTCATGGCTAATCTGACAACCAGGTACCGCTCAGAAGAGCTACAACCTAGTTAGAGTTGCCTAGTATATGTAACAAACTGACACATGCATTACTAATGATCTAAAAAGATCAAAACTCAAATAAAATCAATGAAAATTAAGTTTTAAACATTTTTTAATAATAAATCAAAGATCAAGGATTACCATGTAAATCACTGACCCTGATCTTTGAATACCACAAAACACTACAAGGAGTGTTCATAAAAATTATTAGAAATAATCTACATCATCAGCAGATAATGGAAAAATTAGGAAACATCCAAATCTTCCGCTTTGAAGAAATATCAATAGTACAAATGAAGGATGAGTACAGAATGATAAAATTTATGCCATAACAGATTAACAGATCCTGTGGCTAAAATAGTACACAAATCCAGCAGATCTAAGGACAGATGATTGACAGCACCAAGTGGACGTGCTAATCTTGCCCTGACTGGCTTGCCAGCCTCATCCCACGAGCAGAACCCTCTCTACGTGCCCTGAGAAGATCAAAATCACCCCAAAAAGGTATTTATACAGACCTCTTTGGATCCAATCAGTTAATCAGTTACCAGGAATTATTTATTATCAATCAGACACCATGTCATTATTGATTAAGTGCTTATATGAAGATAAGCAAGTGATGTATGACTTAGTCTGTAGTAGTATTATTTAACTTTATTAACCAATCAACCATTGAAGTTTAGTCAAGCAATCTACCACATCTTCTCTGAAACCCTTCCAATTTTTCCAGGATTTTCGTGGTAAAGTGCTCAGAGTGAGTGTTACCCTTCCTGTCTTGGCCATTTGAGCTGTTAAGCTGGGCCATTAGTGGAATAAGTCCTTTCTAAGGCACCCATCTTTATTCAAAGGTTCTTAAAATGCCTAAGGAGGCCCCTTGAAGAGAGGTTGCTAGTCTGTAAAGATCCCCAGTAGTATAATACTGTGGCCCCTCTTTTATATTATATTGAAAACCATTTACTGCCAAATCAATTAAAGCTTGCAACTTCTCTTATTAAATTATTTATTTGAGCTTCTAAGTGTTTATTATTGGAATAATAATTATTATTATCATTCCAGCATTTTTATCACTCCCTGTATCTAAAGGACTGCAAGGTTCCTGGTATCAGAGAGCAGACAGATTAAATGTACCCAAGGTTTGAAGGTAGTTTGCAATACTTTGGAAATAAGATGATTCAGGCATCTAGCCTCAAGATGACTGGCATCTAGGGAATTATACTCAGATTCAGTTGACAAAAAGGCAATGCATCTCTGACGCCAAATTGTCCAATGAAGGGGGGATCCCATGACCATAGTGATAAAAACAGTTTGAGAGAGACAGTTTGGTGACCAAATCTGGACACCCTGGACCAGATGCGGAAAAATTTAATTTTTTTCCTTTTAATTAGGTGTTACTCAAAAAAAAAAAAGTTTCCTTTCTTTTCCGCTCCATTTGTAGTATCCCTTGTACATAGTCTAACAGGGCCTCCTGCCCTTATAAGGAGGGGCTCTCCCTTGCCTTTTGGAGGGTGAGATCAGCACATCCAATCCCCACAACATATTGGCACAGGGTATCATCATCATTTTCACCTTGAAATACATCATCCCTGGGGTCTTCATTCCCCTTTATCTGAGACAAAAATTTGGGTATATCTATGATTGCCCCATACTCAAACCCCTGATCCTTGATCCTTATCACCAACCAATAGCTTTCCTGGTTGAAGAAGAATTTGAATAATTGAAATCTGAAACTCAGCCCTAGATTCAGTTTCACCTCTTCAGTTTATGGAATAGAGAATAATTCTTGCAAATTGCTTGGAATCGTTGAAGACATTCCAGTCCCGATTGGCCAAAAAATTGTGGGAACTTGTCATTTCTGGATCACATGCTTGGATGGACCTATGATGTTGGTTCAACCTTTCCTAATTGATTTTGGAGAAACTCTGATGTTTTCTGATAAAGTTGGGGAGAGAATCCTCCTCCCCGATACAGATGGTATAAAGATTGAGGTTCCTCTTTGTTCTTTGGATTCTGGTTGCTGGGAAAGGGATTTCCCCGGCCATTTTTCTAAACAGAAGGATCATTCCAGTTCATCTCATTTTTTATGGGAGTAGTTGATCCTACTAACAGTTGTAGTTCTTTCCAGCCTCAAACTCCAACTCAGGGATCAACCCTCATCCCCAAGGCCTATTTCTCTTTCCTTTCAACAATTTCCTCTGATCTCAAAAATTCCAAAAATCAAAAACAAAACAAAATGGAAAAATAAAAAAATATTTCTTCTTCACCTGTTGTTTCCTCTTTTCCTTGTACTCTTATTCCTAATCAACCTTCTTTCAGTTCTGATTTGAATCTTTGCAATGAGTCTAAACTAGATCCCAATCTCCATCCTATTTTTGGTGGCTTTTGTGTGGAAGAATATGGGCTTCAGTGGAGGCAAATTGGGGTAGAAGTAAATCCTCCCAATTATGCACCACCGGGGTATCCTACTATGATCATTTTTGAAACCCTACCTTATGCCACACATGTGAGTAATAAATTATCCCCCGGGACATCTTTTATGGAAAAGGCACATTACAAAAATGTTGCAGAACATCATACTTGGAAGGCGTTAGAACTTGGTCTCAATCCCCGTAGTCAGATCTCTCTGGTCAACCCTTGGAAAAAACAAGAACCGCTCTCTTTTGCCTCCAAATATAAACCAGTTTCCAGGAAAATTCAACCAGTAAACCAACCAATTCCTCTCAATCTCAATCCTCCTCTTAGGCGTCCTCCTCTATCCCAAGATCCTTACTGTGGCTTACCTTGATCTCTTGCTGGTCCATTCATCCCCTCTGGCCGTGTCACCAAAGAATTTCTGAGAGTAGTAAAATTTAAACCAGATGGATGGCTTCTACCTGATGAGTTGTATTTGATCAAAAATATCTTGGCTCTTAGGGAAAAAGCTATTGCTTTCTGTGAAGAAGAGAGAGGTCTCTTGAAAGAGTCCTATGGTCTGCCTTATATCATTCCTGTAGTAGAACATGATCCCTGGAAAAAGAAAAAGATCCCAATCCCTGCTGCAAAATTCAACGAGTTCATCAAGTTGGTCCGGGAATGAGTCCAAACTGGTTTATATGAACAGTCAACTTCTAGCTACGCCAGTCCTGTTTTCTGTGTCCTTAAAAGTAATGGTAAACTTAGAATAGTTCATGATCTCCAGCCAATAAATAAGGTCACTATTTAAGACTCTGGTATTCCCCCTGCTACTGAAGAGTTTGTTGAATCCTTCTACAGGAGAGCTTGCTATGGTCTAGGTAAAATTATGGGTGGCTTTGACAAATGGTCCTTACATCCAATTTCTTTCCCTCTCACCACATTTGATACTACTCTTGGTTGCTTCCAGCTTACTCAATTGCCTCAAGGCGCCACCAACTCAGTTGCGGTCTATCAGGCTCAGATGGTTTGTATCCTCCAGGATGAAATCCCCGATCATGCTGGTATCTTCATTGCCAATGGCGGAATTAAAGGGCCAGTTTCTGACTATAACAATGAGCTTTTACCCTGGCATCCAGGAATCCGTTGATTTATCTGGGAATATGCAACCACTTTGAAAAGGGTACTGTTCCAAATCAAAGAATCTGGCCTCACTATCTCCGGATCCAAATTGGCTGCCTGTGTCCCTGCTCTGGAAATTGTTGGTCATGTGGTATGCAAGGAAGGAAGAAGGATGGCTCCATCAAAGATCAACAAAATCCTCTCTTGGCCTACTCCCATCAACCCAACTGAATTCAGGGTTTTTCTAGGTGTTGTCACTTATGTTCAAATTTTTATCCCATCTTTATCCAAAATCTGTGCTCCCCTACATTGCCTGACCACAAAAAATGCTGCGTGGATCTGGACCCAAGAGTGTGAACATTCTTTTCAGCGGCTTAAAATGATTTTTGACAAGGAAATAGTCTTGAGGAAGATCGCTTACGGACTGGGAGCTAGCAAGATCAAATTGGCTGTTGATTCCAGTTATCAATCTGTTGGGGCTGTCCTCACTCAGGAAGATGAAAATGGTTGGGACTTTCCTGCTCTCTATGAATCCTTGTTATTTTCAGATGTAGAATCCAGGTACTCCAAACCAAAACTGGAACTCTTTGGCATGGCTCAAATGTCGAAGAAACTCCAAACTGTCCTCTGGGGTCAACACTTTGATTTAAAAGTCAACGCACAATCCGTCATTGAAATGATCAATGCCCCCAGCCTCCCAAATGCTGCTATGACCCGGTGGGTGGCCTTTATCCAGCTTTTCTTGTTTGATATTGTTCATAGGCCTGGAAAATCCTTCACAATGCCCAATGGTTTATCTTGACGCCCCCTTGGAGACAAAGAATCAGATGTTGGAGTGGACTTTGAAGAGGAGGAGCCTTTAATTTTTCCAGTCTTCACCTTTTCCTCTCAAAATTACTCCAGCTTCCAACAAGGTTTCTGGCTAAAATTAGAGCAGTACCTATCCACTCTCCAATGGCCTCCTGATCTCTCTGCTAAAGATTTTCAATTGCTGAAGAGGAAGTCTTCCAAAATCTTTGTTCAGGGTACTAGGCTTATGAAAAGAGGCAATCCTTGTGCTCTAATTGTCCTCAAGATCCCCTCCAAGCAAGATTCAATCCTTGAAAGTCTCCATGAAGGCCTTGGGCATCATGGGGAAACCAAGACCTATTGGCGTATATCTGAACAATTATGGTGGCCATCTTTGAAGAAATCAGTCTCTCAATGGTGCAAGAGTTGCAAAGTATTTCAGAAACGTGATCTTAGGCTCCCAGCTCAAATTTCCTATCCCACTGGAGAGTCAACTGTCTTTGGAAGGATTGCTTTGGATGTGGTTCACATTAAGGCTGGTGGAGCTAAGTACCTCATTGTGGCTAGAGATTATTTTTCTGGATGGGTTGAAGCAAAGTTTCTTAAGAACCTCAGCTCGGAATTGGTAGCAGCTTTTCTTTACAAGACTTGGAAAATGCGTTATGGCTTGGCTCAATCTTATTCAACCAAAAGTGGCTCTGAGTTTGGTTGCAAAATGGTTGAAATGATCCAATCACTTCCTGTTCAACATAGGGTGACCACTCCTTATTATTTTGAAGGAAAAGGCATGGTGGAAAGCCGTCATGCCCCTTTGAAGGCTGCTCTTGTCAAGTTAGCTGGCAAAAGTGGAAAGAATTGTTGCAAATTTCTTCCTCTGGTCCTCTTCTCCAATTGAGTTTCAACTAAGAAAACCACTGACTACTCACCTTACAAAATTATCTTTGGACAAAGGGTTGTCCTTCCTCTTGATCTGGAAATGGAATCTTTCTTAGGTATTTCTTGGGAAAAAGGTTTCTCCCACCACTGATCAATTGGTTGCCAGATCCAAGCAACAGGAGCAAAGTGAAGATGTTTGTGACAAAGCTTATCAGAAAATGATGCAGTCAAGGGAAAAATCAGTCCATTATTGGGAGGATAAGCATTCCAATTTAGTCAGGGACCCCTTGAATCCTGGTGATCTAGTTTTAGCTTACAACCAATCCTTGGAAACTAAGTGGGGAAAGCTTTTTTCAAATCGCTGGAATGGTCCTTATTGAGTGGTCTGTCAAGTCAGAGGTGGATCATATTGCGGAGAGTTGCGCAGGTTCATTGAGAACCTGGAGGTTGCTTGGGATTGAGTTGATCTTTCCTAAGCTTCTGATGACGACCAGAGCTATTAGCTTGTGGGCATTTTTACTTAAAATTGCCTTGTCCTGTTGAACTCTGAACAAACATTGATTTCTTCTATTCAAGTTTTCCCCGGCACCATCTTGCCTCAGATAGTGTTGTTTCCCAGCTACCAACCACTATAATCTTTATCCTCTTACATCTGGTCCCCCGTTTACCAGGTTCTGGACTTTGATCTTGGTTACATTTAAATATTTTTGTAAAACTCAGGAGGGCAGCCCAAACAGCACCTTGCACCTCCGCAGAACTGCCACGGCCTAGCACCGTTTGGAGTCTTACAATGGGTTACAGGTTTGTCATCACAGGTAGCATTGCTGTAGGTGATGAGATGGTTGGAATTTTTTCTCAATCTGAAATTTAGTTTATAGTTGATGGTCTTAAATAAATAATGCCAAACCCTAATGACCTCATTCCAGTGATGTATTCCAGGATTTTCCAAGAATGTCGCCAGATTAGAAATGGCATAGCTAATGTCAAGTCATGCCAGAGTTGCTATGGAATGGAGTCTTCCAATGGGCAATTGATAGTTGACATTTAGTTCTTTGAACTTAGCTATCTCTTCTTCTGTGGCTGGTACCAGATGTGCACCAGTTGAGCATGGATTAGATAGGGGTTTTGCATTCAAGAGGTTCAGCTCTTCAAGTCCTTTTTGGATATGATTTGGGAGAGAAAGACTGATTGAATTCTTGTCTTTCTCAACCTTCATCCCAAGCAATGTATTGACTTTGTGAGCTGATGAATCCTTGAACTTGATTAAGAAGAGAGATTTAAATATTCACCTCCCCCAACACAGCTAAATTGTCAACATGAAAGAATAGAGACGTCACTCTGTTTTCATGGTGGTATAAACAAGGGTTGCAGTCACTTTCCGTAAAGCCTATGCTGCTGATCCATTTGCTGAGTGTCTTGTACCAATTTAGCGGGGCTTGATTTATTCCGTACAGTGATTTTACTAACTTCAGATATTTTGACTTTCTCTTAGAGCCAACAGGGGTCCTAATGTAAACATTTTCCTCTAGGAGGGCGTGCAGGAATTCCCCCTTCACATCAAATTGGAGATGTTGGAGTCCTTTGTTGACTGAGTAGATTAATAAAGCTCTGAGCAAAGCAATCTTACCAGTAGGTGCAAAGGTTTCAAAGTAATCAAGCCATAGAGTTGATTGAAGCCTTGCACACATACCCTTCCTTTGAGAGCCGTTTGGCTGGTGTGGAGATCCCCCTTGCAAAGGAACGCTAATAAGATTTGAATGTATTTCTTGAGAACTGAAAAACCAGAGGACTAGAGACAAGAGTTAGAATGATGAAGAAAGTATATTGAGAAGACAAAGAGAATGAAACTACCAACAGCTTGAGTCACTTAGATAGAAGAAAAGAAATCAGACGGCATAGAGAGTTGGTGGCAAATCGAGAGAGTGTAGACAGGAAGACAGAAGACTATAAGGTGGAAGAGGTTGTTAGAGTGACCATATTGGAATGACCTTGAGGACTAGATTCTTACCAGGCAGAAGTTGGACAAAAAGGCAAGAGTTTGGATCAGAGTAGAGAAGTTGAGAGTTGGGATTGAGGTAGTTGAGAGTTGGGATCAAGGTAGTTGAGAGTTAGGATTGAGGTAGTTGAGAGTTGGGATTGAGGTGAAGTTGTAAGATTGGACTTTGAGAAATAAAGATAAGAAGAGTAAGAAAAGTTAAAAAGAATAATGAAAATAAATAGGAATAGAAGAGATCAAAAAGGAGGAAGAAGAGAATCGGAAGAAGTCAAGTTGAGAAGATAAAAGGAGAGAGTCGTCCCAAGAAGTGCGCCCAGGGATTCTGGGAGCCAAAGGGACCGGGGAAGAGAGACATTTCACGAGGACCCGCCTCAGTTTGTCCGCGGAGCCGGTTGAGTGAAAGGCGGAACATCACGGAATATGGCGTAGTCTTAACACCCCTCGTGACTGGTAAGAGGGTATTCCGAAAGATCAACTATGATTTGGCTCAAAGATTGTGTTTTGGAGGAGCTGTAGAGAGGTCGGTGAAGAAGCCTTCGTAAGGATATTCATATCCAGACGCCGTGCCAAGGTAATCAAGTACTTATATAAGATAATTAAGTGATTTATGGCAATTTCTGATCAGTAGTATCCGTCCTAAACCTCTTTTTATCAATTAAAACTGCTGAAAAACCTTATAAACCCCAGTATAAAGGTTTAACCCATCAGTACATGTCTCAAACAGATACCCAAAGGATTTAATAATATACCAGTAAGTTTTATTGTCCTTTCTCTGTTGTGGTAGCTTGGCTACAAGGCCCTACCACTCCATTGTGTATTTTATATACATATTATCTTTGGGTAAAATATTCTTTAAAATAAAGAGCTAAAAGTAACCAGGAATACATGTTTTCATACTTAAATCCCTGAAGAGAGGTGTTAAAGATCCCCTATATAATTGTGGCCCCTCTATAAATATTGAATAATCAATTTATTCATATTGATTCAAAACAATAAACAATAACCAAACCACTTAACCTTGCAATAAGCTTAATCCAAATATTCTAAGGATTTTTGCAGCATTTATTAAATAATATATTTATTATTTACTCTATCACCTCTGTTAGCTAAAGGATAGCAAGGGTCTTGGCATCCAGGAGGCTGAAAATAAGTGATTAGGCTACTATCC
This sequence comes from Puccinia polysora, assembly GCA_025617555.3. Classification (NCBI taxonomy): domain Eukaryota; kingdom Fungi; phylum Basidiomycota; class Pucciniomycetes; order Pucciniales; family Pucciniaceae; genus Puccinia; species Puccinia polysora. The sequence goes on from CM062629.1 coordinate 43,491,686, forward strand.
ATCCAAGATCTTCTTGGATAAAGGAACAGAATTTTTCAACCCCAACCTCAAACACTTTCCTAAATCTAGACATATCAAGTTAATAACCTCAAAACCCTATAATTCTCAACATAATGGACAAACCAAGAGGGCAAATAGAACAATCGTTGAGTCAGCACGTGCCACATTCCCTTCTTTGAGGCTGGCAAAGAATTATTGGCATATAGTTAGGAGAAGCTGTTGCTTCATGCTCAATCAAATTACCAGAGAAGGTAATCAGAAGTCTCCCTGGGAACTCATGTTTGGTAAGAGCCTTCCAACTAATTACTTGAAACCTGTAGGTTCTTCTGTTATATATCTCAATAATTGCATCCAAAAAGGTCGAAAATTTGATGAAAAGGGACTTGAAGGCATTTTGATTGGCTTTAATCCAACCTTTCACTCCTATCTTATTCTTAATTTGCTTGGCGTGATTTTTGAAACTAAACACATCAAGTTTCTCAAAACTCAGTTGGACAGATTTCCATTTGTTGAATCCCCTGGACTAGAATTGTTTTCTCAATCCAATCTGGACTCCTACTAAACTGACTTTTCAACTAGTGACAAACAATAGGCTATTAGAGGGACTGTTACTGAATCTCTAGATTCCAACTCTGATTTTGAAGATGCCATCTCTCCTGATCCTCAATCTTCCAATTCTCCCAAAATCCTCTCCTCCAATGCCCCCATAGTACAGAATCCTTAACCAACAAATCCAAGATCCAATCTAAGACCACAAAACAAGATTAAAAAACCTCAAAGATACGGTTTTCACCACTGTTACAAACCACCATCATACAAAGCAGCACAAAAGTGTCCTGAATGGCCCAAATGGAAAAAGGCGTTGGAAGATGAATTAAGTTCTATTGAATTGCATGGGGTTTGCGAAGAGTACTTTGATGAACCAGATAACATCCTGAATACCGTCTGGGTATTCAAAGTAAAAGAAAATTGTCATGGCAAACCTGTTAATTATAAAGCACAACTTTGCGTACAAGGATTTGACCAAATCCAAGGCATGGACTTCAACAAAACCTGGGCACCAACTGGTAAATTAGGATCTCTTTGCCTTACTTTTCTTTATGGTCTAAAGAATAGGATGACCTTCACCCAATTGGATGTGAAGGGAGCATTTCTTCATGCTCCTCTGACCAAGAATGTGATAATTCAAACGCCTGAAGGATCAGACCGCAAATTGCCATATCTTAGGTTAAAAAAATCACTATATGGGCTCCGCTAGTCTCCCAAGAACTGGTATGAAACTTTCACCAATTGGATCAAATCACAGAATTTTTTCAAGTCCACAAGCAATCCATGTCTTTATCTCAACCCTCAATCCGGGGAAGTAATTTACTTCCATGTGGACAACCTCATTCAAGTCAGCAAATCTATCATGTTTGCCAACAACTTCCTCAAAAAATTCTTGAATTTCTTTTTTCACTCACCAAATAATATCCTTGGGATCTTGATGGAGATTGAGGAAAACAAAATTTTCCTCATTCAACCAAACCACATCAATTGGGGATTAGAAGATTTAGGTCTCACAGAATGTAAGAGCATAAATTCACCCCTTACTCAAAATCAGCATCTCAAACCAGCGTCAGATGAAGACCACAAGGAAGTCACGTGCCCCAATATAAACTACCAATCTTCTATTTGTCTCTTAAATAATCTTTCTCAATATACTCAACCCAAAATCTCATTTGCTGTCTCAAGTCTGGCTAGTTTCAATACCAAACCCGGCATGTCTCACTTGAGAGAAGTAAGGAAAGTATGGAAATACTTGAAGACGACCAGAAACCTCAAATTAACTCTCAAATACAATCCCTCCTAAGAAGCTATAGCTGTTTAAAGCAATGATAATTGGGGAGATGATCCCATCTTCCGGAAGTCCCAAGACTGAATTTATCATCCTCCATTACAGCAGTCGAGTCGCCTGGAATTCCTCAAGACAAAGAAACATAACCTACTTGTCTACCAAATCCAAGCTTAATGCCCTATTGCATTGTTATCTAGAACTCAAATGGATCACTCACCTTGTCAACAAGATCCATCCTTCTCTCAAATGAAAACCAACCATTTACATTGATAATAAGGGCTTAGACAATAAAATCAAGAAATTTGGATCCCACTCCAAATCACATCTCATAGATATTAAAACTAAAGGATTTAGGGAGAATTCCTCTCTTTCCTTGTTCAATATGGGCCTTCTCCCGACCAACAAGATGATGGTGAACTCTCTCACAAAGGAAACTTCAATTAATTCCCTTAAACTTCTTCAACAAGAAGTATTCTGTTGACCTCAACTCTCCTGTTGTCCACTTACCAGTCACAAGGGGTGTTAAGATTCTGTCTCTGATTCCACTCACCTATGATTTTCTTCATCTATTGACACCTCTGGGTGCGCTGCTTAGTGCTCTCTCCGCGCACTCTCACTTTTCCGCTACTGTCAGCTCTTTGATACCAGGAACCTTGCAGGCCTTTAGCTACAGAGAGTGATAAAAATGCTGGAATGATAATCATAATTATTATTCCAATAATAAACACTTAGAAGCTCAAATAAATGATATAATAAGAGCAGTAGCAAGGTTTAATTGGTTTGGTAATAAATGGTTTTCAATATAATATAAAAGAGGGGCCACAGTATTATACTACTGGGGATCTTTACAGACTAGCAACCTCTCTTCAAGGGGCCTCCTTAGGCAGTTTAAGAACCTTGGAATAAAGATGGGTGCCTTAGAAAGGACATATTCCACTAATGGCGTTACTTAACAGCACAAATGGCCAAGACAGGAAGGTTAATACTCACTCTGAGCACTTTACCACGAGAATCCTGGAATAATTGGAAGGGTTTCAGAGCAGATGGGGTAGATTGCTTGACTAAACTTCAATGTTTGATTGGTTAATAAGGGTCAATAATTCTACTACAGACTAATTCATAAATCACTTGCTTATATTCATATAAGCACTTGATCAACAATGACACAGTTTCTGATTGATAATAAATAATTCCTGTTAAGCTGATTATGGAATAATGGATCCAAAGAGGTCTTCATAAATACCTTTTTGCAGTGATTTTGATCTTCTCAGGGCACTTAAAGAGGGTTCTGCTTTTGGGCTGAGGCTGGCAAGCCATTCAGGGAAAGATTACCACGTCCACTTGGTTCTGTCAATCAGCTGTCCTTAGCTCTTCTGGATTTCTGTACTATTTTAGCCGCAGGATCTGTTAATCTGTTATGGCGTAAATTTGATCATTCTGCACTCATCCTTCATTTTTACTATTGATATTGCTTTAAAGCGGGCAGATTTGGATGCTTACTGATTTTCTATCATCTACTAATAATGTGGATAATTTTTAATAATTTTTATGAACACTCCTTGTGGTGTTTTGTGGTCTCAAAGATCAGGGTCAGTGATTTACGTGATAATCTTTGATCTTTGATTTATTATTAAAAAATGTTTTAAACTTAATTTTCATTAATTTTACTCAATTTTAAATCTTTTTTGATCATTAGTAATGCATATGTAAGTTTTTTACATATACTAGGCAACCCTAACTAGGTTGTAGCTCTTCTGAGCTGTAACTGGTTGTTAGATTAGTCACAACTGATCCAGACGCGGGGATCAGTTAGTGCAGATGCGCACTGGGTAGAATTCGTTGTGTGCGTGGCAGAATCAGCTGCGCGCGGGTCACTAGTACGCAGGAATCTGCTACTACTATTACGTAGGGATATGTAATGATGCGGGGCTGCGCGCAGGAATTGTGACATAACACATTTCCGCATGAACTCCTAAAATATACACAACACCTCAATTGAGCGTAAATTTTAGGTGTAAACCATACACGTTACAATACATGTGAAACATTACAATGGCCAAAAAGTGCCATACTGGTGTTGTAATTTTTGGTACTCTTCTTTTTAATTATTTTAAAAATATAAGGACTTGGAATTCAAGGGTGGGGTCAGTGAGTGGCCCTACCTAACTTTTGGTGAGGAATCCATTTCTTTATTGATATTTATGGATTTCTGTCTCCTTATTTTGTTAATGGAGATATTTTTATTTTTTTGTGTTACTATTTGGCAGTTTGCTCTGTAAATAGTAGCAAGCTGAAAGCTACTCTCATCTGTAATGGTCTCTTGCGTGAATTTTCAACTTTTCTTATTTTTCTCAAATAGTCCTGGCCTCTATCAACCTCTTTTCTATTCTCATAAATCTTTTATTATTTTCTCATTACTACGCTTATTCTTTCTCGGGCCTCTGTTCCACTCAATACTCAATCTTCCAAGTCTCATTAAAAACTGACCTCAAAAATTCCTTGCCTGATGAGATGTCACCTTCTTGAATGTCCTGGATGATCTCCTCATCTGATTCTTGTTTCATTCAGTCTATCTTCTGTTAGTTGTTATCCCATCTGCCTCCATTAAATCAATTTCTGTCCTGCTCCATGAATCTCTCCTAGCATCAATCTATCCGCGACTCTTAACATTCATCTCCGTTCAAGCTGTAGGATTCTGCTCTATCTTTATCTTTATCTTTATCTTTTTCTATTGTTCTGATTCCTCTTTTCTCAGGTCTTTCTTTTTTTCTTAATTATTCAGCCAATGCTGGTTTTAATTCATATTGAAATTCAACCACATACTTAACAATAGAGGGTTAAAGCCCCTCCAGAAAGGGTAATGGAGGGTTAAAACCACTCCAAAATAGATGATGGAGGGTTGAAAGCCTCCAAAATGGATGATGGAGGGTTAAAACGCATGTGGAATGGATGATGGAGAGTTAAAAACCATCCAGAATGGATGATGGAGGGTCAAACCCCTCCAGAATGGAGAATTGAGGGTTAAATCCCCCTTAAAAATGGATGATGGATGGTTAAAACCCCTCCAGAATTGATCATGGAGGGCAAGGCCTCTCCAGAATGGATGATGGAGGGTTAAAACCCCTCCAGAACGGATCATGGAGTGTTCAACCCGTCCAGCATGGATGATGGAGGGTTAAAACCCCTCCAGAATGGATCATGGAGGGTTAGGCTCCTCCAGAATGGATGATGGAGGGTTAAAGCCCCTCCAGGATGGATGATGGAGGGTTAAAACTCTTCCAGAATCGATGATGGAGTGTTAAAACCCCTCCAGAATAGATGATGGAGGGTTAAAACCCCTCCAGAATAGATGATGGAGGGTTAAAACCCCTCCAGAATAGATGATGGAGGGTTAAAACCCCTCCAGAATAGATGATGGAGGGTTAAAACCCCTCCAGAATAGATGATGGAGGGTTAAAACCCCTCCAGAATAGATGATGGAGGGTTAAAACCCCTCCAGAATAGATGATGGACGGTTAAAACCCCTCCAGAATAGATGATGGAGGGTTAAAACCCCTCCAGAATAGATGATGGAGGGTTAAAACCCCTCCAGAATAGATGATGGAGGGTTAAAGCCCCTCCAGAATAGATGATGGAGGGTTAAAACCCCTCCAGAACAGATGATGGAGGGTTAAAACCCCTCCAGAAAAGATGATGGAGGGTTAAAACCCCTCCAGAATAGATGATGGAGGGTTAAAACCCCTCCAGAATAGATGATGGAGGGTTAAAACCCCTCCAGAATGGATAATGGAGGGTTAAAACCCCTCCAAAAAGGTGATGGGGGGTTAAAATCCCTCCAGAATGGATGATGGGGGGTTAAGGGTCCTCCACAATGGATGATGTATGGTTAAAGCCCCTCCAGAATGGGTTATGGAGGGTTATGCCCCTCCAGAATGGATGATGGAGTGTTAAAGCCCCTCCAGAATGGATGATGGAGGGTTAGGCCCCTCCAGAATGGATGATGGAGGGTTAGGCCCCTCCAGAATGGATGATGGAGGGTTAGGCCCCTCCAGAATGGATGATGGAGGATTAAAACCCCCCCCAGAAAGGATGCTGGAGGGTTCAAACCCCTCCAGAATAGATTATGGAGGTTTAAAACCCCTCTAAGAAGATGATGGGAGTTGAAATTGCTCCAGAATGGATGATGGAGGGTTAAAACCCCCCCAGAATGGATCCTGGAGGGTTCAACCACTTCAGCATGGATGATGGATGGTTGAAGACCCTCCAGAATGGATCATGGAGAATTAGGCCCCTCCAGAATGGATGATGGAGGGTTAAACCCCCTCCAGAATGGATGATGGAAGGTTAAAGCCCATCCAGAATGGATGATGGAGGCTAAAATCCCCTCCAGAATTGATGATGGAGGGTTAAATCCCCTCCAGAATGGATGATGCAATGTTAAAACCCCTCCAATTGAGGGTTGAAACCCCTCCAGAATGGATGATGGAGGGTTGAAACCCCTCCAAAAAGGATGATGGGGGCTTTAAATCCCTCCAGAATCAACCATGGCGTGTTAGAACCCTCCAGAACGGATGATGGAGGGTTGAAGGCCCTCCCAAATGGATGATGGAGGGTTACCAGAATGGATGATGGAGGGTTACCAGAATGGATGATGGAGGGTTGAAGCCCCTCCAGAATGGATGATGGAATGTTAAAGCCCCTACAGAATGGATGTGGAGGGTTAAAGCCCCTCTAGAATGGATGATGGATGGTTGAACCCCTCCGGAATGGATGATAGAGGGTTAAAACCCCTCCAGAATGGATGATGTAGGGTTAAAACCCCTCCAGAATGGATGATGGAGGGTTAAAACCCCTCCAGAATGGATATGGAGGGTTAAAACCCCTCCAGAATGGATGATGGAAGGTTAAAGCCCATCCAGAATGGATGATGGAGGGTCAAAACCCCTCCAGAATGGATGATGGAGGGTCAAAACCCCTCCAGAATGGATGAGGGAGGGTTAGAACCCCTCCAGAATGGATGATGGAGGGGAAAAACCCCTCCAGGATGGATCATGGAGGATTAGGCCCCTCCAGAATGGATGAAGGAGGGTTAAAGCCCCTCCAGAATGGATGATGGAGGGTTGAACCCCTCCAGAATGGATGATAGAGGGTTAAAACCCGTCCAAATTGGATGATCAAGGGTTAAAACCCCTTCAAAAAGGTGATGGGGGGTTAAAATCCCTCCAGAATGGGTGATGGGGGGTTAAAGCCCATTCAGAATGAATGATGGATGGTTAAAGCCCCTCCAGGAAGGATGATGGAGGGTTAGGCTTCTCCAGAATTGATGATGGAGGGTTAAAGCCCCTCCAGAATGGATTATGGAGGGTTAGGCCCCTCCAGAATGGATGATGGAGGGTTAAAGCCCCCCAGAATGGATCATGAAGGGTTAATAACCCTCCAGAATGGATAATGGAGGTTTAAAACCCTTCCAGAATGGGTGATAGCAGGTTGAATCACCTCCAGAAGGGATGAAGAAGGATTAAAACCAATCCAGAATGGATGATGGATGGTTAAAACCCCTCCAGAATGGATCATGGAGGGTTCAACCCCTCCAGCATGGATGATGGGTGGTTGAAACCCCTCCAGAATGAATCATGGAGGGTTAGGCTCCTCCTGAATTGATGATGGAGGGTTAAAGCCCCTCCAGAATGGATGATGGAGGGTTAAAACCCCTCCAGAATGGATGATGTAGGGTTAAAACCCATCCAGAAAGAATGATGGAGGGTTAAAGCCCCTCCAGAATAAATGATGGAGGGGAAAAACCCCTCTAGAATGAATGATGGAGGGGCAAAACCCATCCAGAATGGATGATGGAGGTTTAAAACCACTCCAGAATGTATCATGGAGGGTTTAACCGCTCCAGAATGGATGATGGAGGGTTAAAACCACTCCAGAATGGATCATGGAGGGTTCAACCCCTCCAGAATGGATCATGGAGGGTTCAACCCCTGCAGCATGCATGATGGAGGGTTAAAACCCCTCCGGAATAGATCATGGAGGGTTCAACCCCTCCAGAATAGATGATGGAGGGTTAAAACCGTTGCAGAATGGATGATGGAGGGTTGAAACCCCTCCAGAATGGATGAGGGAATGTTAAAACCCCTCCAATTGAGGGGTAAAACCCCTCCAGAATGGATGATGGAGGTTTAAAACCCATCCAGAAAGAATGATGGAGGGTTAAAGCCCCTCCAGAATGGATGACAAGGGGTTAAAGCCCCTCAAGAATGGATGATGGAGGGTTAAAGCCCCTCCAGAATGGATGATGGAGGGTTAGGCCCCTCCAGAATGGATGATGGAGGGTTAAATCCCCTCCAGAATGGATGATGGAAGGTTAAATCCCCTCCAGAATGGATGATGGAGGGTTAAATCCCCTCCAGAATGGATGATGGAGGCTTAAACCCCTCCAGAATGGATGATGGAGGGTTAAAACCCCTCCAGAATGGATCATGGAGGGTTAGGCCCCTCCAGAATAGATGGTGGAGGGTTAAACCCTCTCCAAAATGGATGATGAGGGCTTGAAATCCCTTGGGAATGAATGATGGATTGTTAAAACTCCTCCAGAATGGATCATGGAGGGTTAAACCCCCTCCAGAATGCATGATGGAGTGTCAAAACCCCTCCAGAATGGATGATGCAGGGTTAAAACCCCTGCAAAAAGGTGATGGGGGTTGAAATCCCTCCAGAATGGAGGATGGAGGGTTGAAATGCCTCCAGAATGGATGATGGAGGGTTAAAACCCCTCCAGAATCAATCCTGGTGGGTTCAACCGCTCCAGAATGGATGATGGACGGTTTAAAACGCCTCCAGTATGGATCATGGAGGGTCCAGAATGGATGATGGAGGTATAAAACCTCTCCAAAATGGATGATGGGGGGTTGAAATCCCCCAGGAATGGATGATTTATGGCTAAAACCCCTCCAGAATGGATCATGAGGTTTTTAACCCTCCCAGAGGGGACGACAAGGGTTAAAGCCCCTCCAGAATGGATGATGGCAGGTTAAAACCCCTCCAGAAGGGATGATGGAGAGTTAAAACCCCTCCAGAAGGGATGATGGAGGGTTCAAAATTCTCTGGAAAGGATGATGGAGGGTTAAAAGCCTCCAGAATGGATGATGGAGGATAAAACCCCTCCAGAATGGATGATGGAGGATAAAACCCCTCCAGAATGGATGATGGAGGGTGAAAACACCATCACAATAGACTATGGAGGGTTAACAGTCACTGTGCACCATGCACAAGGACTGTGCACAATTTACAGCAACTGTATACCATGCAAAAGGACTTTGCAGAACTCACAGCAACTCTACACCATGCATTGTAACTGTGCATTGTGCACAGTCATTTTGCATTGTGCACAGTCATTGTGCATTTTGCACAGTTTTTGGGCATTTTGCACAGTTATTGTGCATTTTGCACAGTAGTTTTGCATTTTGCACAGTAGTTGTGCATTTTGCACAGTAGTTGTGCATTATGCACACTTGTTGTTCATTGTGCACAGTTGTTGTGCACAGGGTACAGCTTCTGTGCATTGTCCACAGTAGTTGTGCAAAATACACAGTTGCTGTGCATTGTGCACAGTTGCTGTGCATTGTGAACAGTTTCTGTGCTTTGTGCACAGTTGCTGTGCATTGTGCGCAGTTGCTGTGCATTGTGCGCAGTTGCTGTGCATTGTGCACAGTTGCTGTGCATTGTGCGCTGTTGCTGTGCATTGTGCGCAGTTGCTGTGCATTTTGCACAGTTGCTGTGCATTGTGCACAGTTGCTGTGCATTGTTTACAATTGCTGTGCATTGTGCAAAGTTCCTGTGCATTATGCATGGTTATTGTCCGTTTTGCACAGTTTCTGTCCGTTTTGCACAGTTTTTGTGCATTTTGTACAATTGCTGTGCATTTTGAAAAGTTCCTGTGGATTTTGCACAGTTGCTGTGCATTTTGCATATTTTCTGTGCATTTTGCACAGTTGCTGTGCATTTTGCACAGTTGCTGTGCATTTTGCACAGTTGCTGTGCATTTTGCACAGTTGCTGTGCATTTTGCACAGTTGCTGTGCATTTTGCACAGTTGCTGTGCATTTTGCACAGTTGCTGTGCATTTTGCACAGTTGCTGTGCATTTTGCACAGTTGCTGTGCATTTTGCACAGTTGCTGTGCAATTTTGGTTATTGTCCTTTTGCACAGTTTCTGTCCGTTTTGCACAGTTGCTGTGCATTTTGCACAGTTGCTGTGCATTTTGCACAGTTGCTGTGCATTTTCAACAGTTGCTGTGTACTTTGCACAGTTGCTGTGCAATTTGCACAGTTGCTGTGCAATTTGCACAGTTGCTGTGCAATTTGCACAGTTGCTGTGCAATTTGCACAGTTGCTGTGCAATTTGCACAGTTTCTGTGCAATTTGCACAGTTTCTGTGCAATTTGCACAGTTGCTGTGCATTCTGCACAGTTGCTGTGAATTTTGCACAGTTACTGTGCTTTGTGCACAGTTGCTGTTACTGTGCATTGTGCACAGTTGCTGTGCATTTTGCACAGTTGCTGTGCATTTTGCACAGTTGCTGTGCATTTTGCACAGTTGCTGTGCATTTTGCACATTTGCTGTGCATTTTGCACAGTTGCTGTGCATTTTGCACAGTTGCTGTGCATTTTGCACAGTTGCTGTGCATTTTGCACAGTTGCTGTGCATTTTGCACAGTTGCTGTGCATTTTGCACAGTTGCTGTGCATTTTGCACAGTTGCTGTGCATTTTGCACAGTTGCTGTGCATTTTGCACAGTTGCTGTGCATTTTGCACAGTTGCTGTGCTTTTTGCACAGTTGCTGTGCTTTTTGCACAGTTGCTGTACATTTTGCACAGTTGCTGTGCATTTTGCACATTTGCTGCGCATTTTGCACAGTTGATGTGCATTTTGCACAGTTGCTGTGCATTTTGCACAGTTGCTGTGAATTCTGCCCAGTTGTTGTTCCTTTTTGCACGGTTTCTGTGCTTTGTGCACAGTTGCTTTGCTTTGTGCACAGTTGGTGTGCTTTGTGCACAGTTTATGTGCTTGGTGCACAGTTGCTGACCTTGTGCATGGTCACTGTGCATTGTGCATAGTTGCTGTTCATTGCACACAGTCACTGTGCATTGTGCACAGTCACTGTGCATTGTGCACAGTCACTGTGCATTTTGTGTGCATTGTGCACAGTCTCTGTGCATTGTGCACAGTCACTGTGCATTGTGCACAGTCACTGTGCATTGTGCACAGTATCTGTCCATTGTGCACAGTAACTGTGCATTGTGCACAGTCACTCTGCATTGTGCACAGTCACTCTGAATTTTGCACAGTCACTATGAACCAAAAACATGTTAGAGAACAAAAATAGCTTTAACTAGAGGTTGGAAAGAGCTTCAACCAGAGCTTCCTTGATGGCACTTGCTAGCAAGTGCCACTACCTTTTTTGTGGTGTAAGGATTTGGAATTCAAGACTGGGGTCAGTGAGTGACCCTACCTTATCTTGGGTGAGAAATTTAAATTGATGACAAAATTTGGATTCCTCACTATCTCCATTTTTATGGTTTATCTTTATGATTGATTTTTATTTTGTTTTTCTACTTTGACCAGTTGCTCTTTACAAGTAGCAAGCTAAAAACTTTTATTTCTTATGGAACCTTTTGAAGTTGTAGCTGAGCATAATTCTCTGAAATATTACACAATCACAAAATTCCTTTTTATCGCTCTTTTTAGTTTTATGATTTATTTTTATTTTAATTTTACTTTGGAAGGTTGCTCTGTAGAAGTAGCAAGCTGACATTCTCTCAATCCAAGATATTTCTATATCTAAACAAATTTTGGATTCAATTTCCCTTATTGCCTCTGTAATTTATTAGTTGTATGGGTCCATCTGGAATGTTGCTTTCAGGTAGCAATTCATCTTTATCAGCAGATTCTCCTTTATATCTGACCAGTTAAATTCTTATATCTTTCCCATTGATCCTTTGTTTCTTGTTTCAAGAATTTTTCTGATTTTCCCTCCTCCTTTTTCCGGGTCAGAATCCACTTTATTTTTGGTGGAGGGATTTTTCCTCCTTCCCTTGGGTTAAATTGTTTGATTAGGCTTACTGTTAATACTGGTTTTTTTCCAGAAGGCTCCTGACTCATGATGAATTCTAAAGAATGCTTTCCATGAAGCTTATTTGTGTTGAATAATCCTATAAATTCAGGTCTCAATTTCCTGTTTGCTGAACGTTTTTAAAATTAGTGGTTGAGATCAGGACTTGGTCTCCAATTTGACAATCAGGTTCTTTGTGATTTCTGCCCCATCTTTGTTCATTATATTCAAAAGCCTCTCAAACAAAGTTAGCAGCATCTTCATTGGCTATGTCTATCATGTTGTTGAATTCTAGTGAAGTAGGATGTATATTCATCAAGTCTTTATTCAGGCTGTCTTTGGATAGCTTGGGTATCCATCCTCCTTCCAGAACATAGGGAATTTCTTTGATGGTAGAGTGTTTGCTGCTGTTTTAAGCCATTTCCAGGGCAGGCAACAGACTAACCCAGTCATGGCAATATCCATCTGTGTTTTGTTATTGTTGTCAAAAGCAGAAGAATCTTCTGAGAATTTCCTCTTGAGTCTGGATCATTCTTTCAGCTAATTCATCAGTTTTGGGATGGTAAGCTGTGGAGAAGGCTAAGGTAGTTACCAACATATAATGAATTTTTCTCCAGAATTCAAATGTGTTCTTGGGATCTCCATCACTTATTATAATCTTGGGGACTCCTACATCCGCAATGAGCCTATTCCAGAACAGTAAAGCTAGTTCCATGGCAGTATACCTTTTGTGGTGGGGCAAGAATTTGGCTTTCTTGGTCAACATATCTCCTTTGACTAGTAATGAGTGAAAGAATTTGGATTGGTCACCAAGACCAAACTGTTATTGATTTCAATCAGATCAAAGAGTGAGCAAAAGAAACAAGTCACAACAGCAGAACAGAAATGGAGAACAGAAATAACCAACGGGTGAGAGTATTGGCTAGATCAGTAGAGCCTGATGGGCAGTTTCCTGATGAGAATTGGATAGAAAACAATAGACTCCTGGATCATCACAGAAATAATGTAAATGAGCAACAGTGCGAGTTCTGATTATCTGGTGAGGCAAATTACTTGTAGCCAAAGATTCATAAGACAAGCCAGTTGTGATATTTTGAGAAAGATGGTTCTTGCGCCTGGAACAAACTGTGTGAGATAAGAGTGAGTTCCCTTGATTGATGAGTTGGAGACTTCAGTGGATCTTACAAGTATCAAGCTGGCTGCGAGAGACTGTTGAATTGATTGAATGACCGATGATTGGATCAATCAAGAAGTTGTAACTGATTGGTTTTTGCTTGAATCTGGATTGTCTCAGGATCCCGTATGAGGAGTTCCCTGCGTCGCTTTTGGTGGTGGTAGATTGAGCCGCGGTGATGCGCGCAATAAATGAAGTATACACACTCAGGCATAGAGCGCGTTGAGTGAAACCCGAGATATAACCAGTGACGCAGATAGATCAGAAAATATAATAGAAGAGATAAAAGAAGATAAAATGTAAAGATATAGATAAATAAATAAATAAACAACAATAAAAGAACACGCACCAATATATATTGGAGTGCCCTAACAATCATGAAATTGAATATGAATGACAGAATAGAGATCTGGAATGTGTAGATAGAATATTCATGATCAGTTATGAGAAGCAATCCAACACGCCCCCTCAACTCATCAATCAATGAAATAAGGAACTAAACAAATTTACCAGTCGAGAGACTGAAACTTTGTTAGCAGCTTTGGTGAGCGCATCAGCTGTCATAGAAAGAGATGGGATGAGCCTGAGATCGATCAACCCTTTTTCAAAGTTTTTTCAAAGACCCTTGGTTTTGAGATCCATATGTTTGACTTTTGAGTTTGACCCAAATCGTTTGATCTTGTCATCAAGGCCCTTGTTATCAATTAGATGTAATGGACAGCGTGATTCTTTGCAATAGATGTCATCAATTAGTTTTTTTAACCAGCGGGTTTCAAGATGGCAACATGACAAGGACACGCATTCTGATTCAGTAGACGAATGAGAAATACATTGCTGTCTTCTGCTTGTCCAGTAGAGGGGACTGCCCTTGAAGAAGCAAATTAATCCACTCTGTGACATTCTTGATGTTGGATTGTCACCCCAGGTGGCATCTTTGAAGCATACCAGATGATTTGAAATGGATCTGGGTCCTAGAGTGAGTCGAAGATCCTTGGTATTTGCTAAGTACTTCCACACATGAAGGATTTCTTTCCAATGGGAAAGTCCCGGTTTTTCGCAGAATTTGGCCAGATTGGAGACCACAAAGCTGATGTCCGGTCTGGCCAATCCTGAAATGAAGTTTAGACGTCCAATGGGGGATCTATAATTCATTTTGAGCTCTAAGAACTTTCTGTGATCTTCATTGTCGGCTGGTTTGAGATGCGAGGTTGGAGTGAGTGGTGTAGACGCTCCCCAACAGTCCACCAGATTCAATTCATTCAGGCCTTTTTCAATGTGTAGGGGCAAGGACAGATGGATGAGGCCTTCCTTTTGCTCCACTTTCATCCCTAGGAGAGTGTTGGGTTCGTGCGCAGAGGAGTTGTTAAATTTGGAAAGAAAAGCTTCCTTGAATTTGTCCACGCCTCCCGCTACCAGTAAGTCATCCACATGAAAGAAGACAACATTCTTTTTTTCCTTCCCAATGTAAAGGCATGGGTCGCAATTGGATTCCTCAAAACGCTGAGATTTGATCCATTTGCTCAACATGCAATACCAATTCCTTGGTGCTTGTTTGAGCCCATACAAAGATTTCTTGAGGCGGAGATATTTCAATTTTTGATTGCAGCCAAGCGGGGTCTTGATGAATACTAACTCTTCGAGATCAGAGTGGAGGAATTCTCCCTTCACATCCAGTTGAAGAAGGGGTAGATTTTTATTGGCGGCATAAGTGAGAACCGCTCGCAGAGATGCCACTTTGCCGGTCGGAGCGTACGTTTCCTGGTAGTCCAGGCTGTATTGTTGACCAAATCCTTGGACACAGAGTCTTGTTTTATAGGTTGGAGGTTCCCCATGAGCATTGTTCTTAATCTTGAAGACAGGAACAGTGTTGAGCGGGTTTCTGACTTCTCTTTTGTTGGCTTCTTCCCACACTTCTTGGTCTTCAATGGTATCAAATTCCTTCATGACAGAATTTCTCCAGTGTTGTATTTTCATGGCCTCCTCCAGTGATAGCGGTAGCTTCTTGGACAAGAATCCGTAGCGTTCCGGTTTGGAGATGTCCTTGCAATTCCAAAGAGTCGGTCTGAGAGAGTGCTCAATTGATATCTCATTTCCAGAGGAGCTCTCTGACTCAGTGTCTGACTCCGTGGATGATTCTTGTTTAATCTCGAGAGATTGAGAGTCAGTGCCTACTTCCGATGCTTGAGGTAAATTATTGATATTTGGGATCATTGGTTTGGTGTCCAATTCGAGATTGTTTATCTTGATTGGGATTTGATGATTGAATATGACGTGTTTAGAATCAATGATCTTCCCAGAAGAGTTAATAATTTTGTATGATAGAAGTTGTGGGTTGAACCCAATCAGAATACCAGGACCGCCGCGGTTGTTGAGTTTTGATTTGATCTCCGTTTGATTCAATTTGTATGTGAGAGGCGTTCCGATGGGCTTGATGTAGTCTTTTGGCAAGGATTTGTTGTGCATCTTGTACCATGGAGAGTCTTCCCCTTTTGATTTGGGAATCCGGTTCAGCATGAGGCAACAGCCTCTCACCACTTTGTGCCAGCAGGATTTAGGCAAGCCGGAGTTGGTGATGGTTGCTCTTGCCGATTCTATCACGGTTTGATTAGCTTGTTCTACCCGACCATTGTGTTTCAAGTGGTAAGGCTTGGTTACAATCTGGTTGATATGATGTGTCTTGTAGTAATTTTGAAGTTTTGAATTCACAAACTCTCCTCCTCCATTGGAGCATATTTTGTTGGGATAACAATTTGTCTTTCAATATTGATTCTCAACGATGAATATGATTGTATCGGCGGCGTCACTTTTTGCCTTGAGTGGGAAGCAAGCTAAGTAGCCTGAACATGAGTCAATCAAATTCAGAATATACCTGTAGCCCCCTTTTGACGTTGGTGTGATTGGTCCAATCAGATCCAAGTGGATCTTTTCAAAGCATTTTGACGCTATCGTTTGTTGATTAGAGAAAGGTTTCCGACTGATCTTGGCTCTGTCGCAGCTGAGACATTCAAATTCTTCCTTAGTTTCATGTGGAAGCGTGTGGTTGAGAAATTTTTCAATTCTCAAAATGCTTGCGTGGCCCAAGGAGCGATGGATTTCATTCAGAGCGGCCTGTGAGTAAAGACAGGTTGAGGAGTTGGTTCTCATATTGATGACGAATAGATTGTTTGTTACAGTTCCCGATAGAAGGACTTTTTCTTTCAGTCTCAATTTGAACGTTTTTTGTGCGGAACAGGAATCTACCGAGAGAGATGCTCCTTGGATCATGAGTGCTCCCAAAGAAATTAGATTAACAGTCAATTCGGGAACCCATACAGCGTCAGAGAGAGATATGAAAGCGTCCTTAGTTGCTATGACAGCTTCTCTGGTTCCTTCTATGAATATTGCTTCATCTTTCTTCCCGGTTTGGATTCTACCGGTTCCATTGGTGAACTCAAGCTGATTGAATCAATCTTTATCCTTGATCATGTGTACAGAACAGCCAGAGTCAAGAATAAAGCGTTCCAAAATCTCATTGTCACAAGTGTTGACTCCACAGAAGAACAAATAAAAGTGAGCTTCTTCAGTATGTTTAGTTTTGGATTTCTTCCCTCGATTATGCAGATTTTTAGGCTTGAGTTTGGGAAATTTGAACCAGCATGAGTTGGCTGGGTGTGACGTCACCGCTGGGTTGTGTTTCCCGTTTTCACACCTGGGTCCGTGATAGAGGGCCACGTTAACAGGTTCCACACAATCGTCCTGCGCTATAGTCTCTTTCTTGTGTTGAATGAGGTGATTCAGGACAACTTCTATCTTCATTTCAGTCGTCGCGTGCATGATTTGCGATTTCATGTTCTGAATTGATGAGGGAAACTTAAACAGCACAAGATATGCGATGATATCAGAAGGCAGATCAATCCCAACCTCTGAGAGTTTTTTAAGGTAAACTTTGATAGAGGTAACAAAGCCGTCAATATTGGAGTCCATTGTCAGGTGAAGAAAGCCGTTGAACACCCTTGCTCTATTTGCCGATTGAGAAGATGCGAAGTGATTCTGAGTCGAGAGCCAAATGAGCTTAGCATTGTCTTTGTTCACATTGTCAATGATGTTGTCATAAGTATTGGCGTCCAATTTAGCAATGATATGGGCCACGAATTCTTGATTGGTGTCCTCATCGAGTTTATTATCTACGTTTGGATCATTCATGATGGAAAAGATGCCTCGCAACTTTAACAGTTTTTCGAATTTCTTCCGCCACATGCTATAGTTATTGGAAGTTAGCAGGGGAGTTGATTCAATCAGAGACTTGATTGCGAGGGATTTGTAATTCGTAGAGTCGCCCCCTGGTCCTGGTGTTGATGAAGAGCCCGGTCGATCCATTGTGAGTGATTTAGGATTTTAACCGTGAAAGAATTTGGGTTGGTCACCAAGACCAAACTGTTATTGATTTCAATCAGATCAAAGAGTGAGCAAAAGAAACAAGTCACAACAGCAGAACAGAAATGGAGAACAGAAATAACCAACGGGTGAGAGTATTGGCTAGATCAGTAGAGCCTGATGGGCAGTTCCCTGATGAGAATTGGATAGAAAAAAATAGACTCCTGGATCATCACAGAAATAATGTAAATGAGCAACGGTGCGAGTTCTGATTATCTGGTGAGGCAAATTACTTGTAGCCAAAGATTCATAAGACAAGCCAGTTGTGATATTTTGAGAAAGATGGTTCTTGCGCCTGGAACGAACTGTGTGAGATAAGAGTGAGTTCCCTTGATTGATGAGTTGGAGACTTCAGTGGATCTTACAAGTATCAAGCTGGCTGCGAGAGACTGTTGAATTGATTGATTGACCGATGATTGGATCAATCAAGAAGTTGTAACTGATTGTTGTTTGCTTGAATCTGGATTTTCTCAGGATCCCGTATGAGGAGTTCCCTGCGTCGCTTTTGGTGGTGGTAGATTGAGCCGCGGTGATGCGCGCAATAAATGAAGTATACACACTCAGGCATAGAGCGCGTTGAGTGAAACCCGAGATATAACCAGTGACGCAGATAGATCAGAAAATATAATAGAAGAGATAAAAGAAGATAAAATGTAAAGATATAGATAAATAAATAAATAAACAACAATAAAAGAACACGCACCAATATATATTGGAGTGCCTTAACAATCATGAAATTGAATATGAATGACAGAATAGAGATCTGGAATGTGTAGATAGAATATTTATGATCAGTTATGAGAAGCAATCCAACAATGAGTAGTAAGATAAGCTCCTCCTGGATGTACTTCTGTGACAAATTCCATGTTGATAATTTCCAATTTATTCTTGCGCTCAGTTATATTCTTTAATAATCCAAATCTCTTCCAAGTAGTTTTGTTAAAGTTCCACAGCTAGAAACATACTTGATGGTGGAGTCTCTCCAGTTAATTCACCAGGCTGTTTTTTTGAAATTCTATAAATTCCTGTCAGTAGATAAGTGTGAGGAGGAGCAGTTATCATGGCACCCAGCTAGGATAGGATTGATATTTTCATCATTATTCAAGACTCGGAAACTGGAGTGTTTATTTCTGTAATTTACTGATCCCTCCCATGAAGTAAATCTTCCAGCTTTGTATATTTTCAGTTTTTTTTTGGGAAAGCTGTGGATTAGTTCAGATGGAGGGTGAGTGCTTTCCATGATAAATTTCAGGAGTCCCATACCAGGGCTTTGTTTTCCTAATGGATTTAAACAAGGATCCATCCAACTCACAGCTGAGTATCCCAGTAATTCAAGCTTCAAGTACAAGCAGGTTTATATTCTGTTGGGATGAGGGTGTGCAGAGTGGAGATTAAAGTAGAAGGATAAATTTCATAAGTAAGAAGAAATGATGACAGCTGACTTGAAGAAAAGGAAATGAATAAAGAGAACATGACTTACCTGAGGGTACCCACAGTGGAGATCAAAGTAGAAGGATGAGAGAAGAAAAACCTTCTGCTTTGCCCCAACTCTGCCCTCAGGTATACATGACTGAATGAAGTGTCACACAAGTTGTGACATTCAGAAAGGTATATTGCATATTGAATACTGAGAGTGAGATGAGCGCGCGCTAGCATAGAGAATAAACTGAGGTTGTTGTGAGAAATATGCGGATAGTAGGTTGATGACAAAGAGTAATGAAAAGAGTATGAGACTGAAAAGAGGAAGAGTAGAAATACAGAAAGGGAGAAATATAAGAAGAAAGAACATGAAGAAATTGAGATAAGTGTTTACTCCAACACCCCCCCTTGCTGGCCAATGCCTAATATACCAAACAGATGCTGATGAGTGTTCAAGATTATGTGGGAGATTGGGTTGTTCAGCATATCTGCAATCATGTCTTTTGTGCTAACATGATGAATTTCAAAAGCCTGCCAATAGACGCACTTGCGGATGAAATGGTGCCTTGCATCAATTTGTTTTGTTTGTTAGTGATGCTAGAGATTTTTTTCAAGAGCTTTGGCTCCTCTTTTGTCAACAAATAATTTGATGGGTACATCTTCTTGCAAACAAAGTTGAGAGAGGATTTTACGCAGCCATAAACCTTCCTTGCAGGAGTCAGATAAAGCGTTGTATTTGGCTTTGTAGCTGCAGAGTGAGACGGTGTGTTGCTTTTTATATTTCCAAGAGATTGCGCCGGAGACAAGGCAGAAAGTGTATCCCGAGATGGAGCGCCAATTGTCCTGATTTTCAGCGCAGTCTGAGTCAGAGTATTCAATGAGTTGGAGGTCATTGCCTCCAAGAGTGAGGCAGAGGTGCTTGGTGTTGTTGAGGTAGGAAAGTATTTGGATAGCCGTGTTTCAGTGGTTGAGAGATGGATCCTGCAAGAACTGAGATAGTTTGTTGACTGCAAACAAGATGTTGGGATGAGTACATTGGGACATCCAGAGTAAGGAACCAATAAGCTTATTGTATTGGGGAGGAGACTTGGGGGAGCCAGGTGACCGTTTGGAGTGAAGTTTGAAGTTGATGTTGGTTGGAGAGATGGCTGACTTGCGGGAGGAGGGAAGGAAAGAGGAAACCATGGAGGAGATGTAGTGACTCTGGCCAATGGAAACTGTGCGCAACAGAATATCCCAATGGATGGAGATGGACAGGAAAAGCGCTAGGTCTTCATCAGAGCCAATTGAGAAGCGCTTGGCGATATCCAAGATGAAATTTTTAACAAAGTCCAGGCATCCAACCAGGGCAAGGTCATCAAAGTGTGCAGTGATGGCGCCTATGAGAAAACCGCGCAAGAGTTTGAAGTAGAGGGAAGGGTTGTAAGACGAGCATGTCAGACCAAGGGACAGTAGAGCGGAGTTCAATTTGATGTTCCACTGGCAGGGAGATTGTGGAAGGCCGTAGATTGCCGTGGATACTTTGCACACCCAATAGGGATGAGCAGGATCTTTGAAACATGGAGGCTGGGACATATAAACGGGTTTCTCTAAATGTCTGCTCAGGAAAGCGGTTTTGAAGTCTACCTGGGGACCGACCCATCCTTTGTTGCCTAACAGGGAAAGGAGTAGACATAACTTTTTGAGACAGAGAGTTGGGGCAAAGACTTTGGAGAAATTGAGGCCTTGAACTTGCAAGAAGCCCATGGCCACTAAATGGGCCTTCAGCTTGATGATGGGTCTGTTGGCACGCCACTTGACTTTGAAAACCCACTTAAAGTGTATGATTTTCCTACCGGTGGGCAGGGGGGCAAGGATCCAGGTGTTCATACCTTGGAGAGAGGAGATTTCCTTGTGGGAGGAGGAGATCCAGCGCTGAAAATTAGGCAACTTCATCAGTTGCTTCCAGGTTTTAGGTGCGAGGAGATTGTCCTTGATTTTGGCCAATCACGAGTAGTTCCCAAAACAAGACGGAGGGCGAGAGACTCTGGAAGAGCAACGGGGAAGCAAGGGGGGGATTGGGAGCAACAAGCAGGGAGAGAAAGGGGGGGAAAGGGTAGAGGGGGGGGGAGGGAGGGGGGGGGGAGCTGACCAGGCTGAGGAGAGGATGCTGGGGAATCAACTGGTGATTCAGAGGCAAACAAGGGAGAGGGAGAGGATAGTTGGGGCGGAAAGACCCAGTTGTCCAAGGTGCAAGGGCTGGGACTGCCTTGACGGGGAAAATTAGTCGAGTCAGCCAGAAGGGAGGCCGTCATATTTGGAGATGGTCTGGAGGGAGCAGGCGCGTCAGGAATCAGTTCAGACAAAGGGGATGTAGGGATGGGATTGGAGCCACCGGAAGGAAAGGATGAGGCAGGGGGGAAACAGGAGAAATAACACCAGAGGAGGATGGAACAATCAGGAGAGAGAAGACATTGGGGACGGCAGAAACAGGGGGGGAGTGGAGAAGGGGGGGGAAGGCGGCCAAGGGAGTTCAGTGACAATGGGAGCATGATTCATACTGGTGTCTTGAACCGGCAAAACATAAGGGAAGATGGTGTAGTTAAAGAGAAAATCCCTAGATTTAATGATTTTCTTGTTGACCAGATCCAGGAGTACATAGCTGTTCCCTTGATGGAGATAGGATAATAGGATAAATGGGCAAGCTTTTGGTGAAAGCGTTGGATGATCGTGTTTGGGTACTTTGTACCAGGTGAGGCATCCAAATGGATGAAGATAGGTGGCCAATACGTTGTTCTGGTGAAGAATTGAGTTGGGAGAGGTGAAACCCTGGGGGTTTTGCAAGGAAAGGAGTTGAAAGCAAAGAGTGAGTGGCGGAGAGCGTCAGCCCAGTAGCTTTTGGGAAGATTGGACAATAGGAGGGCGGATTGAATAAGATTCAAAATGGTTCTGTTGGATTTCTTGGCTATACCATTCATCTGTGGGGAGTATGGGGGTCCTGGCTTGTGAGCAGTCCCTTTGAGAAACAGAAAAGCCTTCATCTTGTTGTTGATTTATTCGCCTCCATTGTTGGTACGTAGACAGCTGATGGAGCATTTAGACTGGTTTTCAAAATAGGAAAATAAAGATTTCATGCATTCAAAGACATCGTATTTTTTTCTGAGAGGATAGGCAAAGAGTGCTTTGGAGCAGTCTTCTATGAATTTAATGATATATTTGAAACCTTCCCGTGACATAGTTTCAAAGAAACATAAATCTGAGTGTACGATTTGGCCTGGCAACTTTGACCAATAGCTGAGACAAGAATGAAAGGGTGTCCAAGACATTTTGGATTGAATGCACGTAGCGCACTGCTGTACTTCATACTTGTTGTTGAGGCTAGGTTTGATATTGTGTGAATTCAAGAGTTGGAAAAGTGATTTCAGATTGAGATTTGAAAATCTGCTGTGGTAGCCAAAAGGAGTGTCATCAGACAGAATCTTGACGCTTGAGAGAACCGACTCTTATTGGCTTACCTTCTTTGAAGGAAGATAGTATAGGTTAAATTTTCTATAGCCGGCAGTAACCAGTGGAACATTGATTGAGAGACTGGAATCTTTGTAGATTTTGAATCCATTGGAGGTAAAGATTACAGTATATACTGCATCGCATAGACTTGAGATGGAGAGAAGAGGTTTGTGTAGGTTTGGGACCACCAAAGCGTTAATTTTCCCAAAGGATAGATAAAGTTTTCCTTCCATACTGGATGAGATTGTCAAACCATCTGCCAGTAAGACTGAAGTGGATCAGGGGAATTTGTTTCTTAGTTGTCCTTCAAAAGGGGTCATTGAGAATATGCATTCAGAGTCAAGGTTGAAATCGGCATTAGTTATTGGTTTCAACTTTGTCAAATTGCATGAGGCGTATTTGGCATGAATTACTATTTTGGATTCTGGGAAGTCATCTTCCTTGTCATTTTTGTTTGTGGCTACAAGGTTGGCTTTGTTTGGATTGGATCTGTTTTGATTCTGCTTGTTTTGTTTTGATTGTTTGGGAGCTTTATGTACCTCCGGGCATCTGGAAAATGTGTGTCCCTCAATCTTGCAATTGGTGCAGTAATAGACTCCCAATGGATTTGAATTGTCCCATTGTTTTCTGTTGGACAATTTGATATTGGTTTGGGACTTGGTTGAGTTTGCTACAAGGGAGTCTTCTTTGTTTCTGGTTTGTTGGCGCAGATGTTCCTGCTTGAGTGCATTTATAAGTTTTGAGGATGGTACCAATTCTTTATTCATCATGCTTGATACACATCCAAGCCAATTGTTTGGAAGTGAAAGAAGGATCACCGTTGATTGGAGATCATCTGCTGTGAGAGTGTTTTCAGGAGTAATGAGGGATGATAATTTTTCTCCATAGGAGACTATTTCTGAAAGATGTGCGGTCATGTCTTTGTTGTTCAGCTTGGTGAGAAGAATCTTTTGGAGCCAATAAATTCAACCACCTGATGAGTTTTCCTGGTGTGGCTTGCGGAGAGAATTCCACATCCCAATGGGGCTTTCTTTTTGTTTTCTTATGAATTGGAAGTTTGATGGATTGATAGATGTTGAAATAACTGAACACACCGCCAGATTGTCTTTGGACCACATGTCTTGATTTGGTTTTTGTGAATTGCTAGTAAGAAGATATGCAACTCCAGATGCTCTGAAGTGGATACAAAGTATCATTGCCCAGTCCAAGTAGTTTGAATCAGATCCTGGAGAGTTGAGCAGGATGATAGATGGTGCTTTTAACACCGGATGCAACTGATTTTCATCCATAATTAAACAGCGTAACAACACTTAGAGTGCTGGATCTTTGGGGTTAGTTTGATAGACAATTACTGATTTGGTAGCACTTCTGGGCTCATAACCTGTTTGGCTGAGGGTACGCAGAGTGGAGATCGAAGTAGAAGGATAAATTTCATAAGTAAGAAGAAATGATGACAGCTGAATTGAAGAAAAGGAAATGAATAAAGAGAACATGACTTACCTGAGGGTACACAGAGTGGAGATCAAAGTAGAAGGATGATAGAAGAGAAACCTTCTGCTTTGCCCCAACTCTGCCCTCAGGTATACATGAATGAATGAAGTGTCACACACATCGTGACATTAAGAAAGGTATATTGGATATTGAATACTGTGAGTGAGATGAGCACGCGCTAGCATAGAGAATAAGCTGAGGTTGGTGTGAGAAATATGTGGATAGTAGGTTGATGAAAAAGAGTAATGAAAAGAGTATGAGACTGAAAAGAGGCCAAGTAGAAATACAGAAAGGGAGAAAGATAAAAAGAAAAAACATGAAGAAATGGAGATAAGTGTTTACTCCAACATATTCATTATTGGGAAAATGTATGATCTTCTGGTCCATGAGCAGGGTTGCTAGACTCATTAGGTAAAGAATTCCTACTCAGGCTTTCAGAATTCTGGTGTTTGCTACCAGCTTGATGAAATATGGTAATTGGTCCTCTATACTGCTGATTGGCCATCTGCAATTGTTATAATTAAGGCAACTGAAAGTCAAACAATGAGAGGTGAGATAGAACAGGGACAACTGTGAAAAGAGGCAGTGGAGGAAAGAGTGTGAAGAGTTGGAGTGATCATGAAACATTCAAAAAGGAAGGAAGAGGCAGTATTTAAGCTAGGCAGAGATGTGTGTGTTTAGGACCAGACAGAAATAAGAAGGACAACAGACCAAGTGGTATGAAGTAAAAATGGTAGAATGAAATGTTCAAGGATAAGTGAGACAAGTGAAATGGCTGAAACCCAGAGATTAAGGGACTAAGATAAAAAAGAATAAAACAGAATGAGAAGAAGATACATCTGGGATTCTTGTACCCAAAATTTTCAAGTTCTAACTTCCCCCCCAACTCCAAGAATGAGAAGACCCAGTTGCCCAAAATCTCCAGTCAACACAGCGCAAGAAACCTTTCAATCAAGAAATTGGTGAGCATGGCTTTGGAAGGGATATAGCAAAGGCATATGTGGGAATTGTTGATTACCTCTAGAATGAAATGGAGTTGAATTTTGACATTTTTCATCCGTTGAGAGTTTGTTTTTCAATCATTGTTGGCCATGTTGATGATAAACTTTAAATTGGGTACCAAGACCAGGCTTTGAAATGCATTTCAACAAAATTGTAAAATAAGTGTGAAATCTTGATAATGAAATGAAACACAAAACAACCAACAAGAGAGCACATGCAGAGAGTCTGATGAGGTTTAGAATTGAGATGTAAGTTGAGACTTGAGAGATAAAGGCCAGTGCAATGAGTGATTATGCCGGTTGAGATTTTGCAATAGATGAGATGAGGTGCCTTGAATAACTATTGAAGAGAATTGTGTGAGTGAGATGAGCAAGAAGTTGGGACTGGTTGCTCTGAACCTCTTACTGATTAGACTGGATGCCTGACTTGAACGCATGATTGAAGGTAATTTTTGGTTTTGGTGTTTGATGAGTTGATTGAGGATATTGAGTCTTTTGATTGATTGGTTTGATATTTGGAGTTGAGGATTGATTAGATTGAGATTTGGAGTTGATTGGTTTGAGTTGGTTGGATTTGGAATGAGCCTGTCGTCAGTGTCAGGGTGAGAGCGGGGTTGAGACTTGAGAGTGATGACCAGAAGTAGAGTATCCGCAGTCACCCTGACTAAAGCGGGTCATGTGCTTTGAGATGCTATGCGCGGTTGCAGGGCAGATAAACAAATAAATAAAAATAAAAATAAAAGAATGAAAGTATAGAAGACAGATAAGAAACAACATGAAGAGTTCATAGTAAGACAACAGTTAGGTACCAGAATTCAACAAATTCAACATTTGATACACCCTTGATTATCTTCAAATATGGTGATGGCTGTCTCAGTTTCCACAAGCTGGACCTCTTTCATGAGTTGCTTCAGCCAATCAAATTTGCACAAGAGGTCTGTAAGAGTGTGATATTCAGCTTCAGCAGGGGAGAGAGAGACTGTTGGTTGTTTTTGCAACCTCCAGACGATGAGGAAACTATTTAAGAGCACCAAGTAAACAGTGATAGATTTCCTAGTGGTGCGGCAGTTTTCCCAGTTGGCCTTAGAATAAGCAGCAGGGGCAGCCGGCCTTCCCTTAAAATAGGACAGGGAGACGTTGATAGTTCCCTGGAGATACTTGAGGACGTGAAGGAAGGCCTTCAAATGCTTCAGAGCTGGTTTGTCCAGATACTGCAACAGCATGCCAACTGCATAGGATAGATCAGGCCTTGTAGCAGTGGAAAGAAAACTTAAGGAGCCTCCAGCCTTACAATAATTAAGACCAGAATTCTGAAAGGCAACTATCTCTTCCTCAGTTGGGGCATCAAGATGACTCCCAGAAATCACCAGAGTAAGGACACTTCTACATTCAACCATGTTGTATTTTTGGAGGATTGATTTG
This sequence comes from Puccinia polysora, assembly GCA_025617555.3. NCBI lineage: Eukaryota > Fungi > Basidiomycota > Pucciniomycetes > Pucciniales > Pucciniaceae > Puccinia > Puccinia polysora. The sequence continues at coordinate 43,518,043 of CM062629.1, forward strand.
GTATAAATGAGATTTCAATGGAATCTTTCAGCTGAATGAGGTTTATCCCCAGAAGCAGTTTGGTGTTGCCAATATCTTTCATATCGAATTATGACCTGATTTCAGCCTTAAAAACCAAAAGCTCCCTCCCAAAGAGAGCAATATTTTTAATGTGGATAAACATCCAGATATGTCACTTGCCATCCGAATAAAAGAAGCATGCATTGCAGACTGAACAGAGGAAGTCTTTCTCCACAAGCCAAGAGGAGAGACAATTGTACCAGGCCAGAAGGGCCTGTTGAAGGCCATATATGGCCTTGTTTAACTTAAGAAAAAATTCCCTCTTGTCCAGTTGCATACCTTGCAGAATGGACAGATGGACAGTCCTGTTCAGGGGAGCATTGAGAAATGTGCTCCTTACATCCATCTGCTGAAATTGCAAGGGATTTGCAGCAGCATAGGATATGAGAGCACAAAGTGAATTGAGCCTTCCAGTAGGAGAAAATTTTTTTTTGTAGTAAACCACAGGAATCTGAGAAAACACCAGACAAAAAGCCTTTCCTTGTAATCAATCACAGTACCAAAATTATTTTGCTTCTTTCTGAAGACCCAAACCGTACCTATGGTTCCTTGACTGTTAAGAAATACCATACTCCACACCCCCAGCCTTTCCATGGCGCCAATCTCTCACTCAATTTCTTTGATCCAAGGGTCCTTTTCAGGATACTCCAGTGTTTCTTGGATGCTGTGAGGAACAAAACTGTCATCAAAACAGGTAAGGTTAGCAGCAGGATGGTGTGGAAAGGGAAGAATGTGAAGGGGACTGATGTCACCCTCCCAGATAGACAAGTTCCAACAACTTGTAGGCAAGGAGCGGTCTGAGAAGAAGTAAGGAAGGACTTGCCTTTTTCCAAGGGTTCAGATGACAGGATCAAGGAGGATGCGCTGAAGGAGTTGTCATGAGGTGGAAGAGTTTTGTCAATGGGATTGTTATGAGAAGAAAGAAAAACCCCTCCATCACCATCCATAAATGAATTGGCCACAGGAGGAGGAGGATCTTCACAGTCAAAGAAGACATTTTCCTCTTCACCAGGATCTCCCACCATGAGATCCCCCTCAATTTCCAAAGATAGACCATTTTGGGAAAAAGGAGAGGAGAACTCATGCTCAAAAAACATTATGTGCCTTTTTATGAACACCCAACTATCTCTCAAGCAAAGGATCCGGTAAGTGGATGCATCATTTTCATACCCCAAGAAGATCCCATAATCCCTGGTTGGGCCAAGCTTCCAGGCTTGTTGATGCTTTGGAACAGAGATTAAGACCTTGCACCCAAACACACATAATTTCTTGATTTTTGTGAATGCTTGCTCCATAGGTGATAAGGAGAGCAATTGTTTCTAGACGGAGTCAGAGACAGATTTGGAAGGAAACAGGCAGTATTGATGGATTCTCCACAGAATGCTTTTGTAAGCAGATACTGATGCATTAGACATTGAGCCTTTTCCATGATGGTGCAATTGGCTCTCTTGGCTATCCCATTATTCTGAGGGGTCTCTGCTGGAGAGGATGTAAGAGTTTGAGGGTCTAATGACAACAATTGGAGAGATATGGCTTAGCTTGTGGCTAAGGCTTATTTGATCACTCCCAAATACAATGCTCACCTAATGAAAACAATTGGAGATGATACAGCTTAGCTGCTGGCTAAGGCGTATTTGATCACTCCCAAATAAAATGCTCCTGAGATACTAAATCCCCCAACAGATGATTGGAAGTGACGTTAGTTGCATCATAGGATAGGCTAAGTAGACTGTACAACTAACACCTAATGACAACAATTGGAGATGATACAGCTTAGCTGCTGGGTAAGGTGTATTTGATCACTCCCAAATAAAATGCTCCTGACTGTTATAAAAGAAATGATGTTGTGTTTGTGATGAGATAATGATACAGAGATAACATCATTGGAACTAATTAAAATGAAGTGTGTTTACAATATTAGATCCCACACAAGATGATCGGAAGTAATGGGGGATCTAATACCTTCAAGGATAAATCTCACTTATATATTGGCGGGCACCATGTTAAGAATGCCAAGATTCACAAAGCTGTTTCTAGTTTCTATCCTAAGTCTAAGTGCGCACACACTTCAACAATGAGTGTGCATAATCTACTATGAGAGATAATAAGCCCCGGAGACACTCTCTGATTTGGGGTGACCAGGGCAGATTACAACCGGTACTTAGTTCTCTCCTCATTGGGAGGAGACTCTGCTTTGTTAGGAGTCTTGTGATACTTCTTTCTTTTTTCTTCTTGATGCTTCTTTCTTTCTTTCTTTAGTTATTTTGATTCTTTATCTATTTTTGCTATTCCTGTTCACTTACGCCTCTTCAAGCTCATCTACGCCAAATCAACTCAACCTTTGTACAACCGTTGAACTATCTAGTTCATGATCTCTACTCTATCTCAATCACTTGATAAAGTTTTCTCATTCTGAATATCTCTTCCAAGTTGTCTGCCTGGTAAGAGTTTACTTCTTGAAGATTCATAAGCTTGGCAAACTCTGACAAAACAGCTTGGTGGATTATAGCCTTCATCCTGTCTCCACGTGCTTCATCTAATTTTTCCGTGCTCATATCTTCTTCTCATTTTAACATAGTCCAACCTGTTTGTGTTTCTTTTACTCTTATCTTCTTTTTCTATTATCTTTGACCTAAGCCTTCTTGTCTCTAACTTCTACTTAAAGTCTGCTGGTTTTTAGTCATAAGAAATTGACTCCTCAACTTAACACGGTTAAAAGCCGAAAGGACGACTCTACCTACTCAAAAATGAACGAACCAGCTGGGGTCAACAACTATTTCTATCAAGTTGCACTCAAAGCTTCTGTTGATGCTATCCCTCCTCTCAATGAAGACAACTACTCCATTTGGAGAGATAAGATGATGATGCTATTCGATCTCAAAGACATCAAAGGCGGTATAACTGGAAGCTCAGCCCAATCATCAATTAAACAAGACCGGGAAATAAGAGCGATTATTCTGTCTAAACTTGATAGTACCACTCATGCAAATGTGGTTAATGCGACGAATATCTCTTCATGCAAACTTCTCTGGGAGGAGATCACTTGAAGATTTGCTTCATCAGAAACCGCAAACAGGGCTCAAATCTTTAACCAATTTCTCCATGCTCCCTTTAACAAAAAAGCGATAGAGGGATTTATAACCAATATTCAAAAAACTCTCACGCGCATGGCAGACGTTGGTATCGAGTTACCAAAAGATATCTTAGCTTACTTAGTCCTATTCAAGTTTCCACCCATATTAGAAAATCTTAAACAACAAATAATGCACGTAGAGAAATTGATAACTGTCGATGTTCTATTCAATCATCTAACACAATATAACAACAAACAAAAGGCAAAATTGAAAGTAGGAAAAAACACTCCAGATGTCACTCTAATGACAACAAAGAGAAAGACTAAAAGAAACGATAAGAAGGTTTGAATTTGGTGTAAGGAAGGCTACCCTGACCCAAACGCTCCTCATGCCAAATCATCGTGTTTTCATCTCCATCCTCATATTGCGCCAGCTTGGTGGGTAGAGCAGCAAAACAAATGGAAGAATAGAGTCCAGAAAGGACCCACCATTAATTACCATGCTTTGCTCACTCTCTGGATTAACGCGGACAACACTCCTCATCTTCTCTTGGATTCTGGTGCAAACATCCATATATTTAATTATTTAAAATACTTCTTGTTGATCAATCTCCAGGATGAGCCCAAAGAAATTAAGACAGGAAAGCTTGAAGCCAATATTCAAATCCAAGGAACAGGCACGTTTAGGCTTGTATGGAAAAAATCTGTCATAACTCTCGAAGATTGCATGTATGTACCCGACATTGTCGTCAACTTGATCAGCCCAGGGCTTCTAGCGAAAAAGGGATTTAGTCTTCATCAGGAGAAAGATCAATTCTTTATCACTCCAGACTGCAAAACTGTTTTGAAAGGTCTGATTCGAGACAACTTGTTTGTCATAGAGAAACCTCAAATGGCTGGCAAGAATCTTTTGGTTAATCTTAACACCTCCACCGGAATACATTCACTACTTGATCTCCACAAGATGTACGGACATGCTTCGACCTCAACACTCAAGCCCATTCTAAAATATTGCTTCTCCAAGGAAGAATTGGATAATTTTCAGTGCGACAGTTGTGTTAAAAGCAAAATAACTAAATCACCTTTCTCATCTACATCAACACCCGCTTCAAAACCTCTCAAAAGGATCCATTTGGATCTAGTGGGACCAATCACTCCTCAATCAAAGGAAGGCCACCGCTACGTCTTGACTCTGGTTGATAAATTCACTGGCTATCTGTCTGCTTTTCCACTATCATCCAAGGAGGAAACCCCGAACGTGATTATTAATCTCCTAGAGACCAAATATAAAAGACTGAATTATTATCCGAGCAAAATCTTCTCCGACAAAGGGACGGAATTTACAAACAGAACGTTGAGGGATTTTGCAAAGTCAAAACACATCAAATTACTCACCTCCAAGCCATACCATTCTCAACATAACGGCCGAGCGGAACGGGCTAATAAAACTATTATTGAGTCAGCCCGTGCCACCTTCTCATCATCTAGAATACCAAAGTACTACTGGCATATCATAATTCAAAGCTGCTGCTTCATGTTGAATCATATCCCTAGGGAAGGTAATAACAGATCCCCTTGGGAACTCAAAAAGGAACTCCCAGCTAACTACTTGAAACCTTTAGGATCACCCGTAATCTACCTTGGAAATCGCCTGAAAAAAGGAAGAAAGTTCGACGAAAAAGGGCTAGAAGGAATACTAGTTGGGTTCAATCCCATTTTTCATGCTTATCTTATCTTAAATTCATCTGGTGCTGTTTGTGAAACCAAACATGTTCAGTTCCTCAAGAACCATCTTTCAAAATTTCCTCTTCTTGAATCACCTGGTCTTGACATATTTGCTCAAGAAAATCCAGAACCAGAAGAGTCAGACCTCTCCACAACCAATAGAGAATACAATTCCCAAAACTCACGTAACAATCTCAATTTTTCCTCCGCCAACAAGCAATATAATTTTTGGGGACCACATAACAATCTCATCAAATCGGAATCGGAAACAGAGCAAGAGGCAGATGAATGTTTAGATTCTCCACCTCCGACTCAACCGGTGCCCCCAGAACCCATTGGTCCACCCATATCTCAAAGACCGCGACAAGAGATCAGAAAGCCTCAGAGATACGCCTTCCACCACTACTATGAGCCACCCTCCTATAAGGCTGCCCGTAATTGTTCCGAGTGGCCAAAATGGAAAAAGGCTTCAGAAGACGAATTAGAATCTATAGAACTACAAGAAGTGTGGGAAGACTATTACGGAACACCAGATAACATCTTAAACACTACGTGGGTATTCAAGGTTAAACCAAACTGCCATGGGGAACCGGCCAAATACAAAGCCTGGCTCTGTGTTCAAGGTTGCGACCAAATTCTTGGAGTTGACTATAACAAAACCTGGGCACCGATTGGGAAGATTGGCTCTCTTTGTCTGGCACTTCTACATGGGCTGAAAGAAAAAATGAAATTTACCCAATTTGATGTTAAGGGTGCATTTCTACATGCTCCCCTTGACAAAACTGTCATCATAAAAACTCCAGAAGGATCTAATCGCAAATCTCCATATCTGAAATTGAAGAAATCACTATATGGTTTAAAACAATCCCCCAAGAATTGGTATGAAACCTTAACGGCCTGGATCAAATCTCAAGGGTATCGGGAATCAACCAGCGATCCATGTCTTTATACCAACAGCAAGACTCAAGAGATTATCTATTTTCACGTCGATGATCTGATACATGTAGGTAACTCCAATACCTTCAAATGTGCTTTTCTGGATCGATTCAAAAATTCTTCCTGTCATCCTCCAAACACTATACTCGGAATGCTCATGGAGGTTGAGGGTGACAGAATCCTCCTTAGTCAACCAAATCATATCACTCGCGGACTTGAAGAGCTTGGTCTGTCATCGTGCAAGGAAGTACAGTCCCCTCTAACTCAAAATCTCCCTCTCGAGCCTGCCTCAGATGATGATCATTCCCAATTCTGCCAGTTGAACATCAACTATCGGTCGGCTATTGGACTACTTAACCATCTATCTCAATATACGCGACCAAGCATTTCCTTCTCAGTTTTGAGTCTGGCCAGATTCAATGTTAAGCCCGGTATGAGTCACTGGAGAGAAGTGCGAAAAGTGTGGAAATATCTCAAGACGACTCAAGATCTCAAACTCACAATCAAATACAATTCTGATCAAGACGTACTATCATGCTTTAGTGATGCGACTTGGGGCGACGATCCTATCTTCCGCAAGTCTCAAACTGGGTTCATAATCTTTCATCATGGAAGTCCAGTTGTCTGGAACTCCTTTAGGCAGCGAAACATTACTTATTCCTCTACTGAGTCTGAACTGAATGCGCTACTCAATTGTTATTTAGAAATAAAATGGATCAAGCACCTTGTCGCGGAAATCTCTCATACTCTGGAATCAAAACCTACGCTGTACATTGATAATAAAGGTCTTGACGATAAGATCAAGAAATTCGGCTCCCATTCCAAGTCACGACACATAGATATAAAAACTAAGGGATTTCGCGAAGATTTTGCAGATCAAGAGTTCAATCTCATTCTGATTCCTAGTCACTCCATGGTAGCGGATTCCCTCACAAAAGCCTCCTCTTTAGATTCCTTAAGAATTCTTCAACAAAAAGTTTTTTCTTAGTTCCAGGTATCTTGAAAACTCTTACCATGTCAGTCACGGGGAGTGTTAAGAATGCCAAGATTCACAAAGCTGTTTCTAGTTTCTATCCTAAGTCTAAGTGCGCACACACTTCAACAATGAGTGTGCATAATCTACTATGAGAGATAATAAGCCCCGGAGACACTCTCTGATTCGGGGTGACCGGGGCAGATTACAACCGGTACTTAGTTCTCTCCTCATTGGGAGGAGACTCTGCTTTGTTAGGAGTCTCGTGATACTTCTTTCTTTTTTCTTCTCAATGCTTCTTTGTTTATTTCTTTAGTTATTTTGATTCTTTATCTATTTTTGCTATTCCTGTTCACTTACGCCTTGTCAAGCTCATCTACGCCAAATCAACTCAACCTTTGTACAACCGTCGAACTATCCAGTTCATGATCTCTACTCTATCTCAATCACTTGATAAATTTGTCTCAATCTGAATATCTCTTCCAAGTTGTCTGCCTGGTAAGAGTTTACTTCTCAAAGATTCATAAGCTTGGCAAACTCTGACAAAACAGCTTGGTGGATTATAGCCTTCATCCTGTCTCCACGTGCTTCATCTACTTTTTCCGTGCTCATATCTTCTTCTCATTTTAACATAGTCCAACCTGTTGGTGTTTCTTTTACTCTTATCTTCTTTTTCTATTATCTTTGACCTAAGCCTTCTTGTCTCTAACTTCTACTTAAAGTCTGCTGGTTTTTAGTCATAAGAAATTGACTCCTCAACTTAACACACCACTTAGAGAGTGTAGGGCTTCACCCTTTTTTCCAGAGAACTCCAAGAGACACAAGGTTATAAGGCAAATCAGGTACATAGAACACTTTCTCAAAAGATATTTTGAAACCCAAGTGATTTTCAGGAATAAATTTTCCAATTCCTTTAATCTAAATTGTTCTTCCTTTTTGGCAAATATTTACAACACCTTCAAAATCTCTAAGATTTGAAAACAAATATGGCTCAAAAAACATGTGGTCTGTACAGCCAGAATCAATCAAAACAATAACATCCTCCTTCAATCCTCCTACAAGGAAAGAAGAATACTTGGCCACTGATCAGTTCTTATCATCAAGTTCAAGATTACATACTTTATAATCAATCAAGTCCGTTTCTTGATACTCATTGATTTTAGCCTTCTTGTTTGGGGAGTGTTCCTCAACAGCTTGTTCCATTGAAACATAAAATTCCACCATAGCAAAATTTTCCATGGCAAGGTTGACCTATTTGTCCTACTTTTCACTTTCCTCAGATTTCTTCCTCTTCTTGGCCTCCTTGCAATACTTTGCATAGTGCCCCTTCTTCTGACAATTATGACACAAGACCTTTGATAAATCCCATTTGGTCTTTGCCTTCTTGCTAGATTTTTCTGTCTTGCCCACCATAGCAGTTCCTGTGCCCTCCTTCATCTTAAATTGAAGATCATCCTTTTCAATCCTTCTAAGAACATCCTCTTCTCCAGGAAGGGGATCCAATTTAGGTATAATCCTAACCAAGGACTCATATTCTTTTGGTAGCTTTTGAATAATTAAGAGTGACAAACACTCAGGATCCATGTTCAGCCCAGATAACTTGAACTTAGCAATACTGGATCTTGCCTCCCCCACAAATTGTTTGCAGTTGACAAATTTAAACTTGAACAAATTATTGAAGGCAATCCTCTTCTGATGGACAGAGTTGCAAGTATCCTTGTCCTTGAGCTTTTTCCATACAATGCTACCAATCCTCTTCTGTTCCTCCTTTAAAGTCTCAGAAACCCATGCCATATGACTTTCATCCAAATGCCTAAGAATGAGATGACAAGAATTCTTCTCTACCTCTGAACTAATCAAAGATTCATCTGCATCCATAATCTCCCCACAAAAAATTTTGTCCAACTCACTTTCCATTAAGACAGACCAAGCACTATAGTTTTGGCCATTCAAAACAATTTTAGTGGAGTTGGAATCTGGGATATAGGAAATCTTCTTGGAAAACTTTAGGTCTTTGAGGTTGTTCAGAGTAAGTTATAAGGGTCTATTCTGCTTGGAAGTAATGATGATTATGGTACTGATAATTTTTGAGAATTATTGTCGCAAAAGCTTAGCCAAAGAGCAGTACTTAAAGAAAAAGAAATTCTGAAACAATAATGTCTTATGATTGATCCTTAATATTTGCCATTGCTTCTGCCTCATATTAAGGTTAAATCATGATAAATTATTGTCTCAGCATTTCTTCTGCTTTAAGTAATGCACTTTGAATAAGCTTGTGGTCCAATAATTCTTGCAAAAAAAATCCAATCATTTCTCAAAAGAAAAGCGGGCCTTCCAGAATCTTTAAGGATAAAACCTAAATTTTAACTCCATTCAAGTAACTTTTTTTTGATATGCTTGCAATGATCTCAAAATCATTCAATTTTTTCATTTGAAAATTTCAAAGAAACTCAAAACTGTAAATCAAGGATACAACGAACAAGCAGATAAAATTTTCACTCTGGTACCAACATTTGCAACAGGAGATAAAGTCTGGCTTGATTCTTGCAAAATTTGCAGTAATTTCCCAACTTAAAATTTTTCTGAAAAAAAACTCAATCCCTTCAAGGTTGAATCAGTTATATCCCCTAACACACGTAAACTTGCTTTAACTTCCAAATGCAAAGGTATCCACCCAGTATTTCATGTTTCTCCCCTAGAGCCAGCTTGATTCCTATACCCCAGAAAGACTCTTGCCCCTCCAGAACCTGTCCATTTTTCAGATCACTTAGATGAAGAATTCAGGTTTATTTTTGAATCAAGTATTACAAACAAGAAATTGAATACCTTTTTAATGTACTGATTTCCAGTCTGAAAAATATTTCACCTTGTGGGAGCCAGCCCAGTGATGATATATTTATTATAATATTGATGAATATAAAGTAGAAGACTGGAAAAATAAGTGTTAGGATAGGAAATAAGATTTCAAAAAAAAAGGTGAGAGGGTCACCAACAAAATGAGTTGAAAATTTGGGTAGAAGGCGCAGAAGGAATTTTTAGCAGATGAGGCAGGTCTGGTGCAATTTTTTTGAGTTAGGAGACTGCATTTGGGAGGAGAGGTTGTTTGATTTTCAGGGGATGTAGAATCTGGAATGTCACAAGTCTTACCAGGCAGGGATTTTTCTGAGTTGGATCAATAGAATGAGAATAGAAAACAGACAAGAGGTAGAAATTAATGAGGATTTGACAGCAATAAATGAGGTGTGATAAAGAATGAGGAATGGGAAAAAAGGATGGATAGGGATAAGAAATCAAAAACATAGAAAACAAGCTGAAGACAGGAAAGGGTCAGATTATGAGATCCTGTCCAACAAAAAGGAGTAAATTTTTTGGTGAAAAGAGGAGTAGTTTCAGCTAGAGCTAAGTTTGGAGTGCTGGAATTCGCAAGGAGTTCCTGCAGGGGCAAGGGTCCTTAAGGAGGATGCTTTTTTTAACACTTTTTGTGAATGGTAAGGAGAGTGGCAGGAGGATGTTGTTTAGATTGGTACTTAAACATGTTTCTTTGGAGGAGATTTAGTAAATTTAAGGTGGGAGCTTTGGTTAGAGATTCAGTCAATATAGTTTTGGTAGAGATTAGGGAAATTTCAAACTTAGAACAGCTGAAATCCTCTTGGAGGAACTTGGTTTTGATGCTGATGTGATGGTATTTAGAGTGAGAACCAAATTTCTTTATCTTTTTTTCTAGGCCTTTGTTATCAATTTAGAAATTCAGTTTCACCTCAGTGAATTGATATATTTTTCTGATCAAGTGCGTGATCCATTTCAATTCTAGTTAGAAATCTAAAATGGGTTGAGTATGCATTCTGTAGATTAGTAATTTATATTTCTTTTTCTGAAAGGGTTCCAGAGGATAAGGCTGCTGTAGAGGAATATTCTTAAGCCTTTCCAAGACTTTGGTAGTACATGATCATGCCCTTAAATGGTGTATCTGAAGCTAGTTATGAATTCTTCATTTGGATTATGCTTGAGAGTGAGCTCAAAGTCCTTAGTGGTCTTGAGGTACTTCCATACTTTGAAAACTTCCCTTCAGTGGGACATCCCAGGTTTTTCATTGAACCAGGATAAGCCGGAGAAAGCTAGAGAGATGTTGGGGCGTGTGTATTGAGAAAGATGATTTAGAATTCCAATTGCCAACCAATTTTTCATATCAAACTATGAAAATTTGGCATGTCCCCTCTGCAAGGCAGGCTCTAGGCTCATGTTGTGAGTCAATGGTGAGTGGCTATCTTTGCAAGAAGATAGGACCCATTTTTTCAGAATGAAGTTAATATGATCAGGTTGAATAAGAAAGATCTTATCTTATTTAAATTAAATTAGCATCCCAAGGATGGTGTTCTGAGGGTGAAAGGAGAAAATCCTGAAGGAAGTTGGGAAATTGGTTTTAAATTTTTTGATGCTTCCTACACAAATCAGGTTTTCCACATGGAAATAGAAGAATTCCTTAGAGGTTGGGTGAGGTAGAGGCAAGGGCTGCTGGTTTATTCTTGGTAACCTTGGGAATTGATCAAAGAGGTGAGAGTTTTTCACCAATTCTTTTGAAACTGTTGGAGTCTTTAGAGAGATTTATTTAGCTTTAATGAGGGGGAATTTCTGAGACACCTATTTAGATTCTTAATGAAAATTTCCTTCTCAAGTGGAGCATGACAAAAATCCCTGTTTCAATTAAACGGAATGAAGGTCAAGCCCTTTTGAGACCTTAAAGGAGAGCCACTCAGAAAGATCTAATTTTATCTTTGGGAGCCCATGTTTCATTGTAGTTGACTCCCAAAACTTGATCAAATAATTGAACGCATAATCAAGCTTTGTATTTTGCCTTTTCTCCATGGCAGTTTTCCTTTACCCTGAATACACAACTTGTTTTGAGAACATTTTGGTCAGTCCCATGGTACTCATCCCATAACTCCTGGAGTTCTATTTATTTTATTTATTCCTCTGAAGCTTTCTTCCATTTCAGAAATTTTTCAAGTTTGTTCATTGATTTATATTATTGGAGCTCATATTAATCGTGGAAACCATATTCCTGTGGTTTTTGGGTTTCACATTGTGGTGTCATTATATAGCCTCAGACCGGGAACTTTGTCACCGCCTGTGCACTCAGCAGTTGGGGTGCTCCTGGTCTCAGTATTTGCAGCTGCTGGCTCAGCAGAAGGCGCTGTGGGGCTGAGCACACCAGCTATGGGTTGGACTTTATCAATGTGCGGTGGGTAGCAACCTTCTCAGATGTTACAGACCTAGGAATGGAGCCGGCCAACCAATTTTTCAGGCAGTTAGTTTGGGGAGGTAAGAACATGTGATTGCATGGCTATGTGCGGGGGCAGTGCGCAAGCACGGGCTGGCCCACGGTACCAGGTAAATCACAATGGCGCATTGGGTGGATATGGAAAAGAGTGGAGGGCTCCAAGTAGGGCGCGGCAGAGGGCTGTGTCATGAGATAGAAAAACCGGATATGTTTAATGGCAGGCGGGCTTGAGGGATTGGGGTGGTATGGGTATTTGTTGAGATCCCACCCCTTTCACACCATCTGACGTTCACGCGTCTCTATCCTCCCGCGCGCCTTCTCTCTTCTACTGCACCTCAACTGCGGGAGAATTTTTCTTCCGACCTCATCTATTTCATCTCCCGCCTTGTTTCCTTTTTTTCTTCCATACATATTTTTATATACTTGTCTCTTTTCTTTTCTCATTATCTTATTTTTATACTCTTCTCTTTTTCTTTTCTCATTACCTCAATTAATTCCTCAACTCTTCCCCATCTTCTCCACGGCTCTCCATTCTCTCAATCATCTTTCTCCAGTATTGGATCCACGTCTCACAATCAACTCTAAGTCTTCGTCACATCATGTATCTCAATCCTCACTTTTCTGCCTGGTAAGACTTCACTCCTCCGATTTATGGTTCATGTTGGGCACCTAATTTTCAGACTCCATAAATTAGCCCCAACTTCTGCCTCAAGCCTTCTGGAAAATATTCAACTCAAATCCCGCCATTCATCTCCATCAAAAATGTTGGCTTCTGGCATAGGATGCTTTCTATTCATCCTTCTGCTTTTCTTCCTCATTCTCTTTATTCCCTTGTTTCTCATGTTGCTTGTTTTCTCTTAGTCTGCTGGTTCTATGTCATAAGGAAATTTAGCCTATCTTATCACGGTTAAAAGCCAAACTCTAACAATTGAACCAACAAACTATGAAAAAACCAGTAGGAGCCGCCGATTATTTTCATCAAGTGGCTCTCAAAGCCTTGGTTGATGTTATACCTCCTTTAAACAAAGAAAGTTACTCAATATGGCGGGAAAAAATGTTAATGCTATTTGATCTCAAAGACATCAAAGGAGCTATTATCCGGAATGCTGGCCAAACGTCCGTAAAACAAGACAGGGAAATCAGAGCAATAATTCTCTCTAAACTGGATAGTACAACCCATGTGAATGTTGAACATAAACTCGTCAAAGTTACTCCGGGCGGAAATTACTCAAAGATTTGCATAATCCAAAACCGCAAATAGAGCTTGAGTGTTTAATCACTTTCTCCACTCTGTCTTCAATGAACATGCTATTGAAGGTTTTGTTACGGAAATGCGGAAATCCATCACAAGAATGGCAGATGTTGGTATTGAATTACCAAAAGACATCCTTGCTTATCTCTTACTCTTCAAATTCCCACCCGTTCTTGAGAAACTTAAGCAGCAGATCATGCACGTGGAGAAATTCCTTACGGTCAATGTGGTTTTCAATCATCTCATCCAATAAAACAACAAAAGAATGGCTAAAAATAAACCAAATAAAACTACGACCAATATATCTCTCATTTCAACAAAGTCTAGATCTAATAAAGACAAAAAGAAATATAAGATTAGATGCAATGAAGGCTACCAGGATCCCAATGCACCCCATCGCGAATCTTCTTGCTTCCATCTACATCCTCAAGTTGCACCGGAATGGTGGATAGAACAACCAAACAAATGGAAGAATAAAACAAAAAAGAACCCATTGATGAACTACCATGCACTCCTTACACTCTGGATCAATTTGTATAATACACCTAAACTAATATTGGATTCCGGAGCTAACGTACACATATTTAAAAATCTAAAATTCTTTTCATCTATCAATCTACAAGAAGTCCTAGATGAGATCAAAACTGGTAAATTAGAGGCTAAACTCAAATTTCAAGGGACGAGCACCGTTCAATTAGAGTGGAAGGACTCAGTTTTTACGCATGAAGGCTGTGTATATGTACCCGATATTGTCGTGAACCTGATCAGTCCTGGTCTCTTGGCTCAAAAAGGTTGTACGCTCACCCAAAGGCGAGATAGCTTTACGGTTACTCAAGAAGATCTAATTGTTCTCAAGGGCCTGATTTGAGATAACTTGTTTCTCATTGAAAAACCGCGTACTACAGGACAGGATCAAGTAGTGAATTTATTGAGCCAATGTTCTACCCCACCAACGCAGGAATCTCTCTCATTAATGGACAAACACAAAATTTATGGTCACGCATCAATCTCATTACTAAAACCTCTCCTTAAAAATTTGTTTCCAAATGAGGAACTCAATCAATTCCAATGCGAAAGTTGCGTTTGAAGCAAAATCACAAGATCTACATTCCCTAATACTTCCTCTCCTGCTACAAAATCTCTCGACCAAATCCACCTAGATTTGATTGGCCCTATCACTCCCCAATCCAAGGCAGGCCACCACTACATTTTGATGCTGGTGGACAACTTCTCAGGCTATCTCGCAGCTTTTCCTCTCAACTCCAAAGACAAAACTCCCAAAATTATTATTGAAATACTCAAAACAGAATATAAGAGATTAGGGTATTACCCTTTGGAGATATTCTTGGACAAAGGCACTGAATTCACAAATTCAACTCTCAAAGAGTTTGCAAAGACAAAACAAATCAAATTGCAAAGATCTGAATCTTACCATTCTCAACACAATGGAAAAGCCGAAAGAGCAAATAGGACCATAATCAAATCAGCCCGCGCTACGTTTTCCTCTTCAAGACTACCTAAGAATTATTGGCACGTCATAAAAAGAAGCTGCTGCTTCATGCTCAATCAGATTCCCAGAGAAGGTAAACACCTTTCTCCCTGGGAACTCATGTTTGGTTAGAACCTCCCTGCTAATTAATTGAAACCTGTAGGTTCTCCGGTAATCTACCTTGCAAGTTTTACTCAGAAGGGAAGGAAATTCGACAAAAAGGTCCTAGAAGGTGTTTTGATTGGGTTCAATCCCACATTTCATTCATACCTCATCCTTAACTCCCTAGGCGCTATTGTCAAAACTAAACATATCAAATTCCTCAAGTCCCCTCTCAATGATTTTCCCTTCCTTGAATCCCCGGGTCTCAATATCTTTTTGCAACCTGACATGAACTCAAATGACTCGGATTTTTCCACAAAACATAAACAATATCTACTTAGAGAAACTTATACAGATTTCTCCGACTCTAACTCAGAGGTTGAAGATCTCAAGGCTCCTTCTTCTTCTTCTCCTCCTCCGGAATTTCCCTCTTCCACTCCAGAACCCAGTACATCTGATCACTACTCTAGACCCAAGCGAGAAACCCAAAAACCCCAAAGATATGGATTCCATCATTACTACAAGCCGCCATCCTATAAAGCAGCACGCAAATTTCCTAAGTGGCCAAAGTGGAAGAAGGCTTCCGAGGAAAAACTGAATTCTATAGAGTCTCAAGAAGTTTGGGAAGATTATCATGGTGAGCCAAACAACATTCTGAATACAACGTGGGTGTTCAAAGTCAAAGATAATTGTCACGGAAAACCTGTGAAATATAAGGCTAGGTTATGTGTCCAGGGCTTTGATCAGATACATGGTGTTGACTTTGAGGAGACCTGGGCGCCTACCGGCAAACTTGGCTCCTTACAACTTGCGTTACTCTACGGGTTGAAGGATAAGATGACCGTCACTCAGTTCGACGTAAAAGGGGCATTTCTCCATACTCCATTGAATGAAATAGTAATAATTAAAACGCCAGAAGGGTCACACAGGAAATCTCCATACCTGAAATTAAAAAAATAATTGTACGGTCTTCGTCAGTCCCCAAAGAACTGGTACAAAACGCTCACAACCTGGATTAAATCTCAAGGTTTCCGTGGATTGACTAGCAATCCATGCCTCTACCTCAACTCCAAATCTCAGGAAATCCTGTATTTCCACGTAGATGACCTCATCCATGTTGGTAAAACCGACTCTTTTGCTAACAATTTTTTGAATCAATTCCTCAACTCATCCTGCCATCCTCCAAATACAATCCTTGGAATTCTCATGGAAGTAAAAGGGAATACTATTCTCTTAAGTCAACCCAATCACATAGATCGCGGTTTAGAGAAACTTGGACTCGTGAACTGTAAAGATACATACTCGCCGCTGACTCAGAACTTACATCTCAAACCAGCAACTGATGAAGATCATAACAAATTTTGCCAATTGAATATTAACTATCAATCCGCCGTTGGACTCCTTAATCATTTATCTCAGTATACCAGGCCATATATTTTGTTTGCAGTGTCCAGCCTCGCAAGGTATAATACTAAGCCTGGCATGACCCACTGGAGAGAAGTTCAAAAGGTCTGGAAGTACCTTAAAACCACACAAAATCATAAGCTAACTATTAAATTCAACCCCTCTGAAGCAATCATTTCTGGCTACAGCAATGCTACATGGGGTGATGACCCTGTCTTCCAAAAGTCCCAGACTGGATATGTCATCTTTCACTATGGCAGTCCAATAGTCTGGAACTCGTCTAGACAAAGGAATATCACATACTCTTCTACAGAATCTGAACTCAACGCCCTACTTGATTGCTATCTCAAACTTAAGTGGATATCACATCTAGTTTGTGAAATTTATTGCAATTCTATGATTAAACTGCAAATCTACATAGATAACAAAGGTTTAGAAGATAAAATAAAAAGATTTGGCTCCCACTCCAAGTCACGCCACATTGACATCAAAACTAAGGGGCTACAAGAAGACTTTAATCTTTCTCTATTTGATCTGACCTTAATCTCAACTGAAGAAATGATCGCCAATTCCTTGACAAAATCCTCCTCCATCAGTTGTATCAAGCTGTTACAGGATAAAGTATTCACCAAACTTCCCCCTGAATCCTTGGCAAGTTCTTTTCTTCCCAGTAACGAGGGGTGTTGAGATCCCAGACCTTTCACACCATCTGACGTTCACGCGTCTCTATCCTCCCGCGCGCCTTCTCTCTTCTACTGCGCCTGGACTGCGGGAGACTTTTTGTTCCAACCTCATCTATTTCATCTCCCGCCTTGTTTCCTTTTTTTCTTCCATAAATATTTTTATATACTTGTCTCTTTTTCTTTTCTTATTATCTTATTTTTATACTTTTCTCTTTTTCTTTTCTCATTATCTCTATTAATTCCATGACTCTTCCCCATCTTCTCCACGGCTCTCCGTTCTATCAATAATCTGTCTCCAGTATTGGATCAACATCTCAAGATCAAATCTTAGTCTCCGTCACATCGCGTATCTCAATCCTCACTTTTCTGCCTGGTAAGACTTCACTCCTCCGATTTCTGGTTCATGTTGGGCACCTAATTTTCAGACTCCATCAATTAGCCCCAACTTCTGCCTCAAGCCTTCCAGAAAATATTCAACTTGAATCCCGCCATTCATCTCCATCCAATCTGTCTGCTTCTGGCTTAGGATGCTTTCTATTCATCCTTCTGCTTGTCTTCCTCATTCTCTTTTATTCCCTTGTTTCTCATGTTGCTTGTTTTCTCTTAGTCTGCTGGTTCTATGTCATAAGGAAATTTATCCTATGTTATCAGTATTGGTTAGGGATAGGATAGGGTTCTGTTTCTAGGGTTCTATTCTCATTTGCTGTTGGGCTTTCATTGCGCTTGTACCTAGGTTAGGGCTGAGAGGGAGAATATCAAGTCTGCTCCCTCAGCGCGGGTTGAGGGGGAGGGGGAAGGCCACCACGTATTGCAGTTTTGGGAAAAGGAATTTATCTCTTGGTCTCTCAACTTAGAGGGTAATTCCTACACCTCACAGACGCTAGAATCAGTAACTTTAAAAAACTAGGAAAATTTGGGGAGTTCCTTTGTCTTATTTCCACCACATCTAGATCTTTGAAAATGGTTGAAATTTTGGATTCTGGTTCCAGAGATGATATTCTGATTGGTGTTGGGTAGAAAGATTATTAGGAGTTGGATTAAAAGGGTTCATTTTCATTATTTATGGATTTTGAGTGGTTTTCTTTGGAGTCTTGAGCTGCAAGCTGTTTTTCTATTGTTGAGAAATAAGATTAATTTGACTTGAGGTTGGTCTGTGAGAAAATTTCCAGGCTGGGTGACTCAAGGAGTGGAAACTTGCTTAATTATTTCTTGAGGAATTTATGTGCTTAGTTTTAATAATAGCACCTATTGATCTCAAGATTAAATAAGAATTGAAGGTAGGATTGAACCAAACTAAGATCCCCTTGTGCCCCTTTTTGTAAAATTTTTGACCTTTTTGGCCATGGCTTGGAAGATAGATTAAGTAAGAGCCTTCAGGTTTAAAAATTAGAGGGCATTTCCTTACTAAACATGAGTTCCGAGGAAAATAGATGCTGACCTTCCTTAGGAATCTGATTCATCATGAAACAGCAGCTTCTGGTCACAGCATGCCAAAAATCTTTTTTTATCCTTAATTGCCAGAAGTTGGCTTGGACCAAATCCATTTCAGCTTGCTACTTATACAGAGCAACCTGTCAAAATTACCAAAATCAAAAAAAACTTATAAAACCTTGGAAGGAATGGGAAAACCCAAAAAAAAACATTATCACATTTGATATTTCCACAAACCGCGCCCAAATTTCTGCAAGAAATGCGCGCGAATTCCCTCAAAAACCTCGCGCAAATTACTGCACAAACCTTCCGCCAATTTCCGCAAAAACTGCGCGCAAATTTCCACACGTTCGCGCGCAAATTTCCGCACGTTTGCGTCCCAATTCACGCACTTTCGGCGCGCAGATTTCCGCAAGTTCGGGCCCCAATTCACGCACTATTCGTGCGCAAATTTCCGCACGTTTGCGCGCCGGATTCCCGCACATCTGCACGCAAATTCTTGAAATTTTGAGCTTGGGAAATACTTTTGCACAAGCTTAATTAGGTGAAGAACTCACAGACACAAACCCCAACTAAACTACTTCATGCAGCTGTCAAATCCACGCGCCTGTCCGCTGTCTGCACCCAATCTCACATTCCTGCTTATTGCCATCAAGCCTGCACGCGTCAAGTCAGCAATGAAAATTCCTGTCAACAAGGTACAGCATTTAACTGCTAAAGCCTACATTCATATTTCATGCCTATCAAATGACATTATATATGGAAAGGGGATGTTTTGAAACTTCTAGAACATGAATTAAATTATGAAAAATTTAATCATAAAACTTAAAAACTAAATAAAACATTAATAAAGATTTTCCAAAGACCATATTATGAAATCCTTATGAAACACAAAAAATATCAAGAAGTTCCCTTGAAAATTATTGATAATTACAAAGATGATCATAATATTACAGTAAATCTAAGAATATCCACTTCTGACCATGTCACTCAAAATAATACAAAAAAAAAATCAAGAAATATTTCAGAACTGTGTAAACAAAAAAATAACATTGAACAGGTCCTGAAAATTATTTCACACATAAATATGACACAGACAGGCAGAGCTGAGTGAAAGCACTAAAAATGTGTTCCAAGCCTGCTTGCCTGATCCCTCAAGCAGAAGCCTCTATATGTGCCCTGAGAAGGCCCCTTCACCCCAAAATGTATATATACAGTACCTTCTGGTTACTTTAAACACCAGTAATTTCTAAGAAATAAATCCAGACCCATTTCCATCCATTATCAAGTATTTATGAGAGATAAACAAATGATTTATGGCCTCATTCTGTTAATAGAATCATTAATTATAACCCATCATTAACTCCTTTGAAGAATATCAGAAAAAACCCCAACAATTGTGCTGGGACCATTTCAAACCATGAATTTCTGGAGGATCTTGGAGTGTCTGCTTCAAGTAGTAATTCATCTCCTGCTTGACTCCAGGCATAATTGCTGTAAGACAGCCAGTCCACCCATTCCCCTTGAGTAAACCCCTTTTGAAAAATACTTAGGACCTCATTTTTCCATGTTCTTTACACAGTTTGAAGAAGCCCCTTGAAGAGAGTTTGTTTCAATAAAGATCTCCAGTTTTTATAAACTTTGGCTCCTCTTTAAAAATATATTTAAACCATTTTAACCAAACAAAATTCCAAACTTTTCACTTTCTCTGATTATATCAATATTTTTGAGCATTTTGCATATTTTCTTTAAATTATTAATTTTCCAAAACCAACATCACTTGCTGTAGCTAAAGGAATGCAAAGTTCCTGGTATCAGTAGTCTGGAAACTGAGGTATGGCCAGGAAATATCTCTGAATAATCAATGTTTTAATTAATTGATTTCTTGCCACCAGATATTTTAATTTGTGGAAACACAAGTAAGCTTACTCTCCATGTTGTCCCTCAGTCTGGAAGTTAGTGGTCCTAGTGTCTGTAAGGATGAGGATGCGCCTTTAAAGGTGAGAGAGCAAGAGAGAGGGTTTTACACCAGGGCCAAATTGGGGTCTCTGGCTGACAAGTGACATGAATTCACTATATGTGGCCGATGTTGTCTCAAATAAGTATCAAAAGTTTCACCATGAAAAGACAATGATGGATTCTGTGATTAACCATAACATATACTGGGTTGATTGTGGATTTCAATTTGATGGAAAATAAAATTCAACTGGTTTTCACCTTGTTTAAAAGTCAAAGTCATTCTGGTTTCTCCTTTGTGGAAAATGAAAGTCAAACTGATTTACCCAATGATCAAATTTGTTTTCAGGATCACATCACCCGACAAAAAGAAATAAATTTAAATTTTTTCAAAATTTTAGCACTTTTTTTTAATGCATGTGCAGTTTTTTTCAAATTTATTGCTATTTACTCAAAAATGAATGTCACGCCAACAAAAAAACAGTGGATATTTCACAGGGTGAAATTTCAAATTTTTACTGTACATGCATTTCAAAGGAAAATTTTGTGAATTCAAGGTGGTTTTCACTTGATTTTATTTATTTCATAAATGCCTATAAAAATGTCAAAATTGTTTTTGTAATTCTAAATCTGTTTCGTAGATTCAAACTAATATAGACAGGCCATCTTGTTCAGAAAGTGCAGCATGACAATCAAAATCACCACAAGTTATGATCTGCCAATTATTGGTTGCTCTCACTTGAAAAACATTCAGATGTTACCAACTTTAAAGGAATTGTGTCTTTGTTTCAAAAAAGTTGATAAAATATAAAAATCATGGAAATCTTGAACAAGATTGAAAATATTGATAATTTTTGTAATCTTACCAAAATGTGGAGTATTATCTAGATAAAAACAAACAATGCTGTTGCCCATATGTTTATTGTATGTGGTGAAGGTTGAATTCTTCCAGTTAGGATGATGGTGGTATCCACACCATGGGGACAAAATGATGTTCCTAGAGTCACATGAATTAGTTGGAAAATCATGATCAATCCAGTTAATATGTGGTTTTACCTTCCTCAAATGATCAAGGAAATCAGTGTAATATTTCCTTTCTGCCAGATTTGGTTTTGAATTGATCTGAATGCCATTTGCATCTTTTCTTTTTAAATATGATGTAATAATTCTTACTTCTGGGGGGGCTTCAGGGTTGTTCAAAATTTTCTTCAAGTGGTTATATTGTGAGAATCTCTGCAACAGAGTCAAGGGTATATTTACTGCAATCAGAAAAAAATGATAATTAGTTTTTTGTGATTGATATGATTCAAAATTTGAGCTTATCTTTTACCTGTTGAATTTTTATGGTTAATAAGGGAAAAAAGCCCATTTATTCTTTCATATGCCCATGTGGCAGAACAAGGATCAGGACCCCATTGCATTAGGATCTCAGGTATATGTGTGGAAAGGTGATGGTTTGTTTTGGATTTGCATGCAGGAAAAAGCTTCTGACAACTATTTTGGTATTTTGTCCAATGCTTGGTAAAGTCTAAAGAAGAATGTTGAGTAAAAACCCAGCTGGTAGCTATATTGAGTGCGCTCACAAGGTGAAAAGTGTTTTCAAAAATCTCTGCAGGAAGTGGATTTCCCCCTGTGTATCTTGTTCTGAATAAAAGGGGGAGATAAAGTTTATATATCAAGAGGCATTCTGCAGCTTTCAAGCTTCCATGAGCAGCCACACCAAGATTCTTTGGCACCCTGGTCCAATTGGAGGGAATGGGTGTCCTTTCAATCAATTTTTGGATTTTGTTCAGAGTTTGTGAGTCAAATGTAAATGTTGGAATCATTTTTCCATAAACCCTTTCAGACTGAAAATCAGAGCTAGTGATTCTTGATATTGGAACATAGTCCAAATCATCATTATATTTATTGCTGGTTCCTGAGGTGTGAAGAAAGTTGGCACTCCTTTCTACATAGGGAGTGGTGGTATTTTTCTGATTGTTGGAAATATTTTTGCGGAAGGTTTTGGGTATGCTCTGAAGATCTGGAATGGCCTCCCTGCTCAGATATCTCACCTCTCATGGGTAAATGTCTTTATTTAGTATGTAATCTTCATTTTTACTTTCACTTCTTGAGAGTGTGTCACTACTGGAAAAAAATTCCTTTTTGCTCTTGTCTTCTTCCATGTGAATTCCGGCAGGCAGAGTTTATTTGTGGCATGATCTTTCAAAGCTCCAAGGACCATATTGTGCATCAAATTAAGATTTATCATCTTGGTTGCATCCCAATAAGGCAGCTCTTCAAAGATTGAATATCTCACACCTTTTTTTTGAAAGACTTCCTCACATTCATTAATTGAGGGTGCCTGAATCCATTTCTGGAAACTTTCCTTGTGTTCCTTCAAGTTGCAATTTGAGAACAGGAATGGCTGAACAACATCCATTTGGGATGTCTCAATATTGCAGAAATTGAAAAACTTGTTTCCTGCATGACTTGTGAAACCAGTGAGCTTCCTCATTGCTACAACATCAGCAATGACAGTCAAAATGGCAACTCTTACGAAGGATCCATTTGTGTTTAGAGCTGTTTTTGACAATAAAAGACCATTACTACGTTCTTTTAGTTCTTCAAAAAGGGGTTGTAGTAGATAGTTTAACTGGGGTCCAGTAGGCTCCTTGGGTCCCGGTATGATTCCAGCAATATATGAATTTTCTCTTCTGTGATGTTTTTCAGGAGGAAGATGGAGACAAACCAAGACTATTTACCCCAAGATTACATGCATGCTTGATGTTTCAAATGCATTGAACCAATCAACATAAATTTTAAAAGCGAAATTTTCCTTTTTTGAAAGGAAGCTTTCTGATTCACCAATTTCTTTGAATTTTTTCCAAAAAAAACCATCCCAAATGTTGGTCATGATATCCCTTTTTGATCTTTCCAGGTGATCAGTAAGATCCTTTTCAATTCCATTTCATTTCAAAAAACTAGCTAGCCATTCCTTAAAAGGTTGGTACACAAATGTTTTCCTAGGGGAGAACTGTGATTCAATAATTTCTTTCATTTTTGGATTTTGGTTTGATGATTTCTTCATTTGCCCAATTGATTCTGTACATTCTGGAATTAATTGGCCATAATTGAGGTTTATGGTACACTTTTTTTCTTCATTCTTGATGTCCTTCACCAATGCAGGGAGAAAGAAACATTCTGGACAGCAAGCATATATATTCAAGGTGGGGTTGAAATTCAGGTATTCAAAAACAGTATCCATGTTTAGTGTGTTTTAATTGAATATTTGGAGTGTGATTTAGAATGGTCTGCTTGTGCAAATTCAATGCAAACAACAGAAATCTGGATGCATCCCTTCTGATAAAATGTTCAAGAGTCCAAATAGCCAATATCACTAGAGAGAAAAAAAATGGTCTTTCATTGATTCTCCAAGGAATTGGAGAATACTTTGATTTATCAAAGATGACTGAATCTGAATGAGAGTCAGACAAATGTAAAGCTGAAGCAGAGGTGCTCTGTAATTTTTTTGGTTCTGATGACCTTGGTGCACTGAAGGAAACTTCAAAGTATTTCTGATTTGATTGATTCCTGGGCGGAGTTATTTTGGTTATTTCTATTTTTTCTATTTGATGTTGAAACTGGGAAGTTGAAAAACCCAACCCAGGTCTCATCCCATGAATTTTCATGTGGGTCTTTCAATTACAATCATCACATCAGCAGATGATGTGCTTGTTTTGTGATGTTGACATGCTAATAAATAGTTCTTACTAGTGTTGGGTATATTTTCCTTCTAAATGGTAATCCAAAAAGTCTTAATGGTGTGATGAAAGTAGAAAAAGTAGACATCTTATATAGAAGTGTCCTGATGCATTGAAGTGAACAATTTTATCTCAAAATTGTAACCCAAATCAAGTGGATGAGTCTTGGAACTCATCAAGCAGGGGCTTTGGTGCAAGTTTGAAATGTGTTTCACAAGAAGCTTCAATTGGGATGAGAATTCAGCCAGTATTCACTGAATTCAAGCACAATGAACTTAGAAATCTCAAATCTTTTTACAAGGCAAAGAATAAATCCATCTTCAGAAAGGAAATTCTTTTGAATTATGGATCAGATTTATGTGCTGGTTCTTTTCCATATGGGTTCATCAATGTTGTTGGCTTCAAGTTGATTCAGCTTGGAAACAATGGAAATGAGTTCCAGGCAACTGGAGGCTGGGAAATTTCTGTAATCACTACAACTCAAAAGAATCCCATGAATTCCTGAAACAAAATAATCAGCCAAGAGGGAATAACATGGCCTTGAATTTTACCCCTTGGGAAGTTGATCAAATTGCGAGGTATAAAACTGAAAAGATTGTTCTGACCAATTGATTTTGCACCTGGCCTTTAATATGGAAAATGAAATCAATAGATGATAGATATTATCAGCCAGCCTTTCAAGAGCCTTCAAATTGAGTTTTATTCTTCTTTCATTGGATGATGCAGTGGAATCAGTGATTTGGGAAGTGGTTCTATGGCTAGTAAGACATTGTATGAAATAATTTATCATTGCTATCTATTGTGCCAATTCATCATTGGGGTTGAATGGGGATTCATATGCTGGTAAAGGTGTGATATTCTTAGAAAACAGTGCGATGGACTGGAAAAAGATTTTTGCCCAATTGTTCTTTTGATGCTCTGTTGGATGGAACAACATATTGAGCAGCTTAATTCATGAACCAGTAAATTTGATGGAGCAGTGTGATTATCTATTGTGGGAAGGTTCCAAACATCTGGTTTCAAGAGTGGTTCAGTCAACAATGGCTGGAAAACATTGATTCTTGATTTCAATCAAAAAACATTCAAATCAACATCTCAAAGATTTGATTAGCAAATAAAGGTTCAACAGACCACCATCCGGCATTTTCTTCAACCACTGTTTGATACCAGTGTTAGTAAGTGTACGGAATTGAATCATTGATGGCAGGGTATCAGTGTAGCTGGAGTTTATTTATTTGCATGGTTTGAAGCTTGACTACAGATTCATGTGCCATGGAATAAGCATCATAGAGGAGTGTGGGAGAGTACAGTTGAATTATAGGAAGAATTGCCTTGGAGTGTTTCAGGAATATGGTGGGTGCATTAGATTTTTGGCTAGTTTGGCCTTCAGAAGATCCTGGTGAGACAATTTTGAGTATTGCAGATATCTGGAGCTCAAGAGACATAGGTTTGGATTGGTTTCATGTATGATGAGTTCCTTTGTCACTTTTTGTGATTGCTGTGATTCAAATTTGGTGATTTACCTTGAAGAAGTGAGGCCAAGAGCAGGATTGTGCAACAGGGGATGATTGCAAATCTCACGCAGGCCTTGGATCATGTGGATGAAGTTTGACTGTTTCTTTGGCCAGTATGAGGGATTTTTTTGCCAAAACAAGTCAAAAAAATTTGATGATTTTTGTTGTAATATTTCTTAACAGGGATGAAAAGGGGTGTCAGGATTTTATTGTGAGTTATTGGCAGCAAAAAAGGCAGTTCCCTTGATTTGGTCCTTCAAAGCAGACAATGTTGGAGAATCAACTGAATTGGCTTGACATTGGAGTCTTGACGATGTGGATGCAGCATTTGTGGCCAGTCATTCAAATAACTCTGATGATTCATGCACAGAAATGTGAGCAATGATAGTAAATCATGAATACTGTTCTGTAAGGTAGTTCCAGTCAGACAGAAACTTTTTGAAGCCTTGAGGCAATATATTGAAATCTGTACTTTTGATTCATTGGTCCTGATTTCACTTCAAAATTATCAGGATCAATATGATGTTTCATAGATGAACTGAATATTAGTTAAACTGCTTACTGTGCTTCATCAAGTATGAGCCTGTGCCAAGTGAAAGAAAAAAGCCTTGATTTTGTGGACATTGGACTTTTTTTGTGAAGCAAAAATTCTCTTGTGATGATGGAGTATGTTGTCAGAACTGCAGATAGAGCATTGGCTGTTGGAGGTGGATTGGGTTGAGACTTGCATGCAGATTGGAACTGGGAATGTTGGTTTGTTTGGTTTTCAGAATTTGGTGTTGGTATTGCCAACAATGGTTCAGATGTTGAAAGGGGAATGGGTTGAGGCTGGGGCTGATGGGGGACTTCACCAGTAAGTTGGATTATATCAGGATAAATGGTTCCAGGTGGTGGGGGTGGCTGATGCTCATTTTTTGTAGAGCTTTGAAATTCGGATGGGAAGGATGCCTCAAAATCAAAAAATTGGACAGTGGGTTTGGGATTGTCATCTATTGGAATCTGATGGCTTTCAGGCAAAATGATATTGTCATTTGTTGCACTGGAATTTGATGTCAAACAATGCCATCTTTTGGAAGGCCGGAGAGTGTATTTGGATTGATGAGAGCGTTTAGATAGCAGATTTCAAGACCCTATCTTCACCTTCTCTTCAACTGGCAGATCTTGCCCACTTGAAACACCTGTGAAAATCAAGAACTATTGGTTAAAATCATAGGATGATTGGAGGGAAATGGATTTCCATAAATGTGCTGACCTCTGTTGGATTCATTGATGGAATCCATAGCCTTTTGTGCATGGTCACAAACTGACTTGGGCAAGGTCTTGTCATTGTGGGCTTTTTCAAAGTGGTGTTGCATTTGTTGGATGTTTTCAAGAAACTCTTCCCAGGGAACTGCCAAGATCTCCAACTCATCTAGGAATGTCCCTGTCATTGGTGGAGGTGGGGGGGCTGAAAAAGTTTCAATATTGGATCTTTGTTGTGCTTCTGGTTGTGGCCAGTGGGGTGCAGGAAGATTGGTAGACGTTGGATTGTGTTGGGCTGTTGATGATGGTGGTTGGGATGTTTCATTAACCAAAAGTGGAATGGTAGGTGGGAAGACAGGATTTGATGATGGATTCAAAGGAGCGGTGTTTGGGGGATTGAAGAGCTCAACTGATTCAAATGTTAATGAGTCTATGAATGATGAATTCTCAGCAAAATGGTCAGTCCATGTTGCATGACCAGGGTGAATTTCCAGGATTTGGGTGAATTAACCTGGCTGGGCAAGGTCACTAGCTAGGAGATCATTTTTTTAGGGTCAAATAGATCACAAAGCTGAGGAGAGGGATTTCTATTGTTCGGGGGAAAGGACATTGCTTCAATCACAAGCAACTTAAAAAATAAATATATGGCACGCAGGAAAGGGGAAAAATTTTGATGAGGAAGGGATGGGAGATCCACTGGATCCTGGTTTTTAAGGCAACCATGGGAAGAAATTGAAGAAAAAAAACTGTAGTTTGTGGGAAAACAGATTTACAGGCAAGCATGTAGAATATGCATGTTTATGATTCACACAAGTCACATTCAAGAATGCAATTCATTTTGACTGATCAATTGTGAGATTTTCATGGTGAAAACAAAAAATTTACATGTGTGGAGAATTTTTTAATAGAAACAAGGTGTGGCAATCAAGATAGATGAAAAAACTAAAATCTGGATGAAGAAGCAAGCTGATTTATAACAATTTCCTCCCTTGCACTATGTCCACCAAAATTTCCTGAAGCTGTTACTTGTGCCTTCCTGCAAACCTCAGCCAGGTTTTTGTTAATTTGGACTGAGATTCCTAAGCGTGTGAAAGGACTGCCAGGGGGTCTCAGTGATTGGACTGTCTGATGGAACAGATAATATGATGCCCAGATTACATCAGTCCAACCATTGTTGCATTGAAAGTCAATATAAGTCTTAATCCCAGGCAAGAAAAATTTTCCATATTGAACATCAAAGCCCTGGTGTCTATGGGCAGGTTCCCCTGTCTCCTGAAAAATAACACAGAAGCCACCATAAGCCATACCACTGATGTTGTTATCAACATGGTCTGAATTATAAAATTCATTCCAAGTGGCAGTTAAATTTCCAGCAAAAACCTCTTCACCCGCAGACCCATATTTTCTAGATGCAAATCCTGGTATTAAAAATTGATGCATTTGATCAATGGATTGCCTGTGGAAACCTGGAGCCATGGTTTTGAACCAATTCACCAATATTTTTTCAATCCTTGGTAGACAGTTCAAAAGGTTAATCCAATGCAAATGTTTCTGGGTTGTGTTTACTGAGGCAGGCACTGGCACATAATGGCCTGGGACAATTTTTTGTCAGCCAATATGATATAACCAATCACAATGATTTGAAATTTACTAGCATTTTCTCCACAATAGCCATAACCTGGACGCCAACCAAATTCTTTCTTTATTCCTGACAAGAAGGAGCCATTTTTCTGGTTTCTGTGGAAAGATACCAACTGAACAAGAGTGGTGGTGACAAAGAAGAGGTCAGAATATTCAACTGGACTCATATCCTTCCATTGAGTAAATTTTACTTCTTGGCCAATTTCCTTTTTTACATTCACATTCACAACAGAAGGCCCTTGTGGACTGAGATAGTTGTAACGTTGGAGTACCTCCTGTGTATGGTGGATGGAATGCACATCTGGACATTGAAAAGATCCCAGGTTATTGGGTTGGTTGCAAGACAAAGAAAATCCTGGTAAATGCTGTAGCATGGCAATTGAGGCCTGTTTATATAATTTCTCTTGGTTGGCAGGATTCTAGCTATCCTCAGGGAATGTTGTTGCCATTACATTTTTGGCAGAGTTTCCCCGTGGTGGATGCACACTCATGGAATGGAAATGGATGTTATGCTGAGCTTGGCCTTCTATCATAATCCTCTGCATGTCATCCTTTTCTTGATGTCTCAGGGAACGGCTTTCAAGGGCTGCTACTGAGAAATGAAATTCTTTTTTCTTCCAATAATGAAAGGAATGTCAATAAGTGTTTTTCAAGTGCCTGTGGGAAGTATTTTATCGGAATGTGATGGGTGATCTTAGGAAAACCAAGGGGAAAAAAGAAGGTCCAATGTTTCAGGCATGGCGCGGCCACAGAGAAATCAATCAAATACCATCATCAATTATAAAGCACTTTGCATGGTTTCCTTAATGGACGCATTCACACAAGGCATTCAATCTCTGGCATGCTTTGGTTGAAAAACCAAAGCACCTTCTAGGGAAACAAGGAAGAAGCGAAGGACTGGGTTAGTCACTTTAGTCAAAAGTGTACCGGATGGATTATTCATTTTCAAATTTAAATGGTTGAGGGGGACAATTTTTCTAAGAGGAAAAGGGAGTAGATGCAGGCTTTTATATTAACGTCAATGGGGGACACCAGCCTCTGGGAGAATTCGTCATTGACCGTCCTCTTTGAGCCTTCTGTCAGCATGATTCAAGGGGAAATCCTGAAATCTGGCAGCAGTCAAAGCTTTCACCACTTTGGTGTTTCAATAGCAGCAACCAATTTTATTTGCTGATAAAAGCAGACAGGACAGCTTGATGTCAGCAGCAAATATGAAATGGATTTGCTCTTGTGCCGTCCAAACAACTGGATTGGCTCTTGAACTTCCCCAATGAGTGAATTTGCTGATGACAGTGGACAGGATGGCTTGATGAAGCTGTCCGCTATCCCCAGAAAAAAGTGAAACCCCCCTTGCTTGCTGACAGGAGCATGTCTCCCACCATGCTTGCTCAAAACTCCCCCCCCCCTTGGTTGCTAGCTGTTGGGGGGGTGATGAATTACCCCCCTACCCAGTTTTTCCCCCCCATCACTCTGCCTTTGCTTGCTGAGATAAACAGAAGTGGAATTCATGTCCCCCCTGGCTTGCTCAAAACATCCCCGCACATTGGGTTTCAGCTGGGGGGGGGAGGATGAATCACCCTCTTGCCAAGCGTTTCCCCCCCGTTGCTTGGCCTTTGCTTGCTGAAACAAACGGAAGCAGAAGGGGTGTCTACCCTGGCTTAGCTTGGCCTACAATCTGGCTAAAGTTTTGTATTGCCTAGGACAATGTCACCGGAATTTGAGTCAACCCCAATATCAAACTCTACAAAAACCTCAATTAGATTCTCTTGAAGAAACTTTACAACACGCCTACAGATGTTTTATCAAATCCATCAAATACAATACTTTGATTTCTTCAGCCTTCACTCATTTTGGCTTATATTACGCTGAAAAAAACAATCATACCCAATTTTCAAAATTCTTTTAAAGAGCTTTTGAACTAGATGCAAGCAAGGAAATCTCTGCTTTCCAACTTGCTTCCAAGTTTGCCAAAAACAAGCTGCAGTGGGATCTTGTTGAAGTGGTAACCAAGCAATTAATTTTTGGAGAAATCTCTCAGAAACCTCAGCTACTGATGGAAAACAACCATGACCCAAGAGTGAGTAGCCTTGCAAGTTACCAGCAGCATATCCCGGCTTGGAAGGCAGCCAGGGTGGTTGAATTAAGTCGGGGTAAATATGTTGCTGCAATCCAGACTTTCCAAAGGGCAACTCAATGCGCCCCTAATGATTATCAGGTTTGGCTGAAATTTGGATTGGCCTATCAAGGAGCAGGGAAAAATGTGGCTGCCCTGAAGTTTTTTATCACGCCTTTTCAGCTAGTTGATGAGCCGACCCAAGACCTTAATTCAATTTCTAGCCACCAAGCAAGCGCTTGGTATATAGATTTTTGTGTTGGGGATGCCCAATTTTGAGTTGGAATTCATGATCCTGCCATCAAGATCTTGGACAAAATAGTCCGAAAACAACTGGAAGAAGTTGGGGTCAACATCATTTTGGCAGAAAGGAGGTATACAAAGGTGTTGAATAACTCCCAGAGTGGAGCATTTGATGAAGCTGAGGATGAACTCATAACTTGCTTGTATCTTGTTTATGAATTACTTCAGCTGGCTAAATCCAAGGTCAATTTCAAAGCTGGTTGGAAGATCACTGGGAATGTATTGGCTGAGTTTGCCCAGTGGAGCCGCACCATACCTATCACAAATTTCAAAGTCAATTCCGGCAAAGCCAATTTGAGTGAAAAAACTGAGGGCTCATCTTTCTCACTTGATCAACTTGGCAGCCAAAATGAATGTCAATAATATTTTTGCTGTCACTTGTCTAGAGCTCACTGCAATACTATTGGAAAATGGTTCATCCGAAGTGTTTTTATTGGCATCCATTCTCACCTTTAAAGTTTGGTTGATTATTGATATTCATGCCAATAAGAGTGATAAAACGGCACATACTTGGTCTAACATTGCCATTTCATTGGGAAGCTTTAAAAACCAGCTGGGGACCAAAGGCACTTGGGCCCAAAGGCACTCTATCAGAAGCAGTGTATTGTATCAAAGTAGGCTTAAAGTTGAATTCTTTCAGCTCTGTTGTCTGGAATATCCTGGGTGTCTTGAGTGTTAACTTGAACCCCCGGCTTTGTCACAATGCATTGATCCAATCAGTTTTACCCAGTCCAAAAAATCATGTTGCTTGGGCTAACCTTGGCTTTTTTTACCTTGCTGATTCGGACTTGGAGCTAGCAAAAGAAGCATATGAGAATTCCCAATTGGTTGAACCAGATTGGCCTTTGCCTTGTATGTGTATTGCTTTGATCTCTTTGATACAAGAGCAAGAACAAAAAGCTTGCAAGATGGTCAAAAATGCCTATACTTTATCTCTTGGAAGTATCATAAGTCTTTCAGATCCACACTTGCTTTAAAACCTATACAAATGTTCCGCATACATACAAACAATAAGAGTCTGATGCAACCACATCCATTGATGAAGTGGAAGGCTTTGAGAAATCAACACTTGCATGAAAATCCTAGTGTTTGGATGCATATATCCAAACACAAAGATTCTGGTGCAACTACCTTGAATGTGGCAGTGTCCCCCACCCTACTCTGGACACTTGCATAAAAATCCTATTGTTCCAATGCATACATCCAAACACTAAGATTCTGGTGCAACCACTTTGAATGTGGCAGTGCCCCCCACCCTACTCTGGACACTTGCACAAAAATCCTAGTGTTTGGATGCATACACCCAAAAACTAAGATTCTGGTGCAACTAATTTGAATGTGGCAGTGTCCCCCACCCTACTCTGGACACTTGCACCAAAATCCTAGTTTTTGGATGCATACAACCAAACACTCTGATTCTGGTACAACTACTTTGAATGTGGCAGTGTCCCCCACCCTACTCTGGAAACTTGCACCAAAATCGTAGTGTTTCGATGCATACACTCAAACTCTTAGATTCTGGTGCAGCTACTTTGAATGTGGCAGTGTCCCCCACCCTACTCTGGACACTTGCACCAAAATACTAGTGTTTGGATGCATACACCCAAACACTAAGATTCTGGTGCAACTACTTTGAATGTGGCAGTCTCCCCCACCCTACTCTGGAAACTTGCACAAAAATCCTAGTGTTTGGATGCATACATCCAAATACTAAGATTCTGGTGGAACCACCTTTGAATGTGGCAGTGTCCCTCACCCTACTCTGGACACTTAAACAAAAATCCTTGTGTTTGGATGCATACATACAAACACTAAGATTCTGGTGCAACCACCTTAAATGTGGCAGTGTCCCTCATGCTACTCTGGACACTTTCATGAAAATCCTGGTGTTTGGGTACAAAAATCCAAACAATAAGATTCTGGTGCAACCACCTTGAATGTGGCAGTGTCCCCCATGCTACTCTGGAAACTTGCACAAAAATCCTAGTGTTTGGATGCATACATCCAAACACTAAGATTCTGGTGCAACCACCTTTGAATGTGGCAGTTTCCCTCACCCTACTCTGGAAACTTAAACAAAAATCCTAGTGTTTGGATGCATACATCCAAACACTAAGATTCTGGTGCAACTACTTTGAATGTGGAAGTGTCCTTCACACTATCATGGACACTTGCACATAAATCCTAGTGTCTGGATGCAGCAGTGCCACTCATCCTATGATGGACAATTGCACCAAGATGCTAGTGTTTGCATGCATGGATCCAAACTCTAAGATTCTGTTGCAAGCTGTAGTGCCAGGCATTGAGCCATGGAAACTCACTAGGATTAGAAAAATCCTCAATTGCACTGGAACTATGCTTCTGGGCGGGCATAAAGTAGTGGAAAAGTTTGCAAAAGGACAGAGGCCATGGAACAAGAGTCTCAGTGTTTCAATGGCATTGACATGGCAAGATAAGTGGCACCGTGGAGATGCATTTCATTTATCTCTCCATGTATGCATTTCAAATAAGAACCTGGAAAAATTTACATGTGAGTTGAGCATCTATGATAGTATTGGGATGAATGCCCTACCACTGAATGGATCCAAAAATTCAGCTAATTAAAGTATGTTTTTTGAGTATCCAAGACAGGTTGTGATGACAAAAATCCATCAACATCATTCTGCATTATGTGTGAGCAAGATAATTTTCTCCATCTCCCCCAATGATTGTGCCCAAAATTATTTTTTAAAGGCAGCCAAAAAATATCACATGATCCACCCATACAAGGCTTCTTCCACAATATATAAACCCCAGCCTACCTTTGTTTCTCTGAATTCTTTTGCACAAGATTTTGGAGCCATAGAAAGAATTCATCCCTCTCTGGTTTGCCTTGAAATTATCTCTTGCTCCCCAACAGCACTCAAGACTCATTTTCTAAGTAAATTCCCCCAGAAATCAACATTGTTCTGGGACTATCTGAAGAATTCAGATGATTTAGTAGATATATTCCTTGCTAATGGAAAAACTCTGGTGAGACAACTACCTACGCATGTTTCAAAGGCTTTCTTCTCACACATTCCTTCAACAACCGCTCCTGGACTAGCTGGTGGTTGGAAATCAGAGCACTCCATGAACAATTCCATTTTTGTGGAGCTAGTAATCAATGTCATAGTATCCAATTTAATTCACTTTGAAATGGCTCTGTGGATATTCTGTGCCATGGAGAAAGCAAAAGAAGATGCTTGATAATATGCTTGATGCTGGGATCATTCCAACACGGCCTTTCAACTACCAGCCTGAACAACATTCTGGCTGCCAGCTTTCAACCTTTCCCCTTGCAAATACTATCAGTTTGAGATTTAATCCACATCTGGATTCAAAGCTTCTCTTGATTCCCAGTGGTTTTGACCTTCCACCCCAAACTCCCCCACAGGCTATTATTTTCACAAAGCTTCTTCCACATCAAGAACGGGGACTGGCCTTCCTTCTCAATTGAAAAAATTCCTCTTCAGAATCCTCAAAATCGCTGTGGAAGATAATTCCCTCTAATGGATCTTTTTTGTTGGAGCATATCGTCAGTGGAAAAAAAATATTGGTTTCAAATCCACGCTCAATTCCCAATACTCCACTTGGCTCTTTCCTTGTGGAGGAAATTGGACTTGGAAAATCACTCCAAGCCATTTGCCTTATTGCCACAACCCATGGGAATACCTGTTCTTTGCAACTGCAATGGGATCCTGGACATTTCCTTCATTGAACATGGTTCATATGTCCTTCACAGGTGCTCCATAATTGGAAAAAAGAAATAATCTAGCATACCTGGCCAAAAAAAATTAACTATGTCCTGTATCATGGGCCCTCTTGGCACAATATAGCATTTCATGCAGTGACAAGCTCCAATTTATTTCTGAAAACATAATCCATCATCACAAGAGAATTTTTGCTTCACAAAAAAAGTCCAATGTCCACAAAATCAAGGCTTTTTTCTTACACTTGGCACAGGCTCATACTTGATGAAGCACAGTAAGAAGTTTAACTAATATTCAGTTCATCTATGAAACATCATATTGATCCTGGTCATTTTGAAGTGAAATTGGGACCAATGAATCAAAAACACAGATTGAAATATATTGCCTCAAGGCTTCAAAAAGTGTCTGTCTGACTGGAACTCCCTTACAGAACAGTATTCATGATTTACTATAATTGTTCACATTTATGTGCATGAATCATCAGAATCTTTGAATGACTGGCCACAAATGCTGCTTCAACATCTTCAAAACTCCAATGTCAAGCCAATTCAGTTGATTCTCCAACATTGTCTACTTTGAAGGACCAAATCAAGGGAAATGCCTTTTTTTCTTCCAATAACTCACAAGACAATCCTGAAACCCCTTTTCATTCCTGTTAAGAAATATTACAACAAGAATCATCAAATGTTATTGACTTGTTTTGGCAAAAACCTCCCTCATACTGGCCAAAGAAACAGTCAAACTTCCTCCACATGATCCAAGGCCTGCTTGAGATTTTCAATCATCCCCTGTTTCAAAATCCTGCTCTTGGCCTCACTTCTTCAGGGGGAATCACCAAATTTGAATCACAGCAATCACAAAAAAGGACAAAGGAACTCATCATACATGAAATCAATCCAAAGCTATGTCTCTTGAGCTCCAAGATATCTGCAATACTCCAAATTGTCTCACCAATGTCTGATTATATGCAACAAAAACTCAAAGTGGCCATTTTTTCTATTTGGACACTTATGCTTGACATGTGAGTTATGATTAAGTATTCCATTCTTTCTTAAAAGCACTGAATTCCAATGGTACTAGTCCTGCTGTTGTATTTGAAGACAGAGGAATTCCATTTCTAAGGCTGTATGGACAAGTGGATCCAAATGGGCAAGATAGCTGCTTGTGCCAATTTGAAACAAAAATTAACATCTCAATCCTCCTTGCTTCAATCCAAGCAGCTGGAGTGGGGCTCAATATTACATGTGATTCTGTGTGTATTATAACAGTATGTATGCTTGCCACAAGCATTTTGTTAAATTGGAATGACAGTCTCAATCAGCATGAATGTTTCCACCAAGAGCCGCATTGGAACCCAACGGTTGAAGCCCAAGCTGTTGACTGTCTGCACAGAATCGGTCAAAACAAAAATGTTCAAGTATTACATCTCATTATACCAGACTCCATAGAGACCAAAATTCAAATGGCAACCTTTTTCCTTTCAACACAAGTTTTAAACTTGATTGATTGACTAATTTTGAAAACACATGAATTACATAGGTGCAAAGGCGTAAGGAGAAGCTGGCACAGTAAGTTTCTTGATCATGAATTTCTCAATACTTGCATGTATCTCATGATTCTATCTGATATATCAGGTCAACCATTTTAACCACAACTGATTGTAGGGAGTTATTACAAGCTTTCTTGAACTGAAATAATTTGCAAAAATACAAAATTATATCAAGGGGGATATTTATTATAGACTAAGGCATTGTCAAAGTTGAGGGTTGACCATCCTCTGTCATGATCTTGGTGTTTGTGATTTTAAGGCTCTCCCTTGTTTCAGCTATCAATGTGGCCCAAAAAGAAGGGTTGTACACTTGGAGTTCTTTATTCTCTGGTATACATGGATTCTCTTCATATTTTGTGCCATCTTCTCTGATAATGAACTTTGTTTGTTTTATGCTTTTTCCTATTCTTGCACCCACTTGTATTTGATGGTCTATAACTTTGACCAGGTTGGAAAAGGAATCTGACCTCCATTCAAGTTTTGTTTGGTGATGCTGTGTCACTTGGCAAACTGAAACTTCCTTGGTTTCAGAGCATATGGCCGGGTCATTGAACTGTGCTGCCAGCTCAAAATAACCATTTTCATCACACCACTTCTTCCTTCTTTCAGCAAGCTGTGATTTATTTTGAATAAACTCAGTGGCGCTTCATCAATTCAGAATGCTATCAGCAAATTTAACTCACTCTTTTCCTTGTCTTGAGGGCATGTGCCTTGGCTTTCTGATGCTCCAATGCCTGTTCACCAGATCTTTGCACCAGCTTCCATTGAGACTGCAGGTGTGAAAAATACCTTTCAAGGATAACTGACACAACTGCATGAGCGGCATGATTGGGGGACCACAGGTACCTATCATATTCTGCCAAATGCAGGGCCATGTCTAGTGTCCTGAAAAACAGAAGGTACATGAGCTGGTATAATGGATGCTTCCATGAACTTTGCCAATCAAATGTGAAACATGTTAGCCCAAGCTCCTGGATTTAGGTTTGGACCCAACTTTTGTATGCTTTTGTGTTGTTATTGATTGTTTCAGAGGGTGTTGGTGTAGGCTGAATGAAACTGAGACTCTTTGAAAGTTCAACTGCAAGGTCCCTCTCATCTTGTAGTGGTGGTGCAGGGAGGTTTTAGAGGTCAGTTTCTTCCACATCCATGAGGAGCCTGGCATGCTGATGGACAATTGTCTTCATTATTTCACTTCCATCTGGAAGCTCTCCTCTAAGTTCTTTCATCCTCTCTTTTTGGGTTTGATGTTTGACTGATTGTGCTTGTTTCCTCCAAATTCCTCAATTTTTACGTGCTCTATAATCTGCAGCATAATCCTCAGCTTTGACGGGGTCCACTAAAGTTTTTGACATCACAGTCAATTGTTTTTTCCAACAACCAGGCATGAACTACAAAAAAACTTGCCCTGATCATTGGATTAATGTTCATCTTGAATTTGAATGTTTTTGATTGATTTTGCTACAAGCCAAAATAATAATTAGAAAGTGAAATAATGCACAAGATTCTTTTCAAACCAATGGCTCACATGGATTTTGTTCAGAAAGCATTGCTTCTCGTGGTGCTTTTGTTGCAAATTTTGAATTATGGGTCTCATTTGCATGAGGAAGACCTTGCAAAATCACAGCTCCAGAAGCACATGGGGTGGGGAAAGGTTTGGTTCTACATTCAGGGGATCTTTGGGTGAATATACACTGGGGAGTACCCATGGGGCATTGTTCACTTGCACTGGTAGTAAATGGGACTTCATGGTGTTTTTTTCCTGGAATTGGTGATTGAATGCTTCCTGGGACTTTTATATGGACTGCAGCTTCTTGAGCCCTAGAAATGTTTTCCTCAAGTGAGGCCACATCTATTTAAAAATTCAAAATCAATTAAATAATTGGATAATATTTCTTCCTTTGATTATTTTCTTACCTCTTGGACCTGGAGCCCGTATTACTCTCCTCTGGCTTGAACCCTGTGCTAATGCACCCACACTGAATATGGAATGTAATTGTGCAACTTCCACAGATATATCTGTGTTTTATCCTAATGCTTAGCTCTTGAAAAACTGCTTGAACATTGAAAATACTCACCAGGGCTAATTGACCTTTGCTTGCCTTTTTCCATAATTGTAATTGGAGATGATAATTCTTCTTCTAACACATGGGCTATGGATTAGATTCATTGTGGTCTAGCTAATTCCATATGAAATTTCTGGGGAAAAAAACAATTCTCCACTCTCTTCCAGATATTTGAAACGGTCTTTCTTGGGAATCCTGAGGAAATAATCTAATTCAAAATATCCCAAAGACTTTAATTGTTGATTCTTTGAATAACCACATTTTATGAATATTTACCATAATTTCCCTGGGGGAAAACATTCTTATGTCAAGTTGGAAATGCATCTTCTGCAAGTCTCTTGGATCTCAATTGAGATCCCAATTTTACAGGAGGATTTGTTCTAGGAGGTGCTGAGACCCTCCAATGGTGGCCAACATTATTTTTCTTAGTCCCTGAAGGCTGATTGCTGTTTCCCCCTAAAAAAATGAAACATGCTACTGTGAGAGATTTAAGAGTACTCACTGTGAACACTCCACTAATAGATTACTTCTTGAATCACTCCCTTCAACCCAGAGTTGTCCAATCCTTGAGAGATCCAGACTTTCATTTATTTTCATTTTTGCTTTTTATTTTACTTCCTCATCCTATTCACTTTTCCTTCTGATTCACTCGTCTATCATCCCTAAACAACCAAAAATCTTAACATTTGAAGAATCCAAAGGTAGTCAGATGACTCTAACACCACCTGTACAAAGAGTTGGTTTGATCTCAAGTCAACTCAGACTAACTTTCTCAATCGCCCAGATATTGACTCAAATCCTAACTCTTTCAATCACATCAACTTGGTCATCACCTTGCCATCATCTCAAGTTGCACCAGTATGCTCTCTCTATTCCCATATTCTTCTCTATTGTACCTAAGAGAATCTTTTGCTGTGTTGCTACTTCAGTCACCATGTCTCCTTGTATGTCCTACTTCATGAAACCACAAGATTCCTAGGCCTCAAGCTTTCAACGCTCACGTTGGTTGTTTTTACTTTTCATCTTGTTCTATTCTTTTCTTCTAATCCTTATGCTCATACTCGCTTTCACTCGCGCCTGAAATCTGAATGAAATGAAAAACTCCAGTGGTCCTGGTTTTTAGCTCAAATTTTTTCACGGTTAAAAGCCAAAGTTCCATCAACCATACTGCAAGATGGCATCATCAACACCAGGACCAGCGGGAGAATCGTCCAAGGCTCTGGCTCTTCAAGGAATCTAAGAATCTATCCCTTTACTTAATGAAGATAATTACTCTATCTGGCTATCAAAGTTCCAAAACCTATTCCAACTGCGCAAAATACTTGCTATCATGAACCAAGAGGTCGTGACAGTAGAACTGGACAAGGACCTCAACCAGGAGATCACCGCCTACTTACTTTCAAGACTTGAGGCTTCCACTCACTCCAACATCATCACATCAGAGAACAAAAACAGTGCTGGTGGAATCTGGACTGTGGCTAAGACACATTTTGCTTTGTCTCAGTCTGCTAATCAAGCCTGAGTATTCAACAATTTCTTGTATCTCTCTTTAAACGACAGCAAATTGAAAAATTTGTAACCAAAATTTGAATTCATCTGAACAAGCTCTCTGAGGTTTGAATAAAGCTGCCTTTGGACATCTTAGCCTACCTGGTACTGTTCAAGTTTCCCTCTTCCCTAAAATCAATGCAATCCCAAATCATGCACGGGATCCAAACCATCACTGTTGATAATGTTCTCAACCATCTGATCCAACACAAAAATGAAGTTCAAGCAACTAAAGAAGAATCAAAAACTTATCTCACCTTAGTCAATATATCCTATCCTTGATGTACCAATTTGATACATAATGAAAGAGTGAAGAACCATAAACGCAAACAGTGCTGGGCAGAATTCTCTACTCTCAGACCAGCCAACCAGAAAGGGAAGAAAGCGGAGAAGAAAGAAGAAAATCTTGCTCACTTCTTTACCTTCTTCTGCGGAGCCAACACAATCCAATCCCTGACTAAATCTTCTTTTATCCTTGATTCAGGGTGTTCTGTACATCTACTTAACTCCAAGAAATATTTCAGTCAAATAATAGCTCTTGATGGTTCGGAACACATAAAAAATGGTAAAACAGGCGCCAGACTTAAGATGTTGGGGAGAGGAACAGCGCTCCTCAAATTTGGAGAAACCAATCTCAAGACTACCAATGCCTACTACGTTCCAGAAGCCACTCTGAATCTACTATCCTTTGGGAAGTTCTTGCAGGACAACTGTCAGATCTCTGTGGACAACTCCGCACACTCCCCTTGATTTACCATCAAAGGGAATGAAAAACCACTGATGCACGGATCTATCCTAAACAATTTTTTAGTTCTGGATACTCCTGAGAAGGAATCAATGTATCTCATGAACATTGACAAGGTAGAAAACCTACATCAGAAATTGGGACATGCTAGCTTGGGAAAAATTGAGAAAAACCTTGGCAAATCTATCAATTTCAAAGTCAAAGAAAGATTCTCTTGCTCCAGATGCAACCTCAGTAAGAGCACAAAATCTCACTTCATTCAACAAGCCACCACTTCCTCCAAGGTATTTGAACAAATCCATGTTGACCTCATGGGACCAATCACTCCCATTTCTAAAGGTCATCATCAATTATCTCTCACCCTGGTCAATAATTTCTCCTCGTATATTGCTGTGTTTCCCCTACGGGCTAACATTGATGCCGCCAACTTGATCAAGTTTCTCATCAACAACAAACACCACAAGAGAGAGTACTACCCAAATGAATTCTGTTGCGATGGAGGAGGAGAGTTTGTAAACCAGGCCTTGACCAATTTTTTTGAGGAAAAAGGGTTGAGAAGAATCTGTTCCAAACCCTATCACCCTGAACACAACGGAAGAGCTGAAAGAGCAAACAGAAGAATATCTGAATCAGTACCTGCAACTCATTCAACTTCCAAATTACCGCTGAATCTATGGCACAAAACCATCAAAGGATGCTCCATACTGCTCAATCTGATCCCTAGGAACAATGGCGAGCTATCCCCTTGGGAGATGATGCATGGGTCCAAACTGCCTAATGACTATATCCAACCGCTGGGAACTCCTGTAGTCTATCTAAATCTGAAAGAAAAATACTTCCTCCAAAAGTTGGACAAAAAAGGGGTCTCCGGAATAATAATTTGATAAATACCTTGCTTTTTATCCTTTAAGATCATCAACAGCTTAGGAGCAATCATTCAATCAAAAAATGTCAAACTCTGCAAAAACAATGACACTTCCATTGGGTTCAGTTCTGATGAAATCAATGCCATCAAAGAACTGTCTCATTCAAACCCTACGCCTGAGAGTCAAACTGTCAGATCTGACACCAAAGAATCTGAAAATGAACCTGAATTCAATCAAATAGATTCCACCATAAAAACAAAAGAGAGTCTGACTTCTCCTGAACTATCAGATGAAGAAAACGACAAGGAAAAAATAAACAAAATCCTGACCAACTCCGACACTAGTTGCGCTCTCAGGAATAGGAACTCTCTTAAGAAACCAGACCAATTTGGCTTTACTGCTACATTTTTACCCAGAAACATTGAGGAAGCTCTGAACTCACCACCATGGGCAACCTCTGTGGGGAAAGAACTAGACACCTGCAAAGATCTAAAGGTTTTGGAGGATTACTTTGGTCCCACACTTGCCAATGTATTGAATACAACTTACGTCTTCAAAATCAAGGAGAACAACCATGGTGAACCTCCGATTTGCAAGACCAGAATCTGTGTTCAAGTATTCAATCAGAAATTTGGCATA
Source organism: Puccinia polysora (assembly GCA_025617555.3). NCBI lineage: Eukaryota > Fungi > Basidiomycota > Pucciniomycetes > Pucciniales > Pucciniaceae > Puccinia > Puccinia polysora. The sequence continues at coordinate 43,560,102 of CM062629.1, forward strand.
TACCATTTTGAGACCTACGCCCCTACCGGTAAGACCACCTCTCTTTGAGCTCTTCTCTTGTTTTCTCTAGACAAGAATCTCCCAATTCTTCAATTAGATGTCAAGGGAGCTTTCCTGCACCCTGAGATAGAAGAGGAAGTGTATATCCGGAGACCCAAAGGAAGCAACAGAAAAACTCATATGCTGAAATTAATGAGGTCCCTATATGGTCTCAAGAAGGCGCCCAGAAATTGGTACAGAACGCTCAGCCAGTTGATTGAATCTTTAGGATATCAACCTTCCAAATCCAATCCATGCCTCTACAATCACACCAGCACAAACTCCTCTCTGTTCTTGCATGTGGACAACCTTCTAGTAGTTGGAAATACAAAAGAATTTGAGGATCAATTCCTGAAGAAGTTCCCTAACTCAACCAGTCACAAACCAAACACTATTCTTGGCATGAAAGTGGATTGTGATCAAAAATAAATCTCATTATCTCTACCTCTACACATTACTTGGGGTCTCAAAGAACTTGAAATGACTGAGGGCAAGCCCATTTCAACCCCTTGTACCCCAGGAATTTATCTTCTCCCGCAATTGAAAGAAGAACACTCCTCATTCTTGGCCTTGAATTTCAATTACGGATCACATGTTGGGAAACTCAACTTCATCGCTGGATTGACCAGACCAGACATATCATTTGCCGTCTTGATTCTTGCTTGCTACTCAGAGAGACCCGAAATTAATCACTGAAACCAAGTTGTTTGTACGTGGAGATACCTGAATGCTACAAAAGACACAAAATTGAGACTGTCAAAAAAGAAAAATTGCCACAAACTCATCTGTTACAGCAATGCCACTTGGGGTAATGATCCTTCCATTCAAAAATTCCAATCTGGCATTCTGTGCTTACTCAATGGTGCGCCCTTATTCTGGACTAGTTGAAAGCAAAGAAATATCAATTACTCATCCACCAAAGCGGAATGCAAAACCTTGAACAACAGACAACTTGAATGTTGCTGAATCAAACATCTAATTGGTGAGATCTGGAGAATTGACGCACATCAAATAACACCCAGTATTAACCTCATCAACAACAAAGGATTTGAAGATAAAGTTATCAAGTTTGGGAAAAACTCAAAAACCAAGTTCATCGACCTGAAAACCAAAGGAATCAGAGATGATCTGAAACTAGGAATGATCAAACTCCAACTAATCACATCAGATCTGATGGTAGCCAACGCACTCACCAAGGCAGCGGCAAAATCCTCATGAGAACGTCTGATCAAGCACTTCACAACTTGACCTGACATCCAACCAAGGGGGGGTGTAAGATATTTAAGAGTACTCACTGTGAAAACTCCACTAATAGAGTACCGCTTGAACCACTCCCTCCAACCCAGAGTCGTCCAATCCCCAAGAGATCCAGACTTGAAAAGCTGAATATTTTAAATTCCCTGGACCAACAGACTAAGACAAGAGAGTTGATCAGAAAAACGGAAAGAATCAGGGACAAATGGAAAAGAGGATAAATGGATGACAATTGTGAATAAGAAGTCTCACTCGATGCTAACTGATATAAGTTGATGACGCTTAGGAACAACAATTTATAAGATATGATGAGAAATGAGGAGATGATGAAGAGACAGGATCTGGATCTAATTTTGATTTGGAGGAAAGCAAATAATGTAAGTGATTGATTGATCTAGATTGTGGTTTATAGACAACCTCACATGTGAGCAACAAAGAAAGGAAATCGTGTGTGGTGAGTGAGTGGCCGGAAGCTTGAGGTTGAGATGATCTTGAGGTTGAGATGATTTTGATGGAAAATTTATTGGCTGATCGTGAGCAAGGTTGAGAGCGAGGAAATTGAAAAAATGGAATGGTGAGATAGGAAATAAGATGAGAAGAGCGGATCGGGAGAAGGCGTTAGATGAAGGAAGAGGAGCGGAGTAGCGTGTTAGGAAAGCTGAAGGAATCAGGGAATCGGAAGGGAAGTGGGGAAGCTGATGATGATGAGAGGAGAAGGAGTGTGCAGTGGTGACTGTGACAAGCAGGAGCGCGCGAGGTGGATGGTTGTATGAGTAACATGCCACTGTTAGGTGACATATCCATTTCAGTGATTTCCTTTCAACAAACCGCCGTGTTCAGATGAGAGGTTGGAGTATTGCAGATGTAAGGCTCTTGACGGAGGGTTTAATTGCCGGCTTGGTTAATGGGTCGGCCAACATAGATTCAGAGGGGATAAGGTTGGTGATTAGATATTTGGCATCTTTTTGCTCTCGGAGCCATTTGATTTGAGTGTCCACATGCTTGAGGGCACTGTGGTGAGATTCTGAATTTATTAGGTCGTTTAATGCCTTATTATTGATGTGGGAGCAGTGAGTGAGGGAAATGGAAGGGTTAAGTTCCTTTAATAAGTTTAATATCCAGATTTTCTCTTGAGTTGCGAGGACTAGAGATTTGAGTTCTCCTTCCGTCAAGGACAATGAGACGGTAGGTTGAAGCTTGCTATGCCAAGAAACAGCACAGCCGTAAAGGAGAACTAGATAGCCAGTGTGACTTCTACGTGAGATGGGTTCATTCCCACCGTCAGAATCACTCCAAGTTTCAAGGTCGAAGTTGAAGGAATTGTTCTTCAAACGTAAAGCCATTTCGCGAGTGGTTTTGATGTATCTCCACGCGTGCTTAGCCTCCATACAGTGCGAGAGTCCGGGTTTTGCGTTGAAGCAAGACAGAGATGATACAGCATAAGAGAGATCTGGTCGAGTTTGGGTTGCAATGAAGTTGAGGAATCCGTTGAGGAGCGATAATTAATGTTTAGGTCAGAGAAAGCAGCGGCGTCGGTATCAGTGGCAGACTTGAGAGAAATTCCAGGAGTCATGGGAGTATTAATGGGCTTGGACTCTGAAAGCCCAAGTTCGGCCAAAGCTGTATCAATGTGATCGGGCTGGTGAAGGCACGGTCCTTGTGGCGACTCAGTGACGTAGTTACCAAGGATCTTGAAGAGGGGGCCTTCATGTGAGATGGAAAACTTTGCCTTCAGTTGAGTTCGAAGCTCTTGCGAGTTGCCAATAATCACTAGATCATCAACATAGCAGAAGATGAAAGTTTGGGAGAGTTGATTTATAAAAAGGCAGGGATCAGCGGAGGACACCACAAAACCTTGCTCTAGAATCCACTGTTTTAGCGTGTCAAACCAGCTTTTGGGAGCTTGTTTCAGGCCATATAACGCCTTGTTTAGTTTGAGGTAAGGGAAGGGGGAGTTGTAGCCGGGAGGATTCTTGATGAAAATATCTTCATCTAAGGTAGCATGCAAGAATGCGGACTTTACGTCCATTTGAGTGATTTGCAGATTGTGATGAAATGCATAAACAAGTAGGGTTCGAAGGGTAGTAATTTGACCAGTTGGTGCGTAGGTCTCTCCGTAATCAATGAATTCTAGCTGTCGAAAGCCTTGAACACATAAGCGAGCTTTGAATATGACTCCGTCGTTTTCAGGATTGGATTTGAGTAGATAGACCCAAACGGTCGACAGGGCCTTTTTGCCTTCTGGAAGTGTATGGCAGCCGGTCCAGACGCCCATTGTTTCTATTCCATTGAGCTCGGTCTTCATGCCCTTAGACCAGTTTTCGAAGTCGGGGGAGCATTTCGCTTCATCGTAGTTTTGGGGAACAGTCCTGGACAGAAAACCGTATCGTTGAGGAAGTTGGATGTTTGAGCGGTCCCTTAGAGTCATAGAGGATGGTGTAAGCTGGTTGATGATGTTTTCATCATTGGAGGATTCTACGGGAGATTGGTTGGAATTGGAGGATTCGGTAGGGGAGTTTGGAACAAGTGTGATCTCGGGGTTCTGAGACGGTTTGATTGAAGATATATTAATTGGGGAAGTGGAGGAGCAATGAGTGGAATGATCATGGTTTATGGAGGAAAGAGTATCGAGGAGGTCAGAGTCGGAGAGAGTGAGAGTTTCAAAGGGGTTTTTGGAAGAAGGAAGAGATTCAGTTAGCTTTACGTTTTCAAAAACTTTGACGTGTTTTGAACGAATCGTTTTGCCAAGTTCTGGAACATAGATCAGGTAGGAGTTAAATTGTAGGTCGTGACCTACTAGGATTCCCTCCCAGCCTTTCTTTTCAAATTTTCCTAGGTGATGGCGAAGATTCATAACGATTGCTTTGGATCCCAGGATTCTGATTAGACTGAGCTTAGGTTTGACGCCGTTCCACAGTTCGGAGGGACTTGTTTTTGAATGTCTGGAGGGTAGGAGATTGAGGATGTCACAACATCCAACAAGTATTTGATCCCATAACTCAGTTGGAATGGACATATCAATAATTGTGGTTCTGGCGGATTTGACTATTGTACGATTCCCTTGTTCAGCAATTGGATTATGTTGTGGGGTGTATGGTTCCGAGGTTGTGTGTACAATACCAGAGTCTGAGAGGAAATTTGACAGTTTAGAATTTACAAACTCTCCACCATTGTCAGAATGAAGAGATTTCAGTTGATATCCGAACTGATTTGAGTGAGTTTTGATGAATTTGATTATTTCATCGGCGACGTCCGATTTTAATCTGATGCGAAGACAGGTTTTGAAGCGAGAAAACTCGTTGGTGAGTAGTAGGAAATAGCGGTTGCCAGTCTTGGAGATCGGGTTTATTGGACCACATACGTCGGCGTGGAGACGTAAAAAAGGTTTAGAGCAGATGGGAATATGACTTTGGAAGGGAGATCGGTGAATTTTACCCAGAACACATGATTCGCAGGTGAAGTCCTTCCACTGTATTTTGGGGAATTCTTTCAAGAGTAGCTTGGTTTGATCTAAGTGAGGATGACCAAAGCGCTTGTGGAGGGTGGTGAGTGTAACAAAAGCATGGGAAGATTCAGACTGCGGAAGTGCAAAATCACTAATCACCAGGAGATTATCTTTGATGACACCTGTGAGAATGGTGTTACCTTTGAAATTGACGGCGAAGTTCTTGGGACCCGAGAGATGCAACAAGCAGCCTTGATTGAGCAGTTTTCCTAAAGACACGAGATTGACGGCTATCTGAGGAACGTATAGGGATCGGCTAAGACAAACATTACAGAATTCTGATAGAAGCTTTGCGGTTCCAACCCCTTTCGCGTTGAGGGAGGTGTTTTCTTTCCCAGTTTGAATTTTGGTATGATCTTCTGAAAGATCTTCCTCAAAGAAATCAAGTGAGTTGAACATGGATTGTGAAGCTCCAGAGTCTAGGATAATGGAATTCTTAGTAAGAAGTCGAGAACTGGTCATTGCAAAGTTATAAGAGGTACAGGTGAAGTTTGCCGAAGCTGATTTATTATTGTTGGGTTTGGAGGTGTTATTACTGTCGGTGTTGTTGTTTTGATTTGGTTGGAGATGAGGATAGAGCCACCAGCAAGAGTTTTTTTGATGAGACAATTGAGGATTGTGCCAAGTGGCTCTGCACTTGGTGACTTCTTGTTTCACGCTCTTGTTCATCATGGCCGATGCGGAGGTTCCAGCGGCAATCTCATTTTTTACTTGATTCAGGTGTCGAAGAACAAGATCGCCATCAATTTTGGATTCGCCCAATGAGTGAGTGATTGTGGTCTTGAGATGTTCCAATTGAGGTGGAAACTTGTAGAGTATTAAATAGGCCACTATATCGTCGTCCATTCTAATACCGATCTCAGAGATTTGGATGAGGCAAGCTTTCACTTCGGTGATGAATTTATCTACATGTTTGGGGTCGAATTGGAGATTGAGGAAGTTGAAGAACACACGTGAGCGATTCGCAGTTTGAGAGGAGGCGTAGAATTCGTTAATCGATTTCCATAATTCAATACCGTTGGCGAGATGATGATCTTTGACACAATTTATGTAGGTTCTGTTGTCCAGTTTGGCTAAGATGTATCCCACCAGTTCGAGGTTGACTTTGGGAGCACATTTCTCTGGTTCGGATGATACTAGCCATTTGCCTATACCCTTCAGTGCGAAGATGGTTGTTAATTTAGAGCGCCATAGTGAGAAGTTTGATTCAGTTAGAGTAGGGATTGAGTCCGTGAGGGTCTTGAGAAGGGATCCATTGAGATCTGTCCGTCCAGGAGATTGAGACATTGAATTATTCAAGCCGTTGTGAGAGGTTTGCTATTTTGGCTTTTAACCGTGAAAAGCTGAATATTTTAAATTCCCTGGACCAACAGACTAAGACAAGAGAGTTGATCAGAAAAACGGAAAGAATCAGGGACAAATGGAAAAGTGGATAAATGGATGACAATTGTGAATAAGAAGTCTCACTCAATGCTAACTGAGATAAATTGATGACGCTTAGGAACAACAATTTATAAGATATGATGAGAAATGAGGAGATGATGAAGAGACAGGATCTGGATCTAATTTTGATTTGGAGGAAAGCAAATAATGTAAGTGATTGATTGATCGAGATTGTGGTTTATAGACAACCTCACATGTGAACAACAAAGAAAGGAAATCGTGTGTGGTGAGTGAGTGGCCGGAAGCTTGAGGTTGAGATGATCTTGAGGTTGAGATGATTTTGATGGAGAATTTATCGGCTGATCGTGAGAAAGGTTGAGAGCGAGGAAATTGAAATAAATGGAATGGTGAGATAGGAAATAAGACGAGAAGAGCGGATCGGGAGAAGGCATTAGATGAAGGAAGAGGAGCGGAGTAGCGTGTTAGGAAAGCTGAAGGAATCAGGGAATCGGAAGGGAAGTGGGGAAGCTGATGATGATGAGAGGAGAAGGAGTGTGCAGTGGTGACTGTGACAAGCAGGAGCGCGCAAGGTGGATGGTTGTATGAGTAACATGTCACTGTTAGGTGACATATCCATTTCAGTGATTTCCTTTCAACAAGACTTTCATTGATTTTCATTTTTTCTTCTCATTTCACTTCCTCATCCTATTCACTTTTCCTTCCAATTCACTCCTCCATCATCCCTACACAACCAAAAACCTTAACATTTGAACAATCCAAAGATGGTCAGATGACTCTAACACCATGGGTACAAAGAGTTGGTTTGATCTCAAGTCAACTTGGACTAACTTTTCAATTGGCCAGATATTGACTCAAATCCTGATTCTTTCAATCACATCAACTTGGTCATCACCTTGCCATCATCTCAAGTTGCACCAGTATGCTCTCTCTATTCCCATATTCTTCTCTATTGAACCTAAGAGAATCTTTTGCTGTGTTGCTACTTCAGTCACCATGTCTCCTTGTATGTCCTACTTCATGAAACCACAAGATTCCTAGGCCTCAAGCTTTCAACGCTCATGTTGGTTGTTTTTCCTGTTCATCTTGTTCTATTCTTTTCTTCTAATCCTTATGCTCATACTTGCTTTCACTCGCGCCTGAAATCTGAATTAAATTAAAAACTCAAGTGGTCCTGGTTTTTAGCTCAATTTTTTTCAGCTACCAATTAGGTTGTTTTCCTCTTTCTAGATTTCAGATCAAACTTTTACATTTTTTCCAAAGTCCCATTTGAATTTCTTTTTCAAGATATTGAAGCCTCATGGACATTCTCTTCAATATCTCCCCAGAAGCAGATTTATATGATTTTGTCAGCAACCACTAATTCATTGACTAAACAGGTAATTTACCTTACATTTTCTAATTCTCTGGTTGCTGGGCTTTTTTTCCCAGTGTGTAATTTCTCTGGCTATTCTGGTTCTCACATCCTAAAATAATTTTTTATCACCACCAGGATTTCTGGCAACATTATTAATTCAAAGCTAGAATTTTTACCATCCAATTCACATTGATCCCCAATCTCAAACCCTTCCACATTTCCCAGTTCTCCTGCCATATGCCTTGAATCTTCTTGTGATTTAGAAGCACCATCATGCACATTTGAACTGTTTCTCATTTTGTCTGATTGTGGGCTCATCACTTAGGTATGGATTTAAAAATAAATCACTATTACTGTTTTCAGGAATAATATCAATTCATCACATACTTTCAACATTTTCTTTGTTTTCATCAATTGGTTCCCAACCTTCTCCATCACAAAGTATCACAATACTTTTCTCAAATCCTTTTCCACTGTCAGATTTTTGATTATCCCAGATATTATGTGATTTTTGTGAATAACTGGAGCATTCTAAATTGGTAATAAATAAGCCGTTGTGCCAATACACATAAATTTCAAAATAACATGTTAATCACCCTGGGAATTCAATCTGCCACGCCAAAAATACCAATTTTCCTGCAATGGTTGGAACAGATGCAGCCTGATTGATTCTTCTGACTCACTTCCCCTGGATGACTCTCTCCAACCCAAACCAGAACTCTCCCAAACACCAGGGACATTTAACAAACTTTTTGGGATTAGCATATCACGCACATTGCTGGAAATGGATTCACTAGGGCTGCTATCATGCAATTCAGCAACTGAGGGCCTTAATGATCTCTTGAAAATTGAGCCGGTTGATCTCTGATCATACTTATCCTTTTTTCCCCAGAAATTTCACTCTCAGGGCCTGACCCTATATCTAATATTAAAAATAATTTCCCATCAAATTTCTGAAGTGTGTTAAATTTCTGAAATAACTTACAATCTTCATCACCACCCGCTGGCAAGTGTGTGTTTTGAGCTGTGGAATGAAATTTTCAGTTCTATAATTTCAATGCAATGTTTGAGATCAAGCACACCTATGATATCAATACGCCCACCTAGAATCTGTGTCATGAGAACATCCACAGATTTTCCCCCTGAACTTGATTCTCCAATTGAATGAGCAGCTTCAAGTGTGTCATTTTTTTTCTTTTTGGCCCCTGATAGTGTTTCTGAAGATTGTGGTGGGTTTTCTTACATGCCTAATTTTACAATTATAATAAATCAAATCAAAATGCCTGCCAAAGGTTAGAAGTCACAAATATTTTCCACATACCTGTTGAAATTGTAAAATTTTAAGTGAATTGGAAAACCTAGACCAGGCTAATTTATTTCAGATCACAATATGAGGTTAGAAACTCGGCCACAAAGAGAGTGAAAACATAAAGAGACAAATTGTGAGGAACACAAACAGTAACTGATTGCTCTACAGGTTAGATGATGACCTTTAATGAGATTTAGTAGAGCAGAGCAGTTGTTGAGGATTCGACGCAGACTGATCCGACGGAGAAATAGTTCAGAGACTGATGGTTGATTAGTTTGGAGGACTGTTGAGTTGACTCCTTTGATTCAGTCTTCAGGTCCTGATTGTTCGGTGATCAAAGTTGTGTTCAAGGAGTTGGTCGAGTGGTAGAGTCTGAGTCCCCGGACATTGATTGTGAGATGCTTGCTCATCTCTTAAGTGAGTTTTGTAGTCGCTAGAGTTGAGTAGTCACTGTATAGCCGCGGGTGGGGTATTCTTCTTGCGTGCGTGACAGGTTGCAGGACAGGTGAAAGTACAGATGAAAGAACTACAATAAGACGCTCAGAGATAAGAAGGATGCAAAGCACTTGGTGTGAAACAAACAAATAAAAATATGGAGGAAACAAATAAAAATATTGAGGAAACACAATGACAGGGCTGACAATGAGAATGAAAGCAGATAAAATATCAACAGAAATTATTGTCAGTATGGTTTTTGTCAATGCCTCAGATGCCAAAAATTCAGATCAAGACGCTATCAAAAAAAAATTATGTAAATGTGAAGGATTCAAAGAACATTGTCCTGCTTCACTCAAAAGTGTTGCTAGTCTCTCTTCTTGATTCAAGCAGGTTTACTAATCTCTCTTTTCAAAAGAATTTTAACCAATTATCAGTCATTTTGTTTGATTCAGGCAAAATTAGATACACCAACCTGCATCTTCATTATTTAGATTTTGTTCAAAGGCAATTCACACAGAGGTCACTCCTGGGGCTGCCAACTATTTTCATCTGCAGCATGCGATTCCATTTGCTTTGTTGAGGAGACAGACTTGCCAATAAACTCTTTTTTCTTTCTGCGTTGGGATATTAATTTTTCTCTCCTTGCTGCTGTTTCAGCTTTTCTTTTTGCATTTTTTATTTCCCATTCAGAAGTAGTCACTTGTCCTAAAAAGTGGAGTGATAAATTTACAAGGAGGTATTTCTGCAAACATTTATGAATAACTACATTGACTTCCAGATGGAGCCACTGGGGACCTTGAAGTGCGGGCTAGATCAAGATTGCATTATTACATAAGCCCACAAACATCTCTCCCATAAATAGGAGAACATAAAACTTTTTGGATAAACGTTTCCTGCCTTGGGTAGGCTCTTTTTTGAAGACCGCAACCCAGTTGACTCCTTTTTTTCCTGTGAGGCTGAAATTGGGACAGAACCTGTACCAACAAAATTGTCAATGTTTTTCTGTGATTAATTTATGCCTTTTTCAACCTGTGAAAAATTTGAACTACCCACTTGGCCTATCAGCTTTATCAATATTTTTTTCCAATGAACTCATTGGCAAAGACTCTGTATATTGATGTGTAACTGGGTTATCTGTAACTTCAATCAAGCATTAATCTTTTAGATCTGGACTGCATGTGCTGTAATTGACACACAGATCAACTTTCCAAAGCTTGAGTTTACTTTTAACAATTCACAGTGCATGATTTTTACCAAATTGATTTTTAATACCCCAAGGAAACTGAAAATCCATGGGACTTTTGGAAACAAGATGAGAATAGATCTCCAATAGTAAAAATTCCTTTGTAAATGGTTTGAAATTGAATAGAGGAGGATACAGAGGATGTCAAACAACCAAGGATGAAACTATTTATATTTTTGGAAATCCTGAAAGCTACATTTCTTTGATTGAAGATCAAGTATGAAGCTATGCCATTCTTGGTGATTGGAGCCTATCTGAAATATATAATTTGTCAAAAATGGATACCCAAATAGTAAAATAAACATTTTTCAAGTCCCAATGCTGATTTTTCTCAATTGAAATTAAAAAATGTGAATTGGTGGCTATTTCCCCTGATGCCTGAGCAGGTTAACCTATTTATTTTGGCTTTTGTTTGTAAATTTGTGCCAAGTCATACCATTATGAAAAACATGAATACAAATCCAAGGACGCTCATAAAGATCAACGTGCAAAATTGAAAAATTGGCATATCATGCTTGTTGTAAATATCACTTATTACTTCAAATCCAATCCATGTGATTTATATTGTCAAAACTCTTGCAGCAAAAAATGCACTGCATTGTTGTAATGTATTGGGGAAAAGCATAACAAAGTTGCTGGGAGTTGAACCAACATTGATCCATTGCATGTGGGTTTCTATAACTGTTGAGATAGAATGCTTAGTGCAAGGTGTACATCACAACATTGTTGGAACATTCTTGTCAATGCCTAAGAGTATCTACCACTGTCTTGACTAATTTGAAATTTTTTTGAGGCATGAAAGGTTGGATAGCTGTGAAAGATTTGATGTTGCTTCCTTTTTGCAATAAATCAGGCCAACACAACAATTATCCAACTGTTAGGGAGTGGGAACCACCATTGTTGCTTCCATGAATCCCTGCTAAATAACAGTGGGGACTGCCCCAATCATGGAAAAAAAACAGTAATGGGATCATTTTGAGTTCCAAAAGAGAAGAAGAAAAATCCAATTGATTGGAAAGAATGTATGTCAAGCTTGATTGAGCAGACAATGGTGGCTTTATGGGATCAATCCTCAATAAGTCCATGTCTCAAGTGGACTTATCAAGACAGTGGTACATTCTCTAAAGATTCATTTAAATTTTGTAGCTTTCAAAGTCAATTCCATAGTTTTGTGATGTACACCTTGCTCCAATCATTTTTAACTCAATGTTTAGAGCAAGCCACATGCAATCCATTAATGTGGGTGGGATTTCCACTGACTGCATTAGCCTTTTCCCCATCATTACAGATGACATAAAATATGAAAACATGAAACGCAATTTATTTTATCATTTTAGATTTTAAATTATTCCCACACTTTCAGATCAAAGTTTCTGAGAAGAATGAATATTGGCATGTTACCCAGAAACCCCAATGAAAATTTGGGGACCAATTGCCAGTTACCATCAACAAAAGTTTCATGAAGGAGAACCTATTTTTTACAAATGAACCGGATGTCAAACCAGTTGAAAGGCTGGAAAAACCATGGTGAAAATTGTGATACAGACTTGGTAATTTCAAAAAAAATAAATGTAAAATGAAATGGAAAATATTGGTTTTTTTATAAATGCTGAAATTAATCAGAATGAAACTGGCAATTGAATAAAACATTGATCATAAAAATTTCAGCTGGGGTATCAAAATACACCATCTTTTTTTGCAAATTTTTATTTGATGGGGAATTTGAAGTGAGTGCCAGTTGAATCAACATGAACATCCAAGTGAGTTCAGGTTTTTTCATTGGGGAATTAAAAGTGAAATTCATGTTCCACCCTGGTGAATACAATGTGAATCATATTTTCTTTTTGATGTAAAATGAGGTGAACTCAAGAATATTCATAGCTGAATAGAAGTTCCCTCTGAACTGACTCAATGGGACAGGAAATGTGACTGGATGGTGACATGAAGTCACTGGCCAGCCAGAGACCCCAATTTGGACCTGGTGTTAGAGAGTAAAAGAGGTTTATTCCTTCACTTCCCTTTCTGTGTCCTGTTGGTGTGAGGTATGATATGGTATCTCCTTGCAACCCCCTTCCAAGAGTGTGGACTTTATATCCACAATCTCAACCCTAAACTAATTACAAAAGCAATGACAGCTCAACAATAAATAGGAAAAGAAGCACTAGAAACCAGAAACCTAGCCCAACCCTAACTCATATCCTTACCGCCCAATCCCACACCGCCTACTCTTACACACATCTGGTTTGTCCTTCTCATGACACAGCTCTCTGCCGTGCCCTACTCAGAGCCCCCTGCGTTGTCTGTATCCGCCCAGCGGGCTGCATGATTCACCTGTTTTCAAGGATCTGCTGGTCTTGCACACCTCCACCCCACATGTATAACCATATCTGCCTGACGTGCCATCTTGATTTTACCAGTACCTGCGGGTTGGTATGCACTTGAGCTTGCCTTTCTAGCTTATATAAACTCTGTGATTGCCCCCCTCTTACCTACCCAAACTAGCTGCTCTGCAAAGTTGGTTGGGCCAACTCTATTCCTAGGTCTGCAATATCCAAGTGGATTGGGGCCAGCCACACCCAATCAAGCCCAACCTTCAGCAGGTGTTCTCAGCCCGTCCTACCTAATGCTGAGCACGCAAGCCGCTACACAGTTCCCAACCCCAGGCAATATAATGAAACCACAATGTAAAAATATGCAAAAATACTTATTATCAATTTTTTTGATTCTTTTTCCAGTGGATCTTAAGACCAAAGGATTCTTAATTAATTATTATTTAAATCTTCTCAAACAAAAGAAAGAAGCCAATGTAAAAAAATCTATGCCTAATTATTGGGACTCTTGAACTTCTCACCAAAAGAAAAAAATACTTTTGAACCGTGATCAAGAAGAAATCACAGAGAAAGAACTTGATCTTGAGAGATGTATTAGCTTCAATTCTCAACTCAGGAAACATTAGGCATGGAACAATTATAAACAACTACTCAATTTATTTAATAAAGAAGAAATTAAATTTATAATAATTTTTCATTTTTTTTTTCAACAAATAAATCAAAAACTCAAAAAATTGATCAAAATTAATGAAATTAAAATAAATCAAAACTTATTGTTTTTTTATTGGATAGAACCGTTTCCCTTGCTGATTTTATTGAGAAAGACCTGTTGGAAAGCAGTTCAGACCTTGGATCTTTGGACTTAAGACCAGACCTCATTGGTATTCATCAGGAGCCCCCTGAATTTCCACTCAAGGAATCATTCAACTGAAACAAAGCCTTATTACTATTGAGATTAAGTTTCATTAAGCTTAAATTAATTAAAACAATATTTATATATATATATATATATTTTATTGATATTTTTGACCTCTTTTTCAAAAGAAATTGAAAAGGACTTACCTATTTTTGTACTATCTGTGACACAACCACCCAATGTACTATAGGGCAATCTGAAATTATTGTGAGCAAAAAAGGAAATCTGAGTGAAAGAGCAAGTGCAAGGTAGCAAGGGCTAACTTCAAAGTGCCAACTTATAGGGGAGTAACTTAACACACAGCAATGTGGAGGTCTTTTATAGATGAAAGTTGGAATTGGCTGCTTGCTGCACACTCAGCAGTAGTGGGGGGCCCAGCAGGGGTAGCAGGCTCAGAAATGGGTGCGGCTTTGCCACAGAAAGTCGCGCTGACTCAGCAGCAGTCAAATCAGGCTAAGAATCTGGAGCTGTGGGATGGATTGGATTGGATCAGATTGCACAGATTGCGCGCGGATTGCGCATTGCAAGATGTGGATCAGTTTGCGCCTTGCAAGATGCGGTTCAGATTGCGCAGATATATCTTGGATATCTGGAATGGCCTGTTGGGGGTATGCAGACATGTGGGGGGGGCTCCAATTTGGGCAGGGCGCAAGGGCCGCGCCATGAGAAGGAAAAACCAGGTGGAGGTAATGGCAGGGGGGCAATACAGATGGATATGGGAGATGAGATGTGGATTATGGGATGGGAAGGATAGGCTTGGGGCTAGGGTTTTGTGCTTAGGGGCTGTATTTCATTATTCTTGCTTGTTTCTCGTTGTCCTTAGGTTAGGGTTGAGGGGGAGGTTACTTAAGCTGCACCCCTAACCCTGATGGAGGGGATCATTGGATCACAGAGGATCACATTGGGTTGTCATGGGTTTTGAAAGGATCTTTTTACTCTCAATTCTCTATCTATCAGTCAAAGGGGGAACGTTTGCACTCAGGTTTTACAGACGCAAGGGATCAATAACTTCCAAACTTGGGAACAATTAAAGGAGAAGTTCTCTTTGGAATTCCAAATCTGGGGGTCTGGCTGGGAAGTAATCTTTTGTTCCTTTTATCTTGAAACTAACAAGTTCAATGTCCCAGTACCACCCATTGACCTTTGCGGGGTCATCTCACCTTACCCACACACCTCTTCCTCCTCCTCCTCCTCCGGCTTCTGAGAAGCAACCCTCATCAGGGGCAGGAAAAAGTGTCCCTTGTTTGAAGAATGGTGCCAATCACAAGCCTGTTTGCATCAGGCCCAGGACTATCCTCACATCTGGTTCAACACTGAGTACATTGAGCAATTCGTGGCGCAATACAAAGGAACCACCAATGCAGAAGGTGCAAGGGGTTTGGATAAGGCTTGGCTTTTTTTCCTCTTCATCACGGACAAAGAGAAGCTTGGAGATGTGGAGGAGATGGAGCGGTATGAGGAAGTCAATTGGCCAAAACTGAAGGCAGAAATTTTGGTGGGGTGGGGAAGGTTCAAACCTTGGTTTTGGGTAAGAAACTTTGAGCAAGTTGCCCCGGAAGCAAGGGCAAATGGCAGAGTCCAGACGTGGGCACAATTGGGGGATTATGTAGCAATGTTTGATTGGATCTATCATTACCTGGCAAAGAACAAGGTGATATTGGGGCAGATGGGCGCTATGAAGAGGGTGTTTTTGGGAGGACTCAGTCCCCCACTCCAAAGGCGCGTGCAGCCGCACCTTTCAGACAACAACTTGTGAAAGAGGTTGTTGGATGGTAGTATTGCACTTCTTCCTGACATCCTTGTCATTCATCGTGCAGGGGAATGCAAGTTGGACTTTGTCAGCTTGCTACTATGTACAGAGCAACCTGTCAATAGCAACACAAAACTATGAAAAATAAGAATATCTCAATTAGCAAAAGAAGGAGTGAGGAATCCAAAAATATTATTATAGAGATGGATTCCTCACCCAAAATTAGGTAGGGTCACTCACTGACTGAATTCCAAGTCCTTACACTTTTAAAATAATTAAAAAGAAGAGTACTAAAAATTACAACACCAGTATGGCACCTTCTGGTCATTCCAACATTTCACACGTGTTGTCACGTATAGGGTTTACTCCTAAAATTTACTCAGAATTGAGGTGTTGTGTATATTTTAGGAGTTACACGCGGAAATGTGTTATGTCACAATTCCCGCGCGCAGCCCCGCATCATTACATATCCCTACGTACTTGTAGTAGCAGATTCCCGCATACTAAAGACCCGCGCGCAGCTAATTATTCCACGCACGCAGCGGATACTCCCCTGCGCGCATCTGTACTAACTGATCCCCGCGTCTGGACTCGTGACTAATCTGACAACCAGGTACTGCTCAGAAGAGCTACAACCTAGTTAGAGTTTCCTAGCATATGTAACAAATTGACATATGAATTATGAATAATCTAAAAGGATCAAAACTCAAATAAAATTAATGAAAATTAAGTTCAGATCATTTTTTTAATAATAAATCAAAGATCAAGGATTACCACGTAAATCACTGACCCTGATCTTTGAAGACCACAAAACACTACAAGGAGTGTTCATAAAAATTATTAAAAATTATCTACGTGATCAGAAGATTATGAAAAACATTCAACATCCAAATGTGACCGCTTTAAAACAATACCAATAGTACAAATGAAGGATGAGTACAGAATGATCAAATTTAAACCGTAACAGATTAACAGATCCTGTGGCTAAAATAGTACAGAAATCCAGCAGATCTAAGGTCAGCTGATTGAAAGCACCAAGTGGACGTGCCAATCATTCCCCGAATGGCTTGCCAGCCTCAGCCCACGAGCAGAACCCTTTCTAAATGCCCTGAGAAACTTAAAATCACCCCAAAAAGGTATTTATACAGACCTCTTTGGATTCCTTATTCCATAATCAGTTGACAAGGAATTATTATTATCAATCAGACACCGTTATCATTGTTGATCAAGTGCTTATATGAAGATAAGCAATTGATTTATGAATTTTTCTGTAGTAGTATTATTTATTCTTATTAACCAATCAACCCTTGAAGTTTATTCAAGAAATCCACCCCATCTGCTCTGAAACCCTTCCAATTATTTCAGGATTCTCGTGTTAAAGTGCTCAGAGTGAGTGTTTCCCTTCCTGTCTTGGCCATCGGTGATGTTACACCCGGCAATTAGTGGAATAAGTCCTTTCAAAGGCACCCATATTCATTCCAAGGTTCTTAAACTGCCTAAGGAGGCCCCTTGAAGAGAGGTTTCTAGTCTGTAAAGATCCCCAGTACTATAATACTGTGGCCCTTCTTTTATATTATATTGAAAACCATTCATTACCAAACCAATTAAACCTTGCAACTGCTCTTATTATATCATTTATTTGAGCTTCTAAGTGTTAATTTTTGGAATTATTATTATTATTTTTATTCCAGTATTTTCATCACTCTCTGTAGCTAAAGGACTCCAAGGTTCCTTGTATCAGAGAGCTGACAGACATAGAGGAACTGATGGAGGACACAGCAAATTTGTTCCTGATGGCGCCAAAGAAGTTTGCTTCCCACACTCTGTCATCAATGGAAGCTCCTGTTGCGGGCGCCTCAAAAACCAAAACCACTCAGGCAACACCACCAACAATGAGCCCAGAGGTAAGAAAGATGAAAGAATTTATGAAGGATTTAAGGATCTTTCTGAGTCAAATGTTGTTGGGGCCTCACAATCCACCTCCTCACTTTGGGGGACTGCTTCTGCTGTTGAATCGGCACGCGTTGAAGTTATGCAATTACTGCGGGGATAAGGGGCATTGAAAGTTGGGGTGCAATAACATGACTAAGGAAATCAAGGCAGGATTGGTTCAACTAGTGGGAATGGGATTCATGTTCCCAACGGGCAAGTGGATCTCTCCAAACCTGAAAATCCAACTTTGATGGAGCAAGTGCATGACCAAGAACAGGAATCAGGGGTAACTGCTCAAGCTTTGCTGGGGATTGTCACTGGTCCTGGGGTATGGCAACCACCAGGGGTGGAAGCAAGAGTGAGGGTGTTAGCAACGGAGGAGTTGGCAGCCCTTGAAAGGATGGATGTGGATTCCAAGCAATGGTTACCGCCGGCAGCTCCTAAGCGGGTTGCACGCGTTTCAGAAACCAATGGAAGGCCGGTAAATTCTGCAGGGAAGAAGAAGGCAGTGGAAATTGTGCGCAGGCTGATGGGGAATGAAATGACTATTCCCTTGACCTTGAAGGAGTTGGCAGCGGTGTTGCCGGTTTTAGTAGATGAGATGGTTCAAGCACTGAAAGATTGTGGACACAATAGGATCCCTCCAATTGTGCAACAGGTGAACTTGGCTTGGGATGACGCGGAGTGCAAGCTAGCAGGGATGACATTGGTTTCAACTCAACTGGCTTACGTTTCAATGAAGATTTCTGGAAGGAAGGTGTGGGCGCTGGTGGATAGCAGTTCTATGGTGAACCTCCTTCCATCTAGAATGGTTGATGAACTGGGATTGGTTTGGCAGAAATGGGAAATGGGATATTGTGCACTTAACAGAGGGGCGTGTTGGGTGGATGGCGTTGTGGAGGAGGAAGAAGTTGAGGTTGCAAGGGTCCATAAACCACTTTATTTTCTATTGGTTGATTGCAGGGAGGCAATTTCAGGATGGCAATTCATGTTTGGGTTCCAAGCGCAAATGATGTTTGATCCAGAGGCAGGGACGGAAGCATTGACGGTGGAAGATTTGTCCAGTGGAAGATTTGAAACCACAATGTTCAATCAGGGGTTGGGGAAGTGGATTTGGTATTTGGCAATAGAGGAGGAGTAGGACCCTGGCGCGGAGTTGGTTTGAAAGGGTGGCCCGGAGGCAGATTTTGACTAGTGGGCCAAGGTTACAACCCACAGCAAGATCCAGCTTTGTGCGGGGGGTCAACCAGTGAGGAGCAGGTGGGAAAAGGGAGGAACCCCAGGAGAGCGAGCGTTGGAAGTACGTTCCTTTCATCAGTGTGCATTGCTGGGAGGTACTTCACAAAAATACTATCATTGTGCCAAGCTCTTGAGCAAAGGAAAAAACTGAGGTTTGGTTTTGACTAGGACCAATGGTAATGGATGCCTGCAAATGGTGCCATGCAATGTCAGGAAGTATTTTCTGGTCATGCAAAAGTTCTGTCCCCGGAACAAAGCAATGCCGCAGGATCTGAATGGAAAACTGCGACCAATCCCTTGGTTGCAGGACCCTTGGAAATCCCCACTGAAGGTGCCAGGATGGATAAGGCAATTGGAACGGATTAAGGATTGGCGGGTTGCGGCCCTTAAATTTGGACCTCAGGCCTTTTAAAGCGCGGAGGAATGGGATTTGCTGACGTTGGTACTTTTACTCCAGGAAAGAGTGCTTGCGTTTGCACCTGAAGAGCAGGGAATGATAAATAGCAAGATAGGATACCCTTATGTGATTCCAACGGTTCTGCACAAACCTTGGAAGATCAAGCCAATTCCAATTCTGCGGGAAGTTTGTGGGCCCTTCTTGGAGCTTTTGCACAAGCGTGTGGGGATGGGCCTTTACAAGCAATTGAAATCAAGTTACTCAAGTCCAATCTTTGCAGTGTTGAGCAGGATGGGAAGTCATTACGGATTGTTCATGATCTGCAGAGGCTCAATTTGTTTACAATCCCAGATGGGGGGAAACCTCCAGGCGTGGACGGATTCTATGGCAGGGCAAGCGTGCTACCAGCTGGTGGATGTGATGGGCAGATAGAATCAGCGGGAACTCAATTGGAGTTTGCGTCGAATGACTTTCTTCAAAATGGGATTAAGTAGGATGCAACTGAGGTGGCTTCCGCAAGGCGCAACTAACTTGGTTTCAGTTTACCTAGCGCAGATGACCTGGATTCTGAAGGACAATCTTCTGGAGGTGGTATATATTTTCATCAACAATGTGGGCATCAAAAGCTGGAAGACAGATTACGGAGGGGGAAAGCTTTATGGACGCTCCCAAAATTTGCCTATATGTCTGGTATTACACGCAAAAGCTGGAGCTGATCTTTTTGTGTATTGAATAAGGGGGGCTTATTTTGTCAGGAAAAAAATTAGTGTTCTGCGTATGGGCGCTGTAGGTTCAGGGACATGTGGTGGCTTCCAAAGGAAGGCTTATTGTGTAAAATAAATGCAACAAATTTCTTGAGTGGCCAAAGCCAATGACTTTATTGCACATTCTCCAGTTCTTGGTAATGTTTAGCTATGTACGGATGTTCATTGAGTGGTTTGCAGAAGTTGCTAGTTTGTTGTGGGCATTGACATGTAAGGGTGCGGAATGGACCTGGGGTTTGAATTTTGAAGTTGCCTTTGAAAAACTCAAGATCATTTGGTGCTATATTGTATTTTGGGAGTTAGATTATGATGAAAGAGGAATTAAGTTGGCTGTGGATTTGAGCCAGATTGGTGCGGGGGCAGTGCTGACACAGGAGGATGAGGGGAAAGATTGGCCAGTTCTTTGCAAGTCTGTTATGTTTAAGCCAACAGAGTGCTGGTATTTGCAGCCAAAGTTTAAGCTTTGCAGGGTCACTAAGATTGTGTGGAGGTTGCAGAACCTGCTATGGGGGATTCACTTCATCCTTTTGGTGGATGCGGAGGCACTGGCATGGACAATCAATTTGCCAATGCTGCTGAATGTGCCTATGTCCAGGTGGGTTGTTTTCCTTCATTTTTCCTCTTTCACAGTGGTGCATGTTCCAGGGAAGGCCTTTTCAATTCCAGATGCAATTTCTTGGTACCCCTGCCCCGTTCAAAGGCGCAGAACCATTGGATGTGGAGATGTTGATATTGTAATCCCTGTTGAGGGAAAAATACTCATTATAAAAAATTTATTTTGTTACCAATTGAATGACAAAAAGATTTGAACCATGATTGAAAAAAGAATCATCTCATTATGATGATTGATAATAAAGTAATCAAATATTAAGTATCTGTGAAATATTTCACAGAAGTATCAAAATAGCCCAGTAACCCGCGTACATCATACTTATAAAGCAAAGAAGAGATAGTATTAAATGTATAAATAAAACAATTAAAATAAAGTTTTATTTATTTAATTCTTAAATTTCCTATACAGATAAGAATAGCAAGGACTATCAGAGCAAATGAAAATTTCATGTTCATTGCACTCCATGGTAAAATAAAGAATCCCAGGAGAAAATAATTTTTCATTCCTTTCCCTCTTAGCTTGTACATAGTTGTATTGGTGAGGGAGATTGTGTCTATAAAAGAACCCCTCTACCCAGTTGTATTTCCATTGATAAATTAAAATTCATTCACATTCACATTCATCAAAAATCATCCATTTATCAAATCAATCAAAATTTTATTAAACTTATCTACCAATTATCATCACTATTGCCAATAGGAGGCCCCAATGGTTGGGGTAGGGGTGGTGGAAGTTGGTGTGTGACTTCTGCTCCAGCAGTCTGGGAGGTACGCGGACCTCAGTTTGTATTTGTGGGATCTTTGGTTTCTGGATGACATGCCAGCCAAGGTTGATTTATGGATTTGGTGGAGAGTGGGAAATTTCTACCTGCAGGAAGGAAAGCTATGGAGGCAGAGCACGCCAGTACCGCTCGTGGTCAGCACATCAAGGGCTGATCAGGAGTTTATTCTGGGAAATCTGCATGAAACTATTGGCCATTGCAGCAAGCTTGAAACGCGGAAGCAGGTGCAGGCAAGGTTCTGGTGGCCAGGGGTAGTACGCTTGGTGCAGGAATGGGTACGGTTGTGCAAAGCGTGTCAGAAGCAGAGTGCAACGTTACCTTACAAAGTAGATATCCCCATTGGAGAGGAAGCCTTGTTTGGGCAGGTTTACTGGATGTTGTGCACATCAAGGCAGGTAAGTTTGCGGTGTGGTGCTCCAAAACCTAACCTATAGCCATCAGACTCACTTTTCTAGTATAAGGACAGCTCCAATCATCAAACAGACCTCAAAAATGGATTCTACACCAAAAATAACCCCTAGTCACTCAGCCAAAGTACCCCTCTATCTCTCATGGTTTAGAAGATAGAGCTCAAATCAACCCTGGGCTACCCATACTCTACCAGGTGTCACAGATCAGTGAAAGCTCATGCACATACCCTAGAAGCCTTCAAGTACATACCCCATACAGTACAACCATACAGCACCAAACAAACCTGCATCAGTATATACATAATTAATATATGCAAGGTACTGCATGAAGAACCAAACAAATCACCTGTATACACAGCAATATATGCAAGACACTGCATGCAGAGGCTCCACAGCATCATGCAGGACATAATACAGAAGCAATATATGCAAGGCACTGCATGAAGAGCCAAACAAATCACCTGTATACACAGCAATATATGCAAGACACTGCATGCAGAGGCTGTACAGCATCATACAGGACACTATACAGAAGTAATTTATGCAGGGGGCACCTGTATCAATGCAGTACAGCAATGCATGCAAGGGTGTACATGCATGTAGATCCTGCACAGCCTCCTCCTCTGACCAGCCAAAATGCCTCATGAACTGTATTCACTGTATCAGGGAGACCCTCAGGGGCAACCCTGAGGGCAGGATTTTCTATAAATAGAGGGCCTCTCTCCCCCATCCAGGCACCAGCAGTTCCCCCCATCCTCCCCTTCAGGGATCACCATGCCTCCTAGGCACCTTAACCCATACTTTGACCATACTCAACCCATTATCCCATAACCCATACTGTAAAAATCATCAATCCCATAACCCATACCATCATTATCACCATCCACCATCAACCACCACCATTACCCTTGACCATCCACCATCAACCACCACCATTACCCTTGACCATCCATCATCATTACCCCATGATTTTTTGACCATGATCCAACCCAATAACCCATACTTTTGACCATCCACCACCGCCATTATTTACCCAATACCCTATACCTTTGAACATCATCACCATGTCCCCATAACCTAAACATCATCATCATCATCCACCATCACCATCATCATCATCACCCATCATCACCATCATCATCCATCATCATCATCCATCATCATCATCCACCATCACCATCATCAACTATCATCATCATCATCATCCACCATCACCATCATCAACTACCATCATCACCTACCTCATCCATCATCATTCATCAACCATCATCAACCATCATCATCACCTACCTCAACCATCATCATCATCATCAAGCATTATCAACCATCATCATCAGTTATCAAGCATAGTCTCAACCATTTCAGCTTTATCACTCAACACCTGTAACATCAAGGGAGTATTCATCAGTAACCAATAAAAAAACATAAAGAATATATAAAGGATAAGAATAGAGAAAGGATTCTTCCCTTACTCAGCTTCTATCCACCAGGTCACCTATCTGTTCCACCATTTCTTCCTTATCAAGCTTGAATACATTGATCCTAGGTCTGATAGAGACTACTATAGTAGCAACTCTATTTGAAAATCAGCCACCATTTCTCTTTTCTATTATTGTTGTGAGACTACTATAGTACTTAGAGGGGCAGGCAATTCAAAACCACCCTTAGTCTTCATCTATCTTATTAGTAGTTGTAGTAATAAATTCCCCCTCAAGTGGCTGCCAGCAAGCTATTTGCTAAACTTTACCCAATCCCAAAGGACTCTCCACAGCGTACCTCCTTTTTGCGCGGTGTGGTGCCCCATCCTGGACACCCTGGCCGCCTTAAGACCTCAATCCATAAACTGTTGCGCAAACCTACCGTCTGGCATCTAAAAAAAAAATAAAAAAATAAAAAAAAATAATAATAATTCCAACTTATCCTCAGGCTCATCAAAACTGTCATCATTGCGCTTTGCGCGTCCTTATCATTGCGCTTTGCGCCTTCTTCATCCGCGTTTCTCATCATCCTTGCTGTTGTGCGTTCCTTGTCATCTCCGCCATCATCATTGCGTGTCCTCATCTTTGTTGTTGTGCGTCCTCATCTTTGTTGTCGCGCCTCCCAATATCCTCATTGCTACCGTCGCGCGGCGCTCATCCATGATTTACCAAGTCCATCCCGACCGCACCCCCAAGCATTTGTCAAATCCTTGGATCCGTCAAATCTCCCATCTCACTCAATCTTTCAGTCATGAATCTCAAGCCTGTCAGGATTTACTCAACCGTCTTGAGCCAATCTCCTATCCGCTCATCTGCACTCTCACGAACTTCATCCGTCACCTTTCCTGGGGCTCTCCCACCCACTTCCGCCTTTGGACAAGGGGTGAAGAGTGTCAACTACTGCCCGCGGACATCTGCGGCGGTTTGGTTCATTTCCCTTTCCCACCCCGTCCGCCTTTGGATGAGGGGTGGGTGATTCTGGTATTGTTGCGTGCGCCCATACACAGACGGACGCGAGTGACCACATGATTTTCTTTCCTTTTTTTCTCTATTTGTAGAATCTTTTGTACATAGTCTACCAGGGCCTCCTGCCCATATAAGGAGGGGCTCTCCCCTGCCTTTTGGATCAATCATTGGAGCATGGAATCATCCAGCATGAAATCAGCACACTATTGATCCTTGAGCCTCCATACTCAAACCCTTGATCCTTGATCCTTATCACCAACTAATAGCCTTGCTGATTGAAGAAAAATTCTGTCTGTTGGAATTTTTGAGTGTGTTATACCGCTCCTTGATCCCTTTCTTTGATCATACTGGTCCTGATCCTTGATCATCTTTCTGGAGCCAATCACAATTGATTGAAGAGGTCTTATTAAGCTTAAGAACTGGAGTGTTACACCTCCCTTTACTTCCTTTGGAGTTGCATTCTTCCAGCCTACTGTTGAGTCCCTTGAGAAGTGTTGAGGTTATCCTTGCTTCAAATCAGTTACTGTTGCTTTAGAGCTTCTTAAACATTGTGCTTTGTCCTGTACAGCCACCCACAGTTATCTGGTACCCTTCAAGCGCTTGATTGCAGAGAAATGGGCAGGTTCATTGAGAACCTGGAGGTTGCTTGGGTTTGAGTTGATCATCCCCAATCTCCTGCTGATGACCACAGTTCTTAGCGTGTGGGCATTGTTTACATACAACAGCTTTTGTTCTTTGAACTCTAAGGGGACTTTAACTTCTTTTGTTCAAGTTTTTCCCTGAATAATCTTTTCTCAGATTGTGCTTTTCCGTTGCTAACAAACTATTATCATCTTTATCCTCTACTCCTTGATTCCTCATTTACCAGGTTCTGGACCTTGATCTTGGTTACATTTAAATATTTTTGTAACACTCAGGAGGGCAGCCTAAACAGCACCTTTCCCCTCCACAGAACTGCCATGGCCTAGCACCGTTTGGAGTCTTAAATTTGGTCCCCCGGGCTGGGATTGAACCAGCAACCTTGGGATTTACAGTCCCAACTTGAAGAATCAACTCCAAAATCCAATCCAATTTTTTTTCCTTCTTTTCTTTATTTTTCTGTTTGTTCTTTTTTTCAGATCTGATCCGTGGAGGAAGCTTGTTCCAGAATTAATTCCTCCCAATTGTGCACTGCCTGGGCAAGATCCTTGTTGTTTTTGTGAAACTCTACTCTTGCCACGCTTGTGAGCCACCTTGGAACTCTGCTTGTTTGGATCTCTTAGGAACCCTTCAATATGGAATCTGCTGGATCCTCTTTATCTGTTTGGGCCAAGATGGTCAAAATCAAACCTCAGAACAAAAATTTAGGCTTCAATGGGACCAATGTCAAACAATTCCTGGACTCCTATGACATGGCTGCGGAAGTGGATGGTGCCAGTGAATATGATATGGCTTATCAGTTACAATTTTTTATCTCTTCTGACAAAGTGATGGAGGTTATTGAATTGTTCAAGGGATTTGAAACTCACAACTGCCAGCTCCTGAAGGAGGCTATGTTGGCCTATTGGGGAAAAATAGATGTGGCCAGATTTACTTTGCAAGACTTGGATGCCCTGGTTTCTCAATGGATCTCCAATGGTGGTATCTCCTCAGCCTCTGACTATCAGACTTTCAGAAAATCTTGGGACCCTAACCAGTCCTATCTTATCCGGAACAATCACATTGATACGTTGGACAAAATTTGAGTGCGATTTTTTCAGTCTTTCTCTCCAGGAGTGCAGGAAAGAATTAAGGATCAATTGGTGAAATCTGGATCCATTATCACAACAAGAGACAATTGGTTCAAGCTCCCTGCTTTCATGGTTCTTAGGAATACTATGGATAAAGTGATGAAAGGTCAAACAGCTCTCACCTTTGAAAAACCTAAAATCACTGAACCAGTCCTTGCCCCCTCTTTTCAAGCATCTAACAAAATCATGAATAAGATGGAAGCCAATCGCAGACCTAAACCCAATCCTCAGACCCACCGGGAGACACCAAATATAGATGAGATCACTAAATTACTTCAGGAATTTGAGAATAAAATAGATCAGAAAATATCCTCTTTAGCCACTCCTAAACCTGCTAATTCTGTTCCTAAGTCTACTATAGTCTATTATTATTGCCATAGGGAAGGCCATGGTACTGGTAGATGTCCTGAAATCCAGAAAGACAAGGAGGAGAAGTTAGTAGAGCAGAAGGGAAATAATTTTTTCCTGCCTAACAGTGGTTTGATCCATTTTGATTTGTCTCAACCAATCCGTCATGTGGTGGCCTCATACCAACCACCAACTCCTAAGAAGGCATCCTTGGTCTCTGTGGATTTTTGATCATCCTGTGGAACTCTGCAACCTTGGTATCCCCCAGCTATCACTTCTTCCAGCTTCCCTGGCACCTATCAATCCAATCCAGCTAGGAAACGCAATGAGGAACCAAAACCTCATAAGTCTCCTCCTGTTCCATCCTCCATTCTGCAAAAAACCGTTAAACGCCAATCTTCACCTGAGCCTCCTTCCTCTGATGTGGAAGACATGAAAGTAGAAAGGGAACCACTTATGGAAAGGTTCCAGGACAGCTCTGATCCTCCCCCTCTTCAACCTGCCCAACCCTCAGATCCTCTTCCATCACCTATTACACCTGATCTTCCTCCCTCCACCCAGCCCAAAGTTTGATTTGAGAGGGGCATCTCCAAGGACTACCCTACTGCTGTGGAAGGAGTATTAAAGAAAATTTCTGATCTTAAAATCCCTGATCTATCTGTGGCTGAACTCCTGTCAATCTCTCCATCTGCAGCAGAAGGGATGAAGAAATGGGTTTCTCTTGGACCCGTGGAGATTGGTCTGGAAAAATTGAAGGTCTCCTCCAGTACTCTGATAGAGGACTCCGGTGGAACCGATCCCTCTTCAGATACCAACCTGTATTTTTGCAGATCTTATTTTGGCGAGGATATTGACCAGTTATTTGCCGTTCAAGCTTCTTTTTGGGCAGCAATCCCTGCTGCCAATTGACGTCAAGCTTGAAACCTTTCTGGGTATTGGTTGGTGGAAGGTTACGAAGGCTGCAGATCTAGTCAAGGCCCGCGCCAATCGACTCCTGCAACAGGAAGAGTGGTGGGAGAAAGCAGCTGGAAGACTGAAGGCAACTGTCACAAAGACCGTTTGCTACTGGGACAAGCGCTGCGCGCATAAACTCCGGGATCTGTTGCGGAAGGGGGACTGGGTTCTGCTTTACAACCAAAGCCTGGAAACTCAGTGGGGGAAGCTGTTTGCTAATCAATGGAACGGGCATTTCTCTGTGACGTCCAAGTTTTCCAAATGTAGCTACCAGTTGGAGGAATTGGACAGAACTCCTCTCAAACAGAAGGCGGTGGCTTTGAACATGAAACAATTCCCTGCTTGGGGATCAACTTCATTTGACAAGAATGCTGGTTTGGATGGCAAAGGGGAAAACATTGCAGATCCTTCTTCCAAGGATGGGCCCACACATGCTTTGCATCCGGTGGATTAAACAATTGAAGACCACTGGGGACAACAGCCAAGTTGGGGGGAAAAATGGATGAATAGGGGATATGATTGGATTTGGTGAGGGGATTTTCTAGCCGGTTCACAGCCGGAATAACTAGACACCCCAGAATGTTTGTTTTCTTCTTTTCTTCTCTCTGGATTGGCTTTGGGATTATTGCTGGCTATGGATGGTTTCTTTTAAGTACAGGCACGGCACAAAGCTGGGTTGGCACACGCAAGGACAAGCCCCGCATTCAGGAAGCAAATGCATGGAAAATTTCCAACAGATGATTCAGGGAACTGGGAAAGCGTGTGGCATGGAACAGTTGTGGGTCAAAGATCAAAGTTGGGGGCTTGCCAATGGGTCAAAAAAAAATCTCTTTGTTATTCATTTGACAAGACCGCTTGTTTGGATGGTGAAGGGGATGACATTGCAGATCCTTATTCCAAGGATGGGCCTGCGCGCGCGCTTTTTGTCTGGCGGAGTAAACAACTGAAGACTGCTGGGGACAGCAGCAAAGTTGGGGGAACAATGGATGAATAGGGGATATGATTGGATTTGGTTAGGGGGTTTTCTAGCAGGTTCACAGCCAGAATAACTAGAAACCCCAGAATGTTTGTTTTCTTATGTTCTTCTCTCTGGATTGGCTTTGGTATCATTGCTGGCTATGGATGTTTTCTTTGAGGTATGGGAATGGCGCAAAGCTGAATCCGCACATGCAAGGACAAGCCCCGCATTCTGGAAGAAAACGCATGGACAATTTCTGATGGATGATTCAGGGAACTGGGAAAGCCCATGGCCCGGAACAGATGTGGGTCAAAGAGCAAAGGCACAGGCTTGGCAATGGGTTCAAAAAAAAAATTCTGTTTGTTAATTTTTCTTGGTTATCCTTTAGATGGAAGGTGCAAATGGGTTTGGGAAGATTCTTTTTCTTTCTCTCTCTCAAGGTTTTGTGGGAGTGGCTGTTTTTCTTTCTAATTTCTCTGTTTTGTAGATGGGTGCAGGGAACTATGTGGCAGTTTTTCTGGGGCGGTCCAGGTACCTTGAGCAGATACTCCTCACTCTTTCAGGTTTCTCTCATAAGTGGCAATCTTGCGCACATATGTTCTATCTCACCAGATACTCTCAGTGGCGTGGATTTCTCACTCTTTCTGGTTGCTCTCAAAGGGCGGACCTTGTGCGCAGCTCTCATTTCTCTCAAATGGTCTCACACAGCCTGAAGGCTGCTCAGGAGGGCGCGGAAGAATTCTTTATCTTTGCATAGGCGCAAGGATTAAAACAAGATGGAATGAAAGAAGAAAGGGAAGGGGGGCAATCCGCCTATGTCAGCCAAGTCCTCATCAATTCCTCCGCGTCCATGCGGGCTTCTGTGGCTAGGGATTGGAAAGCTGCCAAGACCTTGCATTGCGCATTGGCAGTGTGCGCATAAGGAACAGCTAGAAATTTCTGGAGGAGCTTGTCCATGTTGTTCACCATTGCATCAAACATTGTCAAGGTAAGAGCCGGAACCAGAGGGATCTCCAGGATTTTAAAAGTTTCAGCCGGAGGCGTTGCAGCTGCCGCGGGTTCTGGTGAGGAATTGATCACCACGGGAGACAGCGCGCGCAGGCTCTGGTGAAGACCTGGGAACCAGTGATAGTGATGGAGGCGGAGCAGATGAAACCGGAGGGGGAGCTGGTCTCCAAGGAGTAGGTTGACACGGTAGCTGTGGAGGAACAGCAAACCTTGGTGGTGGTGGAGGACAAGGGGCCGGATGGTTTGGGATCCTTGGGTCCATCGCTGGTACATTCATTTGTAACCGCGCAGCCCACTCATGGGAGGTGTTCCAGAAGGCCTCAAAGTTTGGAAAATCCTGGCACCTTGGAGTTCCAGCCCAGCGGAATGGCAAGCCCAAGTTTTGACTCTTGCGCAATGGAGGATTTTGGGTGGCGCATTGCAGACGGTTGCCAGGCAAGCCTGGCGGGGTCCACAGGTTGGTTGAGATCTTCTTGTTGCTTGAGATCACAAAGGAGTTGCGCAGGGTCCTCTTTTGTGGGAAACCTTGAGGGTGGTTGCATGGAATGGCCTCCAATAGGGAGCAGCTGCGGTGTTTGGCTCAGCACAGAACACAGGCGGGCCATCCCAGAAGGATGCAGCACTAAAGGATTTTCTGGTTGCAGTATGTGCAGGACATATTTGGTGAAGAGTCACAGATGAGGTTTTTCTTTTTCTTTTGTCTGATGAAGGGGTGTGGAGGGAAAGGTTGCATAGTTGTAGTATGATTGGGGGCAGGTGAGATAGTGGTGGATCTCTGGGGACAAAACTCAAGTTGGGGGGGATGTGGTGGTCTCTTATAGATGCAAGTCTGAATTGGCTTCGCGCTGCGCGCTCAGAAGTAGTGGCGGGCTCAGCAGGGGTAGGGCGCTCAGAAATGGGTGCCCCTTTTCCGCAGCAAGTCCTGCTGCCATCTCAGCAGCAGTCAAATTGGACACAGAATCTGGAGATGCGGGATGGGTTGGATTGGATTGGATTGGAAGGATTGCCCGGGGATTTCACATTGCAAGACACGGATTCCATTGCCCAGATATATCTCGGATACCTGGAATGGCGCATCAGAAAGATGCAGACATGCGCGGGGGGCTCTGATTTTGGCATGGCGCGAGAGGCCGCACCATGAGAAGGACAAACCAGGTAGATGTAATGGGAGGCGGGAAATACAGATGGATATGGGATATGAGATATGGGATATGGGATACAGGATGTGAATTATGGGATGGGAAGGATAGGGTTGGGGCTAGGGTTTTGTGCTTAGGAGTTTTATTTCATTATTCTTGGTTGTTTCTGGTTGTACTTAGGTTAGGGTACAGGGGGAGGTTACTTAAGCTGCACCCTCAACCCAGATGGAGGGGATCATTGGATCACGGAGGATCACATCAGGTTGTCATAGGTTTTGGAAGGATATTTTTAGTATTGATTCTCCATCTCTCAGTCAAAGGGCAAACAGTTGCACTCAGGGTTTACTGACGCAAGGGATCAATATCTTCCGGACTTGGGAACCATTAAAAGAGAAGTCCTCTTTGGAATTCCACAGCAAGAGGGGGAATGTTCCAATGGAAGGGAACTAAACCCATGACCCATGTGAGTACTGGATTTCAAAAATGCAAGAACCTATGAAATTAACTAACTGAGGAAAAATCCCCCAGGCAAGTGGAGCAGCCTTTATGGGGTAATCCAAAATGACTAGATAAAACCTGATGGAAGTTCAACTACAGCTTTGAGAAATGAGGCAATGAATGACACAAAAGGAGTACAAAATGAAATAACAGTATGAGCATTTCCAAGGTCTTAGCATAAGTGCGAGAAAATAGGGGAAAAATTTATTGGGGTGTAATGGTTGAGACAGGAGGGAGTGACTTCAGAAGCAATGCAAACATGAATGTGTAGTTTATACAGGGTAAGAGATTAGTCCATTTACAAACTATACAGTTGAGGTGGCTTGACTAGCAAGAGCATGTGACCAGAAATGGGAACCCAAGGGTTATTGGTACCCAGGGTGCAAAGGTGGAGCCCTAATAGATTTTTGACCAAGGTAGAGTTGACTGCAAGGTTCCCAAGTGGCTGCTGACTCATTTTCCAAGAATGGAAGGTTTTTATGCAAGCCAGAGTTGATAAACAGAAGGCAAAATTGATGTTGTGCTTCTAGTTTGTCATGCTTATGGACTGAGGTAGG
This sequence comes from Puccinia polysora, assembly GCA_025617555.3. Classification (NCBI taxonomy): domain Eukaryota; kingdom Fungi; phylum Basidiomycota; class Pucciniomycetes; order Pucciniales; family Pucciniaceae; genus Puccinia; species Puccinia polysora. The sequence goes on from CM062629.1 coordinate 43,591,455, forward strand.
TGGTACTGATGAGAAGGGTATGTCAAAGTGGGAGGACAGTAATCCTTAAGCTTAAAGCATGAAAGTTTCCCGGGTATGAAGGCGCAACCTCCTGCAAGCGTTCAGACAATTTTCCCATCCATTCCAAAGTCATTACAAATACTGTATACCCATTAAAATTACTTCTTTGCTTTTAAATAGATTTATAATTAATTATGTCATCATCTTTATTCTGCCGTTTCAAAAACTGAATTCAACAAAATGAGAAATTCATCCCTGGTACAGCCATGCAAGGTATCTGAGACAAGTGCAAACAATGCCATTTGTGCAAGGTTTCTTGCACATTCCCTATAAGTAGCAAGATGGTTGCAGATGTCCCAGCAGCGTCCGGAAGGGAGGTGAAAATTCAAAGGTCCACGCTGTGGTGACCAATCTGGGACACCACAAAAAAAATATATATATATATATTTTTCAGTTGTACCCCTATGGGTACCTTCATCTCCTCCCATCATCTTGGTCCTGATCTCCTCCTTGCTTGTCTTCTCCCTTGGCTATTCAATTGGGTCATCCAACGACCAAGTACACCATCCAATCACTCAAACCAACCTTCTCCCCTTGTTGTCATCTTGACCTGCTCAGGATGATGGTGATCACCATTGTTGTTCTTGACTTGCGTGCTCGTCCCAAGACTTGATCCTCCAATCCAACAGCCATCCTGCAGCAACATCATCATCTTCTTCTTCACTCACTATGCTCATCAACCCAGAACACTTCCAACACCAACCTATCATCATCATCACCACTCCAGCTAGTCACCAATCACCATCACCACTCGATTGATTATCATCCATCAAACCTCACCACGAGCTCATGGTCACCACTAGACCATCTATTCTTAGCCAACCTTTCCCAACCATCACCTCATCCCATCAATCCCAATCACAAGGCTAGTAGTAGTAGTCCTAGTAGTCCTAGTAGTAGTAGGCACCATAGTAGTAGCAGTCCACTCCTACCCTTCGATCTCATCATCCCAAATCATCAGCAGCAGCAGCAGCAGCAGCATCATCATCATCATCATCATTACCCCCTCGAATCCAACCTGAGCCCATCTAGTAGTACGCCTAACATCATCCCCTTTGATTGACCTCACCCTCATCCACTTTCAAATCCGTCATTCCTCCTTCCCACCACCAATCATCATCACACCCTACCCAAGCACCCAACCAAGCCCCATCTTGACCTCTATCACCACCGCAGCATTGATGATCCCAACCTCAAACCTCACGATCCAGTCGATCTCCTTCGACCATCCCCTCCGTCCTCATCCTCACTCACCTTCACCCCCTTTGAGTCATCCACCTACCCTCCTAGTTCCCCCCCTCACCTCATCCAACAATCCCAATCCCTATCATCACCAGCAGCAAACTCCATCCTATGCCCATCATTCCCTCAAGCGTAAGAGATCTACCATCTCACCCCTCGAGATTAATGGTCATCCTCAACCTATGATCCATGATGAGAAGCTTGACGGGAAGGAGGAAGACCTGAGCGCTCACTCAAACCGTTGACAGATGAGCAAGTCCATCAAACGTCCAAAGGCCAACCAGCTCCCTCGGTCGGGTCCTGGTTTCACCCCTCATCAGCTTCTCTCGAGCTTATTAGCTACTGGTGTCCCAGTACCTCATCCGAGTTCTGAGGCGCCATCCCAAGCTCAAGGCTGGATTGAGAGACTCGTCTGGTTTCTGCTTGGCCGGCCAGGAAGCAATCAAGCATGACGCTCCTATCCTCCCTCTTCCACAACCAATCCACCCTAGCCCTCCTCGCCCATCATCTGATCCGACTGACAACCGCGAGCGACCGCTTGCGGCCGTCGGAACCTTCACCCCGCTGTCGCCGCCGATTGGGCGACAACAGCCGTTGTCGACACCCGCGACCGCTGTCGCGGGTGTCCATCTGGTTTCCGGCGGTCATTCTTGACGCGGGTGACATTTCTTTTTTTTCCCTCTCATGTTATTTTTTTTTTTTTTTTTTTTTTTTTTTTTTTTATGTTTTCATTTTTCCGCACCTATTTGTAGTATCACTTGTACATAGTATACAGGGCCTCATGTCTATAAAAGGAGGGGCTCTCCCCTGCCTTTTGGCCCAGGATCCCAGCAATCCATCAGACCATCATTGTAATCAACTTATCCTTGGGCATCCTTCCCCACTTATCTGAGCAATTTATCCGGGTATTTCCATGATTGCCCCTTGATCCTTTGAGCCTCCATACTCAAACTCTGTCCCTTGTGACCTTGATCCTTATCACCAACCAATAGCCTTGCTTGTTGAAGAAGAATTCCTGTCTGTCTGAATTCTTGAGTGTGTTATACCACTCTGATCTCTTTTTGGGACCATACTGGTCTTGATCTCTCCTTGATCATCTTTCTGGAGCCAATCACGTTTGATTGAAGAGGTTTTATTAAGCTTAAAACCTGGAGTGTTATACCTCCCTTCTTCTTTAAGGTTGAATATTCGCCACACTATTCTTGAGTCCCTTGAGAAGTATTGGGATATTCTTGCTCAAAATTCGTTATTGATTTGCTTCTAGAGCTTAACAAACAAATTGCTTTTGTTTTTTTCAGCCTCCCACAGTTATCTGGTACCCTTCAAGCGGTTGATTGCAGAGATTTGGGCAGGTTCATTGAGAACCTGGAGGTTGGTTGGGATTGAGTTGATCTTTCCTAATCAGCTGCTGACGACCAGATTTATGAGCTTGTGGGCGTTGTTACTTACAACTGCCTTGTTCTATTGAACTCTGAACAAACCTTGACTTATTTTTTCAAGTCTTTACCTGAACCATCTTGCCTCAGATAGTCTTGTTTCCATCGCTACCGACAACTCTTATCCTCTTCCCTTACTTTGATTTCTCATCCATAAGGTTCTGGACCTTGATTCCGGTTACATCTAAATATTATTGTAACTCCTAGGAGGGCAGCCTAAACAGCACCTTTCCCCTCCACAGAACTGTCACGGCTTAGCACCGTTTGGAGTCTTACAGCGCGACAAGTCAACTGTCATATACCGCCAGTGCCAGAGATTGACTTTTTAGGTATTTGGAACCCTGGTAAGTTGAGGATTAGAGACTAAAAATAAGTAAAAAAATAAAAGAAAGATAAGTGGAACTAATATAATCTTTGTTGCTGTAGTACTGCCACAATTTCCACAATATACCACCAATAAACCTCTGCTGCCATCGGCATATCCTGGGTCAATTGGGTTGGAAGTGCAAAGTGAAGTGTGAGCCATGTTGGAATTTTTGTCCTCTGTTAATTTGCCTGAACCTTGAGTGAGACTTCTGCAGTTTTCACCCAAGTTGTGCGGACTCCAAGGCTCACTATTCAATATATTTATTCATTGTTGTTTCTCATCTTTTCAACCACTGTCCAGCCCATCTTGTACTTAGACTACTTAATCTGACATGTTCTCAAGTAAATGAAACATCATCTGTTCTGTCTTAATTTGAACTGGAGTTCCCCTCTCTTGACTCCCTAGATCCGTTCCTCTTGACGTTACAAAGACTTCATACCATCTTCTTCAACCATCTCACTGGGGCATCTAACTCAAACTTTTACACGGTTAAAAGCCAAATCTCCCTTCTAACCTTTTACAGTGGCAATATGACTGGATGCCATCTCTCAAATTCTTTACCAATGCCTTATCTTGAACTTCCTGCCTTGGTCGCTTGGCTCTCTTCAAATTAATTGTGGTTGCTTTATTAGCCTTTTTTTCTTCAATCTATATTCTTGCAAAAGCTGAAACTTTGATAATTGTTACTCAATTGCTTTTTGCGGACCAACTTTTGACCAATGCTCTGCCCTAATTCAACAAAATCCCAAATATTGTTCTACAATATTAGCCTGTTCCTCAAGATCATTTCGCTTGTGTTACTTCCTCCATCAATTCAACCATTACGTTTTCACCACCTTGAATCTTCAATCTGGCAACTCTTGTTTTGTCATTCAATTGCTCCTGACTTTGGCAACACAATCCTCAAATCACCTCATTGTGATTTTGACCATCTTCTCTCCATTGTTGTCAAGGCCAGCTGTCCCATGGTTGCTTTCAGGACAATCAGTCAATCCATCTAGTTCCAATCCATCCATCTACCTGTTACTGCTCATTGTCCCAAACTCACAATCAATCACCATTCCCAACATTCAATCAGTTGTTTTCTTGTTCACTCCTCAAGTAATATTACTTGCGTCCTGCTATTTGATCCCAATTAACCAATCAATCCATCCAAAGTCCTCCGCTTGGCCATTTGTTTGTTGCAATCTCAACCTTCCCTTCTCAATTGGTTTTGTTCAATCATCTCAGCTCTCTTATTGGTCCGGCCATTCATTCCACCACAACAATCAAAACTTTGAACAATTGGTCAACTCTTCAAATACCAATCTCGCGCCTGCTTGCCCCTGTTGCTTCAAGTTGTTCAATTTATCACCTATTGACCTTGCACTTGCTTGTTTGATCAATTGCGCTCTCAGCACAATCCTATGCCAATTTGCTTGGTCCATCGCCATCTCCTGTTGACCTCATCATTAATTTGCTTGGACCACTCATCAATTACGGACCTTGCACCTGTTGGTCCTATGGCTATCTTAGATTTACTACAACCGCTATAATCTCATCTTGTTGCTTAATTGTGCTATGGTTGATTCAATTAGGTCCGGTAGCTACCCTATAAAGTCTTCCATCACTTCTGATCATTTGTGAGCTAAACTCTTCAAGTAATTGTTGTCCAAAATAGTCTGGGGTTCAAAGATTGTGATTAGAGTGTTTGTTACTTGTTGATGGAATAGGATCAGATGTAGTTTAAAAATTACAAGAATAGTTTCTTTTCCAATAGAATAGACCCTTATTGTAATGCTCAAAAATATTTTCATTCTATTTTTGAAATGATGGATAGAATAGGCATACAAGAGATCAAAAGGCTTCAACTCTTTATTTTGTTTTAACTCCCTCAAGCTTCATGCAAGCGGGTGTTTTGGAATTTTTGTCCTCTGTTAATTTGCCTTAACCTTGAGTGAGACTTCTGCAGTTGTCACCCAAGTTGTGCGGACTCCAAGGCGCACTATAGATACGCAGACAATCAAAGAGGCAAGGGAAGAAGGAATGGCTGAAGGGGAGGTGGAACTGGAGCAAAGGGGGGAAAATGAAGAGAAAGTTAATGGGGTAGGATGAGGAGTGGAATGAAACGGGAGGTGGAGGAACGGGATGGAATGGAAAGAGATGAGGGATAGAGCCAAAATAAGGGGAACCAAGTGCAAGTTGAAGTTCCAATCAAAACCAATGCAAGGCAATTGACTGGCGATGTTTGGGAAGGTTCTTCAAGGGGCCAAAGGAAGAGAGCTCACAAGGAGATCATGGAGGAAGGTGGATCAAATACCCAACCAAAGAGAGTTTGGTCTGCAAAGTGCCTAGAGATCTTTGAGAGACATCTGGTGATGCAAGTGATGATCTTGCAAAGTTTTTCTTCCTTGGTGAAGGAAAAATGTTTGGAAGAGTTTAGGTCAACGGTAGAATAATGGAATGAGAATTGGGAGGAAGCGGAGAGAGAAATAAAGGATAATTTTTAGAAATTTATTTTTTAATTATATATATTATGTTTATTATTTTTATTATTTTATTATTATAATTTTTTTAAGGAAAATATGATTCTGATTTTGAAATAAAATGTCAAGAGATAAAAATTTGAAAAGAAAAAGGGGGTGGTTCTTAGAAAGGGAAAGGAAATTATATAAGTAAATGGGATGAGATTAATAGGAAGGAATGGGATGGAAGTGTGGACTTGGATGGAAGAAACGGAATGGAATGGAAGCTATGATTGGAAAGGTTTTTGAGGGTAACTCACATGGAAGTCTTGAACCAAGTTTGGAGAGTTTCAAAGTTGATTGGCTGGTTCCCAAGAGGTGTAATCTTTGTTGGACTGGAAGCCAGTCCATTCAACGAGGTATTGAAGCTTTCCTTTGCGCAACCTGGAATCCAGGATACGGCTTACTTCCCACTCTAACTGATAGTGGACTCTGACTGGTTCAGGAGGTGCATGAGTCTTTCCCAGGTATAGGACTCAAAATGGCTGTAGGAGAGACATGTGAAAGACCAGGTGAATCAGCTAAGGTGATTTTAAAGTTGTAAGGGGAGACAATTGATTTGACTTTGAAGGGGCCAAGCTTTCTTTCAGGGAGTTTGAAAGTTGAGAGATTACTGAAAACATTTCAAGCATCAAGCCATACCCAATCTCCTACTGCAAAGTTTTGGGCCAAAGTGCAAAGTCAATCTGGTTGTTCCTTTTAGAGCTGGTTTTCTGCTTTGAGATTGGTTTAAAGTTGCAATTGAAGGGATTGGATGCGGTTAAGGTAATTGCTAGCAGGTTGAGAGGGTGCTACATGAAGGGAAGAGAAGGTTGGATTTCTACCATAAATATTCTGGAAAGGAAACTGTTTGGTGGAGGAATGAGTGGAGTTGTTGTAGGCAAATTTTTGTAATGGGAGCCATTGCAACCAGTCTTCCTGTTGGTAGGAGAAGTAAATTTGGAGATACTGTTTGAGGATCTGATTGACTAGCTTGGTTTGCCCATCTGTTTCCGGATGGTAAGCCGTTGATAGATCACAAGTTATCTTCAAATGTTGATACAGAAAGTTCCAGCAGCTAGAGACAAACAAAGATCCAAAATCACTAATAATGTTATCAGGGAGAACATGCTTCAAGAATACATATTCTATAAATAAATTAGCTAAGTCTTCAAAAGAGGCCGTCACATTACTGCAAAGAAATAAAGCCATCTTTGAGAAGCAATCTACTACTACTAAAATAGCATCATGACAACTAGAAATAGTTAATTGCAAAATTAAATCCAAAGAAAGCAAGTGACAAGGGATTGGCAGAATCTGAAGAGCCTGGAGAAGCCCATACTTCTGGTTTTTTGAGGACTTGTTCTGATTGCAATCATAGCAGGCTTTAAAATAGTCTTTTACTTCATTGGTCATACCAGGCCAATAGAAGTATCATGCAATCAATTGGTAGGTTTTATCCTGCCCATAATGACAATCAAGCCAAGAATCATGCTATGACTCAAAGGTATCTAACTTCATGCGAGGATTATCTGGTACTACTATACAATTTTTATAAACTAAATAATCATTTTTGTCAATAATATAATCACCATTTAATAAGTTTTCATTCTTGCAAAGTTTGCTACACTTGAGGTTGTCAAGTTGAGCTTGTTGTATTTCAGAAGCTAGATCTCAAAGGTGAGTGATGATCAAAGTGAGTTTGACAGACTGGGTTGAGGAAAGTGTCCTAATGTTTTCAGGATTGTTGTTGGCAAAGGTGCTCCCCCCTCCTGGGTAAACGTTGTCCCAACATGACAAAGCATCAGGGACTACCACTTTTTTCCCAGGACGGTACATGATTTTAAAGTTGAACTTGGAGATATATTTGGCCCAGCGTGCCTGTCTGCGTGTAAGGACTTTTGATTTCATGAAATATTTCAAATAATTGTGATCAGTTAAGACCTCAAAAGCTTCCATAAGACTCAAAAGGTATGAAAACCATTTTTTCAAGCCATAAACAATTGCAAGAAGTTCCTTTTCATGAATCTTGTAAATGAGCTCTGCAGCAAGAAATTTGAAAGACAAAAAAGCTATGGGATGAAAAATAGAAGAAGAGGAGGAAAACTGCAAGATTACTCCTACAATTGCATAGTTCCTTTCATATGTTTCTACAATAGTGCAAACTAGCTCATTAGAGTGAGCAATTATTGGAGCAGTTGTAAACAATTTTTTCAGAGCTTCAAACTTCAAAGCAGCTTGTTCCGTGAAAACAAAATGCATGCCTTTTTGAAGAAGGTTAGCAAGGTTCACGGTTTTCTTGGCATAATGCTCAATAAACCTACTGTAAAAATTACTGAAGCAAGGAAAACTTGAATGGATTTAACACAGGAAAGTGGGAGCCAGTGCAATAGGCGCTGGATCTTGGCTGGATCCATTGGTAGTCCTTGCTGAAAGACTATGACACCTAAAAATTGAAGAGATGGAGTATGAAATTTGCACTTAGAGGCTTTTGCAAACAGGTCATTCTTGCAAAGTTGCTGCAGCACCTCTTTCCCATGTGCAATGTGATCCTCAAGATTTTTAGAGTAGACTAGTATATTGTAAATTACACCACCAGAAAATTTTCTACAAGGTCAGAAAAAATGTCATTGAAAAATATTGAAAAGTCAAAGGAGCATTGCAGAGGCCAAAGGGCATGATGGTTGTCAGCCATGAGACATGTATTGGTGTCCTATAGGCTGCAAAACTCACAAGTGTTTGTAGTATAGTGGTTAAGGAATGTCTTAGTACCCTTTGGAGTACCTAGGTTGTGTGTTCAAGCCTCCATTAGTCCATTACATATCCATATTTTTGACATATAAAGTTTCATATAATCATATTTTTATGGTATGTCTTAATTTTAGAAATCATCCCATAAAACCTTGAAGGTTTGTATTATAATTTATGAGAGATCTTATAACATTACTCTAGATTAAAATCCTCTGGAAGCTTCCAATTGGATGTACAATTAATTTCCTTAAAGATTTCCCTCTGTGGAAACTATATTCTGTAATAATCCTAATCTACCATAACCCATATTTTTAGGTGAATTGTAAATTATTTTCTAAGAACTCTCCTTCCAGCTTGTAGATAACTTTCAAGAAGGTAATCATGCTGGAAAGGCGTACACTCAGAAGCTAGGAAACTCCCCTGGTGCAGATAAACTCTGTGGGAATACTTACCCAGAGTATACATATCTATGTGGATTAAGAATATTTAATAATATGGTTGTAATTCTTTGAAAACCTGCTCTGATAGATCTACAGAGAGTTAGAGGGTAAGTAAATCAATTTTGAAGCCTTGAGAGCGTCCTCTTGAAGCAGAATAAGTGACTGGGGTGATTCCCCCCCATGACTTTAAACTTCTGAGTAAATAAATTACAACCTTACCTCAAAAATAGACCCCAATGAGTATGTAAATGTTATTATACATTGTGGATGATTTCTTGGGGCTCTGAGCCACTGGAGACGAAATCTAGGACAGTTGTGTCCTCTCCTGATGATTCCCTGAGTCCCCCAGAGGACTCTTTCAATATAAAAGAGGAGGGTCTTGTCCCTACAAGACCTATTCCTCATTGTATTTTATAAACCAGATAGTGCATATTAACAATCCCATCCAACTTAGTCCACCAAGAGGATTGACTGGGGCCTTTCAATTAAACATCTTATTATATTATCAATCAAACAATCAACTTCAATTTCGAGTCCAAGGTCCTATTGGAGTTATAGTCCTTCTCAGCCTATCATAAAGGGTGTGAGCTTCCTTGTGTAAGCAAGTCTCCTTTGAGATTTATTTATTAAAGCTAGGCCCCTTATCTCTTTAGAAGTTCAAGTTGTGGCTTTTTTACTCCTGATAACTTTCTATCAGTTGAGTTTTCATTGATATTATCAGTGTAATCATTAAAACTGATATTTGGCAATTATTATTATTTTTTTTTGCAGGTATCTGCCACAGCTACTATAGCAATAGAGGAAATACTCTGACAATTGGGGGCCTCATCTCCTTTCAACCAAATTTTCGACTTCTTGGCTGGTTAAAGTAAGAATTCCTGTTAATCAACTTGAAATTATATTTAAATTACAGGAAAATTTATAAAAACAAAAATATATATACTAAGAATAACCAAAAATTTTCGAAATTTGGTGTTAATTTTTTAGATTTTGCTGAAGTGCTTTAAACACTTAATTACTAGTTTGAGGTTTTCTCAGATAACCAGTAAGATTGAGTTTTTTTTTTTTGATATAAAAAGTCATTTTTTTTAAAAAAAATAATAATAAATTTATAAGAAATATATAAATAACATAAGTAAATTGACCAAAATTTTCGAAAATTGTTTTCTTGTTTTTAGAAAAACAAAATTTTTTTAAGCAAAGTAAAAACTTGGTGCTATTTAAATTTTCTCAAATCAAGCATTATAGTGAGTTTGGTTGATTGCAGAATTGTTTTTGAAGAATAAGAAAGAAAACAAAAATAAACCTATAAAAAAAAAAAAAATCGAAAATTGATTTTTTGTTTTTTATAATCTTTTGATCACAGAAAAACACTTTTAACTTGTTAAAGTTTTCTCAGGTCAACTTTGGGGTGAGTACTATCGATTCCAGAAATAATTTTTTTAAGAAAAAAAAATAGTAAGGAGAAAAAACAAAAAGAAAAAACATTACAATCAAAATTATAAAAAAAGCGAATTCTTTAACAAATTTTTTTTTTAAAAAAAAAAAAATTATTTTGATTGGTTTTTTAGATTGCTGAAGTACAGGAAGCGCTTAGCTCGATTGGTTTTTGCTCAGATCACTATTCAAGGTGATCGCCGAAGAAAGTAAGTTTTTTTTTTTTAATAAAAAAAAATACTATATAGTGCATTGTGTTAATCAAAATTGTTCCTTTTTTTAGTCCTCCTAATACTGAAAGTACTTGTAGCCAAAGTTAAGCCTTTTCCCTTGCGTTTTGTAGTTACAATTGCATTTGGTTTCTCAAGTTGCTGATCAAGGTTTTTTTTTTCTTTCCTTTCTTTGGAAAAAAAAAGAGAAAAAACCATAAAGGAGATAAACTTCAACATCGCAACACATACCTTGCCGAATCTGGAAATCGACGCGGAAATTTGCAAAATTCTGAATTTTTGTTCTTGCAACCTTTGCGCATACTTACAAAAATACTCGACAAGTATTGCGGAACAGTAAGTCCGCAGATTTTAGTTATAACTCATTAAAAAAAAGAGAGAAAGAAAGAAGATTGACGACTGACAGTCTGGTCTTCCAGTGTTGTCAAAGCAATTGTCCATTGACTCATTCCTCCCCTCAAACAAAGGAAGGGCCCGCAGATTTGTGCAGGAGACTTCCAGCAGAGGAGACTCTGCGTCAGCCCCAGATCAGATTGTATCTGATCAGGTGTCAGTGAGATCTCAATCTACATTACAAATAGAAGTAACGCGCAGTGAGTTAACTTTTGTTATTCAAGGAATAAAAAAAAAAAAAAAGATAAAAAATAAATAAATTAAATAAGAAAAATCAGTACTGTGTTTTGATAATTTCAAACACTGATTTTGTATTTAATTATGTTTACTAGGAGCAAGGGAGCTGACCTTGTGCCAGCTGGAGAGTTCAAACGCCAGAAAAGACAGCCCACCACCAGGAGTGACAAATCTGCTGACCTGCCACACCCAGAACAAGATGAAATATCTGGAAGAAGTGGCAGCAGACAATGTGCAGAATCAGGAAACTTACCTGACTCAGGCTCTGGCAACTTACAGAGCTTTGCTGAAAATAATAGGAAGGGAAAAACTGATGAGGGAGACAGAAAACTGGGATCCAACAAAGATCAAGAAACCAATGATCCCCAAATCAAAGGTAAAAAGATTGAGGCCAGTGAACCAGTCAGCTCAAGCATCAATCTCCCAGGTTCCCTTGGAGTCCATCCCACCCTCATCAAGAGAGAAATATGAGGATGAGAAAGAGAAGGGAACACAGGAGCTCCATTTATGGAGAAATGATGAGGATGGCCAGGTCTCTCCAAGGAGGTTATCAATTCTTGGAGGGGGAAAGGGCCAAAAGAATGAAGAAGTAATTTTGTCCTTAGATTCAGAAATAATGTTAGAGAAATTTTGTGATATTGTTTTTAATGAAACTCTACATGTTAAAAAAGCAGTAGTACATGCCAACCAATTTTGTATAGATGGTTTTGCTTCCATAGGTCATAAATATGATAATATTATGACAACTAGTATGAATTTTAAATCTGTTTTGGCTGCCAGAGATGTGACCAACAAAACAATGGAGCTTGATTTAACTAAGGTGCATCAGAAGGATTTGAACAAGTTGGAAACAATGATAGCAGATTTGAATGAAAATGTAAAAACCAATAAATTATCCACTGGGGAAATGAAAGAAAGCACTGATTCTTTGACATCATCTGTTATACATTTAAGCAATTCAATGGAGCTATTGGAAATTAAAGTAAATGATAAATTCACTTAACTTGAAAAAGAAATTTCCCTGCAGAGCTCTAACTCTAAAGAGTTATTTAATAAGTTTAGTAATAGTATAGCACAATTGAATGACAGACTGGATAAAAATATGCTAATGATTTCCAATAAATTGGAAGATACTAAACAGATAAGACATAGTGTACCACTTTTTCAAGATAGTAAGCAAGTTATGAGTAAAGACAGAAGTGAAGAAAAAAATGAACAACCAGGAAAAAATAGTGAGATATTTAAGCATATTCTGCAAGGTCTGCCCAAGATTAGTGAGTGGCCTAATTTCACAGGTGAAGGAGCATATGATCACACAGAATTCATACCTTGGATTGATACCTTGCAAGAAGATACAGGTTTACCTGATACTTTAATCACTAGCAGATTGAGTATCCTGTTTAAAGGTATAGCTTCAGATTGGTACAGAGATAGAAGAAATGCTGTTGGAGTACAAATTTGGAGCTTTGGAAAAAGGAATTGCACAATAAATTTGGTAAACCAAATTGGAAAAGGAAATGTATGACTTCATTTAATAATGATAAGTTTGTACCTGGTGTCACTAGTCCTGCTAGTTGGGTCACAAGGCAAAAGAAAAGGCTAAGAGCTTTTGACCCAATGCTAGATCAAGATAGTATTAACTTTAAGCTGCTTTCACTAATAGACGGTGAAATTTCTTTTGCTGTCAAGACAAGTATGAAAGTTGATGGTGACTGTTCTAACTTGATTAATATATTAGAGGACATAGTGGAAGATACATCTTTGGGGAGAAAGAAAAATTATCAAACCAAAGATAACAATTTAGTCAGAACAGAAAGGGAGAAAACTACTTATAAAAATCCTACTTCCAATACAGAGATATCTTGTTATACTTGTGGTAAAGTAGGACATACCTCAAGGTTTTTCCCGCAGAAAACAAAGAAAGTGAATAACATTGATAGTGAAAGTTCTAGTAGACAAGATAATTGTATTTAGGAGACTTAGTCGGATAGTTCCTTGGAAGATGATGATGAACCTATCATAGGTTGCAAAAATTCCATCAGAAAATATAATTAATTAGTCACTATGAAATTTTGTGATAAGCCTTGTAAGGTCCTACTGGACAGTGGAGCATACAAATCCGTGGTAAGCAGAAACTATTTGGATAGCTTCTGCCCAGATTGGAAAGAATCAGTTATAAATTCTCCTGCTATTAAATTACATAGTTGCTCTGGACCATTGATTTCTTTAGGGACAGTAAAAGCCAAATTATTATTTGCTTCATTTGTGTTCATAATTAAATTTGTAGTAGTTGATAATGCTCCCATGAATTATTTCATAATAGGAAATGACTATATGAAAGAATATTCTTTCAATTTGTTTCACAGTAAAAAGTCTTCATATTTTACTGTTTGTAACAGTTTTAAATTCTATTTTAATCCAAAAAAACTTGATTCTGTCAATCACCTTGGTAAAGATAATTTTTGTAATGAAATTATCAATGAATCTAAAATCAATTCCTCACTAAGTGACCAAGAAAAAAGTAGTCTTCTGAACACTTTATTTGACCATAAGGAAGCATTTGCTACTGTTAATGAACCTTTTGGATCCATTGTAGGTCATGATGTTAAAATAAATTTGACTATTGAAAGGCCTTATCCGCCTGCCTTAAGGAAACATCCATTTACTGCTAGCGCTAGGAGCAGAGAGGCGCTTAAAGAACATATAAATACTTTGCTGAAATTAGGGGTCATCAGAAAAGTAGGGGCTAATGAAGATATTGACATTACCACCCCAGTGATAATTGCTTGGAACAACGGTAAATCTAGAATGGTTGGTGATTTTAGAGCATTAAACTCTTACAAAACAACAGATAGGTATCCAATGCCCAAGATTGTCGAATCATTGAGTAAATTAAACCAAGAAAAATATATCACTTGTATGGATGTCTTGAAAGGGTTTCACCAAAATGTTGTACATGAAGAAAGCAGAAAATTTTTGAGAATAGTTTGTCACTTGGGCATTTTTGAATATCTAAGAATTCCATTTGGTATCAAAAATGAACCATCTCATTTCCAAAGAATGATGGACAATGAATTTCATGAAGAATTGATGCAGAATTGGTTAATCATATATATAGATGACATTATAATATTTTCTGAGACATGGGAAGAGCATATGTCAAGGTTGCCAATTGTTTTGAAGAAAGTGATTAAAATGAACATGAAAATTTCTTTAAATAAGTGTTCATTTGGTTTCAATGAGTTAAAAGCCTTGGGACACATTGTAAATGGATTGTCCTTAGGAATAGATCAGAAGAGAGTGGCAGAAGTTTTGTTAGAACCTACTCCCAATAGTGTTAAAGAAATGCACAGCTTTTTAGGCTTTGCAGGGTATTACAGGTTACATATTGAGGATTTTGGTATCATAGAGTCTAGCCTTTATAAAATCTGCAGTCCAAATGTTTCTTTTGAAATGACCAGAGAAAGAATGGATGCCTATGAGTTGCTGAAAAAGTGTTTAACAAGTGCACCTTTACTTTTCCACCCAGACCCTAAGAAACCATTTAAATTGTATGTAGATGCATGTATGGAAGGTTTAGGAGCAGCATTGCACCAAGTGCAAATTTTTAATGATAAAACAGTCGAAGGACCTATATGCTTTATATCTAGGCAACTTAAAGATAGTGAAAAGAGATATGGTGCGTCACAACTAGAATTCTTGTGCTTGTTTTGGGCCTTTGAGAAATTGTATTATTCTTTGGATGGGTTCCAGTTTGAGTTCATTACTGATTGTACAGCTCTGAAATCACTTTTGAATCTAAAGACACCTAATAGGCACATTTTGAGGTGGCAGATGGCTATCCAGAAATGGAGAGGGTGCATGAATATAGTGCATAGAGAAGGAGTAATACATAAAAATGCAGATGGGCTGTCTAGGTGGGCTTTACCCAATAACATTGATAATCCAGCCTATGACCCAGAGGATAATGTAGATACATTACCAATTTTGGGCATTTCAATGAAAAATATTTCTGAAAGCTTCTGGAACTCTGTAATTGATTCATATACCAATAATAAGAATACTTCTTTGCTCCTTGAGATATTGAAATCTAATTCAAGTGCAAAAGATCTGATTGAGGGATTAGATGCAGATTGGAAAAAAGGTTATATGGAAGGAAGGTTTTGACTTTTAGATGGTTTGATATATCATAAATCTGCTCATTGTTGCTCAATATTTTTAGTACATGATGATCATATACAAATGATTTTGAGTGAATGTCATGATAATGTTTGTTCTGGACATCTTTCAAAGATAGAACTATTGAAAGAGTTAAGATCCTAGCATGGTGGCCAAACTGGAGACAAAGTGTTGGATCATATTGTGAATCCTGTGAAAGATGTCAAAAAGCAAATAGGTCTACAGGTAAAAGATATTGTCTGTTACAGACCATAGAAGAACCAAAAGAAAGTTGGCACACTATTAACATGGATTTTGTATCCAGATTACATCCAGGAGCTAAGGATAATTTCAACTGTGTGTTAGTAGTGGTGGACAGATTCTCAAAGAGAGTTAGATTCTTACCATGCTACAAAGATAGCTCTCCAATGGACATTTCTATGTTATTTTGGAATAGTATTGTCAGTGATGTAGGATGTCCGCAAAATACTATCAGTGATAGAGATCCAACATTCACATCTGAATTTTGGCAAAGTCTTTTTAATTTTTTTTTTTTTTGGAACAAAGCTGTCTTTCTCAACAGCTTATCATCCTAAAACTGATGGTCTAGCAGAAAGGATGATACAAACATTGGAAGACATGATCAGGAGATACTGTGCTTATGGCATTGAATTTAAGGACAGTGATGGATATACTCACGATTGGGTATCTCTGTTGCCAGCTTTAGAATTTTCCTACAATTCCATTAAGCATTCTACTACTAATATTTCACCTTTTGAATTGGAAAGAGGGTGGATACCTCATATGCTTAGAGACATGTTGCTAAGCAATACTATAATGGTACACCCTTCTGCTGACTGTTTTAGAGATCTGATGAATAAAGCTGAGACATATGCTAGTAAGTGTGTTAATGATGCAGTAGAATATAATAAAAGTAGATGGGAAAAGAGCCATAAAGATCATGATTTCAAAGTAGGTGATATGTTCCTAATCTCTACTGTTAATTTTAGTAATATTTCAGGACATAGAAAATTGAGAGATTCTTTTGTTGGTCCATTTGCTGTAAAAGCACTTCATGGTAAGAATGCAGTGGAAGTTATTTTAACCAAAGAATTTGAAAGAAAGAATGCTACTTTCCCAATTAGTTTGGTTAAAAGGTTTATTGATCCACTTAAGTCCTTTCCCAATAGAAAAAATCCTAAGGTTGTCATACCACCAATGGAAAATACTGATGAAGATATTCCTCATAAAATACTACAACATAAGATAATTAGAAAAGATGGAAAAGATGTAAGGTTATATTTAGTTAGGTTCACAAATAAGTTAGCGGATAGTGATCTTTGGCTAGAAGCTAAAGATATCAAAAATGCTGACATTATTTTAAGAAAGTATAGGTCTTTAAATAGATCTAAAAATTCCTCATAGAGTAATTTTCTTTTTGGAGGGGGGGAGTGTCAGCCATGAGACATGTATTTGTGTCCTATAGGCCGCCCAACTCACAAGTCTTGGTAGTATAGTGGTTAAGGAATGTCTTAGTACCCTTTGGAGTACCATCCAACTTAGTCCACCAAGAGGATTGACTGGGGCCTTTTAATTCAACATATTATTATATTATCAATCAAAAAATCAACTTCAATTTCGAGTCCAAAGTCCTATTGGAGTTATAGTCCTTCTCAGGCTATCATAAAGGGTGTGAGCTTTCTTGTGTAAGCAAGTCTCCTTTGAGCTTTATTTGTTAAAGTTAGGCCCCTTATCTCTTTAGAGGTTCAAGGTGTGGCTTTTTTACTCCTGATAACTTACTATCAGTTGAGTTTTCTTGATATTATCAGTGTAATCATTAAAACTCATATTTGGCAATTATTATTATTTTTTTTGCCGGTATCTGCCACAGCTACTATAGCAATAGAGGCAATACTCTGACAATGATATACTCATAAATGCCAAACTGTGTTCTCATTGCGGTCAGATACTCATGATTATTTTCAATGAAAACTAGGTTATAGGCGCCTCAAAGGTCTAACTTTGAGAAATAAGCAGCTCCACGGAACATAGTGATGAGGTGCAAAATAGGTGGGACTGGGTAGGCATTTTTCCGGGTTACCTGGTTCAGTTTCCTATAGTCAACACAAAGGCAAAGTCCACCATCTTTCTTTGGAACAAATAAGATAGGTGAAACAGTGTTTGAATTGCTTGTTCAAAGAAATTCCCTGATAAATTTTCTGAAATTTATTCTTGAAGCGCAGTCAATTCCTGCGTTGAGAGAGAGTAGACTGGTCCAGGTGCCGGCAGTGGGCCAGTAAGCTTTATCTTATTATTGCATGAATGGAATGGATGAAGTTAATCTTCCTTTACAGCTAAAAACACATCAGCAAATTTATGATAAACCAAAGGTAAAGAATCTTGAATGATTTCTAAATCTTCAATCTTGTCATCTTTTAGCATGGGATTCAAAGTTCTTGCATGATGCAAGAGGATTAGGGATTTCAAAATACACAGTTTTGTTGGTGCCTGTTTCTCTTCAAAGAAACAAGGAACAGATAAGTCTGACAAATAAGCAATAAATCCTAAATCTGAAGAGGGAACTTGGGAATGAAGTTGAGGATATTGCCAATCTCCTGACGGAAAGGTTTCATCCAACTCAATGACAGTGTCAGGTAGGCTGTTTAATTCCTACTTGACAGAAGGGTTAGTTTTCTGGGGTTGAAAGGTTCAAAGTTTAATTAATCTTTCTTTCCAATTCACCTCCGAACTTCAGTGTAATAGGATTTCATAGCCTAGAATGTCATCATCAATTCTGGGAATATCCAAGACAAATAAATCCCATTCAAAGCTGGGGAAATTAGAAAATTTGAAGGTACGTTATGCTTTTTGGTAAACACAATGAAATGGCTCAGTCGCACTAATTACTAAATAGATAGGGAAATCATCTATCTTGGAAAGCGTAAGTTTTTTAGAAGTGGAGAAAGATTCACTTATAAAAGGAACATTAGCCCCAGAATTGAGTAAAACTCAATAAGGAGAGTTTTCAGAATGGAAAAGAACAAATCTTGAACTTGGAGCACCTAGTGACTTGCAAGTGCAAAGATTGACAATCTGTAATTTAGATAATGTGTAGCCTTCCTTGCAAGTGTCAGGAAAACTACAAGCTAATTTTTTGACTGTTTAGCCGCTTCATGCGCTAGCCGCTTTGCACAACTATTGACATCATGTTCAACTCCACAATACATACATAACCCATTCTTTTCCCTCCTTAACCTTTCCTCATTCCAGAGCATCCCAGTTTCTTTATCCAGGTACTTAAGAGTTTGGTGACAGGGTTTCCTTTTGGGTTGGAGTGAAAGGTTGGATTTGGTCTGGATTGCTTTGGATTCTTCAAGGATTGTTTTGAGGATTTTTCCGTCTTTGAAGCCAGATTTAACAGTCCATGGTCATTTCTTCAAGAGCGGTTCATGTTGTTTTAACCATTATCAAGCTAAATCACCCAGTCAATTAAATGCTGAAGGGAGGTTGTCTTTTGTCCCCCAAATGTTATTTGTTCAATCAAGTGTGCTGGTAAACCTTTTCAAAAATGAAATAGAAGGGCTGCCTTGTTCCATTGGATGCAAGAATGCAGAGTTCAAAAATTGGAAATATAAACGGAGGCTCTACTATTTTCCTTCATGACTAGATTATTTAGTTTGTATTCAGCGTTTTGAAATTCATCAGGGATTCCAAAAAGGGTGAAAAACTGTTGCTTGACATAGTCACAATTGTTGAGAATAGAATTGGGGCTAGTTTTATCTAATAGTTTGAGGTAGAGTTTGAACCACTGCAAGTGTCTTTTACCAAGGAAGGAAGATGCATACATAACTCTAGCTCTATCAGTAGGGAAATTGTGAGGATTGTTTTAGAAGATGATTTTGGCAGGACTGTAGGTAGGATCTAAGATTATGAGGATGTTCCCCAGTAAAATGATCAGGCTGCTTCATGCCCAGGGTGCAAAAATTAGGACCACTCAGACCAGATTGCAAGGAATTCTGATTAAGCGCCTGTATCAGAGTCATGAGTAAGGTCAAAGCGCTGGGTTTGGGAGCATTAGTTCAAGCCTGCAATCTACCACAAGTCAAGGTTTCATTGGAAGAGTCTTTGATTTCTTTGAGAGGGTCCACTTCTTCCCAAGAGGGAGATTGGGAATCATCAAGAGGTTCAACTGAAGGGGATTTAGAAGAAGGGACAGGATCTAAATGTTGTCTGGCCCAAGAAACGCTTGATCTCCCTACCCACTGGATATCATCATTTTAAGGGGTGAGGGAAGCATTCCCAGTTGAGCAAGTATGTGACATTGTAAAAAGAAATCTATTATAGGTTGGCAGGCTAAAATAGATGAGTTGAGTTAGTTAATTTACTGTGAAACAACCACCCCACGTACTATAGAGAAATCTTAGATGATTGTGAGCGCAAAAGGAAAGCTGAGTGCAAGGTAAAGTGCAAGGTAGCAAGGGCTAACTGAAAAATTCAAACTTCAGGTCAAGTAACTTAACACACAGCAAGAGGCATGAATGTTCCAATGGAAGGGAACCAAACCCAAGCCCAATGTGATGACTGGATTTAGCAAATGCAAGAATGTATAGAATTAACTAACTGAGGAAAAAATCCCCAGGCAAGCGGATTAGCCTTGATAAGGTAATCCAAAATGACTAGATACAACCTGATTGATGGTCAACTAAAGTTTTGAGCAATGAGGCAATGAATGACATGAACCAAGTACAAAATGAAATAACAGTATGAACATTTCCAAGGTCTTAGGGTAAGTGCAAGACAATAGGGGACAAATGTATTGGGTTGTAACGGTTGAGACATGAGGGAGTGACTTCAGAAGCAATGGGAATATGAAGGTGTTTTTTATGCAGGGTAAGAGACTACTTCATTTGCAAACTATAAATATAAAGTTGAGGTGGCTTGACTAGCAAGAGCATGTGACTGGAAATGTCAACTCAAGTGTTATTGATACCTAGGGTGAAAAGGCAGAGCCCAAATGGATGGTTGACCAAGGTAGAGTTGACTGCAAGTTTCGCAAGTGGCTGCTGAGTCAGTCTCTAAGAATCAAAGGTTGTTATGCAAGCCAGAGTTGATAAGCGGAAGGACCATTGATTTTGTGCTTCTAGTTTTTCACACTTGTGGACTTAGGTAGATGGTACTGATGAAAAGGGTATGTCGAAATGGGAGGAAAATAATCCTTAAGCGTGAAGCGTGACACTATTTCACAAAAAAGGCCCAACACCTGCACAACCAGAAGAGCCCCTTCCTGTGGACCTTTGCCCAGAGGAAATAGTGCGTTTAAGAGCGCCTCTAGCAAGCACAATGAGGGGACTCCAACCCACCACACCAGAACCTCAAGAACCTCCAGGGCCCGTGCCATCCAACTTGACCAATCAATTATTGGAGATGTCTCTCTCACACAGAGAGGTATCCCTAGCGGCTACATCCCTTCCCAAGCCACCCCTGTTGTACAGATCCAAGGAGCTCAAAATAAAGTTCCTAGGAAAGGACCGTGCGTGTTTTTGGGGGGCCTAAAAATTGGCCCAAGCCCAAGAGGATATGGCAGCCATGAAAAATTCCATATCACAGGCCAAGGGCTCAGAGATAGCCCTTCATAAATTCATCCCCAGGAAGGAGTTAGAAAAATACTTGTAGAATGGGAATCCTTGGGACCAATCAGCAAATTTAAAGGGAAAATAACCCAAAAAGATTGGGTCTTGCAGTCACCAAAAGATGAGGAATGCCAAAGACTGGGACAATAGAATATCTCTAGCTCAGAAATGGAAGAAAGTGTATCACAATTAGATCAAGATGTTACACCCATCATTAATGCTTTCTCTACCAATTTTTTTTATAACTTTAACATCTTAAGCAGCAATTTAGACAATATTCATAACCAATTGGATAAGATCATTCAAAATTTGAACAAATTAATCCAGAATCAAGCTGCCCATCTTAAAAACAGTGAGTTAGAAATCAAACAACTGAAGGATAATATCAATATGGATGATTTATCCATGACTAAACGTATAGACAACACTTACTCTTCAGTAAAAGAAGCAATTCTCCTCTCCTTTGAACATCTTAAAGGAGAAGTTAAAAACAAAACTGATACCCCCTTTTTACTCATCTATTTAATAAAATAGACTTTCTGAGAAGTAAGATTGTTTTATAACTAGGAATGATTAAGAATGACCTTAGGGGCCTTAACTTCAATGCTACTGGTCCCTTTCTGATAAACTTAAAAAAAGCAAAGCCCATCAGAATGAGTATTACTTCTAACCTCCCCCATAAAATTACAACTGTAATGAATGAATCTTACAGACTCAGTCCAACTCCTATGGTGGAAAAAGCTGTTTAACTCTTTCCCCCTGTAACTGAATGTCCTGAGTTCTCAGGAGGAGGATAGTACAACCATGTTGGCCTCATTAAATTCATTGACCATACTCTTGCTTCCTATAAACTTCCAGATACATAGCAGTAGTAAGGCTGCGCAGACTATTTGAAGGAGTATCCCTAGATTTTTTATTAACAAGAGAGAGGAAGTAGGATGTCAAAGGTGGAATTCTTGGAAGGGACTGATTAAAGAACAGTTTGACACCACAATTGGGAAAAGGAAGATGATGAAGACCTTTGAAAATTCATTGTTTGACCCTTCAAAGGACAAGCCTCATAAATACTGTCTGGAAAAAAAGAAGAGGTTGATTGCCTCTACCCTAATGCTGAAAAAGAGGAGATTAATTAAAAAAACCTTAAATTATGTCATGCAAAGCTTCACCATAATTTACAATGTATAATTCCTATGGATTCTTACCTCTCTACTCTCATTTCTATATCAGAGGGAAATATTGATATGAATTTTCTTGAAAAAAGAACTCAAAAACCAAAGGACCTCAGCACCAAGACTAAAGAAGAATACAACAGTAAAACCAAGGATTCTTCTGCCCCCAAATTGAAAGTCAAGAAGACTTCAGAAAATAAGGAAAAGGTATTCTCAAACTGTAAACAGACAGGGAATTTAAGACCTGATTGTCCTCAACCCAGGAGAAGGATTGATCCTAATGAACAGGAAGAGTATGAAAATAATCCTTACCCTCAACTTCATGAAACTGATGGTTCAATATCTTAGTGTGAAATGATGATCACTGAACCCATCAATGTCATTTCATAGATTATAGAATATTCAATGAGAATAAACCCTGTCCATGAAGATTCTAACTTGCCCCAACAATACAATCCAAAAATAAACATAACAAATGTTCCTGAAGCTAAAACCTTGACTCTCAAATCTTCTACCAGCAAAGACCACACTTCTTGTAAAATCTGCTATGCTATTTGTCTAATCAAAGGTTCTCCAGTTCAGCTAATCCTTGATAGTGGAGCCTTTTGCTCTTGTGTTGGATCACCTTATTTGGAAAAACAGGATCAAAACTGGAAAACAAACCTTCTACCAGTAAAAAAATCTAAGTTCAGAAGTTGCAATTCATCTTAAAATTCTTTTGCAGTATGCATAACAGAAATAATATTCCCTCACTATAAAGGATCAATTAAACTGGAAATTGAATTTGAAGTACTATAAAATGGAGTATGTGACAGTTCATTCTTGAATATGATTCTCTATGCTTGTGTGGAATATATGTGTTCCAAAGTAAGGGTAGGTACTTTAATGTAAGAGGAAATTGGAACAAGAAGTTCCAAATATGCAATATTCCTGCTCAAACTTCTTATTCCACCTATGAGAAACACTTGGGGACTTTCAACAAAGAATACTTTTTCCAAGCAGCTTTGAATTCCCATTTCAGTGAAGACCAAGAACGGGATATTCTCAAAGTTGCTTGGAAAATCAAAAATTTTTTTGCACACAGGATAACTCTATTTGTAATATTAAAGGACATGAGATGATTCTTACCTTTATAATTAAAACTCCTTATCCTCAAAATCTTAGGAGACCCGCTTACCCTTCTAGCCAAAAATCAAGAGTTTCCCTTGGAACCCAGATCCAGGAATTGATAGACCTACAACTTTTAAGGAAAGTAGGACATAATGAACAAGTAAATGTCACTACAGCAGTGATTATAGCCTGGAATAATGAAAAATCAAGAATGGTTGCAGACTTAATAATGCTGAATAACTATACTCAAGCTGACTACTATCCTATCCCTAGGATAGACCAAGCTCTTCAAAACCTCTCAAAGGCTAATTTTATCACTACCATGGACATGTTGAAAGGATTTCACCAGATCTCTATCACTCCTGATAGTAGGAAATTCATTAGAATCATATGCCACCTACGGATATATGAGTATTTAACAATGCCCTTCAAAATCGAAAATGCTCCCTGCCACTTCAAAATAATGATGGATAAAGTACTAGGCCAGTTTATTAGGCAAGGCTGAATGATGGTTTAAATTGATGATGTCATCATCTACACTGATGATTGAACTACCCATATGAAAAAAGTAAGATTATTTCTGAAAATGTTCTCTACAATAGGATTAAAAGTATCCATGAAGAAGTGCAACTTTGGATATGGAGAACTCAAGGCATTAGGGAATATAGTATCTGGTCTAACCCTCACATCTGATTAAAGCAAGACCTGTGCTGTTATGAATAGACCAATGCCCAAAAACAAGAATGAACTCTTTTCTTTCAACAGCTTCTGCAGATATTACAGAAAGTACTTATCCAAGTTTGCATTACTGACTAAATTTTTGTATAATATTTGCAACAACAACACTCTTTTTGAGATGACCCATGAAAGGGTAAAGAATTATGAAGAACTCAAAGTAGTATTACTACAGCCCCTGTGCTAATCCAACCTGATTACAGCAACACTTCCAAGTTATACATAGATGCTAGTATGGAAGGACTAACAGCTGTCCTTCATCAGTAAATCATAGAAGATGATAAACCAGTGGACAAACCAATACTCTTTATCTCTAGACAGGTCAAGGATACTGAGAAAATATATGGTGCTAGCCAAATGGAATGCATTGCTTGAGTATGTGCTTTAGAAGAACTCCATTACTACCTTGAAGGCACTAAATTTGTGGTGATTACTGATTGAAATGTTGTTAGAACTCTAATGAACATGAAAACCCCTAGCAGTCATATTTAGAGATGGCAGATAGGCATCCAGTAGTATAGAGGACAGATGAATATAGTCCATCAAGCTGGTAGAAAAAACCCAAATTCTGACAGTCTGAGTATGAATGCTCTACCTAAAGAAGCTAGAAACCCTGATCATGACCAAGAAGATCATAACATTTTCCCCATACTGAATATAAAACTGTTTGACCTTGAAGCGCCAATTACAGGGATAAATGTATGTAAATTTGATAAATCCTTTTTTTAATCCATTAGGAAAATTTACAGCCCTAGTATGAGAAAACCAATCTCTGTCATGGAAAGGACTAACCCTCCATCTGAACTAATCAAAATCTTGCCTGAAACATTACTCAAAATATAGAAAGATGGGAGATTTACTTTATGGGATGGATTATTATATTACATAAATCAACACTGCAGTAATGTAGTATTGACTAACAAGGAAAATATCAAGCATATCCTAGCTGAATGCCACAATAAATGCTCCTCTGGAAACTTATCTGCTGATAGGACCTTAGAAAAGGTAAAAAAACAGCCTGGTGGATAAACTGGAGAGTCTCAACCATCAAGTATGTTTCTAGCTGTGAAACTTGCCAAAATTCTGAAAGAACTACTAGGAAGGGATTTGGTCTATTCAAGAAGATCACTAAGCCCAAGAATAGATGGGAAATCATTAAAATGGAATTTTTCACTGCATTACCTCCTGGAGGAGCTTACTCTTTCAACTCAGTCCTACTTGTGATGGATAGGTTCACCAAGAAAGCCAAATTCTTGCCCAACCACAAAGAGGATACTACCATGGAAGTAGCTTTACTGTTCTTGAACAGGCTCATTGCAGATTTAGGAGTCCTCAAGATTATCATAAGTGATAAAGACCCCAATTTCACATCTGAATTCTGGAGAAACCTTCATGATATGTTGGGAACTACCTTAGCATTCTGCACAGCTTACCATCCCAAAACTGATGGATTAGCTGAAACAATGATCCTGACTCTAGAGGACATTCTCAGAGGATTCTACTGCTTTGGACTAGAATTCAAAAACACAGCTGGATATTGCCATGACTGATTTAGTCTGTTACCTTCCTTAGAAATGGCTTACAACAGAATCAAACATTATACCACCAAAGAAATTCCCTATTTTTTCAAGAGAGGATGGATACCCAAGCTACCCAAAGAAAGCCTTAATAAATACAGGGTGAATATAGGTCCTACCCCACTAGACTTCAAAAAAAACATAGACATAGCCAATAGGCTTGCTGCTAAATTTGTTCAAGGGGATTTTGAATGTAATTAAAAGAGATGGGACAGAACTCACAAAGAACCTGATTTTAAAATTGGAGATCAAGTCCTGATCTCAAACACTACTTTTAACAACCTCTCAGGAAATGGGAAATTGATACCTGCCTTTGTAGGACCATTCACCATCAAGAAGTTTCATGGAAAGAATTCTGTAGAAGTGAACTTGAGTGATGAACTTTCCAGGAAACAGCCAGTATTCCCAGTAAGCAAAATCAAAAAAATTCACCCAAGGGAAGGAGGAACAATCCCTCCACCGCAGATACCTGTGGAAGCTGAACCTGATAAAGGAGAAGTGAAAATTGGCAAAATCCTTAAAGATAAGAAAAGTATCAATGGGAAAGATATTAGGCTTTACCTGGTCAGGTATAAAGGAGAATTGCTGATAAAGATGAATGGATACCTGAAAAAAAAATTCCAGATGGACCCATACACCTAAGAAATTAAAGAGCTAATTAGAGAAATTGAACCCAAAACCTTTTTTTTTTTGATATAGAAATATCTTAGAGTGGGGGATATCAGCTTGCTACTTGTACAGAGAAACCTGTCAAAAGTACCAAAATCAAAATAAACTGATAAAACCTCAGAAGGAATGGGAAAACCCAAAAATATTATCACATTTTAAATTTCCACAAACCGCGCGCAAATTCAGGCACAAACCGCGCGTAAATATTTCTGCACAAACCGCGCGCCAATTCCCGCACTTTTCGCGCGCAAATTTCCGCACTTTCTCGTGAAACTTTCTGCACGTTTGCGCGCCAATTCCCGCACTTTCCGCGCGGAAATTTGCGCACGTTTGCGTGCAAATTAACACACTTTTTGCGCCAGATTCCCGCACGTCTAAGCGCGAATTCACGCGTTTTTGAGCTTTGGAAATACTTTCACACATGCTTAATTAGGTGAAGAACTCACAGAAACAACCCCTAACTAAAATCCTGCATGCAGCTGTCAAATCCACGTGCCTGTCTGCCGTCTGCACCCAATGTCAAATTCCCGCTTATTGCCATCAAGCCTGCACGCGTCAAGTCAGCAATGAAAATTCCTGTCAACAAGGTAAAGCATGTAATTTGCTACAACCTAAATGCATATTTCAAGCCTATTTAATGACATGATTTATGGATAGCGGACGGTTTAAATTCTCTAGAAAATGAATAAAATTGTGAAAAATTCAATCATAGAATGACAAACTAAATAAAACAATGATTAAGGTTTTCAAAAAAACCATATTATAAAATCCTCATGAACCATAAAACCTATCAAGAAGTTCCCTTAAAAACTATTGATAATTGCACAGATTATCATAAGATTATGAGAAATCTAAAAATATCCACTTCTGCCCATTTCAATCAAAATAATACAATAAAAAATCAAGAAATATTCCAGAACTGTGTAAATAAAAAATTAACATTTAACAGGTCCTGAAAATTATTTCAGACATAAATATGAAATAGACAGGAAGATCTGAGTGAAAGAAATAAAAATGTGTGACAAAATAGCCCTAGCCATCCTGCTATCCTTATCCCTCAAGCACATCCCTCTGTACGTGCCTTGAGAAGGCCCCTTCACCTCAAAATTTATATATACAGTACCTTCTGGTTATTTTAAACACCCCATGTTGGCATGGATTGTGCTATTGATTTTTATAAGGATCATTTCCTGAATTTCTCTGTCTCTTTCTGTAGACATTTAACTGGAGTTCCTTGTAATAATTTCCTTCATTTCCTTGAGATTGAATGAAATTATAATTTTTTTGTGCCAGACAAATTCATTTTATTTGTTTGGAGGAGTTATAGCATCCATGGAGGCCTTAAAGGCCGTCTGGTGAAATTAGTTAAATGCTCCAGCTGGTTCAGACGTTGTTGGTTAGTTTGATTTTTTTTCTTTGGCTTTTAACCATGATGTGATATTTATTTTGATCTTGATGAATATAAAACTGCAGAATGGAAAAACAAGATTTAGGATAGGAAAGGAGGATTCAATGAAAAAAGGTGAGAGTTTCACCAACAACATGAGTTGAAAATTTGGGTAGATACAGAAGAATGATGTTTGAGCAGATGAGGCTGGTAGAATATGTAAAAATACGTATGCACTCATGTTTGTGCTGCATATAGGTTTAATACACTTGGGATGCACTTATGGGCCTCTATGGCCTATTTCACAACCACACAGGCCTGTGTGGATGCCACAGATTTGAGAATACTGGCCACAAAACACATGAAATAAGTCATTTGGTACACAGTGTAAGACTCCAAATGGTTCTGCGCCGCAGGAAGTTCTGTGGAGAAGAAAAGGTGCTGTTTAGGCTTCCCTCCTGATTTTTACAAAAATATTGAAATTTAACCGGAATCAAGATCCAGAAACTTGTAAATAAGGAATAAATGGAAAGTATGAATTTAAATAGTAGTTGGCAGCAATGGAACAACACTATCTGAGGCAAGATGGTGCGGGAAAATACATTGAACAAACTAAGTTAAATTTGTTTCAGAGTTCAATAGAACAAGGCATTTGTAAGTAACAACACCCACAAGCTAATAATTCTGTTTGTGAGAAGAATATTATGAAAGATAAACGCAATCCCAACCAACCTCCCGGTTCTCAATGAACCTGCCCATATCTCAGCAATCAAGCGCTTGAAAAGTAACAAATAACTTTGGGAAATTTTTTTATGAAGCTCTACAAGCAAAGCAGCAACAAATTTGAACAAGAAGAACCCAGCACTTCTCAAGGGACTCAAGAATAGTGTGGAGGAAATAAACTGTAGAGAAATAACAGTGGTTTTAACACTCCAGGTTTCAAGCTTAAATAAACCTCTCAGTCAAACATGACTGGTTCCAGACAGACAATCAAATAAATGATCAAGAACAAAGTGGTCAGAGAAATGGATCAATGGAGTGGTTTAACACACTCAAGAATTCAACCAAATTAATTCTTCTTCAACCAGAAAGACTATTGGTTGGTGATAACAGATAGGGCCACAGAGGGATGGTTCAAAGATTTGAGTATGGAGGCTCAAGGATCACGGGGCAATCATAGATATACCCAGGAAAAAAGATGGAGGATGAATTCCCTGGATGATGGCTCAGATTTGTTGATTGACTCAGATAAAAATGATGATACCAATAAAAGGATGATAAGATCATGCTGATGGGAAAAAATTCAGGGGAGATCCCTTCCTTTTATGGGCAAGTGGCCCTGTAGACTACTTAAAAAATAAAACTACGAGTGAGAGTGGAAAAATATATTTGTTTTTTGATGAAAATGAAATGATAAGGGAAAATAGTAATGAAAAAAGCACAAAAAAAGATACAGGAATATTATGAAATGTGAGAAAAAAAAACTGAGAACAAGGAAACCAGCCTGCATCAGGGATGGAAGAGGACATCAAATGAGCATCTGTGGGTGGATGAACAACAGTGGGTTGGCAGATGAGACGCAGGTGGATGGATATTGGCAACTTTGCGGATGCGGGGCTGCAACAGCTGTTGCGGATGATGGGTTCAGGATCTTGAGGATGAGCAATGGCAATGCCAATGGGCTTATCAACTGTGCCAGTGAACTAGAAAAAAAATGAGACAGGTAGAAGTTGAATTTTCAAGGTTGACAACTGTGACGCTTGAGCTATGGCAACAATAGCGCAATTGATGCAAATGAGTGACTGAGGTTAAATTGGAAGAGATTGTTGGAAAATTATGGTCCATTGATGACTGAGTCTTAGAGATAGATGGAATTGAAACCAATATTGGCAGTGCATGGGCAGTAGGATCAGAAGACTGGAAACTACTGGAATGAGGATAAGAGCGCAAGTTAGGAGACGGAAAGGTAAAACCTGGACAATTATTTATGGCAAACACAAGGATACTTGCACAACAACAATGTATGGCAAACACAAGGATACTTGAAACTCCAGGGAGGGTGGGATTGCCAGAAATTGGGTTACTCAACGGAGATGAGGAGGAGGAGGATGGGATGTTTTATTGGGAGGAGCCGTTTTGAGTGGCTAGGATGGTGGTTGAATCCAAGAGCACTGTACCATTTATGATAAGGGAATAAGGTGGCTGAGGGAGTATGATCACATGTGAGAGGAGGGAAGATTTGGAAGATGCAGAAAATAAAGCACACAAAATTGAAAGCAGTAAGACATTTGAAAGTTTTTTTTTATAATAAAAAAATCAAAAAAAAATATTGCCAGCTCAAGGTTGAATGGTGAATCCAGATGAGATGTGATGAGCAAGTGTGAAGTCTTGAGAGAGGGGTGGGGGTCTGATTGATCAGGACCGCTTGACCAAAAAAAGTTGGGTGTGAAGCGCAAGACAAAGGAATTAAATGCAAGCCCTGGGGAGTTGAAGAACCCAGAGGTACCCTTTCTAGACCAATAGGACATGGGGGATTTTGATAATCAGAAAAAAGAATGGAAGACTAGCCAACACAATTTTTTTTTTTGATTGGATAAGATAAAAAACTAAGAATTTTTTGTCAAATTTTGCCCCTTTTATTGAGGTGTATCAAATTGGTCACCAAATAGGGCCATCAAGGGCCCATTGGGATGGATGGGTCACCCTGAACAAATGGGCTTCAGGGGCCATTATTGGGCCTCCTATGCTTTTTGGACAGACTTGGCCAGCTGGGATGTTCTGCCAAAGCTTTTATTTTGGTTTTTGGCGCTGTTGCCCGTGTTAAGGCCCATAAGGGGCCACTTTTTCTCACTCATGGCCCGTTTAAAGGCCCCAACAGCCCACACAATGCCATCATAGGGGGCAGAGGGACTCAAAATGGAGTCCCCACTGCAGTTGGGGCAGACAAGCAAGTCGAGGCTGCTGCGCTAGCCTGCAGCCGGCGGTTAGGGCCCCAGATCCCTCCCCTAGAAAAACTTTAGTATTTTTGTGACATACTCAGGAAACTAATGATGTAAAAATATTACATAAATACTCATGACTTATATTTTTAAGTAATTATTTTTGATAAATCAACTAAAATTCAAAAATAAGGAGTAAAATCAATGACATGACTTTACTTCAATTATTTAATACATAATGAGAACTCACCTGACATCAGACTATCCGTAGGAATTTTTATTAAAATAATTATTAACTTAATGGGAACATTTACTAAAAATAATTAATTAATTAATAAATAAAATGGACAGATTAGTGTTATTCACATGTCCAAACATCAACTATACGGTAGAATAATTCCCATACCCTATTGAATTAGATGCTACCAATTCTAAAGCACCACGCACACGTGACAGACTAAAACTAGGTACCCTGCTAGCCTCAGTTTCTGTCCATTTGAGCCCCTGTATCCCTCAGAAGGACAATATTGGGACTCACAAAGCTATCAAAAAGAAGCTCTTTGAGGATATTGATACCCAGAGACCCAGTTATATTTACATCCAGACACTGTGCCAAGGTAATCAAATACTTATAAAAAGATAATTAACCAACCAACCACCAATAAACCATCACCTTACAAAGATATATATGGGAAAGGCATATTTAGTACCAACATACCACCAGGCCCAATTAACCCATCAACATACATAAGTTTTCTATGCAAAAAGGCACATGCAGCATAAAAATAATCACCAACAACCCATCAATTTACACAGAAATATATTCTGGAGTCATATTTACTGCCACATATCAAGGGAACCAATTGCCTCATCACCAAAGCAAATTATTTTATGCAAACAGGAACATGCATCATGAAACCAATCACCAAATACCCAAACACCTTGAAAAAACTTTACATAAATATGCAGGGGGTCACAGGCAGAACCAAACAAACCACCAGTCCCAAAAACATCCCATAAGTCACAACACAGAAATTTATGAAACTTTTTTTTTCCCACAACTAAAAATTCCCAGTGAACTGTAAAGCCTTTTGTCCAGACAGCTAAAAATCCAAAGTTAACTGCACAACTTATGTGTAAAGCCAGATAAATTACCTCATCCAACTTCAAACAATGCTTCTCAAAACAGCTAAAAAGCCCCTGTAACCTCTGCAACGTTTTTTCCAACCAGTTAAAAAACCTCAGCAATAGCACCACAAAAAGATTTAAATTCCTTGCAAATAAATCAATATTTATTACACTTCCATTTATTAAATTTACTCAATTTGTGCCATCTTTGCGTTCTGCAAAAGATTCTACACCAGAGAGAACACACATGGGGTCCAGAGGCCTTACTTTAGCCCCCAAGGCCTCAATGAATGTTTTCAGGCCTTTGAGGGCCCAAGAAGCCATCAAATGACTTTTCCTCCAACCCCAGGAACTTCTCTAAACCATTGAAAGGCTGAATGCCATCCTGGGGTGGGAAAAATGCCAATTTTCATTATTATAGTAATTTTTTGCTGCTAGATTAAATCACAAAAAATTTGATTTCAATTGCTAGCCAGTGCCATCAAGGAATGGCTGGTTGAAGCTCTGTGAAATCTCTAGTTGAATATATTCTCTTGCTACAAATAATGCTTTGGTCCACAGTCACTATGCATTTGATCTTTGATAAAGCTGGACCTGAGCTTGGCTGGAGCTTGACCTCAGCTTGGTTGTAGATTGGGCCTGAGCTCTTTATGGCACTTGCTAGCAAGTGCCATCAAGTTTTTCATGGTGTACTCTAGTAGGGAAATGATTACTATAATGATGCCAATTGGCATGCTTCCCCACCCAAGGATTCCATTGAGCCTTTTATAGGTTTCAAGAAGTGCCTGGGGTTTAAGAAAAAAAAAATTACATTAAATGAAGGTTTTTGTTTCAAATTTGAGGAAATATTGAAATTCCTTCAAAAAAAATTGATATTTATTGCATTTCTAAATCTTAAATCTACCCAGTAGGAATTATCAGAGTTAAAATTTTCAAAAATTTAATGGCTGATTTCAGGCCTATCCCTTTTTTTTTGAAAAAAAAACTCCTGTTAAAACCATTCATTCATTTTTTATTTTGATAAAAAATATTTTTTGAAAAATTGAGATTTTTCCTGAAATCAGCTATTTGAATTTTTCAAAATTTTAACTTGGATAAACCCTAATTGTTTTCCATATTTTATTCTAATCATAAAATGCATGATATTTTCAGAAAGAAAATTGAAATATAAAACAAATAAAAATTCAGTAATTTTTCTAACAGCATCAAGGATTGAGGAACTAAACATAGAAATATATGATATATGGTTAAAAATATTTAGGGATTTATTATAGACAATTAGATGAAATTCAAGGAAATACAATTCAAAAATCACACGTAATGAGAGAAGGAGCAATATCAAATCATCTGGATATTTTTAGAAATATCTTGAGAGGAGTTAATAAGATTATGAATCAGTTAGGGGAAGTTGTACCAGAAAATAATTCAAATAATCTGGAACCAGATTTGAAAAGCAAGACATTTCAAATGAGAGATATGATTGGGGTCAATCTGAGACTGGGCTTCAATGAAGCAAACAATTTTTAGATTGGAGGTTGATTAGAATTCAATCAAACACCAATCAATTGAATTTCCTTGGTAACGGCTAGAAATTATTTTATTTTCTTGGAGGGATAGAAATCTGGAGGGAAAATAATTCTTGAGATTGAAAGGAAATGCAAAAGGTTGAAATTGATTGACAGGGAAGTTACTGCCTGTTGATATAGGCACATTCCTATGAAAATTGAAAAGCTTTATATTTATAATTCCTAGACCAACGGACTTGAGACCAGGAAATCAACAAAAAGAAATGTTCAAAGAAAATATTGAGAGAATTGAGAGGAATAGAAATTCCCAAAAGGAGGGAGGAGAATTTGAGTGGAGGCTCTAAGGGATGGTGACAAGTAAGATAAGGAAACAATGAGACTAAGTGTGAGAAGTGTCTGAATGAAGGGATTTCAGTAATTGATTGTCTTAGAGTTTCTGGGTCAAGGTAGTCTCACTTCTGAATAAATAATACGAGGAAGTTTATTGAATTAGTTGAGTGTGATTGGTTGGAAGGTGAGGTTTGGTGAGGTTGGAGAGATTGATCATGAGGTATTTATGGTGAAGTTGAGAAAGGAAGTGGTAGCAAGGAGAGGGGGCAGAATGGAAGAAGAGAGTGTAGCCGGGGGATTGGATCAAAGATGATGGAATGGATTGAGGATGTGGGAGTGAAGAGGATGGAAAAGAAATGAAGGAGAATGGAGCAGAAGAGGGGTGAAGCGGATAAGGCAGTGACAGTGAAGTTACATGAGATTTGTGCGCGGGGGAGCAGGGCTGGGAATTCAGATGACTTTCTCTAAAAATTCAGCCATATTCAGACAAGAGAATTCAGAACACCAGTTGTTAGCTTTTTTACTGAGGGTTTTTTGGCAGCTTTTGTTAACAAGTCTTCCAGCATGTATTTGGAGTTCACTTTATTGCTGATGAGCAACTTGGTGAGTTTCTGTTTGCAAAGCCACTTGAGTTGGATTTCTACATGTTTGAGCGCGCTGTGGCGGTTTTTGTTATTGATTCAGTTGTTCAGAGACTTACTTTTAATGTGGGAACAGTGTGAGGGAGAGATGGCCAGATTTAGTTCTTTGATTATATTTGCAATAAAAAATTTTTCTTGGGTGGCAAAGACAAGCGATTTGAGTTTGCCTTTGGTTGAGGATAGGGAGATTTTTGGCTGAAGTTTGCTGTGCAATGAGACAGTGCAGCCATAGAGGAGGATTATATAACTTGTGTGGCTTCATCTTGTGATTTGATTGTTCCCTCCATCTGAATTGCTTCAAGGTTCAAGGTCATAGTAAAATTTGTCGGCTTTGAGCTGGAGGCCTAGATCATGTGTTTTCTTGACATATTGCCACGCATGCTTGCCTTCATTCCAATGCAACATTCCAGGTTTGAAGTTGAATCTTGGTAAAGAGGCAACGGCTTAAGAGAGATTGGGCCTAGTTTGGTTTGCAATAAATTTCAAGAAAATGTTGGAGGACCGGTAGGTTATGTTGATTTTGGAGAATTTGGAAGCTTTGTCATTGGAGGCAGTTTTGAGGGCAAGATTCTATGTGGTTTGTGTATTGATTGGTTTAGATTTGGAGCTTCCCAATGCTGACAGGGAGGTCTCTATGTGATTGGGTTGGTTTAAGCAGGGTCCAGATGGTAAGTCAATTACAAAAACATTCTGGGGTGCCTAGTTGTTCTTGGTTTGAACCAGCTAGAGCACCCCTTCACCAAATCAGGGTTTTTCCCATCCAAAACTATTGTCCCCCCCAGCTTGACAGCTTTCCCCAGAGTTTTGCAACCTCCTACTCCGCTGGAGCGGCATGTTGCAGGCAGACTCATACTCTGCCGGAGCGGCACGTTGCAGGCAGACTTGTTGTTGCTTGAAGATCCCCGGCCCACCGGGTCTGCAATGAATTCCAAACCCATTTTTTGTTGGATTAAAAGAACAAGCTCTGATTGTGTGCCTTTAATCTTCTCTCAAACCTCCCACACTCTGTGTCACCTACCTGCGTGTTATGACATTTTACTTTTCATTTGTTTCATTCTGGCCGCGCTGAACCAGCTCCTCTGGTGTACATACTTTAAATGGGCGCTCTACTACTTTATCAACTGGCCCCAACTCAGATCCTATATGACTATTCTCTTGTAAAACTCCTCTGCCGTACCATCAACATCTTGAGATCTGAGCCTGGTAAGCCTTTCCTCAATTATCTTGCCATCTCTTTTCCTCCACTCAAGTCTCTTTACTTATTTGTCAAAACCATCTCCTACAGCTATTGTCTTCAACCTTTTTATCTGGCACTGCCCATATACTTCAGTCTACGGACTCTTCTGGCTTTGAGCCTTTCTTTGAAGGTGTGATACGTCTTCATGTTTTCTCCATTTTCATTCAAATCTCTTATTCATTTATTGAAATCAAACCTTTCTTCGAAGTCAAACATCAACAGATTTACAGTCCCAAGATTCCAATCCGCTTTGAGAAGGGCTCATTTCCATGACCAACCAAGAAGACACTCCCAAACTCAATATTCCTCTTCTCAACAAAACCAATTTTCCAAACTGGTTCATATGCCTTAAAAGTTACCTTAGGAGAAGGGGGCTTTTGGAACTCATCCAAGAGTACAATCCTGAGCAAACCATCACCCCCACGGTGAAGAAAAGGGTGTATGAAGCCTGTCATATCATCATCCAACACTTAAGCAATATTACTTTTGACGCTGTTGTGAATGGCTCAAATGAAGCCAACCCCCGTGCAATCCTAGAAGCCATCCATGACCAATATGCCTCAAAATCGTCCAACAATCGCGGTCGACTCTGGCTCAACTTCATCCGCCATCAATATAGAGGAGATTTATCTCAATACATTAACAAATGCCAGAAATCAATGAAAAAATTTTTGGTGGTTCAACTTAACGTACCTCAAGACATACTTAGCTACACAATACTATCCAAATTGCCTAACTCCTTTCACCACATTGTAGATACATTGCTCCTTAACGATAAGATGCTGAAAAACCCCACCGCCGTACTTAACAAACTCAGGGAAGTCATCCATCTTGAGGATGCCCGGAAGGAAGACAAACCCAACCCGAATGAAGCACCAGCTGCCTCCTCTGTTGCTCTGCTCAAGACTGGTTCCCAAAAGAAACCAAAGACCAAGTATCCCTGCTCCAAGGGCAAACACAACCCTCTAGCTGGACACACTGAAGATTGATGCTGGTTCCTTCACCCTGGGTTGCGCCCCAACTTCCAAAACTCCTGTGCTCAATCACATCATCTTGCAGCTTGACAAGAAACGGAAGCAGGCGCAGGTGGAGAGACTTTCCCATCCCAAGCTTTTCTCAACGCTCAACTCTATCTCAGCACTACCAAATCCCAAGCACCACTCCTTCCAGTTCTGGATTTGGGTGCAACTCATCACATTGTCAACTCACCTGATAACCTCTCCAAATCAAAACCAATCCATATGAGTACAGGTACAGGAAGCAAGGGATCCTCACTATCTGCTACTTCCATAGGCAACGCCACGCTCCTGAATCATCTGGGAAAAGCGGTTATACTCAGCAACGTACTCCTGGTTCCTGCTCTTGATTGATGTCTACTCTCACTTCCTCAACTGACAAAAAACTCCGCTGTCATCAATTGAGTGGGTTACTCCGGTTACAAGATCTCTCTGGAAAACTTTCAGTTTGTGGGCTCAGCTAAGAAACACCTAGTGGAACTCTGCGGCACCAAATTCCTTTCATCACCACCTAAGGGCAACCTACTCCTGAAAAGACCGCAAAACAACAACTGGCATCAGCGCCTGAGTCATCCTAACAATGCAACTCTGAAAGTTCTTTTTCCAGGGAGTGCGCCCACCACCAACTGCCAAATATGCAGAAGCTGCAAGATGACCACAACCCCGTTTTGCGGCCATTTCACCCCAGTCTCTTGTTGTCTTGAAACAATTCACCTTGACCTAGTTGGACCTTTTTCTGTGCAGTACAACGGTGGATGCAGGTACTTCCTCAGCATTGTGGACCAATACTCAGTTTTCAAATCATTCAGTTTCCTCCGCTCGAAGGATCAAGCAACCTCTGCTATCCAAGAATTCATCAATCACGCCAAGCTACTTCTCAAGACCAAGCTGGTGACTGTTGTTTTGGACAATCGGAGGAGAATTTGTTGATGAAGGACTCAGTGAGTATTTTAAACTCCAAGGTATCCAACATCATCTAGCCCAGGCCTACACCCCTCAGTAAAACGGACTTTCCAAAAGGACAAATAGGTCCATTCTTGACAAAGCCCAATGTCTGCTAGTGCAAAGCGGGCTTCCCCCTTCTTTCTGGGCCAAAGCTGTTAAAACCTCTACTGACTTACTGAATGTCTTACCTATCATATCAAAAGATAGGAGTTTACCCTACAAGGTCTGGCATGGAGGACCTTTCAACTAACATTGCCTGAAACCCTTTGGTTGCACGACTTTCTTGCACATACCTAGGGGACTAAGAACCTTCAAAATATCATCAAATGAAGCAAAAGGCACCTTCCTTGGGTATGACAACAACTTTTCAACCTACAAAATCTTCAATCATGCTACTAAACGGGTTCAACTAAGTGCAAATGTGGTTTTCCTGGAAAGTGTGTTTGACTATGGCATAAGAAGCGATCCAGAGGACCAATTGCCATTTCCCCTACCTCATCGGTCTCTGGCGCAAGAAACCACTGACTCATCTACCACAACCATCAGGGACCCCAACAAGTCTGCACTGCCTTCAGTCGAGGCCCACTCTCCAGATTATATTGCAATTACTTTCAGGAACATCCTGCAGTAAAAAGGCCGTGGCAAAACCAATCCAGGCGCTCAGATCAACCTAAAAGATGTGGAACTGTCAGATCCCAAAACCTTGGAGGAGGCTTTACGCAGCCCCTACAAACTTGAATGGATCAAAGCGATGGAAAAGGAACTCCTGAACCTGCTTTCTTATGAGGTGTGGGAGGAATGTGAACGGATCAACTCTATACGACCCCTCAAATGAATCTGGGTGTTCAAACTAAAATTGACCAAAGCAACCAAATCATGGAATTCAAGGCTCGTCTATGTGTGCAAGGATTCCATCAAGAATTTGGCGTCAATTACACAGACGTGTTTGCCCCCACTGGGGACAAATCTTCTCTACAACTACTCATCTCTCACGCTTTCCAAAAGTGGTATCAGTTCCATCAGCTGGATGTCAAATCAGCCTTCCTCAATGCTCCTCTCAACAAAACGATCCACGTTCAAGCACTGTTGAACGTACCGGTGTTGGTTGGCAAAACCCTTCTACTAAAGAAATCCTTATATGGCCTGAAACAAGCCCCACAGATGTGGTACAACACTCTAAGAAACTGGCTCCTCCAGGAGGGATTCAAGCAAAGCAAGGAAGATTGGTGTGTCTTCTGGAAAAACAAAACCTACCTGTATCTGCATGTAGATGACATAGCCATCTTCAGTCCCCAACCTCAGCAATTTGTCAATCTAATCCAACAACGCTTCAAGATCAAAGACTTAGGACCGGCCTTACATTTAATTGGAATGAATGTCACACACACAGCCCACTCAGTCCACCTTGGACAGAAAACTTACATCGACTCACTTGCAAAACAATATCAACTTCCCCTTCACAAGCAGTGCTCCACTCCATTCAAGCCCTTCGGGAAGCTGTTCCCAGCGACGGAAGAAGAACACAAACTCTTTCTGGAGACCAGCTGGAACTACCGGAAGCTAGTGGGAGAATTGAACTATATCAGCTGCAACACACGCCCGGAAGTCACATTTGCGGTAAATTATCTCTCCCAGTTTCTAAACGCACCCGGCAAGGCTCACTACAAAGCTGCCCTCCTAACGCTCAGCTATCTCCAGTTCACCCCCAAGGTGGGTATCAATTTCACTAGGGATCCTCAGGAATCTGGTCTGAGTGCGTATGTCAATGCGGACTGGGCAACATGCCCAACCACCAGAAGGTCAATAAGCGGCGTGGTTTTACTATGGAATGGCAATTTGGTTGGTTGGAATTCATGAAAGCAACCGACGGTCACCTTGTCCACCACCACGGCGGAGTATACGGCAGTGGGCAAAGCGGTCAAGGAGGTACTTTGGTTTAAATCACTAGTAGAGGAGGTTCTAAGCTCTACCATCAATTGACCAATCATTGTCCATGAAGACAACAATGGCTGCATCAAGTTGGCAAGAAACTCCACCAATCATGCCGGCTTCAGGACCCAAAAACAAGGAACTGCGATTCCATTTCCTGCGGGAGGAGTTTGAAAAGGGTACAATACAGGTTAAGCGCATAGACTCCAAGGCAAATACAGCTGATTTCCTCACCAAACCAGTACCGCGAGCAACGCTCCAGCATCAACTTGCGCAAATCAAGGTAATATCCAGTTCAAGCAAAGATTAAAGCCAGGGAGGGTGTTGGATTAAAAGAAAAAGCTCTGATTTTGTGCCTTTAATCTTCTCTCAAACCTCCCACACTCTGTGTCACCTACCTGCGTGTTATGACATTTTACTTTTCATTTCTTTCATTCTGGCCGCGCTGAAACGGCTCCTCTGGTGCACATACTTTAAATTGGCGCTCTACTACTTTATCAACTGGCCCCGGGTCAGATCCTATATGACTCTTCTCTTGTACGACTCCTCTGCCGTACCATCAACATCTTGAGATCTGAGCCTGGTAAGCCTTTCCTCAATTATCTTGCCTTCTCTTTTCCTCCACTCAAGTCTCTTTACTTATTCGTCAACACCATCTCCTACAGCTATTGTCTTCAACATTTTTATCTGGCACTGCCCATATACTTCAGTCTACGGAATCTTCTGGCTTTGAGCCTTTCTTTGAAGGTGTGATACGTCTTCATGTTTTCTCCATTTTCATTCAAATCTCTTATTCATTTAGTGAAATCAAAACTTCCTTTGAAGTCAAACATCAACATTTTTTTGTCTCAAGAGTCTCTGCCATCCCCTTCTGTCTCACAAACAAGGTGGACCCTTATGTCAAAAAGGGCTTCACATGTGATGCTGCAGCCTTCTGCTTCAGAGGCCTCCCATCCAGTTTTTCAAGCTGATAGCTCCCTCCAATGAACTTAGAAGCCAAGCGGTGCAGACTGTTCCACTGGTTAGCAAAAAGACTTCCCCACTGATATTCCATACGACAGTTGTAGAGTAGCACCAAGTCCCCTTTCTGCAATGGATCTCAGAGGCGGTGGGGACAGCACTTGTCCCAGTAGCAGAGAGAAGCAGTCTGAGTATACATACTTGGAAGATCATTCTTGGTGGATCATAAAGTCAGGCTGGAGCTTTCCAAGCATGAAGGGGAGGTCTTAAGCTATGAGATAGAAGGAGAGGAAATTTTATGCATCCCAATTTGTTCACAAGATCAAGCAGGATTCACTCAAGACATGGATTTTTCCTCTCCAATTTTTCTCAAGTTCAATGAGTGTGGTGGTTATTTATAGAAAAGGAGGCAAGGAGGCTCAGCACTGGACATTTGACTTGGAGCAGCTCAGCAGTGGTTGGAAGTCTGCAGTATAATAGGCTCAGAAAAGCGCGTTGGCGGACTGTCTATTCTGGAGTGCATTAGCTAAGGGCTCAGCATTGGTGCGGTGTGCGCTTTTTGCAGGCACAGGATTTAAACCCTCTTTTTTTCCATATCTGAGGGTCTGTCTGGTAAACTCTTTGTTGAATTCTCTCAAAGGTACCCAAGATGCTACCAGCATTTGCCCCTCCTTTTTTTTCCTCCTCCTGCAATCTTATCATTGATCCAAAAGACTACCCTCACATTTGATTCAACGCTGTGGGTTTGGAGCGATTCATCTCATGATATGAATTGATTTCAGACTCTGAAGACGCATTGGATTCCAATAAGGCGCGCCATGTTGTCCTGTTCATCATGAACTCGGAGGAGCATCAGGAAGTAGAAAAGATGGGGGGCTACCCGAACCTGGAATGGCCAAAACTGAAGGTGGACATGTTGGCAAGGTGGGGGAAGCGCAATCCTTGTTTGTGGGAGGGTGATTTTAAGCAAGCTGCAGAATTGAATTACAGGGCAGTTCCACCACCTGTGACCATCCCTTGGGTTAGAAAACTTGCAGTTATGATGTTGTTTTCCCAGGGGTCTGGTAAGCCTTCAAGGTCTATCTCTGGTATATTCTGTCCACTGATCCAGACCTCTTCTTGGGGTAGGTTTTCTGTGATGCTGTTCATTCCCATTGGTCTTCTAGGTGGTTCTAGGTTGGGGGAGGGTAAATTACTTGGGGCTTTTCCTTGTACATCAATATTTGATTCACGGGTTCCAGTCCCCTCATGGTTGTCATTATTGGTGGTCTCACGGTTACTGGGGGCTCCTGGAAAATGTCCATACGAGGGAATTCTCCTTGAGGCTCTTGTGTTACTTCTATTTATATTGAATAAAATTTTTATAAATATTTTTCTTTCTACATAAAAAAGTCTGTAAAAAAATAAGTTTTATTTAAAACTCACTTAAGTTGATATTCAAAGTTCCCAGGACTTTATTGGGATTAAATTGGTCCTTAATAGGTAATCCCATAGGGTCTTGGTGTGTCCCAATGAGGTCTTCAACCGTCCAATCAATATTTTCAGGGCTTCCAGAGATACCTGGGACATCTTGATCAAATAAATCAGTTTCAGTGGTAGTGGGTCTGGTATAGGGGGTTTCACTGATGGTAAAAGGTTATTTTATTGGTCAATAAAATTTATTAATATTATTTTAATAAAATGAATATTGTAATACAATTTTCTTAATTTTATATTTTAAAAAGTAATTTATAGGGTATTTATTCCAAGCCGTATGGTTTCTTAATAGTCCAAGGATCTTGGAGAGATGGCCCTTGTGCAAAATTGATAAATGAGCTTTGACCTTTTTGCGGGATTTGGAGGATTTACCAATGACCACCAGATCATCAACATAGAAGGAGATGAACACTTGAGTGGCTTTTTTGATGAGCAAAAAGGGGTTGGCTGAGGAGACAATGAAGCCTTGGTCAAGAATCCATTGCTTAAGTGTGTCAAACCAACTTTTTGGAGCTGGTTTTAGGCCATAAAGGGCGTTTTTGAGTTTGATGTAAGGAAGAGGTGGGTTGTAGCCGGTAGGTTATTTGATGTAGATGTCTTTGTCCAGTTTGGCATGAAGAAAAGCAGACTTGATGTCCATCTGGGTGATAGGAAGATTGTGGTGAAAAGCTTAAACTAGGAGAGTGAGAAGGGTAGTGATTTGACCAGTTGGGGCCTAGGTTTTGCCATAATCCAGGAATTCAAGTTGACGGAAACCCTGCAGGCAGAGGCTTGATTTGAAGATTAGACTGTCACCGTTGGGATTGTTTTTAGTCAATAGACCCAGACGTTCAATAGAGCCCTTTTGCCTTCTGGGATTAAGTGGCAGCCCATCTAGACTTTCATGGACTCAATGCTTTCAACTTACTTCTTCATTCCAACAGTTCAATTTTTGAAATCCGGTGACCATTTCATTTCTTCATAGCTGCAGGGAACCGTCTGAGAGAGAAAGCCATATTTCTGTGGTTTTTGGATAGTGGATCAATCCCTCGGTTCCCTGGTTAGGGGATTCAATTGATTGATAAATTCCTTGTGATCTGAGAATTCTGGGGGACTTTGATCAGATTCACATTTTTATTGATGGCTTTTGGGATTGGAGGTGATTTTAGTGGGCTGATGAGACTCAGTGGGGGAAGGGGGCAAAGGATTAGATGAGGAGGCAATGGTATTCAGTGAAGGGATGTTTCTGGAGTTGTTATTT
This sequence comes from Puccinia polysora, assembly GCA_025617555.3. NCBI lineage: Eukaryota > Fungi > Basidiomycota > Pucciniomycetes > Pucciniales > Pucciniaceae > Puccinia > Puccinia polysora. The sequence continues at coordinate 43,634,333 of CM062629.1, forward strand.
ATGATGGAGAGAGTGTCAAGGAGACTGTAGTCAGGTTGGAGAAGAGATTCAAAAGGATATTTAGATGGAGAGGGTTCGTAATTTAGTTTTACATTTTCAAAAATATTAACATTTTGTGAGAAAAATGTCTCTCCAAATTCAGGAATGAAGATGTGGTAGAATTTGAGATCTTTATTTTGTCCTACAAGAATACCTTCCCACCCTTTCTTTTAAAACTTTCCAAGAGTGTGGCAAAGATAGATAACTACATTTTTTGAACCCAATGTGCAAATAAGATTGACTCTTGGCTTAGTGCCATGCCACAGTTCAGATGTACTTAGCTTGGAATCTTTGGAGGGAACCAGGTTGATTAATTCACAGCATCCAACTAGAACATTTTCCCAGAGATTGACAGGTATCAACATATCAATGAGGGTAGTTCTGGTGGCTTCAACTATGGTGTGGTTCCCCCTTTCAGCAATGGGGTTGTGTTGAGGAGTATAGGGTTCTGAGGTGGTGTGGCTGATGCCCTGATCAATGAGGAAGTTTGAAAGTTTTGAGTTGAGGAATTCCCGCCGTTATCTGAGTGGAAGAATTTGAGCTGATTACCAAATTTTTTTGTATTAAAATTTATTAATTTGATCATTTCATCTGTGGCATTGGATTCCAGCTTTAGTGGGGGACAATTTTTGAAGTGGGAGTATTCATCAGTGAGAATTAGGAAGTATTGATTTCCATTTTTGAGATTGAATTTATTCGGCAATAGATGTTGGCATGGATTAAAACAAAAAGTTTAGTTTGACTTGGAATGTGATTCTTGAAGGAAGCTTGATGAATTTTTCCTCAGTCACATGATTTTCAGGGCAAGTCCTTCCACTTGAGCTTGGGAAAGTCTTTAGAGAGGAGCTTTGTTTGATTGAGGTTGAAATTTCCAAATTGCTTTTGAGTGGTTGACAGACTGATAAAGATATGTGCAAGTTCTGACTGGGGTAGGGAGAGATCTTTGATGACAAGAAGATTATCCTCAATGGTGCCTGAAAGAACCAAGGTACCCATGTAATTGAATAAAATTTTTTACTTTCTGACACACAGAGCAAGCAACCCTTGTTCAATAGCTGACCCAGAGAAATGAGATTTACAGCTATTTGAGGGACGTATAGTGATTGATTGAGAAGAATGGTGCAGTTTTCTGAGATGATCTTGTCTGTTCAAATGCCTTTGGCATTGAGTGAGGTGTCCTCCTTGCCAGTTTTTATTTTGGTGTTGTCCTCTATGAGATTGTTGAAGTATTTGAAAGAATGAAACATTGATTGAGAGGCTCCAGAGTCCAAGATTTTTGAGTGCTTTGAGAGAAGTCTGGAGTTAGTCATAGGAAATGTGTAGCTGGGATTGGCAGAAGCGTGTTTTTTTTGGTCAATCTGGTATTTTTATTTTTATCATTTTAGCCAGTAAAAAGGTGGGGATAAAGCCACCAGCAAGCTTTCTTTGGATGAGATGACAAAGGATTGTGCCAAGTAGGTCAAAATTTAATGGCTTCTTGTTTTGAGCTTTTATTCATCATGGCTGATGCGTAAGTTCTGGCTGAAGTCATGTTTTTGACTTGATTTAAATGGCAAAGTACAATTTCTCCATCAATCTTTGATTCTCCCAATGAATGTGTAATGGTGGTTTTTAGGTGTTCTAGCTGAGGAGGAAATGTTGATTTCACTATTTGATTTCTTAAAAAAAAAGAACCAGCGGGCTGGAGGCATGGGTTTTAGAAATAATTAGACCAACTGATTCAAAATAGGAAAAATGAATAATGAAGAAGATGAAAGGAGTACCAACGCTAGGACTATGATCAGGAACAGGACAGCATGAGCAACAGAGGAAAGGATGAGGCTAGAGGAAATGAGTAGACGACTGAAACGTAAAGAGGTCAGAGTTTAGAGTTGTTAGTTGTGATAGATCTTGCGGATAGGTCTCTTACCAGACAAGAACACATGGGCTGTTTAATTGAGGTAGCTGAGATGGTGGATCGAGAGTCGAGGCGGGATGAGATTTAAGAGAAAAGAACAGGAACGATAGAAAGAAATAGGAAAAGGAAGAAAAGAATAATAGAATGAGGAAGGAGTAAAAGAAGGAAGATCAGAAGGAGAAGGAGATCGGTTTCGAGTAGCTGTTGTCAGAGGTTATTCAGATGGATGAACCTCGAACCTCCCTTCCTTCCAAGATCTGAAGCTGGGAGACTCGAGTTGAGAGATGACAATCTTAGAAATGGAGTGTTCACACTCATCTTCAGGGTGCGCGGCAGTCAGAGAGAGGAGAGTCGTGAGAAGTGATTTCTCAACACTCCCCGTGGCTGGTAAGTGGGTTATCCGTAAAGTCTCAGGTGGTGAATATTGTTTTTTGTAATAGCTTAAGAGAACTGATAGAAGATGCCTTCGAGAGTGAATCGGCGACCATGGAAGGACTGGGAATGAGTTCTAGTTTGAATTCGTTATTTGTGAAATCATCGCGAAGACCTTTTGTTTTTATATCTATATGTCGTGACTTGGAGTGAGAGCCGAATTTTTTTATCTTATCGTCTAAACCTTTGTTGTCTATATACAATGTTGGTTTGAACTTGCAGTCGTGGTAGATCTCATTGATGAGGTGTCTGATCCATTTCGTCTCGAGATAACAATCGAGCAGTGCATTCAGTTCGGATTCGGTAGAGGAATAGGTGATGTTTCGTTGTCTTGTTGAGTTCCAAACTACCGGGCTTCCATAGTGGAAGACGACATATCCGGTTTGAGATTTTCGGAAAACTGGATCATCCCCCCAGGTGGCATCGCTAAAGCTTGAGAGGACTTCTTGTTGAGGATCGTATTTGATGGTGAGTTTGAGATTTTTGGTTGTCTTGAGATATTTCCATACTTTCCGGACCTCCCGCCAGTGACTCATACCGGGCTTGGCGTTGAACCTAGACAGACTAGATACGGAGAAGGAAATGTCTGGACGAGTGTATTGTGATAGGTGATTGAGAAGTCCGGTCGCAGATCTGTAATTAATGTTTAGTTGACGAAATTCTTCATGGTCGTTGTCGGAGGCCGGTTCAAGATGGAAATTCTGTGTTAGCGGAGATAACGTTTCTTTGCAGGATGACAGGCCAAGCTCTTCTAGTCCCCGTTGGATATGATTAGGTTGGCTCAGGAGAATTCGATCATCTTCAATCTCCATGAGCATTCCGAGTATTGTGTTTGGTGGATGGGAGGACGAGTTTTGGAATCTCTTAAGAAAGTTTGATTCGAAGGAGTCAGAATTGCCTGCATGGATTAAGTCGTCCACGTGAAAGTATAGAATTTCCTTCGTTTGGTTGTTAAGGTAAAGACAGGGATCGCTGGTTGATTCTTTGTACCCTTGGGACTTGATCCATAGCGTAAGGGTTTCATACCAATTCTTGGGAGACTGTTTGAGCCCGTATAGTGATTTCTTTAACTTTAAATAGGGAGATCTTCTACTTGATCCATCTGGCGTTCTTATAATGACGGTCTCCTCCAGAGGAGCATGAAGAAATGCCCCCTTGACGTCGAATTGGGTGAGTTTCATTTTGTTTTTCAAGGCGTATACCAAGGCGAGTCGTAGGGATGCGATTTTTCCAGTTGGCGCCCAAGTTTCGTTGTAATCGACTCCCAATACTTGATCGAAGCCTTGAACACACAGCCGGGCCTTGTATTTGACAGGTTCGCCATGGCAGTTCTCCTTCACTTTGAAGACCCAGGTCGTGTTTAGAATGTTGTCGGGATTCCCATAATATTCCTCCCAAACATCTTGTAGTTCTATGCCTTCTAGTTCAGTTTCTGTGGCTTCCTTCCATTTGGGCCACTCGGGGCACTTACGCGCCGCCTTGTAGGAGGGGGGTTCATAGTAATGGTGGAAGCCATATCGCTGAGGTTTTTTGATTTCGCGCCTAGGTCTTTGATATGCGGATGTTTCAGGAGGTTCGGCTGGAGTAGAGTGGCAAGGTGGACTTGGGGGTGATGAATCTGAGAAGTCTGTGCCTTCATTCTCCTCGCGATCTGATTCTGAGTCGGAGACGTCTTCAGGTGAGTTGCGAATAGTGTATTGCTTTTGAGCAGAAGAGAAGTTGGAGTCGTCAGATTCCGAGCTAGCTTGAGAAAAAAGATCAAGTCCGGGAGACTCCAGAAGAGGAAATTGAGAGATCGTATTCTTGAGGAACTGGACATGTTTGGTTTCAATGACAGCACCTGATAAGCTTAATACGAGATAAGAATGAAAGATTGGATTGAACCCAACTAAAATTCCTTCTAATCCTTTTTCGTTGAATTTCCTTCCTCTTTGTAGATGATTTCCTAAGTAGATTACCGGTGATCCTACGGATTTCAAGTAGTTAGGAGGAAGACTCTTATTGAACATGAGTTCCCAGGGGGATCGATCATTACCTTCCCTCGGGATTTGATTCAACATGAAGCAGCAGCTCCGGATTATTATGTGCCAATAGTTCTTTGGCAGTCTGGAAGAAGAGAAGGTTGCTCGCGCGGATTCGACGATAGTTCGATTGGCTCGTTCCGACCAGGAAGGGAGCAATTCAACTGGATGACTCAAATGGAGATTGCGCGACAGGTAAGATGGTAATGAAGATGGTCAAGCGATGATCCGGGCAAGCTATTCAGCGCATAAGGAAGCTTGGTGAAGTTGATCGATCAAGAGCATGCAACAACCAGAAAGGGAATGAAAGATCAAATGTCGCAGTGATTAAGCAGCCAGAGCAATAAGAAGTGAAATGATCTCAGGGGAGCACTTTGGGAGCATTTCGGCTTTTAACCGTGTTGATTTCACTATTTGATTTCTTAAAAAAAAAGAACCAGCGGGCTGGAGGCATGGGTTTTAGAAATAATTAGACCAACTGATTCAAAATAGGAAAAATGAATAATGAAGAAGATGAAAGGAGTACCAACGCTAGGACTATGATCAGGAACAGGACAGCATGAGCAACAGAGGAAAGGATGAGGCTAGAGGAAATGAGTAGACGACTGAAACGTAAAGAGGTCAGAGTTTAGAGTTGTTAGTTGTGATAGATCTTGCGGATAGGTCTCTTACCAGACAAGAACACATGGGCTGTTTAATTGAGGTAGCTGAGATGGTGGATCGAGAGTCGAGGCGGGATGAGATTTAAGAGAAAAGAACAGGAACGATAGAAAGAAATAGGAAAAGGAAGAAAAGAATAATAGAATGAGGAAGGAGTAAAAGAAGGAAGATCAGAAGGAGAAGGAGATCGGTTTCGAGTAGCTGTTGTCAGAGGTTATTCAGATGGATGAACCTCGAACCTCCCTTCCTTCCAAGATCTGAAGCTGGGAGACTCGAGTTGAGAGATGACAATCTTAGAAATGGAGTGTTCACACTCATCTTCAGGGTGCGCGGCAGTCAGAGAGAGGAGAGTCGTGAGAAGTGATTTCTCAACAGGAAATTTTTAGAGTATAAGGTAGGCAATTATGTTGTCATCCATCCAAATGCCCATTTCTGATATTTGAATTAGACAGGATTTTACTTTGTTTATGAACTTGTGGAAAAATTTGGTGTGTAATTGAAGGTTGAGGAAGTTAAAGAACACTCAGGAACCATTTGCCGTCTACAATGAGGCATAGAATTTGTTTATCAACTTCCAAAGTTCAATACTGTTTGTGAGGTGGTAGTCTTTGACACAATTGATATAGGTTCTGTTTTCCAATTTAGCCAAGATGTATCCCACAAGTTCCAGACTTACGTCAGGAGGGAATTTCTCGGAATTGGAGGATAGAAAGCACTGGGAAATTCCCTTGAGAGCAAAGATAATCATAAGTTTAGATTGACACTGTGAAAATTTTGATTTAGTCAGGATTGGTATTGAATTGGTGAGCGTCTTGAGCAGAGGAGAATTGAGCTCCATTGGTCCAGGGGATGAAGACACTTTTTTTTGTTGGTACATTTGCAATTTTGGCTTTTACCCGTGAAAAGCTTTATATTTATAATTCCTAGACCAATGGACTGGAGACCAGGAAATAAACAAAAGGAAAGGGGAAAACAACAAACCGAGAGAAATGATAGGAAGAGAAAGTCTCACAAGGAGGGAGGAGAAGTTGAGTGGAGGCTCTCAAGGGATGGTGACAAGTAGGATAAGGAAACAATGAGAATAAGTGTTAGAAGTTTCTGAATGAAGGGATATCAGTAATTGATTGTCTTAAATTTTCTGGATTGAGGTAGTCTCACGTCTGAATAGAGAATAAGAGGAAGTTGATCAAATTAAATGAGTGTGATTGGTTCAAAGGTGACGGTCCACAAGCTTGGAGAAATTGATCAGGGTGAGGGATTTGTGGTGAAGTTGAGAAAGGAAGTGGTAGCAAGGAGAGGGAGCAGAATTGAAGGAGAGAGTGGAGCGGGGGGGATTGGATCAAAGATGATAGAATGGATCAAGGATGAGGGAGTGAAAAGGATGGAAAAGAAATGAAGGATAAAGGAGTGGAAGAGGGGTGAAGAGGATCATAAGGCAGTGATAGTGAACTGAGATGATGTTGGTGCCCGCTGGAGCAGGGCCAGGAATTCAGATGAATTCCTCTCAACAAAAATGATGTTTATCTGCTTCTAATTTGAGATTCCAAGCTGCAAATTTGAGTTCATTCTAATTAATATAAGTCAAAATTCTCAAATTTATGTATCTAGACATTGTTGGAGCACATATATTAGAGTTCTTGCAAGTGTAAGCTTGCTACTATTGCAGAGCAAGCTGCAAAAGTAACAAAAATAACATAAAAATAATAATAATACCATTAACCTAAGAAGGAGTAGGAAAACCATGAATATTATTACCAAAATGAATTCCCCACCCAAAATTAGGTAGGGTCACTCACTGACCTCACCCTTGAAATCCAACTCCTTATATTTTTAAATAACTAAGGAAATAAAGAACAAAATACTATGGCTCCACTATTGAGTTTTTGTTCAATGAAATATTTCACAAAAATTGTCACGTATAGGTTTCACACCTGAAATTCAATCAGAATTGAGGTGTTGTGTATATTTTAGGAGTTACAGACGGAAATGTGTTTTGTCACAATTCCCGCACGCAGCCGCAGCAGCCAATGCACCCGCGCGCAGCTGATATACAGCCCTGTCACTCCGTCAAGGTTGTGTACGCAGCCCCGGGCCTCTGACAAGTAAGCAGCCGCGGGACTACAGGTTGACAGAGTGACAGGCGGCCTGAGAGGCTCAGGTACCGCTTAAACATGCTACAACCCACATGGGAACATTCTACATATGTAATAAATGTTCCCGTGGATAGTAGATAGTCTAAAAATACATAATATTATATAAAAAAACTTAAACAATCCTTATACGTATTTTTTATTTAATATAATTCAAAGTACCAAGAATGTCGAAAATAAGACAATGACAAATTCTAAAAATATATTAAAATAATTCAAAATACTTTTATGAGAATTTCTCAACATTAATATCCTTGTGACATGCTAAGAAAAATAATGATTTAAAAATCACATGAATTCCTGTGACTTATATTTTTAACTAATTATCTTATTAAATCAACTGGAACTCGAAAATAAGGAGTAAAATCAATATTATGACTTTTACTCCAGTTATATAATACATAATGAGAACTCACCTGACATCAGGATTTCCGTAGAAATTTCTATTTATATAATTATGAAATTACTGGGAACATTTACTAATTATACTTAACTAAATAATACATAAATAGGACAGATTAGTGTTATTCACACGTTCTAATGTCTATTATAAAGGAGAATAATTCCCATACCCTGAGGAATTAGATGCTACCTGTGCTATAGCACCAAGAACACATGAGAGGCTACCCCTGGTTACCCTGCTAGCCTTAGTGTCCTTCCCTTTGAGCACCTGCAACCCTCAGAAGGACAATATTGGGACTCCAAAAGCTATAAATAAAGAGCTCTTTTGAGGATATTGATGGGAAGAGACCCAGTTATATTTATATCCAGACACCGTGCCAAGGTAATCAAGTACTTATAAGAGATAAGTAAGTGATTTATGGCTAAGTCTGATCAATAATGTCTGTCCTCAACCTCTTTTATATCAATTAAAACTGCTTAACAACCTTATAAACCCAGTATACAGGTTTAACCCATCAGTGCTCGTCTCAAACAGATACCCAAAGGATTTCATAATATACCGGTGAGTTTTATTATCATTTCTCTGTCGTGGCAGCTTGGCTACAAGGCCCTGCCACTCCACCGTGTATTTTATATACATATTATCTTTGGGTAAAATATCCTTTAAACTAAAGAGCCAAAAGTAACCAGGACTACATGTTTTCATACTGAAATCCCTGAAGAGAGGTGTTAAAGATCCACAATAAAATTGTGGCCCCTCTATAAAAATATTTCATAATCAATTTATTCATATTTATTTGAACCAATAAACCATAACCAAACCATTTAACCTTGCAATAAGCTTAATCCAAATGTTCTAAGGATTTTTGCTGCATTTATTAAATAATATATTTTTTATTTATTCTATCACCTCTTGTAGCTAAAGGATAGCAAGGGTCTTGGCATCCAGGAGGCTGACAGCAATTATGAAACCCTCAAGCATAATCTAGTTTTCTGTACTCTCAGGCAGACATTTTTCACTCATCAAATTAAAACCCCAATTTTGCCTGAGCACCCAATCATAAAAAAAATGTGGTTTTGTATACACATGTAATACATTCCAGAAATTTCAAGTCCAGTCCACTAGTCAATAAATTATTATAAGCAACCAATTAGAACATATTAATGTACATAAATACATATTTACTAAAGTTTTTTTGTGTTTACTGTAAAACCTAGTCTGGGTTGCCTTTTTGACCTGTGACACCCTTCTTCCCTCAAAGAATCAACCAAGAATTTGGAAATTCCTTGAATCCAGATTGAGCTGAATGGATTCAAATTCTAGGTAGAATTTCTTGTCATTATGTGCCATGGATTCATACTTGCTAAAAAATTAAAAAAAAATTTACATAAGCTTGAAGGGTAAAGGCTCTCACCATCTTGATCCTAGCTCTGGAAATTTTGATAAATGAATACCAGAATTGCTAGAAATTCATGATTATTCAGTAAAACTAGGATCAAGTTTCATCAGTTTTTTTCTAATTTTCCATAGATCTGAATTTTCAACTTCTTTTTCAGACAGTTTTGCTCCAGTCCAACCACTGGAAATTTACAAAATAAAATATTTATTTTTATCAATTCTTGCCTCAAAAAATCCTTGGTTTACCTTCTTCTGAAAAATCCTTTTACTCAAGTGAAATGGTTAAATTAAAAACAAAATAAAAATTGATCTTCTTCCCAGATGCACAAGGAATCCACAGATCCCACCTCCTAGATTCTATTTATAAGGAAGACCCACAATTCATACCCCTCCAAAAGAACAAATTTGCAGAATAATTACCAATTCCAAAGACTTACTTTCAAAAAAGCAAGCAAGTATAATAATTTTTTTCCTACTGTAACTTTTTTAATTCAATTTTAATGGATTATATCAAGTTGAACTATTGCTTACCCAATCATCAAGCATCCATCCACCATAGTTCTCTTCCTGAAATACATTATCTAAAAAAATCCAAGAAAAACATGCTCTGAAAGACCTAACTTAAACTTCCTCCAAAAAGGTACTAGGTACCAATCAAACACCTGCAAAACCATTAAGGTGGGGCTGAACCATAGAATCAAATTTCAACCCTCTGTAAAAACCTCCCCCTCAAGTTAAATAATCAACAAGCTTAAACTGACACTGATCCCTCTGAAGAACCTCCAGAGGAAGTGTGGCTAGAAAATCAATCACACACCCTCCTGATGAGCAAGTGACCCCCTAATAATTTCAACTTGGAAGAAATCCTTCAAGGAAGAGTAGTTCAGGAAAATTGGCAAAGTGAATCAGATATGCCTCCATCTGCAAATCTTCTACCTTGACAATTGATCTATAGAAGGAAACTGAAGAGGGGGAATCTCACCAGGCACAAAAATAAGGGACTGAGAGAGAGATGAATAGAAGCAATAAATGATAAAGAACAAGGATGGAAAGGAATGAGATAATGGCTGAGGTCAAGCAGGATTGTTTTGTTTGGGGGAATGTATGTTGAGACCTGAAGGGAATACACGTATGAGTTCCATCAATCTCCTTTGTTCCTCCACTCCCCAGCTGGTTTTCTGGCTCCTTGAGCCTATACAAGTCAATCACATTCTGAATTTAAGCCTCCTCACCCAAAGGAGAAAAGCATAGGAGGATGAAGTGAAGCATTGTTCATGTGGGGATTAAACACCATGGTGAAATCTCCAACAAATGTTAAGTAGATTCATCAGGGCTGTACTTTTGACTGGATTATTCTTTTTCATGGGGAATTCCTCCAGGATCCTTTTGCAATATACACTTTAGTGTATTTTCAGGCTTCCATCCACCTTCCAGTAAAGTGTGTACCCAAGATTTTGCACCTGTTTTTCTTTCACCTTAATGCTTTAAGTTCTCTTCTGATCCTTGAGTAATTCTAGGATCTGAGGGTGATTGTTCCCCACTTTCAAGCTTTCATTGACATGGATGTGAAGCAGAAAGTAATTTTTTGGAATGTGGAATATCAACTCTTTGTCTTTGCAGGGGGTCTGTCCCAAGGTTGCCAACTTGTTTTTTGATTTTTTTTCCAGGACCCCAGCGGTTTTTGTTAGTGTATAATATCTTATCTTATCATCCACCACCATTGTCCGTCAGCTTCTGTGTTTGGCTATCCCGGGATCCATATCTTGGTATATATTGCATAGATTGATGCTTACCTTATCATCCACAACAGTTGGCTGTCAGCTTCCGTTTTTGGCTATCCCAGGATCCATATCTCGGTGAGGAGAGAGAGGGATCCCGGGGAGGGTGGATGTTGAGGTATTATAGCTATTAAAAAGGTACGTGACATATGAGAAATAGGTGAAATGAGGTGGATAATGAACTGTGACATAATTGTGTCTTACCCCATATTCCAACATTGAGTACTTTACAGAGACTTTTTCATCCGCCAGACCTGGTTTTCCTTCCTGGGCACCTCAAACCCCAAGATATCACATATATATCTTTGCCCCAATTTTTCAATATAATTATTCTGTCTCAAAATTGAATTGGAGAACTTCTTTATTGAAATGAAAAGCCAATCATAGCAAGACCTGGAAAAGTTGTTGCAACCTATGCTGGAATATTTTTCAAAATAGTTCTGTTTCCATTCTTGGTGATTAAAAAAGCACACACACTTCAATTTCCTACAAAAATTATCCCCAAACTTGTTCTTCTTTTGTGCAAGCCACCACATACTTCCAATCACCTTGTTTTCCTTTGGGGAGGTACAAGAGTCCCAGTATGCTTTTACAAAAAAAATTGATTCCCATCCACCATTGACATCAACTATTTTGCTTTCTCTTCCCAATCAGCAAAAGCCTGTGGCACCAAGACCAATTCTGAAAGGTTGGAATATTTTTCTGAAACCTTATGTGAGCCCTATTGGTTGATTTCTAACTCCTACAACACAATCTGAGTATTGCTTATTCGTCAATGTGGCCCAAAATGTAGTGGGGGGTTGGTGTCATTGTAAGGCACATAGACATAGCCCTTGGATGCCTGTTTGGTTTTTTCTTCAGCCATGAACAAGGTCCCTCTGGGCTTGTTGTTGGTTGCTTTGGATTTGGATTCAGGTTGCAAATGGGCATTTTTAGCTTGAGAGACTGAGGTGACTCTTTTGGTATTTGATCAGCCAATGGTGGAGGGAAAGAGGGAAAACATTTGTTGTGAGGAAGAAAGATCTTCATGTGGTTGTGAAAAGAATTGTGGGGAGGAATAGAAGCAGCTTATTTTTTGGAGCTTGGGAGTGTTGATGGAGATTTTTTTCAGTGAATCTTCTGATTTTTACTGAAACCAGAGAAGACATTGATTGAATTTTCAAATGACTATCACCATCCTTCTTTTAGGATCTGTAGAAAAATGAGTTTAATTCTTTGATTGAGGCACTAAGACAAGAATGAGATGATTTCTTATTATTCTAAGAGGAGAAAATCCAGGGAGTCAAGATAGGATTATCAAGGGAACTCTGGTCAAAGGTTAGTTAGAAAAGATGATTATTTTCTTCTTATCAGAGTCAACAATTTATAGTTGAATAAAAAGCAGCCAGATCAGTGGTTTGATAAATTTATCAATATGGATAATTTATTAGAATCCACTGCAAGGTGGGAGGAAACATCAAGGAAGTCAAAATAGGGAAAGATATTGAATTACTTTTGTACCACTAAAAATTCACTCAATTGGATTGCACTCAATATTGTTATTTGAATCAAAAGATCAAATGGATTAAGATATAGGACTAACTAGAACTATAAAAAAATATCATAATATAAAGGAGTCTCTAGGCTTGAAAACTCATGGGTGAAATAATAATTTTTGAGAAACAAGATTCATAATATAGATTGCACTACATAATTAGGAAACACAGATAGCAGTCCAAAATTCCAATAGGGTAAAAAAATCTACCAGCATTGGAAATTGTTTCATATCCCAAGAACAGGAATGTACAAGAAGGGTTAATTTTTTTTATCCTGGCTTTCAGTGAACATGAACCTTAAGGGAAAAATTAATGATTGATTTGAACTCACAGAGAGATTCTATCAAGCTTTTTGTGAATCATGGTAGTTGGTGTACCAGGGAGACCAGTTTAGAGAACAACTGGAAAGTATGTTGATGAGTGGGGAACATTATTTGGAGGATTCATCCCAGTAACCAAGGTGAACTTTGGATTGAGCTAAAACACATCTTAACTTGGTGAGCAGAGTCTGGTTCAATATTTCCACAAGGCTTTTTTTTTGAGGAGAGTTGGCATGAACTTTCTTGATGGTTATCCCCAATGAATGTATTTTTATTTTGAATGTGTTAGAGGTGAAATCTCCTCCGCAATCTGAGTGTAAGATTTCTTGAGATTGTTTGAGATTGTTCTTCAACTTGTTGAGGAAAGACAGTAGGGTTTTATCTGACTTTGACTTGTTCTTTATTGTGTAGATGAGCTTGTAGTTACTGTAGTCATTGATAAATACAAATATATACTTTTGACCTAGGCGGGATGGAGTATTTTTTTGCAGAAGATCACTGTTTAAATTGTATAGAATAGGGAGGTTTTGGAAGAGGATTTGAGTGAGGGGAGAATTGAAACTTGAAAAATTTTCAGATGTTGCAGTATTCCACATGTTGGATAAGTGAGTTAGTAGGAAGGTTGTTGGATGACAGAACCCTGTTTAGGTATGTGTCTATTGGGTGGCGCAGGGCAACATGCCAGTTTTTGAACAGTTTAGAGTAGGCTACCAAATTTATTGATTGATGTTTTTTCTCAATTGAAAGCAATTTAGAGGTTTCACAATTGCTGAAATGTGAATACAGTGGATTTCATATATTGAATGAGCACAATATTTAATTTGTGGAAATTCTGGACACAATGAGCCTTTATTTAAGCTGGAGAGATTAGATTTTGGGTACCATTTGGAGCATGAAAAACTGGATGTATAGACTTGTTAACAAGCTTGAGAGCTCCCACATGAGTGATTGGGATCTTCTCACAGTAAGGCTTGAGCTGCTGATCATGCGCTCTCAGATTGGTAAGGAGATTTGGATTGCACACAGTTTTCTTGGTGGCACCAGAATCATACATTATATTGGTTTTATTTTCACTTGTGGTTAAGATGGAGAGGAGAGCTTCATATGATATGAAAAAGAACAAATTGTCTAAATTTTTTTCTTCAAAAGGATATATGGTGGAACCCACATCTTTTCCTTCAACGTTTGATTCTTCTCCTTCTTGCACAGAGTTGATTGAGCCATATTCCTTCAGCTTCTTGAGATTGTTGAACATTTTGGTCAAATGATGCTCCATTTTAGTCAGTTTTTTTTATTGCTGTAAATTGGAGGTGGATGGCCAGGGCTTGTTTTTGATAGCTGGTCATGGACTTCAGCTGATGGATATGGTGGTTGTGAGAAAAAAAGTAGGGGGATGGTTGGGCCAGGCAGAAATTGTGGAGATGGGAGAAGATGGTCAAGGATTTTTTCAAGCTGACTGTTGTGCACAAGTATTTCTATGTTGGCTGGTCAATTAATATGCTGCTTCTTTATTGTTTCTATCCTGTCTTTTGTCTTCAGCCATTGGTTGATCATGAATATTTTGAGCTGGAAAGGATTTATTTTGTGACAGGATTTAATTAGAGAGTTTCTTGAGGAATCAAGGCAAAAGATTTTAACTAAAATTTTTTTCAACAAGGTGGAAACTCCAATGTAGTCTTCTGTGTTTTTTAATTCCTTTCCATCCAAGGCTTCCTTGAGGGACAGATATTTTTCTTGAAAAATGACACAGGGATTGCAAATAGATGACTCTGGTTATTAGAAAAGATTCAAGAGAAATGGTCTCTGATGATAATGAGTGGGTACTTTCCACATGCCTTCCTCAATTTTTCAAAGTCACTTTGGAAATCATTGGATTGAGTGGTAAAATATCACTTTAGCTTGCAATAAACTGACCAAAAAAGTATATGTATGGAAAGTGAGGTCTTCTTCCAATTAATTTTGGGGTACTTTCTATTTCTTATCTTCTTGTGATAAATCATTTCCTCATAGCCCTTGCTTATTAGGAATTTTTGGAATTATGACTTCCACTTGCACCAATTTTTTTGAGTGAGAATGGGGGGATTGGCCTTAGATGAGTAATTTTTTCTTGAGTCTGGGATGGTTTTTTTGGAACACCAGTCTTTGAAATGGATTCCATTTTCTTAATCTTTTTGGGGGGATCTCTTTTCTGTCCTGTTTCATTTCCATGATTATGCTCTCACTAAAAAGTAAACTTGTAAGACAAAAATGTTTATTGAAGAGATGTATTCATAAACAGTAACAGTAATGGTACTGAGAAAGGGAAAAAATATGTTGCAATAGAAGAGTCTTGTGCTTGAAAAAAAAAGTTAATCAGAACAGGAAATAAGAAAATTTACCCAGAATTTCTATAGGATCAACCACCACAAACAATTCTTCAGTCAGGAGTTGTTTTGAGAGCAGACTTAGAATTTCATTTACACCTATTGAGATCAATAGGGATTCAATAATGAAATATTACACAAATATATTGGGAACATTAAGTAAAATGGCTCAGAGCATAAATGATATTTTTTGTCTTTGCCTCTGCTAGTTCTGCCTCACGCTCCTCCTGATTGCTGAGGAAAAGTATCAAGTTAATTTCAGCTAGAGACAGATTTTATAGTGTGATGTCTGGTATGTCTGAGGTTGTGACTTGAGATTTTGGATTGGATAGTTAAGAAGGTGAGGAATAGAGATAAAAGTGAAAATGGTGAAATATTTTTTTTAGGGAGTGGTCCAGAAGGGTTTAGAAAAAAAGAGAAGATCCTTCAACCCAGAGCATCTTCCTTCATAGACTTCCGGGGATTAGCAATATTTTCAAGTCTCTTTTGTTAGCGTCTGCAAATCCAACAGTGGCAACTTGCAATTCTAGTTTAGGTACAGAGGGTTTAGTGGACAGCTGGGGAATTCCTCTATCTTCTAACAAACCATTCCTAGAACCAACCCCAGATCCCCCTTCTCCACCCGCAATCCCATTTCCACTTCTCCTGAAGGCACTCCCACTCCAATCCCACAAGCCTGTCTAGACCACTTGGGGATTGTGATGAGCCTTTCTCCCATAATTCTGGTATTTTTTATTCAAAAACAAACACTTTTTGATTCCCTCTGGCATAAACCTTTTCTGGTACCAATCTGTTTGACGAAATCATATCTCAATTTACTCTCTTAATATTCATCCAAAATCCCTCTTTATCTGTGTATTCCACAATTTAGCACCCATATCCTGCTTGAGTCACCCTACTTATACCTGATCCCAAGAAACAAAGAACCCAACAAGGAAAAGTTTGGGCTCCCCAAATCTGGACTGGATTCCCACCTCCACAACCCTGATTCCCAATTCATGACACTCCTTTGGTGTTCTACTAGTATCCCAGCCCACATAAATATGATGTTACTATGTGATCATTACTGGTCTAACAGAGAAGTTTGGGGATTTCTAGGGAGAGCTTTTTTCTTTAAAATTGGAAATTCCTGCGTCTATAAATATTTTTAAAAATTCTTATTATTTCTCCCTGACTGACCGCTTTTAATAATAACTAAAAGAAATATAAATATATAAATATATTCATTCAATTTTATGAAATAAAACCTTCTTTTCCTTCTGCAATTGTGTCTGCCGGCACCTTTCTTTGAGTAACACTTTGCAAGATTGACTATTTTTGATAAAAAGCAGAAAAACAAGTCACAGATGCCTTTAACTCCCCAGAGAAGGAGCCTTGTCACCCTCCCAGCCATAAAATAAATAAAACACACAAACAGAATCAATGGAAAACAAGGGCAGAAAGGGGGAAAAAGAGACACAGACACCAGTTTATTATCCTTCCCCCCCCTCCCAGACTTTGTAAATTGTCCCCAACGTTCCTCTTCAAATGTATACTTGTCTGAAGTACAGTAAAACCTAGACCCTAACCCCCTCAAAAATTCCAGTTCCCCATCTGAAAACTACCTTTCTGGTCCAAAATCAAGTCCTGCCATCTGCTCCTCCACAATTCTCCCCAAAATATTCAAATTTGTGGGTTAAAGAGTCAATGGAGTCTTGTGAGGATCCCTGCTACACTTGATTTCTGGAAATGGCTGATTGGTTTTTTTTTTGTATTCTGACCTTCATTTCCACCAGTTTCTAATTTCCCCTGCGGGATTGTACCTGTTTCAAAAAAAAGTTGATCCTTTGCTTTCTTTAATAACTAAGACACAACCTGCAACAGACACTGGGTTTCTCACAATTGTGGCACAAGAATATATACTTTTGCTTACCCTTTCCAATTTTTCACACCCAGAAATACTCTCTTTTTCAAGTGGCCTTGCTGTTTTTAAAACCAACATTACCCCAATTTCCAATATGCACACTTTCCTTCTGTGACTTCCCACCACCCCATTTCCCCGCTCCTCCCCAGTAAACCACCTGCACAGATTTAGAGCTATATCCTCTTTTTATACACAGGTAACCCTCACAAATTCTGCATGTCCTCATCAACTTGGCATATTTTAGTTTTTTCCTGATACCCATTCCAATCTTCCACCATCAGAAATTCTTTTCAGGATGCATTGTTATATTCAGGGGAAGTATGGAAATAAAAGAGGAAATTCTGTCCCCAGATAACCACCTAACCCTTTGAAACCAAGTAGGAGAGAGGCTGAAGCACATTTTTCACATCAGAGAGCTCCTGCTCCAAAACTCACTCAACTTCGGACATATAACCCCCTAAATTTTCCACACCTACATCTTTTTACTCCATTTCATTCCTGCCCTTCTTGACAGCTTTTACAGGATGATGTTAAGAAATTCCCAACACTTCTCCTCCCCCACACCCATTTAAAATAACCCAATGGGATCATTACTGGACTTTCCACTTCCTCTTATTACACTTCAATAGCTTCTGTGGTGACTTGGGCCTTTTTTTGTTCCTGGAAACCCTCCTTTTCTGGTCCCACATAATTCTGCAGTAATTAAATTTTCTCTTCTTCCATAATGGGAAATATTTATTCAATTTTGGTTAATTTAATTCTCACCATATTTTCCAGCTATCAAATCCAATCTAAAATATCTGTTGTCCTTTTCCTCAATGTTACAATAATTAACACTGCCTGCACTCCCACATTCGTTTCCCTTTTTTGCTGATCCATCTCCATTTTTTTTCTCTCCCTGCAAATGTTGCTTTTTTCTCTTTACAATCCCCATTTTTACACTAATCTTGGAATATTCCATCCTGGTTGGCAGAAATACACCCCTAATCAAACCATTGGCTCCTTCTTAATTATTTTTTCTGCCAATGACTGCACCTGGTCCCACATACATGGGGTTCTATAATCCCTCAAGCAAGGTTCCCCATTTAATTTTATAATATCCAACCCCTATAGCCATACTATCTGTCTTTCCAGATAAGTAATAAGTTTTTGAAAAAAAATTTCAATGTGTCCTTTTGTTTTACAATAGTAGCAACCCAGGGGCTGGGCTGATCTCATCATCATTGGCATCATTAACCAGGGCCAAATTGGGGTCTCTGGCCAGCAAGCAACTTCATTTCACCATCCAGTCCAATTTTCTGGACCATTGACTCCCTTTACAGAAAACTTCTATTCACCAATCAAGCATCTCAACTTCCCCAAAGTTTAAATTGGAAAATAAAAATAATTCACACATTATTTACCATGGAAGAAAATGGTTTCCACTGGTAATTTCTAAATGCAGAAAAAAGAATTCACTTAAATTTCCACATTGATGGAACTGAACCTCACTTTGAATTCATCTTGGAAGTAATGATTTATAAAAGATACCATTTTTCATTTTCTGTTGAATCATACTGCTTCAAATTTTGAAGTGCAAGGGAGATCAATGATTTCTTTTTGACACAATTCTCCTGTTTGGATGCATGCATCCAAAAAGGAGCATTTTGGCTTAGTTTTTTATTCAACTTGAACTTTACAACCTGTTGAACCAAAATTCTAGTGTTTGGATATATTCATCTGAAGGCTAGAATTTTGGTAAAAAAAATGGTCATTGCTCCCCCTCCCTTGTGGCAATGGATGGAGCATCAACCCCACCCCCCACTGCTGCAGCTCCAACTACTGCCCCCTGATCAGCCCATTGATTCTCCCCCTTTGTAACAGGGAGGGGGAGGGAGAATTGCCCTTGTAGTTTGGAGGGGTTGTCAGGTCTCCCCAACAGCTGGTTGCTTTGATGAAACTTGCCTGGTTGGTTTGTTCCCCTCTGGACTTGCAGAAATTGAGGTGAGGGGGGGGGGGGGGAGAATGACCCCTTTAGTTGGGAGGGGTGGTCAGGTCCCCCCCACTGCTGGTTGCTTTCATGCAAGCGGCCTTGTTGGTTTTTTCCCTCCCTTGCAGCAATGGAGGTGAGGGGATGGTGGGAGCGTTCTTTGTGCCCCCCATGCAACCAAACTCCCTGTAGGTGGGAGGGTGTTCAGGTCCCCCCCCCCACTGCTGTAAGAATAAAAACGGCGCAGGGAGTTGGCAGTTCTGTGGAGGAGATAGGTGCTTTTTTAGGCTGCCCTCCTGAGTGTTACAAAAATATTTAAATGTAACCAATATCAAAGTCCAGAACCTGGTAAATGGGGAACCAAATGTAAGGGGATAAAGATTATAGTGGTCAGTAGCTGGGAGACAACACTATCTGAGGCAAGATGATGTTGGGAAAAACTTGAATAGAAGGAGTCAAGAATTGTTCAGAGTGTTGAGATAGTGTTGCAATAGTGAATCTGTTTGCTCTTAATCTTCCATCTGTATAATTCCCACTCTATCTTTCTCATCTATTACAACCTCATCTTACAAGCCTCAGAGTACTTGCTATGTATGGTTGATAGTTTTACTAGGTTACAATCTCCAGTTGATCTCTCAGTGTTGTTGCTGTTTATTACTCTCTGGTTGTGGATTGATCTGTTATCTTGGTATTTTTACTCTTGTCTTGCGTATGTCACTTTTGTGACTTCAGGCCTTCTGTCCTGTCCATGTCTAGACTCGTGTTTCCAGTGTTTTCTCCTTTCTTTGAATTGTCTCCAGTCCCGCTTTTCCTGGACCTCTCTGATGAATGGGCTTCTGACATCTGATCAGACCCACTTTCATGGGTTCTCTACTTGTTACTATTTAAACTGCTCTTTCTGATACTTGCAATCAATCAATGATTCTCATTATCATCTCAACCAACACACCCTGAGTTCAGTCCCTCCTGGTCTCTTCCCCAGATTTATCCTTCTCTCTCTAATCTCCGTGTCTCTTGCTTGTCCCTGATCCCAACTCGCCAGATCTTAATTCCAAAAGATTTACAGTCCCAAGTTCCTCCTCGTTCCCCATTGTCCCCTTTTCAAAGTATCCTTTGATTTTATTAAAATAATCAAAAACAAAATAAAACTTCAAACAAAAAAAAAAAAATACTCGTCCCTTTTCTTCCTTTCTTTTCTTCTATCCTCCTTGCAAAATCAAAGAATCTTCCCATTTCACCTCAAATGTCGGAAGAGCTCAAATCATTGATCACGCTGTTGACCACCAAAAATTACCTGAAATGGAACTCCAAGATGAAGAACTTTCTGCGTGGTTGAGGACTTTACCGTTTCGTTAGTGGAGAAACTGTTCTGAAGCGAGACGAGAAAGGAAGGTTTGTGGCTGCCAATCTTGAATCAGCCAATAAAGCTCTCGCCATCATTATTGAGAAGATTAATAAGTCACTCATATCAACCGTGATCGCAAATGGAGGTGATGATGATCCAATCATCCTTTGGAACAACATCAACAATCTTGGGTCTTCAAAGAAGGAATTCAATGTATTTTGAGCCTACCGCGAGTTTAACACCATCAAAAT
Organism: Puccinia polysora; assembly: GCA_025617555.3. Classification (NCBI taxonomy): domain Eukaryota; kingdom Fungi; phylum Basidiomycota; class Pucciniomycetes; order Pucciniales; family Pucciniaceae; genus Puccinia; species Puccinia polysora. Next base: position 43,654,797 of record CM062629.1, read on the forward strand.
TGATCCATCCAACCTCTCTGGCTCAATCCTCAAGTACCGAGATGCAATTTCCCAACTTGAAGCTTTGGATCTCACTCTCAATTAAAGACAAATGGCGCACCAGATACTGAACCAACTTCCTCCATCGCCGGACCAAATTAAGGACTTGGTCATCTCATCTGGAAACTTGACAAACGTTGTAACCTACAAAGTCGTCTTGGACCTCATTGACAGCAAGGCAAGGACAATGCCTGTCAACTCCAATCCTCCCATTAACGACTATGGCAATTTCACTGCCATGCTAAAGCAACCCACCAAATACAACTGGTCGCCTGGTCATCACCATCCTCTTGCAAACCACCCCAAAGATTTCTGCTTCAAACTCCACCCCCATCTATGCAATCAGTTTTACAATTGTTCAAAAACTAAAGCTGCCCCTCAAGCCCACTTCTTGCAAGCAAACAATCCCTCCTTGTCATACTCCCTTGCTTTCAACTCTCAACTCGAGTCTTCCCCATCCAACATCACCTCGCAACCTACTGCGTACTTTGATGGACAACTCTCCTAGTCCATTGACCTAACAAAACTCACACCGTCTGTCAAACTTACCACTTTTGTTATCCACTGTTGCTTGGTCTCACCAGCCACTCACATAAAGAGCAAGGGAGGATGTTAAGATAGTGTTGCAATAGTGAATCTGTTTGCTCTTAATCTTCCATCCGTATAATTCCCACTCTATCTTTCTCATCTATTACAACCTCATCTTACAAGCCTTAAAGTACTTGCTATGTATGGTTGATAGTTTTACCAGGTTACAATCTCCAGTTGATCTCTCAGTGTTGTTGCTGTTTATTACTCTCTGGTTGTGGATTGATCTGTTATCTTGGTGTTTTTACTCTTGTCTCATGTATGTCACTGTTGTGACTTCAGGCCTTCTGTCCTGTCCATGTCCAGACTTGTGTTTCCAGTGTTTTCTCCTTTCTTTGAATTGTCTCCGGTCCCCCTTCTCCTGGACCTCTCTGATGAATATGCTTCTGCCATCTGATCAGACCCACTTTCATGTGTTCTCTAGTTGTTACTATTTAAACTGCTCTTTCTGATACTTGCAATCAATCACTGATTCTCATTATCATCTCAACCCACACACCCTGAGTTCAGTCCCTCCTGGTCTCTTCCCCAGTTTGATCCTTCTCTCTCTAATCTCCGTGTCTCTTGCTTGTCCCTGATCCCAACTTGCCAGATCTTAATTCCACCACAGAGTTCAACAAGACAAGGAAATTGTGAGTGTCAAAGCCCACGAGCTAATAGCTCTGGTTGTCAGCAGTAGCTTAGGAAAGATCAACTCAATCCCAAACAACCTCCAGGTTCTCAATGAACCTGCCCAACTCTCCGCAATCAAGCACTTGAAGGGTACCAGATAACTGTGGGTGGCTGCACAAGACAAAGCTAATTGTTTGAAGAAGCTCTAGAATCAAAAAAATAACTGATTCAAACAAGAATAACCCAACACTTCTCAAGGGACTCAAGAGTAGCGTGGCGGAATTCAACTTCAAAAGAGATGAAGGGAGTTTTAACACTCCAGTTTTTTTAAGCTTAATAAAACCTCTTCAGTAAAACGTGACTGGGTCCAGAAAGATAATCAAAGGATGATCAGGACCAGTATGGTCGGATAAAAGGATCAGGAGTGGTGTAACACACTCAAGAATTCAATTATTAAAATTCTTCTTCAACCAGCAAAGCTATTGGTTGGTGATAAGGATCAAGGATCAAGGGGTTTGATTATGGACGCTCAAGGATCAAGGGGCAATCATACATATATCCAAAAAAATTTTTTTTCTCAGATAAAGGGGAATGAAGACCCCACGGATGATGTATTTCAAGAGGATACTGATGATCTTAGGATGTGGTGTGTGTTAGGATACCATGTGCTGATCTGATGTGATGTCTCCTGTGCTCCTTCACCCCCAGAAGGCAGGGGAGAACCCCTCCTTATATGGGAAGGAGGCCCTGTTAGACTATGTACAAGGGATACTACAAATGGAGCGGAAAAAGAAAGAAAGAATTTTTTTGATTTTCAGATTTTTAGGTGATCAGAAAAAAATTTTATCACGCAGGCCGGTGGAAATCCAGCCTGCCTGACGGGGGTGGGATCCTTCTCATCCCTTCACTATCTTTCGCGTCCATCCGTGGAGGGGCGCGCGCGAAAATACCAGAATCCCCCACCCCTTTCCCAAAGGCGGAAGGGGTGGGAAAGGAAAACGGATCAGACCGCCCGCGGGTGTCCACGGGAGGTAGTCAACACTCTCCACCCCTTGCCCAAAGGCGGAAGGGGGTGGAAGAGTCCCAGGAAGGGTGACGGATTGGATGATGGATGAGGAAGATAGGATTGAGTTGAGGTTGATGGTCAATGAAGGCATTGGAACTGTTGGAGTGATGACTATTGTGAAAAATGGGACTAGTACTAGGATGAGCCCTGAGGAGATGATTGGTGGTTGTCTGTAGTTCTACCAGTTGATGAGATGATCTTGGGTTGATGAGGGAGGATCATGGGGTGTGATGATGATGGAGATGATGAGGTTGAGGATGAGCAATGCGCAACAATGAGGATGAGAAACACGCAAGGATGAGGATGAGGATGAGCAACGCACAACATTGAGGATGAGCAATGCAACTAGGACAGTTTTTTTTTGTTTCAATTTTTTTGAATTCTTTTCCCAAGGTGTCCCAAATGGTTCACCACACCGTCAGCTGCTTTGATGCAATCAGCCTGGTGGGTTTGTCCCCTCCATTGCAGAAATGGAGGTGATGGGATTGGGGAAGGGATCCTGTCCCCCCCCCGCCACTGCAACCCAAGTTACTGTAGGTGGGAGGGTGTTCAGATCCCCCCCCACCTTTTGATACTTTCTTTAGACAAATTTGGCCACATATAGGAACTCATGTCACCGGTCAGCCAGAGACCTAAATTTGGCCCTGGTGATTAACATTTTTGGAGGGACTGGCGCTCTGCGTTCAACATCCAGTGGTCTGGCTGAGATTCCAAGAGCTTCATGCACAAAGAAAAGCTTCAACTGATCCATCATATCATGGACCTGCATAGTGCCATCTGCAGCCACAGGGGGTTCCCTCAGCTGATTTCTTCCCATTTTCATTTTGGTTGTAATTTGTTCCATATATTCTGATTTTTCTTGCATTATTTACCATAACTCCAACTCCCTGTTCACCATGTTCAGTAGGACTTTCAGTTTGGGTAGGAGTGGAATACCCCATCCTGTGACCTCTGCAGCACATATTTCTCATACTGCAGCCAATGGGTGTTAGTCTTTGTCTCTGCATGAAACCATCAAAGGAATATTGGGTTTACCAAACATTTATTTTTAGCAACAATCTTGTGTTAGAATGGTAATCCCATGAGCGTAATTACAGTTAGTATGATTATATTCAATAAATTTGTGGTTCAAGATATCAGTGTGATGATTTCAGGAGTATCTTTAATGGACAAAGAATATAATTCTATTCATTATGGAAAAAAGAATTCTATAAATATTTTAAATAACAAGGAAGTTATGAACAATTTAGTTACTGTGAAACACAACACAATAATGTCACAGAGACAAAGTTTCAGTCACCCAGCTCAAGCAGAAGAGTGGGATGATAGTTCTGATGAAGGCAAGAAAATAAACAGAATATATGAAATACATATATTTCTTATTGATGAAACGCATAAAAACTATATACAAAGAAATAATTTTGATTTTAAAGCACAAAGATGAAGCTTTGCTTTCAAGAGGAAGCTGCACTCAAAAGTGCCAAATGGAAAGAATACAAAGATTGCGCCCAGGATTTTCAATGGAATATTCACATTCAGAGATGAGATATGGAACTTTTCACATAAGAGAAAAGTTCATCATAATCATAAGGTAAAGAATAAGAAACAAAAGAACTTATAATTTGGCAATTATTTATAAATTTTAATTTCTAAAAGCATGTAAACATTTGCACAGTTGAAAAACCATGTATTATTGAGCCTGGATTGAGTTTTCATTGTATCTGAATAGCATGCTAAATATTTGTACCTGATGGCAAAGATGGGAGCTCATCAATATTTAAAGGGCCATCTTGCAATCATCATGTTGTTTTTTTAGTTTTTCATGGTCTCCTGCTCATCATCCAATCTATCAATCTTTTTCTAATATTAAGCCCTCTACCATCCAAATTTCTAATTGAAAGATCTTGTGGAAATATGAATATTCCATGACCATATCAAATTTGGAAGAGTAAGCATTTAAGTCCCTTCAAAACTTCTCCCTGAAAATTTCAAGCATTTTTGAGGATAGTTTTTCCAGGTTTCTTTCCTGGAACCTGTGAACCTGCTTGCCCCACTTCTCAACCATCTCCCCCATTATTGCTCCCAATTTCTTCTCAAATACCCCACCGTTTCCTCCACATCTTCTAAATTATCTTCCCCCAGTATTAAATTGACCAAATATCTTACTTTTTAATCCTCTATTTCCCCTTTGCTAGCCCCCTCAATCTTAAATCAGTCCAAAATTCAGTAAATCTTTTTGGTTTGGAACCAAAAAGCTCAGTGGTCATTATTTTTTATCTTTTCTCCTTAGTATTGGACCTTGTGGGAACTCACCCAACTCTCTGGTGGAAATCTGTCAGCATTTCTTTCCCTTGTTTGAGGGAGGGGTAGCTCCTTCCAGCTCCTTTTCCCAAGGGAGCAGCCAGAATTTTGATAGTTTTCCTTCTCTGAATAAAAGGGGGAAACATCTTTTCAATTTCAAAATAAAAAAACATCTTTTAGAATCAATAACATATAGAATATAGGACTGGACTAAAATGATTCTAAAAAAATCACCAATATAATTCCAATTAAGCCACAAGGCATCATTACAGCAAAGAAAAAATCTAAAATGATGCCAAAAGATGAAACTTGCCTCATTATGGCAATTTCTTTTTAATATAATAATTCAAGTTGCTTTTCTTGAAGTTTTACAGCTTTTCTAATGTTTTAAGGGGTTCCTGGCGTAGAATAACGCACCATTTGTTGTATTTTTGGGCTCTTAAAGGCCTGTAAACATTAATTTAGGGGCCAGTGTGGTGACCAAATCTGGACACCTCAGGACCACTGCGGAAAATTTAAAAATTTTTTATGATTTTTTTTGGCTATCATTCATCATCAAGAAAAAAAATAAAATAAAAAACAATCAGAATTCCTTTTTCTGAATCAGGTCCCTTTAGCCTTCATATCCTCCAGCTTCCCCATCTCCCCGTGGTTTAGGGATGGGTTCCTGGGGTTTCCAACGTCCCAGGTCTTGCATTCAATCCTTGCCCTTCTTGCTTTTGCCCTTTTTTTTCCGGATGCCCAGGGAAAGACCCACTTGGCTCAAGATTACCCATCTCTCACACTGGCTTGGCTTGGCTCAACCCTTGCCAACACCAGCATTGCCTTCAACATCAAAGGCAAGGGAAATTCTCATTCTCCCACCTCCCTCTCCTCATTGGTCATTTGATGACCTGCCATCCATCCATTGGTCATCCCCCCCCCTCAACCACGAGTTCTAGTTAGCTTCAACCCAGACCATTCTTTTCTATGATAATCAATTGACCAATAACGTGGAGGAGAGGATGAGGATGAATTGAGAACAAAAACGTGAAAAGTATCACAACACAATTCAACAAGATCCATCATCACCCGCTTCTTCACTCACTTCCAACATCATCAAATTTCCAAGGATCTCATCTCCACTCACCTGCAAGTTGACCTTTGATTGAAGTCACCATCACCATCAGTTGGAACTCAAACCTATCCCAATTCCTAGTCCCACAACCTTCTCATTGTCAACTACTCCAATCAAAACAAACATCAACCTCCTCATCCAACAGACTGCAAGCTGTTGCTTGCTGCCATTGGAGTTGTCACCTGTCCAATTTTCTTGGGCATCTGCATGAAATCCATCATGGGAACAACTCTCATCACCTCACGCAATCAGTTGTTTCCATGAACAATCTCACCTATCATCTCCCCTTATTAATCCTTCCTCTCAAATACAATCATTCCCTCATTATATCCAACTTACATCATCCATCCAATCATCAATCCCCCAAGATGTCCAATACTATCATCCTTCCTCACCAACCAACATCCATCAACTCCTTATCTCCCCATTGTTGGCATCCACATGACCCCCTAGCTCACTGGTCTCCTGCGTGGGTCTCTCCTGTTCCGCCCACGGCTGTTGCCTTGGCCCGTCAGCCTGTCCGCGCAACTCCTCACCTGCAACTCTCCTGCCCATGCCCATCATTGGCACAGGCTGGTGTCTTTCCATCCACACTCATCCATTGTTTTCATTATTTCAATTTTTTTAGGTTTTTGTTTGTTTCCTTTTTTTTTCTCTCATCAGTTTCTTCTGTTTTCTCATGATCAAAAAAAATCAATGTTTGTCTTTTCTGCTCTATCTGTATCATAACTTTTAATTACTCTACAGGGACCCATGGCCCATAACAGGAGGTGCTCTCCCCTAACTTTTTCTAATCATCAATGGGAGTGTGTGTGTATGTCCCCCCTGTATCATATTAATCATCATCATTATCCTGGGTATATCCTTGATTTCCCCCTGATCCATTTATCCTCAAGTATTTTCCCCTCTGTAGCCTGATCCTTATCAGCAACAAATAGCCTTGCTGGTTGAAGAGAATTCTGTCTGTTGGAATTCTTGAGTGTGTTACACAGCTCATAGATCCCTTTCTCTGACCATACTGGTCTTGATCCTCCCTTGATCATCTTTCCAGAGCCAATCACATTTGATTCAAGAGTTTTTATTAAGATTAAAACCTGGAGTTTTATTCCTCCTTTTATTTCAAAGTTTCATTCTGCCAGCCTTTTTTTGACTTCCTTGAGAAGTGTTGAGGTTATCCCTGTTCAAATCAGTTGCTTTTTTCTTTTAGAGCTTCTCAAAACATTTTGCTTTGACTTTTATGGCCACCCTCAGTTATCTGTTACCCTTAAAGTGCTTGATTGCAGAGATTTGGCCAGTTTCATTGAGAAAATGGAGGTTGGTTGGGCTTTGAGTTGATCATCCCCAATTTTCTGCTGATAACCAGAGTAATTAGCTTGTGGCCATTTTTTACATAAAACAGCTTTGTTCTTTTGAACTTTAAACAAACTTTAACTTCTTTTGTTCAAATATCTCCCACATAGAGAGTGCTGATCCATTGATACAGACTATTATAAAACTTTATCCTTTACTAATTGATTCCTCACTTAAAAAGTTCTGGACCTTGATCTCAATCACATTCAAATATTTTTGTAACACTCAGGAGGGGAGCCTAAACAGCACCTTTCCCCTCCACAGTGTTATAATGATGGCCGGTAATTAGCTTAGGAAAATGAGCAGTATTTAAAGCAAAAGAAATATTGGACACCTTCTTTCAATAATTGCTAATGGGCTCTCACAATGGGGCAATACACTGGATGATATTGGTGATGAATTTGATTGGATGATCAAAGGATGATGGAAAACAGCAGGTAGAAGAGCTCCTTAAGCACAAAAGATTGGGCTCTTGTGAGCCCATGATACAAGAAGCCAAAAGGCAAATTTTCCGCTCCAAAGGAGCTCTACAGGCTCTACAGGCCTTGTTACTTGGTTTGGGCTACATCATCCTGCATGGAATCAGTCCCTGTACCCTTACAACCAGCATATTCTGGTCATTTCTGGTGTTTCCACATTAATGGGGCTGAACCTGCCCCTTAGCTGTTCAAAAACCTGGTTGTTGGTCTATTAAAACCAGCCTGTTACCTCACATGCTGGATGGTTGCCTCATGCAACCAGCCCCTGGCCATACAAATGGCCAGGTGGGACCCAGGACACACCTGGGTCCGGTCTCAGACACACATGGGGTGGGGTGTAACCGGTTGACATGCCGCCCCCCCCTTTTTCACTCAATTCCCTGGAGTGGGTGGTCGAATCCCCCTACCAGGGGCCCTGGAGCTTGATACCCCCAGGGTATTGTCAAGGTAGGTGGGCGGGGGGGGGGTGGTCAAATCACCTCCAGCACATTGCTCCTCCCCCTTGGTAAAGGGGGGGGAGAACACCCCTCTTGGTGGTGGGGGGGGTGGTCAATTCCCCCCCACCGCCAGTTGCCTTGCTGCGACTGGCCCAGCCACCATATTTGGTGGGGGGGTGATCAGGTCCCCCCCCACCAAGACCAGTTGCCTCTTGCAACCGGTCGCTGGCTGGTTCAACCCAGCCATCCCTCCCCCTTCTCCTCGCAATGGCAAGCAAGGAAAGGGGGAGGAGCTGGAGCCATTGGCCCCAGCCCCGCGGCTGCCGCCCAGCAAGGTAGCTGCAACTGGGGTGGGGGGACTCCATTTTGAGTCCCTCTGCGCCCTAAAATGGCCCCGCGTGGGCCTTTGGGCCCCATAAATGGGCCATAAGCAAAAAAAGCCGCCCTGAGCGGGCCACAACACGGGCAGCAGCCCCAAATGGGCTGCAACACAGGCAGCAGCCCCTAATGGGCCACTCCAAGCCCAAAAAGTGAGTTCAACATACCTTGACAGGCCAGCCCATCTGGCCAAGTATGTCCAAAAGAAACCATGGGCCCAATTATGCCCATACAAGCCCATCTGGCTGTATTTGCCCATATACCCCGCCGGGCCCATTAGGGCCTGTGTACCAATAGGCCTGGTTCACACGTTTTGAGGCCAGTTTCCCCTAATCCGTGACATCCACACAGGCACTTATGGTCCGTGTGTGTGTCCAATGGGCGTCAGAGGCCCACATGTGCATCCCATTTGGATTACCCTCATAAATAGCACACACCTAAGTGCATACATATTTTAACACACCCCCTTAATCCAAAAGGGGTGACATTTGCATATTAGTCACAAAGCCTTGATGCTTGTTCCTATCTAAAGCCTTAGTCAAGATATCTGCAATAATTGTGTCACACGACCACCCCACGTACTATAGGGCAATTCTTAGATGATTGTGAGCGCAAAGGAATTCTGAGTGCAAGGGCAAGTGCGAGTAGCAAGACTCAGTTGTGAAGTGCGAACTTGGTTATTCCACTCAACAAATGGCGAGAGGAATGGAATGTGTTCCCAGGAAGGAAACTCAACCTGATTCCAATGTGATAAATAGGTTGTAGCAAAATGAGAGAACGTATGAAATTAACTAACTGAGGAGACAATCATCAGGCTAGGGGATAGCCCTTATAAGGTAATCCAAAGTGACTAGATACAACCTGGTGGTGAGCAAACTACAGTTGAAGCGGTGAGGCAATGAATGACAGGAAGGGGATAGGAAATGATGCAGTATTACAACCATATCCAAGGTCATGGAGTAAGTGTGAGACAATAAAATCTGAGAGTACAATTGTATGACAAATTGGGACAGGAGCGAGTGATGTTGAAGGTAATGCAAATGAGAAGTAATAGTGTATGTAGGGTAGGGACTAGTCCAATTGCAAACTTTACAGTAATGATGGCTTAGTTAGACGTAGATGCAAACTAAGAAACAGTGCGTGATGGAAGATGGAAGTCCGAGGCTGTTGATTGGCCAGGGAAGGAGATTGGATCTCATAATGGATGGCCCACCGGTATGGAGTTAACTGCGAAGTTTGCAAGTATATACTGAGTTGGTTGCCAAGATTGGAAGGTCAATGCGAGCCAGAGGAAGTAGAGGATTGAACCATTGATGTTGTGCTTTATTTTTCACGCTTTTAGACTGAGGTAGATGTTACTGAGGAGAGGACATGTTGAAGTGATGAAGACAATAATTCCTAAGTGCAAGGCGTGACAGTTGCCTGGGTATAAAGACACAAGCTCCTGCGATTGCTCAGATAAATTTTCCCATAAATTTCAAGTTGTTAATAATTACTGCATACCCTTTACACATTTTTTAATTCATTACTCAATACATTTGTAATTTATATAAAATGTTGTCATTGTTGTCCTGCCGTTGCGAAAACTGTATTTGTCAAAACAAGCAATGTGTCCCTAGTACTGCCATCCAAGGCCTTCGAGGCAAGTGCGAGCAATTTTGCCTTTGAAAATTAGCCTGCAATTTCCCTATAAATGTCAATTCAACTGTTGAGGGTCCTGCAGAGTCATTGAGGGAGATGCGGAGTCGTAGGTCTGCGCCAAGGGTTAATTACAAGATACCACCATTGCTGGAGATTAAATACTTGGGGACTCCAGTTCCTGGTGAGTACTAATCTGGAATGAATAAAAATCATAAAGATAGTAAACAAATTTTGCTTGTCTTGCTAGTGTTTCCCCGTTTCCAAAGATACACTACAAACACACCACCACCACCACCACCTTACTGGGGACCGCCGACTGAACTTCTGGGGGCCCAGATGAATGCCAAGGTGCGAGACAAAGTGCCCGGTGCGGAACCGGTTGGAGGCATAACCAAGGAAGCAAGGGAGGAGGAAAGAAACAAAGCGGAAAGAGGATCAAGAGATGGAGAAGACGGAAATGGAGGAAGAGAGGGAATGGGGCGAGAAGAGGCTATAACAGAAGAAGTGAGAGAAGGAAATGAAGATGGAAGAGATGGAGTGGATGGAACGGAAGGAATGGAGGGCCAAGGCAAAGCAGATCCGGTGCGAGTTTTAGGGCCAGTTGAAACGGATGCGAGGCGGCTGACGGGCGACATTGGAGAAGGCTCTTTGGGAGGCCAAAGGAAGAGAGCGTACCAAGAGCTCTTGGAGGAAGGTGGATGGAATGCTTGGCCAAAGCAAGCTTGGATTGGGAGGTGCAAGGAAATCTTTGAGATGCATATTGTAACAGGAGTTCTAGTTCTCCAAAGGATGTCTGCACTAATCAATGATGAAGACCTGGATAATTTTTGATCCATGGTTGGGGAATTGACTGCAAATTTGGAGGATGCGGAGAAGGAAGTAAAAGAAAATTTGTAATTATTATTATAAATATATATTTTCTCTTTTTTTTTTTTTTTTTTTAATTATAAATAAAAAAAATTAATTTTTTTCTAATAATAAGGAATGGAGTTTTACTTGCTAGAAATGAGAGGGAAATTATAAATAGGAATAACACCGTGGGATGGAGGAATTGACTGATGGAATGATGGTGTGAAATAAAATGGGGTTAGATGAGATGGAATGTGGAATGAAATGAGATTGGATGAGATAGAATGTGGAATTAAATGAAATGGGATTGGATGGGATGGAATGTGAAATTTAATGGGATTGGATGGGATGGAATCATGATTGTCGAGGTTTGCAAGGGTAGTTTGCATGGAAACCTCAAATCAGATTGGGTGAATTGCAAAGGTGATGGGCTGGTTCCCATGAGGTGTGATCTTTGTTGGACTGGAAGCCAGACCATTCAACAAGGTATTGAATTTTTCCTTTGTGTAACCTGGAATCCAGAATACGGCTTACTTCCCACTCTTGATGATCAAGGACAGTGACCGGTTTAGGAGGGGGATGAGTCTTGCCGGGGTATAGGACTTTAGCTGGCTGTAGGAGAGACACATGAAAGACCGGGTGGATACCTTTCCATTTTGCAGTTAAAGTAAGTTTAAAGGCGTTAGGGGAGATGACTGATTCTACTTTAAAGGGGCCAAGCTTTCTTTGGAGAGTTTGCAAGTTGGGCAAGTGCTGCAAATGTTGCAAGCATCGATCCATACTTGATCTCCTACTGCAAAGGTTGGAGCCATAGTGCAAGATTGGTCTGCTTGCTCCTTATAGCGCTGGTTTGCTTCTTTGAGGTTGGTCCAAAGTTGCAATTGAAGGGATTGAATTTGTTCAAGGTAATTGGTAGCAGGTTGAGAAGGTGCTACATGAAGGGAAGAGAAATTTGGGTTTCTACCATAAAGAGTTTGGAAGGGCAACTGTTTGGTGGAGAAATGAGTGGAGTTGTTGTAGGCAAATTTGGCTAGTGGGAGCCATTGCGACCAGTTGTCTTGTTGATAGGCAACATACATTCAAAGATATTGTTTGAGAATCTGATTAACTCGCTTGGTTTGCCCATCTGTTTCCGGGTGGTAAGCCGTTGATAATTGCGAGTGATCTTCAAATGTTGGCATAGCAAGGTCCAGAAGCTTGAGACAAACAGAGATCCACAATCACTAACTATATTATCAGGGAGACCATGTTTTGAAAAGAAATATTCTATGAACAAGTTAGATAAGTATTCTGAAGAGGCTGTCACATTACTGCGCAGAAATAAAGCCATCTTTGAGAAGCAATCTACTAATACTAGAATAGCATCATATCCACTAGAAGAAGATAATTGAGAGATGAAATCCATAGAAAGCAAGTTCCAAGGACAAGGCAGAATTGAAAGTGGCTGGAGCAGCCCGTACTTCTGGTGTTTCAAGGACTTTTTACGATTGCAATCATAGCATGGGCTAACATATTCTTTTACTTTTTTGGTCATACCAGGCCAGTAGAAGTCTCGTGCAATCATTTGGTAGGTTTTATCCTGCCCATGATGACCAGCAAGCGGAGAATCGTGCCATGACTCAAAGATATCTAACTTAATGCAAGAATTATCTGGTACTACTATACAATTATCATATACTAAAAAGTCATTATCATCAATACTGTAATTACTATCTAAGAAGTTCGCACTTTTGCAAAGTTTGATGCCTTTGGGGTTGTCGCGTTGAGCTTGTCGGAGTTTGGAAGCCAAATGTCGTAAGTGAGCAATGATCAAAGTGAGTTGGGCAGATTGGGTTGAGAAGAGTGTACTAACTTTTTCAGGGTTGTTTTTGGCAAAGGTGCTCCCCCCCTGGGTAAATTTTGTCCCAACGTGATAAAGCATCAGGGACTACCGCTTGTTTCCCAGGGCAGTACGTGATTGTAAAGTGGAACTTGGAGAGATATTCATCCCATTGTGCCTGTCTAGGTGTGAGGACTTTTGAGCTCATGAAATAATTTAAAGGATTATGATCAGTTAAAACCTCAAAGGATTCCGTAAGGCTCAAAAGGTATGAACACCATTTCTTTAAGCAATAAACAATTGCAAGAAGTTCCTTGTCATGAATCTCATAGTTAAGCTCTGCAGCAAGCAACTTTCAAGACTTGAAAGCTACAGGATGAAAAAGAGAAGTGGAGGAAGAGAACTGCAAGATTACTCCTGCAATTGCATAGTTGCTTGCGTCTGTTTTGACAATAGTGCAAGCTAGCTTGTTGAAGTGAGCGAGTATTGGAGCAGTGGTGAACGCTTTCTTCAGAGCTTCAAACTCCAAAGCAGCTTGCTTTTGAAAACAAAAGGAGTGTCCTTTTGAAGAAGGTTAGTAAAATTCACGGTTTTCTTGGCGTAACGCTCAATAAACCTTCTATAAAAATTACTTAAACCAATGAAAACTTGAAGGGATTTAACGGAAGAAGGTGGGGGCCAGTCCAATATGTGTTTGCTTTTGTCTGGGTCCATCAATAGTCCTTCCTGCAAGACTACAACACCTAGAAAGCAAAGAGAAGAGGAATAGAATTCGCACTTATAGGCTTTCGCAAACAGGTCATTCTTGCAAATTTGCTGCAGCACCTCTTGCACATGTGCAATGTGATCTTCAAGGTCCCTTGAGTAGACTAGTATATCATTGAGATATACCACAAGGTATTTACCTACAAGATTGGAGAAAATGTTGTTGACAAAATGTTGAAAAGTGGAAGGAGTGTTACAGAGGCCAAAAGGAATGACGGTATACTCATAACTGCTGAACCGGGTTCTCATTGCGGTCAAATACTCATGACCTTTCATAATTCAAACTAGGTTATAGGCACCTCAAAGGTCTAACTTCAAGAAATAAGCAGCTCCATGCAAGAGGGTGAGGAGATGTGACATAGGAGGTACTGGATAGGCATTATTCCGGGTTATCTGGTTCAGTTTCCTGTAGTCAACACAAAGGCAAAGTCCGCCATCCTTTTTTGGAACAAATAGGACAGGTGAACTGATATTTGAATTGCTTGGTCAAAGAAATCCTTTTGATACATTTTTCGCAATGTAGTCTTGAAGCACAATTCATTCTTGCGTCAAGAGAGAGTAAACTGGTCCTGGTGCCGGAGGTGGGCCAGTAAGTTAGATCTTGTGATTGTAAGGACGGGACTGAGGCATTTTATCTGCTCTTGCAGCTGAGAAGACGTCAGCGAAGTCATGATAAACTGAAGGTAAAGACTCTCAAATGATTTCTAAATCTTCAATCTTGTCATCTTTGAGCACCGGGTTTGAGGTGCTTGCATGGTGCAAGAGGATTAGGGAGCTCAAAATACACTGTTTGGTCAGTGTCTGTTTCTCTTCAAAGGAACAGGAAAGAGGTAAGCTGGATATGTAAGCAATAACTCCTAAATCTGAAGAGGGAATTTGGGAATGGAGGTCAGGATATTGCAAATCTCCTGGCGGAAAAGTGTCATCCAACTCAATGACAGTTTCAGGTAGGCTGATTAATTCCTGATTGACGGAAAAATTAGCGTTCTGGGGGTGCAAGGTTTGAAGGTTAATTACTCCTTCTTGCCAATTCACATCCAGATTCCAGTAAACTAGGAAATCATGGCCTAGAATGGTATTGTCCATTCCAGGTATAGCCAAGACAAATAAATCCCATTCAAAGCTGGGGAAATTGGAGAATGCAAAGGTCCATTTTACCTTTTGGGAAACCCAATAAGACGGTTCAGTCGCACTACTTACTAAATATGTCAGCCATGAGACATGTATTGGTGTCCTATAGGCTGCCCAACTCACAAGTCTTGGTATTATAGTGGTTAAGGAATGTCTTAGTACCCTTCGGAGTACCTAGGTAGTGTGTTCAAGCCTCTATCAGTCCATTACATATCCATATTTTTGAGATATAAAGTTTCATATAATCATATTTTTATAGTATGTCTTAATATTAGAAATCATCCCATAAAACCTTGAAGGTTTGTATTATAATTTATGGGAGATCTTATAACATTACTCTAGATTAAAATCCTCTGGAAGCGTCCAATTGGATGTAAAATGAATGTCCTTAAAGATTTCCCTCTGTGGAAACTATATTCTGTAATAATCCTTATCTACCATAACCCAGATTTTTAGGTGAATTGTAAATTATTTTCTAAGAACTCTCCTTCCAGCTTGTAGATAACTTTCAAGAAGTTAATCATTCAGGGGAAGCGCACACTTAAAAGCTAGGAAACTCCCCTGGTGCAGATAAACTCTGTGGGAATACTTACCCAGAGTATACATATCTATGTGGATTAAGAATATCTAATAATATGGTTGTAATTCTTTGAACACCTGCTTTGATAGATCTACAGAGAGTTAGAGGGTAATTAAATCAATTCTGAAGCCTTGAAAGCGTCCTCTTGAAGGAGAATAAGTGACTGGGGTGATTCCCACCCATCACTTTAAACTTCTGAGTAAATAAATTACAACCTTACCTTGAAAATAGACCCCAATGAGTATGTAAATGTTATTATACATTGGGGATGATTGCTTGGGGCTCTGATCCACTGGATACTAAATCTAGGAAATTGGTGTACTCCCCTGATGATGCCCTGAGTCCCCCAGAGGACTCTTTCAATATAAAAGAGGAGGGTCTTGTCCCTACAAGACCTATTCCTCATTGTATTTTATAAACCAGATAGTGCATATTAACAAGCCCATCCAACTTATTCCACCAAGAGGATTGACTGGGGCCTTTTAATTCAACATCTTATTATATTATCAATCAAACAATCAACTTCAATTTTGAGTCCAAGGTCCTATTGGAGTTATAGTCCTTCTCAGGCTATCATAAAGGGTGTGAGCTTCCTTGTGTAAGCAAGTCTCCTTTGAGATTTATTTATTAAAGCTAGGCCCCTTATCTCTTTAGAGGTTCAAGTTGTGGCTTTTTCACTCCTGATAAATTTCTATCAGTTGAGTTTTTATTGATATTATCAGTGTAATCATTAAAACTGATATTTGGCAATTATTATTATTTTTTTTGCAGGTATCTGCCACAGCTACTATAGCAATAGAGGCAATACTCTGACAAAATAGATAGGAAATTTATCTATCTTGGAATGCGTAAGATTTTTGGGAGTGGAAAAAGATTCACTGATGAAGGAAACATTAGCGCTGGAGTCAAGCAAGACTTGATAAGGGGTATTGTTGGAATGGAATAGGATAAATCTCAAACTAGGAGCACCTAGTGACTTTCAAGTGCAAAGATTTACTCATGGTGATTTAGATAATGTGTAATTCTCCTTGCGAGTATCAGAAAAACTACAAGCTAATTTTTTGACTGCTTAGCCGCTTCACGCGCTAACGGCTTTGCACAACTTTCAACATCATGTTTTCCTCCACAATACATACACAGCCCATTTTTTTCCCTTTGTGGCCGTTCCTTGTTCCGTAGCATCCGGGTTTCTTTGTCCAAGAACTTCAGAGTTTTGGTGATGGTTTTCCCTTTGGAGTTACAGTTTGAAGTAGGGGTTGGTTTGGATGGTTTTGGGTTCCTCGTGTTTTGCTTTGAGGAGTCGTCCACCCTTGGAGCCGAGGTGGATGGTCCATGGTTGTTTTGCTGAGAGCAATTCTTGTTGTGATAGCCATTATGAAGCTCAATCACTCAATCAATTAGCTGCTGAAGCGAGGTTGTCTTATGACCCCCAACTGCAAGATGTTTGATTAAGCGTGCCGGTAGGCCCTTTCAGAAATGGAATAGAAGAGCGGCCTTGTTCCACTGGATGCAAGACTGCAAGGTTCCAAAATGAGAAATATAAACAGAAGCTCTACTATTTTCCTTCATAACTAAACTATTAAGTTTTTATTTGGCGCTTTGAACTTCATTGGGGTTGCCAAACAGGGTGAAGAGTTGTTGCTCAAACCTGTCCCAGTTGTTTAGAATACACGTGGGAATGTCGTTGGACAAAATTTCAAGGTACAGTTCAAACCACTGCGAGGCTCTACCTCCTAAGAAGGACAAAGCATACATAACTTTATGGCCATTGGAAGTGAAATTGTTGTAGTCGTTTGAAAAGATTATTTTAAAAGACTGTAGGTAGGATCTAAGCTTAGGAGGGTGTTCTCCCGTAAAGTGATTGGGTTGTTTCATGCCCGGAGTGCAAAAGCTAGGAGTACTTGGAGCAGATCACTGGGAACCATGAGTGAGGGCCTGGATCAATGTTGAAAGCAGGGTTGGAGCATCGGGCTTGGGAGCAGTAGTGCAAACCCCTGGTCTACCACGAGTTGAGGTTTCATTGGAAGAATGGTTGGAATCTGAGAATTCCGCAAGAGGGTCCGTTGGAACACCCTGTGGATGAGTCCGAGGATCATCAAGGGTTCAACAGATGGCAATTTTGAAGGAGGAAAGGGATCTAAGGGTTGTTGGGCCCGAGGAGCGCTGGTTCTCCCTACCCAATGGATCTCATCATTGTAAGGGGCGAGGGAAGCATTCCTGGTTGAGCAAGTATGTGACATTGAGAAAAAGAAGTCTACTATAGGTTGGCAAGCTACAGTAGATGAGTTGAGTTAGTTAATTTTCTGTCACATGACCACCCCACGTACTGTAGGGCAATTCTTAGATGATTGTGAGCGCAAAGGAATGTGAGTGCAAGGGCAAGTGCAAGTAGCAAGACTCAGTTGCAAAGTGCAAACTTGGTTATGCCACTAAACAAACGGCAAGAGGAATGGAATGTGTTCCAAGGAAGTAAACTCAACCTGAGTTTAATGTGATAACTAGGTTGTAGCAAAATGCAAGAATGTATTAAATTAACTAACTGAGGAGACAATCATCAGGCAAGGGGATAGCCCTTATAAGGTAATCCAAAGTGACTAGATACAACCTGCTGGTGAGCTAACTACAGTTGAAGCGGTGAGGCAATGAATGACAGGAACAGGATAGGAAATGAAGCAGTATTACAACCATATCCAAGGTCATAGCGTAAGTTCAAGACAATAGAATCTGAGCGTACAATTGTATGACAAATTGGGACAGGAGCGAGTGAAGTTGAAGGTAATGCAAATGAGAAGTAATAGTGTATGCAGGGTAGGGACTAGTCCAATTGCAAACTGTACAGTAATGATGGCTTAGTTAGATGTAGATGCGAACTAACAAACATTGTGTGACCAAAGATCGAAGTCCAAGGCTGTTGATTGGCCAGGGAAGGAGATTGGATCTCATAATGGATGGACAACCGGTATGGATTTAACCGCAAAGTTTGCAAGTATATACTGAGTTGGTTGCCAAGATTGGAAGGTCAACGCAATCCAGAGGAAGTAGGGGATTGCACCATTGATGTTGTGCTTTATTTGTCACTCTTTTAGACTGAGGTAGATGGTACTGGGGAGAGGACATGTCAAAGTGATGAAGACAATAATTCCTAAGTGCAAGGCGTGACACATTGCTCCGGTAAGCATGTAACTCAATACAATCTCCTTGAAGTTAACCGCATTGGGAATATAGTTATAGTGGACATTGATATGTTTTGTTCTTGAATGGAACACTTGGTTTTGCGCCAAGGCAATGGCACTCTTTTTATCAGAATAAAACAACACAAACCCTTGTGGCTTATGTGTATCCTCTAAGACTTTCCTCAACTATTTTTCCTCCTGTGAAGCTGCTAAGTAAGCTCTTTACTCAGCTTCTTTTGATGAAAGACTTATTGCTGATACCTTCCTGGAAATCCATGACACCAGATTCTTACCTAAGAACAATACAAAACCACTTGTTGATTCCCAAGTGTTACCATCTCCCCAACTTGCATTGGAATAACCAACCAAATCAAATTTTGCTGACTTTTTAAACAACAGTTCAAGACTGTGTGTTCCTTTAAGATACCTCATAAATCTCTAAAATTCTGACCAATGCCTCATGCTTGGCTTCTCTAAGTGTTGGGACAAGAAACCAATTGCAAAGGCAGTATCAGGCCTTGTACACTGCCACAAATAATTAAGCAGTCCAATAGCTGACCTGTAGTCATTCCCAGATTGAACAAACTCCAGATACTCCTCATCTGTAGACTTCTTTAAACAAATTTTTGACTGCATGGGAGTACCAAATTCCTTTGCATCTTCTAAGACATATTTCTTAATATGAGCTGCCACATAGTGGCTCTGATCTAATTTAATACCATTCTTGCTCTCACTGACTTTCATTTTCTAGCACCTGTTGCGCCAGACCAAGATCTTTTATCTTGAATTCCTTTTTGAGTGTATACATGACTCTCTCTTTACCATTTCCAATGATGATAATGTGATCAACCCATACAAACAAAATTGCATCCTTTCTCACAAAAAAGACATGGTTTGGCCTCAGACGTCTTGAAACCAATCTTTATCAGTTTCTCACTCATGGTATTATAGCACAACCAAGCTGCTTGCTTCAATCCATACAGGGATCTAAAAAGCTTGATGACATATTCCCCTTTATCTTCTGAAACAAAACTTCTAACACAGATTTTCTTCATGGTTTCTGGTTTAGTCTCTACTAACCATTCACAAAAACCATCTGGAATTTACATATAAACAGTCTCCTCTTCTCCAAGTTTTCCATTCAAGTATGCTGTTAGAAAATCAGCTTGTCTGATTTCTTTACCCAACTCCACTGCCAGAGAAATGATGTACCTGAAGGTGGACAGCCTTCCAGTTGGTGAGAAAGTTTCTTGGTAATCGATATTCTCTCTCTGCTTGAAGCCCTGTGCAACGCATCTAGCTTTGAACCTCTTAAAAACTCCATTTATCTCAAAATTCTTGTTTAATACCAATCTAGACTCCACAATGGTCTTTCATTTTGGAACAGAATCCTGCTTAACCACTTCAAAGACACTATAATTCTCCAAAGAATCAAATTCCTCAAAAATAGCACTCTTCCAGTTGGCTCTCTCATCAGAATTCATAGCTTGGCCAAAGCTATTTGGGTTAACCCTGTTACCCATTTCTGAACTCAACTCCAGGACTTCATTGAGCATACACTGTTCCTGAAATGTATATTCCTCATATCCTGCGGCAGCATAATGGGACTTCCATTCCCCTTACCTATCAACTGGCACTCTAACCCTTCCACTCCTTCTAACTGGAGGTGGAGGCTCATCAGGTTCCAAATCAATGGATTCCCCTGAAGGAGGCACTAAACCCTCTGGTGGCACGCCTGCCATCTCTTCATCTTCTGGAACCACATGTTCCTCAGCCTTTGCTGGTGAAATAGGTGCTAATTCTATTTCTTGCTGTGACTTATTCACAACAACATCTTCACTCATTTTGAGTGGAAAGTTACCTTCATCAAATTTTACATCACTACTATGGATAACCTTCTTTTCCCTGGACAATAGATCTTATACAATTTACTTATTAAATCATAGCCTACAAGTGCCCCTGTTCTGGCTCTAGGGTCTAATTTTCCAACCATATCATTATGGTGGACACGTTAATACACCAAGCAACCAATTTTTCTTAGGTGTGATGTTTTGGGGTACAACATCCAAAACTGATGATGAGGACTCTTCCCATTGATGCTTACAATGTTGTGAAACAGACAGACTGTACACATCAACTCAGCCCATAAGAGCTTTGGTAGACCAGAATGAGACATAATAGTTCTGACTTTTTCCAGTAAATTCCTATTCATTCTCTCAACTATTCCATTATTATGTGGAGTACTTGCAGTAGTGACTATATGAATGATACCGTAATCTTTCAATAACCTTTCAAACTCTTTACTCACAAAATCATCACCTCCATTGGTAATAACCCTCTTGATCTCCTTCATTAGACCATTCTGTTTCCAGAATTTGAAGATTACAGAAACCTCCTCTGTGGTCTGGTCCTTAGATTGAATTGGTTTAACCCAAACATAATTAGTTGCAGTATAAACTAAATTGATGAAGTATCTTTCCCCACGAAGGGACTCCAGTGTGAATGGCCCTGCCAAAGCAATGGAAAATTCCTCTCTAGGAACATCAGTGCAATCTCTACTCTTTGAGAAAACATTTCTAGTCTTAGCCCCCAAGGTACAACTCTTACATTTGCTGTCCTTTACCTTATGGCCACTTCTATTGTGAGCAACAGTGCTCAGAGCTGAGAATTCAAACAAGCTTGCACACAAAAGCTTATTCCAAACTTGTCCACTAAGAACAGTTCTCCCATCCATATCAATAAAAAACCTATCTTCTTTAAGATAACAAATCTGGAAAACTTTTTTCCACAAAACTCCAAGAGACACAAGGTTATAAGGCAACTCTGGTACATAGAAAACTTTCTCAAAAGAAATTTTAAAACCCAAGTGATTTGCAAGAATAACTTTTTCAATTCCCTTAATCTGAATTGTTCTGCCTTTCTGACCAATATTTACAACTCCATCATAATCTCTAAGATTTGAAAATAAATTTGGTTGAAAGAACATGTGATCTGTATAACCAGAATCAATCAAAACAAGAACATCCTCCTTCAATAATCCTAATAGGAAAGAAGCTTTACAAGTCACTGATAAGTTCTCATCTTTGAGGCTAAGATTCATAATCAATCAAGTCCATTTCTTGATCCTCATCAATTTTGGCCTTCTTGTTGGGACCTTATTCCCCAACAACCATTTCCATTGGACCATCAAACACCACCATTTCAATGTTTTCAGTAGTGAGATTGACCTCCTTGTCATTCTCTTTGGACTTCTTCCTCTTCTTGGCCTCCTTGCAATCCTTAGCATAATGCCCCTTGTTCTGGAAATCATAGCATAATACCTTGGACAAATCCTTTTTTGCCTTCTTGCAAGATTTTCCAGTCTTTCCAACAAGGGCTGTTCTAGAGCCCCCCTTCATCTTGAACTGAATATAATCCTTTTCAATCCTCTTCAGCACATCCTCCTTTCCAGGAAGAGGATCCAATTGAGAAATAATTCTGACTAAAAAATCAAACTCCTTTGGTAGCTTCTGAAGGATTAAGAGTGACAAACACTCAGTATCCATGTTAATTCCTGATGACTTGAACTTGGCTATGCTAGACCTAGCCTCTGCAACAAACTGCTTACAATTCAAATATTGTAACTTGAATAGTTTATTGAAGGCTATACTCTTCTGGTGAACAGAATCACCAGCATATTTGGACTTAAGCAACTTCCAAAGAATGCTTCCCTCCTTCTCTCATCTTCCCTGAAAGTATCAGCAACCCATGTCACATGATTCTCATCAAGATGCCTAAGGATGAGATGATAAGACTTTTTTGCCACTTCTGAACTGATCAAAGTGTCATCTGCATCAATTATCTCCCCACAACAGATGTTTTCCAGCTCACTATCCATAAGGACATCCCAATAACTATAATTCTGACTGTTCAGGACTATCCTGGTGGAGGTAACATTGGGGATATAGGACATTTTCTTGGAAAACTTGAGGTCTTTCTGTTTTTCCAGAGTGAGGTACAAGGGTCTAGATGGCTTGGAAGTAATGATGGTGTTGGTACTAATAATGTGTTATAATTATGGCCAGCAATTAGCTTAGGAAAATGAGCAGTATTTAAATGAAAAGAAATTGTGGACACCTTGTGTCAATAATTGCTAATGGGCTCTCACAATGGGGAAATACATTGGATCATATTGGTGATTAATTTGATTGGATGATGAATGGATGATGTAAAACATCAGGGAGAACAGCTCCTTAAATAAAAAAGATTGGCCTATTTTGAGCCCATGATACAGCAAGCCAAAAGGCAAATTTTCCGCTCCAAAAGAGCTCTACAGGCTCTACAGGCCTTGTTACTTGGTTTGGGCTACATCAGCCCGCATGGCATCAGTCCCTGTACCCTTACAACCAGCCTATTCCGGTCATTTCTGGTTTTTCCACCTTAATGGGGCTGAACCAGCCCCTTAGCTGTTCAAACCCCTTGCCATTTGTCTATTACAACCGGCCTGTTACCTCACATTCTGGCTTGTTGCCTCATGCAAACAGCCCCTGGCCATACAAATGGCCAGGTGGGACCCAGGAAACACCTGGGTCCGGTCTCAGACACACATGGGGGGGTGTAACCGGCGGACATGCCGCCCCCCCCTCTTTCACTCAAATCCCTGGAGGGGGCGGTCAAATCCCCCTACCAGGGGCCCTGGAGGTTGATACCCCCAGGGCACCATCAAGGTAGGTGGGCTGAGGGGTGGTCAAATCCCCTCCATACTGTCGCTCCTCCCCCTCTTTAAAGGGGGGGAGAGTGCCCCTCTTGGTGGTGGGGGGTGGTCAATTCCCCCCACCACCGGTTGCCTTGCTGCAACCGTCCCAGCCACCATATTCTGTGGGGGGGTGATCAGCTCCCCCCCACCATGACCAGTCACCTCTTGCAACCGGTCACTGGCTGGTTCAACCCAGCCAGCCCTCCCCCTCCTCCTTGCAATGGCAAGCGAGGGGAGGGGGAGGAGCCAGGGCCATTGGCCCCAGCCCGGTGGCAGCCGCAACCGGCTTGACAGCCAAGACCGGGGTGGGGGGACTTCATTTTGAGTCCCTCTTCCCCCTAAAATGGCCCCGCGCGGGCAGTTGGGCCCCATAAACGGGCCATAAGCAAAAACAAAGGCCCTGAGCGGGCCGCAACATGGGTGGCACCCCCAAATGGGCTGCAACACGGGCGGCGGCCCCTAATGGGCCGCCCCAAGCCTGAAAAGTGAGTTCAACATACCTTGACAGGCCAGCCCATCTGGCCAAGTATTTCCAAAATAAACTTTGGGCCCAATTATGCCCATACAAGTTCATCTGGGGGTACTTGCCCATATACCCCCCCGGGCCCGTTAGGGCCTGTGTACCTATAGGCCTGTTTCACACGTTTTGAGGCCAGTTTCCCCAAATCTGTGACATGCACACAGGCACGTATGGTCCGCGTGTGTGTCCAATGGGTGGCAGAGGCCCACATGCAAATCCCATTTTGATTTCACTCATACGTAGCACACGCGTAAGTGCATACGTATTTTAACACACAGAACTGCCACAGACTAGCACTGTTTGGAGTCTTACACCAGTTTGGTGTTTATTTATAGACACAGAGGGAAGTAGGCTCAGCACTGGAAATTCATTTTGCAGCAGCTCAGCACTGGACATTCAACTTGGAGCGGCTCAGCAGTAGTTTGAAGTCTGCAGTACAATAGGCTCAGAGAAAAGCATTGGAGGACTGTCTATTCTGGAGTGCATTATCTAAGGGCTCAGGATTAGTGCAGTGTGCGCTTTTTGCAGGCACAATGACAAGAATGGGCTAGAGTTTTTGCCTTTTGCGGACATCAAGAATGGTCAAACTTAACTTTCCCTCCAGGGCTGTGGTTTTACTACTGCAGAAGCAAGTGATCAAAGCTAAGAAGTACGGATTAGGCCAATTATGGGATATTCACTGAGGTTGCAGAGCTGTGGGGAAATGAATGCTAAATTTGAGCAGGCGGCATGTGTTTTGTAGGGGATTTCTAGTTATGCCACAGGCAGGATTGGCAGTGATTTTCTAGGGAATATTGACAAGGATCTGTTTTTAGTTATGCATGGGCACGACTCAAATGAGAAGGGCAATCAGCCACAGCATAATTAAATCAACTGCAAATAATTTTATTGAGTAAGGGTTGGACTATTAGTAAGGAGGATCAATGCGGAACATTGTGGTGGTCTTTTAAAGACGCAAGTTGGAATTGGCTGCGCGCTGCAAGCTCAGGAGTAGGGGTGGGCTCAGCAGAGGCAGCGCACTCAGCAATGGGTGCGGCTTCACCGCAGTAAGCCGTGCTGCAGGCTCAGAAGCAGTTTAATTGGGCTCAGCATCAGGAGAAATGGGGAGGATTGGACCCAATTGGAAGGATTTCCCAGATCATGGGTTGGATGTACCTCAGATATGTGGAATGGCGCATTGGGCGGATTCAGAAATGCGCAGGGGGCTCCAAATTTGGCTCTGCGCAAGGGCTGGGTCATGCGGAGGAAGAACTGGGTGGACGTAATGGCAGGCGGGCAATGCAGATGAGATATGGGGTATGGGATAAGGATCATGGGATGTGGTTGGAAGGATAGAGTTGGGCTAGGGTTCTGTACTTAGGGTTTTTATTTCATTGTTCTTATTTTCTTTTGGCTTTAACTAGTTTAGGGTTGAGGGGGAGGCTACTTAAGTCACACCCTGAACCCAGGTGTAGGGGAGGAGAAGGAGATCAGAGGATCACATTGGATCATCACAGGAAGATTGTAAGGACTCTTTACTCTCTCATCTTTCTATCCCAAAGTCAAAGGGTGAACAGTTGAACCTAGGTTTTACAGACGCAAGGGATCAATGAATTTCAAACTTGGGAAACTTTAAAGGAGCAGTCCTCTTCTGAAACACATCTGGGGTTCTGGCCGGGAAGTAAACTTTTGTTCCTTGTCTCTCAAAACTAACAATTTTGATGTCCCAGTACCTCCCATCAACCATCTCAAGGTTGACTAACGTGACCCCAACTCCTCTTCTTCCTCCTCCTCCTCCAGCTTATCGGAAGCAACCCTCATCAGGGGAAGGATACGGTGTCCCTTGCTCCGGCAACGGGGCCGATCACAAGCCCATTTGCATCAGGCAGCAGGACTATCCACACATTTGGTTCAACACTGAGGAAGTTGAGCGGTTCCTTTCTCAATACAAAGGAATTGCCAATGTGGAAGGTGCGACAGGTTTGGATGAGGCTTGTCTTGTTGTCCTTTTCATTACGTATTAAGAGAAGCTTTGAAATTTGGAAGAGATGGAAGGATACGAGGAACTTGATTGGCCAAAACTGAAGGCCAAAATCTTGGCGCAGTGGTGCAGGCGCGAACCTTGGTTTTGTGAGAGCAACTTCAAACAAGCTGCGGTGGAAGCAAGCGCAAATGGTGGAGTCCGGACACGGGAGAAATTTGGGGAGTATGTAGCAATGTTCAACCGGATCTACTGCTACCTGGAAAAGAACAAGGTGATAGCAGGTGAGACAGGCGCAATGAAGAGGGCCTTTTTGGGTGGAATCAGTCCCCAAATCCATGCACCGGTTCAGAAGCACTTGTATGACAACAACTTTGTAAAGAGGTTGTTGGATGGGAGTATTGCGCTTCTCCCAGACATCCTGATCATCTTTCAGGCGGTGGAGAGCAAGTTGAACCTGGCGGACACGGTCAGGTTGTTCTCGAAAGGTTCAAAGAATTCCGCTTCTCCCCCTCCGTCCGCGCCAACGCAGGCTCCAGTTGTAGGCCCCTTGAAAACAGAACTTGCTCCGGCAAGACCACTGACAACTGGCCCGTAGATTAGCAAGATTACGTAATTAATGAAGGATTTATGGATCTTCCTGAGTCAAATGTTTTCAGCGCCATGCAATCTGCCTCCTCACATTGGGGCAACTCTTCCCCCGTCAAATCTGCCCGTGCCACGGTTATGCAATTACTGCAGTGACAAGGGGCATTGGCGGTTGGGGTGAAATGAAATGATGCAAGAACTCAAGGCAGGATTGTTTTGACCAGTGGTAATGGGATTCATGTTTCCAAAGGGCAAGCGGATCTCTGCTGAACCTGGGAACCCAACTGTCATGGAGAAATTGCGCGTGCCAGCTCAGGAATCAGGGGTAACTTCTCAAGCTTCACTTGGTATTTTCACTGGTCCCGGGGTATGGCAACCACCACATGTGGAAGCGGAAGTGAGGGTGTTAGCAACGGAGGATTTGGAAGCGGTGGAAAAGATTGATTTGTATTCCAAGGAATGGGTACCGCCGGTAGCTCCTAAGCCAGTTGCGCACATTCCAGAAACGGACGGGCAGCCAGTGAATCTGGTAGGGAAGAAGAAGGCGGTGGAGATTGTGCGCAGAGCAATGGGGAACAAAACAACTATTCCCTTGATCTTGAAGGAGTTGTCAGCAGTGTTGCCAGTGGTAGTGCATGAGATGTTTCAGGTGCTGAAGGATTGAGGACACAATAGGATCCCTCAAACAGTGCAACGGGTGAACTTGGCTTGGGATGATGCAGAGCGCAAGCTAGAGGGGATGAAATTGGTTTCAACTCCACTGGCTTACATTCCAATGAATATTTCTGGAAGGAAGGTATGGGCGCTGGTGGATAGCTGTTCTATGGTGAACCTCCTTCTGTCTAGATTGGTTGATGAATTAGGATTGGTTTGGGGAAAATGAGAAATGGGGCTTTGCGCGCTTAATGGCAGGGCATGTTGTGTGGATGGGGTTGTGGAGGAGGAGGAGGTTGGGTTGCAAGGGTTGGTAAACCACTTTCTTTTCTATTGTTTGAATGCGGGGAGGCTATTTTAGGACAGCCATTCATGTTTGGGTTCCAAGCGCGAATTAGGTTTGATCCATAGGCAGGGATGGAAGTGTTGATGGTGGAATATTTGTCCAGCGGGAGATTCAAAACCATGATCTGCGCTCAAGGGTTGGGGAAGTGGACAGGGTATTTGGCAAGAGAAGAAGAGGAGGACCCCGGAGCGGATTTGGTTTGCAAGGGTAGGCTGGAGGTGGATTTTGACTAGTTGTCCAAGGTTACCGCATGAGAAAAGCTCCAGCTTTGTGCGGGAGGTTGGCCAGCAAGGAGCAGGTGGGAAGTGGGGAGGAAGCCCAAGATGAGCAAGTGCTGTAAGTAAGTCCCCTTCCTCAGTATGCATTGCCAGGATGTACTTTGGGAAAACACTATCATTTCTCCACACTTGTGATCAAAGGCAAAATCCGCGGTTTGTTTTTTACTAGGACTTATGGTAATGGATTCGTGCGGATGGCCCAGTGCAATGTTGGGAAGTATAAACCAGTTCTGCAAAAGGCTTTTCCCTGGAAAAAAGCAATGCGGCAGGATCTGAACGGACCACTGCAACCAATCCTTTGGTTGTGGGATCCTTGGGAGTCTCTGCTGAAGGCTTCAGGGTGGGTAACGTGATTGGAGCGGATTACGGATGAGCAAGTTTTGGCCCTTAGCTTTGGACCTCCAGGTTGACTAAGCCCAGAGGAACAGGATTTTCTGAAGTTGTTACTTTTCCTCCAGGAAAGAGTGCTTGCATTTGGACCTGAAGAATGGGGACTGTAAAAGAGAAAGATAGGAGACCCTTATGTGATTCCAACGGTTCCAAATGAGCCTTTTCAGATCAAACAGGTTCCAATTCTGCGGGCGGTTTGGGGGCCCTTTTTGGAGCTGGTGCACAAGTGTGTAGGGACGGGCCTTTACAATCAATCAACATCAAGTTACTCCAATCTTTGCGGTGGTTAAGCAGGATGGGAAGTCATTACAGATTGTTCATGATTTTCAGCGCCTTAATTTCTTTACAATCCAAGAGGCGGGAAAACCTCTGCGTATGGATAATTTTCTGGAATATATGGCAGTGCACGCGTGCTACGGGTTGGTGGATGTGATGGGCGGATACGATCAGCTTGAACTCACTCAGAGTTTGCAGCAAATGACTGACTTTGAAACCAGATTGGTCAGGATGCAACTGACGTGGCTGCAGCAAGGCCCAACTAACTTGGTTGCGGTTTACCAAGCGCAGATGACCTGGATTCTGAAGGAAAATCTTCCAGAGGGGGTTCAGATTCTCATTGACAACGTGGGCATCAAAGGCCCAAAGACAGATTAGGGAGGAGAAATGCTTATTGAAACTTTGGGAATTTGCCAATTTTTCTGGGAATTTGCGCAAACGCTGTAACAGATTGTGTTCTGGATTGAGGAAGCAGGGCTCAGGGTGTTGGGGAGAAAGTTAACAGTCTGCGTACCTGCACTTGAGGTTCTAGGGCATGTGGTGGCTTCCAATGGAAGGCGGATTGCGGAAAAAAAGTGCAACAAAGTCCTTGAGTGGCCAAAGGCAAAGACTGCATCACAAATTCTCCAGTTCTTGGGATTGTGTAGCTATTTACTGATGTTCATTGAGCCGTTTGGGGAGGTTGCTAGTCTGTTGAGGGCATTGATGCGTAAGGGCGCGGAATGGGCCAGGGGTTTGAAATGTGACAATGCCTTTGGCAAACTCAAGGAGATTGTGGGATGCAAAATTGTACTGCGGGAATTGGATTATGACTCTGGGGGAATTAAGTTGGCTGTGGATTCAAGAAAGCTTGGCACAATGGCAGTGCTGACACAGGAGGATGAGGGAAAAGATCTTCCAGTTCTTTACAAGTCCATTATGTTCAGGCCAACGGAGAGCCTGTATTTGCAGCAAAAGTTGGAGCTTTGCACGGTCACTAAGGTTGTGCAGAGGTTTCAGCATTTTCTATGGGGGATTCACTTCATGCTTGTTGTGGATGCGGTGGCACTGGCGCAAATGATCAATTTTCCAACACTGCCAAACGCACCTATGACCAGGTGGGTTGCGTTCCTTCATTTGTTTTCTTTCACGGTGGTAGATGTTCCAGGGAAAGCTTTTACAATGCTTGACGCGCTGTCTTGGTATCCATGCAATTATCCGTACAAAGGCCCGGAACAACTGGATGAGGAGGCTCCAATGGTTAAAGTGGGGGTGGTGGAAGTAGGCGTTTGACTTGGGCTGAAACAGTCCTGGAGGTAAAAGTTCCTCAGTTTGTATTTGCGTGATCTTTGGTTTCCAGATGATATTCCAGCCAGGATTGTTAGATGTATTTGGCGCAGAGTGGAAAATTTCTACCTGCAGGAAGGACAGCTGTGGCAGCGGAGCGCGCCGGTACTGCTTGTGGTCAGCACGTCAAGGGCAAATCAGGAGGTAATCCTGACAAGTCTTCATGAAAATCTCAGCCATCGCGGCAAGGTCAAAGCACAGAGGCGGGTGGAGGCAAGGTTCTGGTGGCTGGGTGTAGTACGCATGGTGCGGGATTGGGTACGGTTGTGCAGAGCGTGTCAGATGCAAAGCGCAACTCTGTCTTGAAAGTAGGCATTCCCACTTGGGATCAAGCCTTGTTTGGGCAGGTTTCTCTGGATGTCATGCACATCAAGGCAGGAAAGTTTGCATATCTCCTTGTTGCCCGTTAAAATCTGTTGGGATGGGTGAAAGCGCGGCAGCTGGTGAAGCTCTTGGCAGAGAAAGTTGGGCAGTTTATTGAGGAAGACTGGTTTGCGCGTTACAGATCACTTTGCTTGGTAATGTTTGATGGCGGCATGGAGTTCCGGGGAGGGTTGGCGGAGTTGGTGCAAAGTTGTGGAGCAAAGTTTGGGCAAGTGACAGAGTACTATCTGGAAGGAGCGGGGATGATTGAGCGCGTTCACCAGCTGATCAAGGATGCAATTTTGAAAATCTGCAGGGAGGATGGAAAGCGGTGGCAGGAAACCCTTCCAGTAGTTCTCTTTGCGGATTGCATTTTGGTGAAGAGATCAACGGGTTATTCACCATACAAGTTGCTATTGGGAAAGCAACCCGTGCTGCCAATTTACATTGAGCTGGAAACCTTTCTGGTTATTGATTGGTGGAAGGTTACAATGGCCGCAGATCTATTCAAGGCCTGCCCAAAGAAGCTCCTGCAACGGGAAAAGATGTTTGAGAAAGCGGCTGGAAGGCTGAAGGCAACCTGCACAAATTCTGTCTACTACTGGGACAATTGCTGCGCCCAAAAGCTTGGGGATCCGTTGCTGAAGGGGGACTTGGTCCTGCTTTACAATGGGAGCCTGTAAACTCAATGAGGAAATCTTTTTGCTAATTGATGGAATGGTCCTTTCCATGTGATGTCCAAGTTTTCTGGAGGAAGCTACCAGTTTGAGGAATTGGATGGGACTCCACTCAAACAGAAGGCTGCTTCTTTGCACATGAAACAATTCTTTGCGCAGGTCTCAACTTCATTCAACAAGAGGGCTGGTTCAGATAGCAAGGGGGATGAAAACATGGATTCTTTGTCCAAGGAAGGGCCCACATGCGCGGTTTGTGTCTGGGGCAGTAAACAATTAAAGACCCCTGTGGACAGAAGCCAAGATGGGGGAGAACAATGGATGAATAGGGGATATGATTGGATTTGGTGAGGGGGTGCTCTACCTGGTTCACAGCCAGAAAAACTAGACACCCCATAATGTTTGTTTTCTTATTTCATTCTCTTGTATTGGCTTTTTGGGATTATTACTGGCTAGTTTATGAGTTCCTTTTAGGTACGGGCACGGCGTGAAGCTGTTTCCGCAGATGCAAGCACAAGCCCTGCATTTGGGAAAAGAAAAACTTCTGACAGATTATTGAAAGAACTAGGGAAGTGCATGGCGCAAAATGCATGTGGGCCAAAGAGCCAGGAGTGGGCTTGGAAACAGGTTTTTGCTTATAAAAAAAAATTCTCTCTCTCTTTTCAGGTTTTCTTTGATTATCTGACGGACGGAAGGTATAGATGGTTGGGGTGGATACTCTTTTTCTCTTCCTCTTTCTCAGAAGGATGTGCACATGCTGTGGGTTTTCTTTGTGCTCTCTCTGTTCTGTAGAAGGGTATGGGGAACTATGAGGCAGTTTGTCTTGGGTGGTCCAGGTACCTTTGGCGGATACTCTCATTTGGTGCAGATTCTTCTCACTCTCAGTGGTGCGGTGTGGTGTTGTATTTATAAACTCAGATTGGGAGCTGCGTTGTGGGCTGCGCGCTCAGCAGTTGGGTAGGTTAGGCTCAGCATTTGGGGTGCGTGCGGTCTCAGCAGTGCCTGCTGCGGGCTCAGCAGCAGCGGATGAGGGCTCAGCGGCAGGGATTGCGGGGCTTGGCACCAGGTGCAGGTTGGGCCTACTCTGGGGGCGCAGGGCCGCGAACCACCCAGGGAATGCGGACCAAGTGATGAAGCCGGCCCAACCAAGCTTGTGGTTGGCTAGTCCGGAAGGCAAGGGCGGGGCGATCAGGGGTTATACGCCCCGGGGAGGTTTGGGCGGGCAGACCCACGGATTGCGGGATCCGCGGACGTGCACGGACGAATGTGTTAAGTTTTGGGTCCTCTCTTGTTCATTCTACCGCGCACTCATACCGCGCACACAATAGCCCTTCACCGTTGTAGAGACTCTACTTCACTATTTGAAATATTTGTCAAGGGGAGATCGGATCATACTCAATCTCATTGACAACTCTCCTGACCAGAAACTCTCCTCACCCTTTTAACAACCTCAATCCTGTCACTCAACCAATCAACACCCTAATCAATCTCCTTCTTTATTCTTTCATTTATTTTTTCTCAGTTTCTTTTATTTCCTTCTTTGCTCAAATTTCCTCAATCTTATCATGCCCTGCCTGTGCCCGGTGAGATATCATATCCTTTTATCCATTTATCCTCAAATTCTCAATCTGATTTATCTAACCGTCACAATCTTTCTTCATTCTAAAGTCCATCTGATCTTGTCCGTCCATGTCCTCCAACACTCAACTCCTGCCTTTTTTCATTCGTCAAACTCTCTGCTCATTGCTGAATGTTTGTATTCTCACTCTGGACTTGTCATGTTCAAATCTGGGCTCTTGTTAATGTTCTTTCATATCTTTAGTTTTCAGTCTTACGTTGAATCAATTCATCTCTTTTAACACGGTTAAAAGCCAAACGTATCTCTCTCAAATTCAACATTTGATCCTCACGATAAGACTGGAAAATGTCGGCCATGTCAGAAGGGTTTAGGCAAGCTATGCTAAAGTCAGCTCTCGATACCATCCCCAGACTCAGAGACAATAACTACGGCGTTTGGAAGGACAAGATGGATGCTATCCTCGATGTTCGCGGATGCTCTGGTCCTATCAACAACGATGCATCTACCCTTGAAGCCGACATTAATGACAAGATCAAACTCCTTATAATTTCTAGACTCGAGGCAGCTACTCACAACAATATAGTCACTTCAACCAATAAAAATTCTGCTAAGCTCCTCTGGAAGGCGATCATCAATAAATATGCTTCCTCCCAAGCATTGAACAGTG
This sequence comes from Puccinia polysora, assembly GCA_025617555.3. Lineage (NCBI taxonomy): Eukaryota > Fungi > Basidiomycota > Pucciniomycetes > Pucciniales > Pucciniaceae > Puccinia > Puccinia polysora. The sequence goes on from CM062629.1 coordinate 43,687,478, forward strand.
CTAGAGTCTTTAACAACTTTCTGTACTTGCGATTTATTCCTGATGAGGTTGAGGATTTCATTACTAAGGCAAAAGTGAGCCTCAAGAAATTATCAGAAGTCGGCATCATCCTCCCAAATGACATTCTGGCGTACCATTTGCTCTTTAAATTTCCCGAATCAATGAAAGATTTCAAGCGTCAAATTATGCACACGGACAAGGAGCTAACCGTCGAATACGTGTTTAATCATCTCACTCAGTTAAATAATGAATCTAGAGCACAGAATTCTCAGAAAGTTCAACAGTCTCGGACAGAAGTAGCTCTAACCAACTTTAAACCGGCGGGATCAAGTCAATTCGAGAAACAGGGCGAAAGGAAAAGATGCACTGAGGGGTATCATAATCACAAACAAGACAAGCACCACTCGTCCGATAGTTGCTGGCACCTCCATCCTGAAATTGCACCCGATTGGTGGAGAGAAGATCAAGCGAAACGGAAATCTCGCAAGATGCAAGGGAAGGCTAATCCAGTAGCCCACTATCTTGCTCTCCTCTCATTGTGGATCAATCACGGAAACGCCAACTCAAAGTTTATCCTGGACAGCGGTGCGTCAATACACATGATTAACAACAGCCAATATTTCAAGGAAATGTCACCTTGCGATGATCAAACCATCAAAACTGGAAAGAAAGGAGCAGAGCTTAAAAGGAAAAGGGACGGCAATACTAGTATGGCGGAATTTCACGCTTGAGCTCTCAAACGTTTTCTATGTCCCTGGCTTAACGATTAACCTGATAAGCGCCGGCGCACTCAATCAAGCTGGTTGCTCCCTGAAGGCCAGCAGTAATGGTTTTAAAGTATCTAAGGATGGTCGAGAATTGTTTGGAGGAACGATTCTGAACAATCTCTACTCCCTTGAAACTCCTCACTTCAATTGCAACCTTGTTCTGTCCCAATCAAAAAATCTGGCTTTTACCCAGGAAGACAAGCTAATGGAAATTCATCGGAATTACGGGCATGCATCACTTTCCAGACTGGAGAGGTTCACAAAACACATTTCCCCCAATGTGAAAAGGAAGTTTGAGTGCATTTTCTGCGTCAAGAGTAAAATAAAGAAATTGTTGTTTAACAAGAACTCAGTCAAAGCTAGGAAGGTATTTGAATGAATCCATTTGGATCTCATGGGACCGCTCAAGCCTCAATCTAAGGGGGGACATTGATTCATTCTTACCTTGGTTGACAGTGCCACCGGATACATCGGAGCATTCCCTCTGGGTTTGAAGGAAGAAACTTCCGATGTCATAATCAATTTGATCAAAAAAGAAAATAGAACACGCGGATACTATCCTTCCGAAGTATGCTCGGATGGAGGCTCTGAATTTGTGAATTGCAAACTTTTAACTTTCTACAAAGCTAATCATATTCAACAGGTAGTATTGGAACCTTATCACCCCGAGCACAATGGAAAGGCGGAGCGAGCAAATAGAAAAATCACTGAATCAGTAAGAACCACTCTTAAGGACAGTCAAATACCAGCTAATCAGTGGCATGAGGTTATCAAAGCAAGGGCCGTCATGCTCAATCAAATTCCCAGAGAAGAAAACCCCAAATCGCCATGGTTTCAAGTGCACGGACGATCCTTGCCCATTTCATATCTGAAACCAATAGGATGCCCATGCGTTTACCTACTGACGAGAAGGGATAAAGGTCATAAGTTCAACAAAAAGGGAGAGGAAGGAATCCTAGTAGGCTTCAACCCCCTCCTCTATTCGTATCGAATTTTAACCAAATCTAACTCTATCATTTTTACTAAGCACGTCAAATTTTTGAAAATGCCAAATCCGCAAAATTCAATCCTTGCAATCACATCTGATGACGTGGATGGTGATATCCGCAACTCTGAACATAGAAATCCGGAAGAAAACCAATCGGAGGTCTCGCTTAATCCAGCGTTCACGAAATTCAGATCACGGTCACCCAAAGAAACATACTTGGAATCAGATGGCAGCGAATCTGTTGACGATCTTGAGTCAGAAGAATCAACTCAGCTGTAAGACAACTCAGGTCATAACCCGAGTGTACTCCAACCTATTTCGCAGCCCAGGAAACCCAATCCCACTAATCCTACACCTCCTATTCAAGCAAGTAGAACCCTCAGAGATTGGTCCTCAATTAAACCGCCCCAACGCTACGGATTCTTTCACTACTACAAACCCAAAAGTTACAACAATGCGGTTACGTGTCATGAAAACCTTAAGTGGATGGAAGCAATGGACACAGAGTTGTCATCCATTGAATCCTTTGACGTTTGGGAAGAGTACGACGGACCCAATCCTGCAAATCCGCTACGAACTACTTGGATCTACCGCTTAAAGCAAAACTGCCACGGTGACCCTGTTAAGTACAAGGCCCGACTGTGTGTGCAAGGTTGCAGCCAAATCAAGGGATTAGATTACTTCGAAACGTTCGCTCCTACGGGAAAACCATCAACCCTACAACTGCTACTTCTTTACGCGCTAAAATCCTCTCAAAAGGTTCGCCAGTTTGACGTAAAAAGTGCATTTTTACACTCTCAGATTGACGAGGAAGTCTTCATTCGAACTCCAAAGGGCTCAAAGCGCAAATCCAAATTTCTCAAATTAAGAAAATCACTATACGGTTTAAAGCAATTGCCCAAAAATTGGTACAAGACTTTGACGGCCTGGTTCAAGGAAGTTGGTTTCTACGAATCAGCCTGCAACCCCTGTCTCTATTTATCAAACAACGGAAAATCCAGATTTTTTTTCCATGTCGACGATTTGATTTTAGTAGGCAATGGGCAAAACTTTGAAGAAAAATTTCTCGACAAATTCAAGGGGTCGGCAAGTCAAGACCCAAATACGATACTTGGAATGAAAATCAAAGTCAAAAAGGGACAAATCCTTCTCAGCCAACTGAACCATATTCAGCACGGACTCAAAGAATTGGGTCTGACTAATTGCAAAGGGTTGTCTACGCCACTTACTTGTAATCTCCAACTCGTTCCGGCCTCAGACGAGGAACACGAGAAATTCAAAACTCTTAACATAAACTATAGATCAGTTATAGGATTACTTAACCATATAGCTTGCTTCACAAGGCCCGACGTCAGCTTTGCAGTCTCAAGCTTAGCCCCATTCAATACCAAACCAGGGATCACTCATTGGAATGAATTAAAGAAGACTTGGAAGTATCTCAAATCTACGCAACATTATCAACTCAAGCTCAAGTATCTTTCTCAAGCAAAGCCGCTGGAAGTATTCTCGGACGCCTCATGGGCCAATGATCCAAACACTCAAAAATCCCAAACTGGATATCTCTGTGTTACGTTTGGCAGTCTGGTCTCATGGAACAGCTGCAAGCAGAAGAGCATAACCTTGTCTTCCACGGATGCGGAGCTGAATGCACTTGTTGACTCATATCACAAAGCAACGTGGATCAAGGCCCTAATGAATGAAATATTCAAAGATTCCCCGGAGTCCATACCTCTCCATATCAACAATAGCAGCCTCAATGATAAAATTAGGAAGTTTGGGTCAAACTCTAAGACAAGGCACTTAGACTTAAAGACTAAGGGGATGAGAGACGAGTTAGCAAATAAGAAAATTGAAATTATTCTCATAAGATCTACGCAAATGAGAGCTGACCCACTCACCAAAGCATCTTCTGTGCAAAGCATATTGATGTTATCTCCTTTTCTTGCTTCTTCCTTGAATGATGGCTCTAATATCTCATCGGGCATGGAGGGTTGTTAAGTTTTGGGTCCTCTCTTGTTCATTCTACCGCGCACTCATACCGCGCACACAATAGCCCTTCACCTGTGTAGAGACTCTACTTCACTATTTGAAATATTCGTTGAGGGGAGATCGGATCATACTCAATCTCATCAACAACTCTCCTGACCAGAAACTCTCCTCACCCTTTTAACAACCTCAATCCTGTCACTCAACCAATCAACACCCTCATTGATCTCCTTCTTTATTCTTTCATTTATTTTTTCTCAGTTTCTTTTATTTCCTTCATTGCTCCAATTTCCTCAATCTTATCATGCCCTGCCTGTGCCCGGTGAGATATCATATCCTTTTATCCATTTATCCTCAAATTCTCAATCTGATTTATCTAACCGTCACAATATTTCTTCATTCTAAAGTCCATCTGATCTCGTCCGCCCATGTCCTCCAACACTCAACTCCTGCCTGTTTTCATTCGTCAAACTCTCTGCTCATTGCTGAATGTTTGTATTCTCACTCTGGACTTGTCATGTTCAAATCTGGGCTCTTGTTAATGTTCTTTCATTTCTTTAGTTTTCAGTCTTACGTTGATTCAATTCATCTCTTTTAACAGGATGAACCCAAGGGGCTCTGGCTAGGGCGCGGAGGAGGGTTGCACCATGAGAAGGACAAACCAAATGTACATTGTGGAGACTCCTTTGGGATTGGGTTAAGTTTAGAAAATAGCTTTCTGGCAGTCACTTGAGGGGGAATTTAGTATTACAACTTCAAATAATATAGATGAATACTAAGGGTGGTTTTGCATTGCCTGCCCCTCTGAGTACTATAGTATTCTCACAACAATAAAAGAAAAGAGAAATGGTTGCTGATTTTCAAATAGATTTGCTACTATAGTAGTCTCTATCAGACCTAGGATCAATGTATTCAAGCTTGATAAGGAAGAAATGGTGGAACAGATAGGTGACCTAGTGGATAGAAGCTGAGTGAGGGAAGAATCCTTTCTCTAGTCTTATCCTTTATATATTTTTTTTATATTTATTTTATTGGTTACTGATTGATACTCCTTTGGTGATACAGGTGATGATTTTAATAAAGGTTGAAATGGTTGGGCCTATAGTTGATGATTGATGGTGATGATTGATGGTGATGATTGATGATGATGATGATTGATGAAGTAGGTGATGATGATGAAGGAGGTAGGTGATTCTGAAGACTGATGATGGTCAAGGTAGGTGGTGATGATGATGAATGATGATGGATGAGGTAGGTGATGCTGATGACTGATGATGGTCAAGGTAGGTGATGATGATGATGGTAAGTGATGATGATGATTGATGATGGTCAAGGAAGGTAATGATAATGATGGATGATGATGATGACCAATGAATGATGATGGTAAGGGATGATGATGATGACTGATGACAATTATTGTAAGTGATGATTAGGATGGATGATGATGATGATGGTAGGTGATGATGATGATGACTGATGAAGATGATGGTAGGTGATGATGATGACTGATGATGATAATGGTAGGTGATGATGTTCAGGTTATGGGCACATGGTGGTGATGTTCAAAAGTATGGAGTATGGAGTTAATAATGGTGGTGGTGGATGGTCAAAAGTATGGGTTACTGGGTTGGGTCATAGTCAAAACTATTTGCTGATGATGGTGGAGGATCCACGGTAATGTTGGTGGTTCATGATGATGATGATGGTGATGGTGATGGTGATGGTGATGGTGATGGTATGGGATATGAGATTGGTGATGATGATAGTATTGGTTATGGGATAATGGTTGAGAGTAGTAAAAGTATGGGTTAATGGTTCCTAGGAGGCATGGTGATCCCATGGAGGGGAGGATGGGGGGAACTGATGGGACCTGGATGGGGGGAGAGAGGCCCTCTATTTATACAAAATCCTGCCCTCAGGGCTTCCCCTGAGGGTCTCCCTAGTACAGTGAATACAGTTGATGAGACATTTTGGCTGGTCAGAGGAGGAGGCTGTGCAGGATCTACATGCATGTACACCCTTGCATGCATTGCTGTTCTGCATTGATACAGGGGCCCCCTGCATAAATTATCTTCTGTATAGTGGTGGTTGGTTATTTTTTTGTTTTTACAGGCATTACCCTGTATATATTGCTTCTGTATGGTTTCCTGTAAGATGCTGTACAGCCTCTGCATGCAGTGTCTTGCATATATTGCTGTGTATACAGATGAGGTGGTTTGTTTGGTGCTGCATGCAGTGTCTTTCATATATTAATTCTGTATAGGCTGCAGGTTTGTTTGGTGATGTATGGATGTACTGTATAGTGTAGTCACTTGAAGGCTTCCAGGGTATGTCCATGAACTTTCACTGGTCTGTGGCACCTGATAGACGCATGGGTAGGCCAGAGTTGGCTTGAGCTTTATCTTCTAAACCATGAGAGATAGAGGGGTACTTTGGCTGAGTGACTATGGGTTATTTTTGGTTTAGAGTCCACTTTTGAGGTCTTTTTGATGATTGGATCTGTTCTTATACTAGAAAAGTGAGCCTGATGGCTCTAGGTTAGGTTTTGGAGCACCACAACGTGATTTCAAAGGGGAGGGTTTCAGATGGGGTGGGTGGTGCGGGGTAGGGTTAGGGTGGAGCTAGGGTTCAGTACTTGGGGTAATATTTCATCTATCTTGTTGCTTGTGGTTGTACCTAGGTTAGGTTTGAGAGGGAGGACTCAAAAATACATCACTCTCAAATCCGGGTTGGGTCATCATCATATATCATCATCACCGGGCCACCAAGGAATGGTATGGGAAGGATTGGAAGGGAGTAATTTATCTTGTCATCACTCTCTATTCTTAAACTCATTGCATCCAATCTCCTTACAGACCCTTAGACCAATAACGTCTGGAACTTGAGGACAACTTTGGGGGGTATCACCTCTCTTGATTCCACAGCGGATTCTCCTCACTCTTGCAGGTTTCTCTCAAAGCGTGGATCTTGCCCACGGTTCTTATTTCTCTCAAGGTTCTCACAAGCCCAAAGGCTACTTAGGTTGGCGTGGAAAAATCCCATCTTTCTTTCATGATAGGCACAGGAATAGAAACAAGGAAGAAAGAAGGAAAGGGGGAAATCTGCCTACTCTTGCCAAGTCCTCATCATCTTCTCCGCGTCCACGCAAGCCGCATTGGCTATGGTTTGGAACTCCGCCAGAACTTTGCATTGCCCATCAGTGGTGTGAGCATGGGTAACTGCTAGGAAGCGCCGGAGTAGTTTGTCCATGTTGTTCACCGTTGCTTCAAACCTTGCCAGTGGGAGTGCCAGAATTAAGGGGATCTCCAGAATCTAGGGAGATGCGGCCGGAGGTGTTACAGTGGCTGTGGGTTACAGTGACAACTTGATGACCACAGGAGTTGGGGCACGGGAATATTTGGTGATGACCTGGGAACTGGTGATGGAGATGGCGGTGGAGGAGTAGGAGTTGGGGGAGTTGGAGGACGCGGTGGCGCTGGAGGAGGAGCAGGTCTTGGGGGAGTGGGGGGATGCGGTGGCGGTGGGGGAGGCACAGTTGGATGGTTTAAGATCCGCGGGTCTGTCACTGGTATGTTCATTTGTACCCCTGCGGCCCACTTGTGAGCAGTGTTCCAATAAGCCGCAAAATTGGGAAAGTCCTGGTACCGCGGTGGTCCAGCCCAAGTAATGGCTTTTGTGCAAATGAGGGTTTGGAGAGGCGCGTGGCAGTTGGTTGCGAGGTGAGCTGGGCAGGTCCAGGAGATTTTTTCATCACTTGAGACCAAAAACAAGTGAGGCCGTGGTGTAGATTTTGTCATCACTCAAGACCACAAACAAGTCGCACTGGGTCCTCTTGCGCAGACAACCTTGAGGATGGTTTGGGGCATACCATTGGATAGAGAACAGAGATGGTGGCGGGCTTGGCACGGAATAAAGGCGCCCCAGCCCGGAAGGATGTGGCAGGAGAGCCGGTTCCAACTGCAGAACGTGCAGGACATGTGGGATGGGGTAGGATGTGGTGGGGTTCTTTTTTTCCTTGGTGTGGTGCAGTGGTCCAAAGGGGTAGGATTTGATAACTATGGGATAGCTGGGAGTAGGTGAGATAGTGGTGTATCTCTGGGGCAAGAAATCATGTTGGGGGGGATTTGGTGGTCTTTTATAGACATGAGTTGGAATTGGCTGCGCGAGCAGTAGCATTGGGCTCAGCAGAGGCAGCGTGCTTGGCCATGGGTGCGGCTTTGCCGCAGTAAGCCATGCTGTGGGCTCAGAAGCAGTCAGATTGGGCTCAGCATCTGGAGACGCGGAGCAGATTGGATTGGATTGGATGGATCACGCGGATTGCATGGATGTACCTTGGATATCTGGAATGGCGCTTTGGGAGGATGCAGACATGCGCAGGGGGCTCTGAGTTGGGGGCGGCGCAAGGGCCACTTCATGAGAAGGAAGAACCAGGTGGACGTAATGGCAGGCAGGCAATGCAGATGAGATATGGGGTATGGGATAAGGATCATGGGATGGGGTTGGAAGGATATATTTGTGCTAGGGTTCTGTACTTAGGGGTTTTATTTCATTATTCTTGTTTGCTTGCGGTTGTACCTAGGTTAGGGTTGAGGTGGATGCTACTTAAACTGAACCCTCAACCCAGATTTAGGGGATTAGAAGGAGATCAGAGGATCACATTGGATCATCACAGGAAGATTGGAAGGACTCTTTACTCTCTCATCTCTCTATTTCTCAGTCAAAGGGTGAACAGTTGCACTTAGGGTTTACAGATGCAAGGGATCAATAACTTCCCAACTTGAGAACCTTTAAAGGATAAGTCCTCTTCTTAATTTCAAAAAGCACAGAGGCGGTGGGAAAAGGAGCCTTTCATTAGCAGTTTACATTCTTCTTTGGAGTAGCGAAGGAGGGTCAGTGCAGAATGCACAGAGATGATAGGGGTCTTTCATTTGTAGTTTACGTTCCTTTTTGGAGTAGCTAAAGATGGTCAGTGCAGAATGCATGGAGACAATAGTGGTATTTCATTTATTGTTTGAATTATTTTGTCATTTGTTCTATATATAAGGAAGCTTTTCTTTTATGAGATGGGGGAACATCATCACATGATCAGATTATTGGAGTTATTTTCATGGAAAATTATAGCTAGATCCTGTTTTTTTGTTACTTCAGAGTGTAATTACCAGCAAGAGTTCTTGTAGGTCATATTTAGGGAAATAGCTCAAGTGAAGAGCTTGTCAGGGATTCAATCTTTTTTATTTAATATTATTTCATTGCAAGTTATATTTAGTGGTTTCCAGCTTGGGTGCGGAAGTGGAGTTTGATTAGGAATTATGGAGCTAGAGGAGTGTGACCCAAGTGCTAATGGACTTTCCGGAACTTGGAGTGAGATTGATGTGGAGAATTTTACCAACCACACAATCTCTTTCCACAAATTGGAGGTCTTGCCGGGAATGTCCTTTCTCTGTTTTAATATCTGGTCCCTTTTCAAGACTTCAAACAGTGCTAAGCGGCAGGAAGTTTTGTGGAGGGGAAAGGTGCTGTTTAGTCTGCCCTCCTAAGAGTTACACAAAATATTTAAATGTAACCAGGATCAAGATCCAGGAACTTGTAAATAAGGAATAAATGTAAGTGATGATTTTGAGAGTAGTTGTTAGCAATAGAGAAAAAACTATCTGAGACAAGATTGTGCAGTAAAATACTTGACCAAAATGAGTCAAAGTTTATTCAGAGTTTAATTTAACAAGGCAGTTGTAAGTAACAACTCCCACAAGCTAATAACTCTGGTTTTTGGCAGAAGATTAGGAATGATCAACTCAATCCCAACCAACCTCCAAGTTCTCAATGAACCTGCCCAACTCTCTGCAATCAATCCCTTGAAGGGTACCAGATAACTTTGGGTTGCTGAACAAAACAAAATCAATTTTTTTATGAAGCTCTAGAAGCAAAGCAATAACAGATTTGAACAATAATAACCCAACACTTCTCAAGGAACTTGAGAGTAGCATGGTGGAATTCAACTTTTAATAATAGAGGGAGGTCTAACACTCCAGGTTTCAAGCTTAAAGAAACCTTGCAGTCAAATGTTCCTGGATCCAGAAAGATGATCAGGGAAGGATCAGACCAGTATGGTCAGAAAAAGGGAAAAAGAGTGGTATAACACACTCAAGAATTCCAGCAGACAGAATTCTCTTCAACCAGCAAGGCTATGATTGGTGATAAGGATGAGGGTCACAGATGGATGGATCAAAGATTGAGTATGGAGGCTCAGAGGATCAAGGGGCAATCAAAAGATATACCCAGGATAAGGAGGAGGATTAATCACTGATAATAACTGGGGGGACATATGCACACACTCCCCTGGATAATTGGAAAAAGCTAGGGGAGAGCCCCTCATTTTATAGACAAGAAGCCTATAGACTATTTACAAGAGATACTTCAAGAGATACTTACAAATAAGTGCAAACTTTTTTTTTAATTTAATCATGAGAAAACAAAAGAAACTGATGAGAAAAAAAAGAAACAAACAAAAATGCAAAAAAAATTGAAATAATGAAAAATCATGGATGGACATGAATGGAAAGATACCAGCCTGTGCCAATGATGGGCACAGGCAGGAGAGTAGCAGGTGAGGGGCCGCACAGACAGTCTGACAGGCCCGGGCATTTGCTGAGACCCGTGGGGGAAACAGAAAAGCCACGCAAGGGACTAGTGAGCTAGGGGGGGGATGAGCAATGGCCGATCACTTAGGATTGATTGGCCTTGACGGGTGAAGGATGTGCAAAGGATGGGAGCAGTGATGGATGAGCGCTCAGTGTTGGATATTTGATGGTGATGAGGACGGTCTGTGTGATTGGTTGCGCGCGGAGAATTCAGGGGGTCATTTGGAGAGCTGGATTGAGGGGGAATGACCGGCAAGGAGAGATGAGAGCACCAACCAACCAATTGAGAAAGATTGGGCAGCGGTGATTCTGGTGGGAAAGGGGAATTGGTTGGAGCAACTTTCTGGATGAAGATGGAGGTGAGATCAAAGGGGATTGGAGGCCATTGAGGTGTTGGTTGATATCAGGCAACTCTTCCAACTTGGTCACCAGTCCCGCGGGGCAAGCTCAAAGTGAAGTGCAACACTTGGCAATCAATTTTTTTCTCCATCTCATCAAAAGTTTGGAGAAGCTTGGCAAACTCAGATTTGAGTTCTTGAATCTTGTGTTGGATCTCCTGAGAGCTTCATTGAATCTGACAATAATTTCTAGGTTGATGATCTTGAGAGTAGGGGTGTGAGTTGGATTGGATGGAAGAGTGGAGGGCCAGGGGATGGCTTCCCGCGCGTGCTTGGCCAAAAAAAAATCAGGGTAAGGCGCGTGCAAGGGGGGATTTGAACAGAGGAGAAAAGGGTTGGATGACCAAGGAAGGCCTGCCTAGACGGCTAGGACAGGAAAGAGTTGTGATAGTGGGAAATGGGTGGGTACCCATAGAGGCACAGGAGATAAATTTTTTTTTGAGGATGTATTGATGGATAAGGGAATGTAAAAAAAAAATTCCAAAAATTTCCATTTTCCATGAGGTTTCCCAGATTGGTCACTACACCATCTGCGGAGCTATACTTTTTTTAGTATTCAATCTTTCTTTTGCGTCAAGAAGATGGGAGAGTTTGAGGCCAGTTTGGCTGACTCACTTCTAATTCACCTACAGGCAACTGGTAGCGCACAACTGTATCAAAGCGCTACTTGTCAGGCCTTTAGTCTGGCGGGGAGGCTGCCAAGATTGGCAATGGGGTGACAATCAACATATGCTGCACCTGAGATGCCAGAGGAGCAGCAAGGAAGCCAAGCAAAAATTAGGCCAAGGGACTACCCCACAGTTAGGTTTTGTCCAGAGGATGTTCACCAATTTCTGGAACTGTTCAAGAACACCGCCAAAAGAAAAGGCACAAATGATGTCAACCCAGTCAGGCAAATAGTCAACTTCATTCTGGATGAGGAGGATATGGAGGGTTACAGACAACAAAATTGGGAAAATTTGCGGGGGGAAATAGTGAAAAAATGGGGGTCACAGGAGAAGAGGTTTGGCAAAGTGGATCTCAAGCGTCTCACAACCAAAACAGCAAGGGAAGGAGGTGTTTCCTTAGGAAATTGTTTGGTGTGTATTGTTCCTCATTTGACTACATTTTGAAGTACCTTGTCTGTAACAAAATTTTGGAGGAGCATACTGGCACTGTCAAGAGGACTTTCATGTGGGGGCTTAGCTCCAAGTTGTGTGGAAGGGTCCACAAAAGCTTCACAAAGGAGGATTTATTTTTAGGTTGGGGGACGGAGGGTTAATGCTACTCCTGGACATGAAGGACATTGGCGCAGGGGTTGTAGGCAAGTTGGAATTAGCGGAACTTATTCAGGAAGACCCAAAGAATATGAAGAAGAAGGATGTAAATGTGAAAAGGGTAAAAGGGCTGCTAACACCAAAGGAAACTGCTGAAATTAGGGATATTTTTAACAAAATGTGTCTTTTCTGGAAGAAAGCTATAGCAAAGGCAGCCGCAAAAGTCCTGGAACCACTAAAAACAACTTCTGATGCGCCAACTCAGGGGCAATCAAGGTTGCCGCCAAGGAACAAAGGCAAGCCTTTCATCTACCAATTCTATTACTGCCAGGAAGACAGCCATCTGAAAAGGTTGTTTAAAGATCTGAGTGCAGACATATGGAGAAAGATTGTTAAGACGGATGGAAGGGATTTTTTTTACCCTTCAGGAGAAACTATATGGGATATTCCAGATCTGGCTTGAGCGGCGGTGGCAGAGAAGAAGGAAGCTACAGCTTCAACGGTGTATGCTTTTCCCTTAACTTGGGAACCCCCGGATGTTTTGGCGGAGGTTAGATCCATTCGCTCCAATGATACAAGAATGGACCTCAATGTTCCTACTCCTGCAAGAGCACCGGAACAGGCAGTTGTAGTCAAAGGGGGGGGATCCTGCAGGAGGGCCGGAGACTTAGCAAGGAGAATTTGCAGAACAGACCACCTGGTTTCCCTAACTTTGAAGGAACTAGTGGCAATATCACCAGTAATGGTGGGGGAGATGGTTGCTGTCTTCAAGCAGTTTGCGGGGAATAAGGAGGAAAACCCAAAACCCAGAGAAAAGGCAAAGGTTGGTTCTCTTAACGCGGGGTCAGATTTTTTAGGAGTTAGCAGTTCTATGATGTGCCCCTTTGGATATGTAGAAATGTGGATTGGCGGAAAAGTGTGTTGGGCAATGGTTGATAGTGGTTCAATGGTAAATGTCCTTTGATTGAAGTTGGAAACCAATGGGAGATTGGTCCAAAACAAGGCAAACATTGGGTTGTGGACTTTGGGAGGTTTAATATGCGTGGTTGAAGGGGTGGTGGAGAAGTAAATGATGGAATTGGAAAATTTATTTGCTCTGCTGTTGTATTTGGTAGTAAGCGGGTCAAAGGTCATACTTGGTAGGCCATTCCTTTTTGCCTTCCCAGCATCTCTTGGCTTCCGTCCAGATACTAGGGAGGAACTCCTTACTGTCGTGGATGCCTTGGGGAAAGGCTATGAGACAACCATCTGTTGGAAGGAGAAGGGAGGAGGAACCCCTGTAGCGTGTTCCAACGTGCTTTGGGCAGTATGGAAAAGAGCGGGAATTGGCGCAACAATGATGGGAGCGGGGATAGTATCAAAATTTAGTCTTTCCTTGTATGCACCTCTGATGGGTGTCAGCACAAGCAGCTATTCTTGTGCCACAATTTTGAAAAACCTAGATTTTGTTGCAGGTTGACAGTTACAAATAGAGGAGACAACCAAGGTATTTGAGTTGGTGCAGGTGCATCCATTGGTTAAGATTTTGGCAGAGAAGGTGGGGCAGTTTTTGGAGGAGGATTGGTTTGCTTTTTTTGGGTGTTTTCTTCTCATTTTGGTGGACGGAAGGGCAGACTTTCAGGGTGATCTTTGGAGTCTGTTCAAATCTTGCCACACAAAGTTTGGGCAAGTTATGGAATATTATCCGGAGGGAGCAGGGCAATACAAAGGGGGCATCAGCGGATCAAGGACGTGATTTTCAAGATCTGCGGAAGTAATGGGAAGAAGTGGCAGGAAAATTTGCCAGTTGTGCTGTTTGCGGATCTGATATTGGTCAAGCGGGGGACGGGTTATTTTCCTTACAAGCTCTTTTATGGGGGGCAGCTGGTTCTTCCAGTAGATATTCAAACCTTTAATCACCTTGCTATTGACTGGTGGAAAGTTAAGACCACGGAGGATCTAGTTGTGGCGGGGTCTGAGCAACCTTTGCAGCAAAAGGAGAAGGTGGCAAGGGCGGCAAAGAGGCTTTGGGACAGTTGGGTTAAGTTGGTTTGGTACTGTGACAAGCATTGTGCCAATTGCTTGCAGGGCCCTTTGCGGAGAGGCAACCTGGTTCTGCTTCATAATCAGAGCTTGGAGACGCAGTGAGGTAAGCTTTTTGTGGATTGCTTGAACGTTCCTTATTGGATTGTTAGTCAGTTTCCAGGTGGGAGTTATCAGTTGGAGAAATTTGATGGCACTCTGCTCAAGCAGAAGGCTGCGGCAGCTCATGTGAAGAAGTTCCATGTGTGGGGCGCTATGGATTTTGATGAAACTGTGGGTTCAGGGGATGAAAATCAAGAGGAGGCTGAAGTAAGCGAGCTGGCTGCAGAGGAGAAGGAGTCTTTGGAGGAGGAGTCCTCGGAGGGATGAATGTTGGGGTCAAAGTTCATGTTGTGGGGGGAAAGCAAAGCTCAGATCACAGGAGCAGCGTGAAAGGTCTAGTCTTAGAGTCCTTTTTCTGCGGTGGTCCAGGTCCCTTAGGTGATATGTATTTGCGGAGTTTGGAGTCCCTTTGTGTCTCAATTTTATTTGTCTCATTCTCAGATACGGAGGGGTTCTCACTAGGGGTTGCGGAGTTTCTTTTTTTTTGTGTTTCTCATTTTGGAGGGTGGTGCAGGGAAACAAGAGGATTCCTTTTTGGGGCGGGCCAGGCATCATATTTATTCCAAGAGCTATATACAAGATTTAGGTGGCGCAGAAATAATTTAAGACGGGGAGGAATTCAAGGAAGGAAGATGGTTCTGTGGAGCTCACCACCAGCACAATGATTCTTGCAGCGCTCTTCAGCTTGGATCTCAACCAAATTTCTGAGGATGACCAGTATTTGCTCATCCAACTTGCGGAGGTACTGCTCAATTTTGGCTTCCTCAATTCCTTGGCCGCCTTCTTTGTTGTTGCTTTGGGTGGCTGCGTGTTACAAAGAGACAAGGCGGAATTGGGTTGACCTAGAAGTGCGGGAGTAAGAGGACTGAAAGGAGATTTGAGGTGACAGGGTCCAGATTGGAGACAAGCAATGCAGAGATCTTCAACCCGGAGATGGAGGAAACAGTGACTCAACAAGAGGTGTGGGTGCTGTGGGAAGATATGGAGGGGTCAGCAAAAAAAAACTCACGGGGTACAGGCGGAGAATCAGAGCTAATCACAATGACCAAACGCGGGGACTCAACCTCTGCAGGATTTTTTGTGGTTGGGGTTGTGGATGCCATAGTAGTGCGTGATGGTGGAGGGAAGAGGGGGACGTTGGGCACTGCCGGCGGGGGTATTGGAGGCTTAGCCACTCAAACAAAGACAGGAGCCGTTTTGGGCCCGCGTGGTACCTGGCCAAGTCTGACATTTAGGGTTTGGCGTTGTCCCCAGGCTTGGGTTGCATCTCCCCAGGCCGCAGCAGTGGGGTAGTCCCTGCATCAAGGAGGGGGGTAAAGTTGGTCTGTGGCCTCTGCAACAGGCAACAAGGAGGCACAGGGGTCTGGCTCCAGATTCCAGTTTTTGGTCTTGATGGGTTTGTCATTTTCCACCACCAAGTTGGCCATTGGTCCGCGGTAGTGCCATTTGCAGTGGGGCGTGGAAGGGGCAGAGGACAAGTCCACAAGGATCCAGGGGTCGGAGCAACAAAAAAAACTGAGGTGGCCTAGAGGGCAGGCGTTGCAGGCTGGGCAGCTGGCGGTTTGGGTGCATCTCCTCTGCATTTTTGCGCAATACTTGCACATTTCCATTGGGGGAGATTTCTTTCTTTCTTGAGAGGTTCAAGGTGTGACTAGGATTTGGGGCTTGAGGATTTAGCAGATGTTCTGGTGTTGTGGAGCATGTGAATCCTGGGGATAGAATTCAAGTTGTGGGGGGATGTGGTGGTTATTTATATACATGGAGGCAAGTAGGCTCAGAACTGGAAATTTTACTTGGAGCGGCTCAGAAGTGGTTGGAAGTCCTCAGCACAATAGGCTCAGTGAAGTGCATTGACGGACTTTCATTCCGAAGTGCATTAGCTAAGAGCTCAGCATTGGTGCGGTGCGTGCTTTTTGCAGGCACAATAACAAGAATGGGCCAGATTTTTTGCCATTTGCACACATTGAGCATGGTCAAACATAACTTTCCCTCCTCAGCTGTGGGTTTACTAATTTGGAAGCAAGTTATCAAAGCTAAGTATTACGGATTAGGACAATTATAGTATATGCACTGAGGTTGCAGAGCTGTGGGGAAATGAATGCTAAAGTTGAGGAGGCCGCATGTGGGTCATTGGGGATTTTTATTTATTCTGCATGCGGGATTTGGAGCAATCCGCTAGGGAATATCAACAAGGATCTGTTATTATTTATGCATTGGCACAAATCAACTTTTAAGGGGAATTGGAAACAGGATCATCAAATCTACTGAAAATCATTGGATTGGGTAAGGGTTGGACTATTAGTATGAAGGATCAGTGCAGAACGCATGGAGGCAGTGGGAAAAGGAGTCTTTCATTAGCAGTTTAAGTTCCATTTTGGATTAGCTAAGGAGTGTCAGCGTGAAATGCATGGACACAATAGGGGTCTTTCATTTTTAGTTTATTTTCCTTGTTGGAGTAGCTATGGAGGGTCAGTGCAGAATGCACGGAGATAATAGGGTTCTTTCATTTTTGGTTTGCATTCTTTTGTTATTTGTTGTATATACAAGGAAGCTTTTTCTTATGGGATGAGGGGACATTATTGCAGGATTGGATTATTGGAGTATATTTTCCCAGAAAATTATAGCTAGATTCTTTTGTTCTGCTACTTTGGAGTGTAATTGCCAGCAATAGTTCTTAGAGGTCATATTTAGGGAAATAGTTCAAGTGTGCACCTTGTTGGGGGGTCCATCTTTTTTATTTACTATTATTTCATCACAAGTTAGCTTTAGTGGTTAACAGCTTGTGTGTGGAAGTGGATTTCAATTAGGAATTACGGAGGTACAGGAGTGTGACTCAAGGGCTAGTGGGCTTTTTGGAACTTGTAGTGAGACTTTTGCGGAGAAATTTACCAAACACACAATCTCTTTCCACACCGGGGGACTATATTTATTAGAATTATGGCCAGCAATTAGCTTAGGCAAATTAGCAGTATTTAAAGCAAAAGAAATGCTGGACACTGGGTGTCAATATTGGCTAATGGGGCTCTCACAATGGGGCAATATCTTGGATGAATTTGATTGGAATGATGAATGAATGGATGGAAAACAGCAGGGAGAAGAGCTCCTTAAGTACAAAAGAATGGCCTCTTGTGAGCCCATGATAAAACAAGCCAAAAGGCAAATTTTCCTCCCAAAAAGAGCTTTACAGGCTCTACTGGCCTTGTTACTTGGTTTGGACTACATCAGCCCACATGGCATCAGTCCCTGTACCCTTACAACCAGCCTATTCAGGTTATTTCTGGTGTTTCCACCTCAATGGGGCTGAACCAGCCCCTTAACTGTTCAATCCCCTTGGCTGGTTGTCCGTTACAACCAGCCATGATGACCTCATTGACTTGTTTACGGGCTGTTTGCATCATGCATCCAGCCCCTGGCCCCTCAAATGGGCCAGGTAGGACCCAGGGCACACCTGGGTCTGGTCTCAGACTCACATGGGGGGGGTGTGACCAGCAGACATGCTGTCCCCCCCCTCTTTCTCTCAAATCCCTGGTGGGGGAGGTCAAATCCCCTCACCAGGGGCCCTGGGGGTCAATACCCCCAGGGCATTGTCAAGTAAATTGGCCTTGGGGGTGATCAGGTCCCCCCAGGCCCATTGCTCCTCCCCCTTGGTAAAGGGGGGGGGAGAGCGCCCCTTCCCTGCTTGGTCACCTCAAACAATTGATGGTGGGGGGGTGATGAATTCCCCCCCACCTGCCGGTTGCTACCCTTGCGGCTGGCGCTGCCACCTCCTTGGGAATGGGGGTGTTCAGGTCCCCCCTGCCCTGACCAACCGCACTGTAGCGGTTGGTTGCTGGATGGTTCAACCCAGCCAGCTTGCCCCCATCCCCCTTGCAACAGCGAGCAAGGGGAGGGGGAGCGAGCCGGGGCGGCAAGCCCCGGCTCTGTGGCGCTGGTCGCCAAGTGCAACCAGCCGGACCTGCGCAGCATCCCACCGCATGGGATCCCTTGGCTGCGCAACACCCCTGCGCGGGCCGTCAGACCCCCCGTGGGCCTTACCGAGGAACACAGGCCGCCCCAACCCCGAATCGTGAGAATTACATACTTTGGCGGGCCAGCCCGTCTGGCAAAGTATGTCCATAATAAAGCTTGGGCCTTTTTATGCCCAAAAAAGCCCATCTGGCTTGGCTGTCTCATCCACCCTGGCGGGCCCGTGAGGGCCCGTGTCCCAAAAGACCATAAAAACGTGTTTTGGCGCCCAAATGCCCAAAACCAATAACACCCACATAGGCCCACGTGGCCCATGTGATGTCCAATGGGCCTTGGAGGCCCATTTTTGCATCCCATTCGGATTACACACTCCTATTCACATTACCTGAGTGCATCCGCATTTTAACACACCCCCTTAATCCAAAAGGGATGCCATACGCATACTAAAAACAAAACCTTCATGTTTGTTCCTATCTAAGGCCTTAGTTAAGATATCCGCAATCATTTCCCCAGTAGGCATGTACCGTAACACTATCTCTTTGCAGTTAACTGCATCCCATATATAGTTATAATGAAAATCAATATGTTTTGTTCTAGAATGGAACACTTGATTTTCTGCCAATGCAATGGCACTCTGGTTATCAAAATACAAAAACGCAAACCCTTGTGGTTTATGAGTATCCTCTAAGACCTTTCTCAACCATTTTGCTTCCTGTGAAGCTGACAAGTACGCCCTGTACTCTGCTTCTGTTGACAAAAGACTTATTGCTGACACCTTTTTCAACATCCAAGACACTAGATTGTTTCCTAAGAAGAATACAAAACCACTTGTTGATTCCCTAGTGTTACCATCTGCCCAATTTGCATCAGAATAACCAACCAAGTCAAAGTTTGATGACTTTGAAAACTGCAGTCCCAGACTTCTTGTTCCTTTAAGATACCTCATAACTCTCTTAAAAGCTGACCAATGCCTCATGCATGGTTTCTCTAAGTGTTGTGACAAAATCCCAATTGCATAAGCATTATCTGGCCTTGTTCACTGCCCCAAATAATTCAAAGATCCAATAGCTGATCTATAATCATTCCCAGATTGAACAAACTCTAGATGCTCTTCATCTGTAGACTTTTCTAACCAAATGTTAGACTGCATTGGAGTACCAAACTCCTTTGCATCTTCTAAGCCATACTGCTTAAGTAGAGCTGACACATAATGGTTCTGATCCAACCTGATCCCATTCTTGCTCTTACTAACTTTCATCCCCAGCACCTGCTGTGCCAGACCAAGATATTTTATCTTTAACTCCTTTTTGAGTGTCTCCATGACTCTCTCCTTACCATTCTCAATAATGATAATGTCATCAACCCATACAAACAAAATTGCATCCCTTCTCACAAAGAGACAAGGGTCAGCTGAACTTGTTTTGAAACCAATCTCTATCAGTTTCATGCTCATAGTATTATACCATGACCTAGCTGCTTGCTTCAATCCATACAGGGATCTACACAGCTTGAGGACATACTCCCCTTTATCTGCTGAGAGGAAACTTCTCACACAGATTTTCTTCATAGTTTCTGGCTTGGTCTTGACCAGCCATTCCTTGAAACCATCAGGAATTGACATATAAACACTCTCTTCCTCTCCAAGTTTTGAATTCAAGTATGCAGTCACAAAATCAGCCTGTCTGATTTCTTCACCCAACTCCACTGCCAAAGCAATGATGTACCTGAAGGTGGGCAGCCTTCCAGTTGGCCATAAAGTCTCCTGGTAATCAATACCCTCTCTCTGTTTGAACCCCTGTGTAACGCATCTAGCCTTGAACCTCTTCAAAACTCCATTAGTATCAAACTTCTTTGTTAAGACTAATCTAGACCCAACAATGGTCTTTCCTTTTGGAACTGAATCCTGCTTAACCACTTCAAACACACTATTATTCTCTAGAGAATAATATTCCTCAAAAATAGCTGTCTTCCAATTGGCTCTCTCATCAGAATTCATAGCTTGGCCAAAGCTATTTGGGTTAACTCTATTACCCATTTCTGAACTCAACTGTAGAATCTCATTAAGCATACACTGTTCCTGAAGTGTATCTTCCTCATATTCCACAGAAGCATAATGGGACTTCCATTCCCCATACCTATCAAGAGGCATTCTCATCCTGCCACTCCTTCTAACTGGAGGTGGAGGCTCATCAGGTTCTGATTCCACAGACTCCCCTGAAGTGGGTACTGAACCCTCCTGTGGCACGTCTGCCACCTCAATATCATCACTAATGGTATTCTCTCCAGCCTCTGCTGGGGAAATAGGCTCCAATGCTATTTCCTGCTGTGATTCCTGAACAGCACTAGGTTCACCCCTTTTGAGTGGAAAGGTATTTTCTTCAAATTTTACATCCCTACTACGGATAACCTTTCTTGTCCCTGGACAATAAATCCTGTATGACTTACTTATTAAATCATAGCCCACAAGTGCCCCTGTTCTGGCTCTAGGATCTAATCCTCCAACCATCTCATTATGGTGGACACTATAATACACCAAGCAACCAATTTTTCTTAGGTGTGACGTTTTGGGTTACAACTTCCAAAACTGATAATGAGGACACTTCCCATTAACACTTACAATATTGTGCAACAGACACACTGTGCACACCAACTCATCCCATAAAAACTTTGGTAGACCAGATTGAGCCATAATAGTTCTGACTTTGTCCAATAAAGTTCTATTCATCCTCTCAACTATTCCATTGTTTTGTGGAGTACTAGCAGTAGTAACTATATGAGTGATACCATAAGCATTCAATATTTTCTCAAAATCTTTACTCAAAAATTCATCACCTCCATTGGTAATAACCCTCTTGATCTCCCTCATCAAACCATTCTGTTTCCAGACTTTGAAGATTACTGAAACCTCCTCTGTGGTTTGATCCTTTGATATTATAGGTTTTACCCAAACAAATTAGTTGCTGTATCAACCAAATTGATGAAGTATCTTGCCCCTCCAAGAGACACTGGTGAAAATGGCCCTGCCAAATCAATGGAGAATTCCTCCCTAGGAAATTCTGTGTGGTCTCTACTCTATGAGAACACATTCCTGGTCTTGGCCCCTAAGGTACAACTCTCACAGTTGCTGTCCTTTACCTTATGGCCACTTCTATTGTGAGCAACAATGCTCAGAGCTGAAATTTTGAACAAGTCAGCACAGAGCAACTAATTCCAAACTTGTCCACTCAGGATAGTTCTCCCATTAAAATCAATAACAAACTTATCTTCTTTAAGATAACAAATCTGGAAACCCTTTTTCCAGAGCACTCCAAGAGACACAAGGTTATAAGGCAAATTTAGTACATAGAACACTTCCTCAAAAATTATTTTGAAACCCATGTGATTTGCAAGAATAACTTTTCCAATCCCCTTAATCTGGATTGTTCTTCCTTTTTGGCCAATATTTACAACACCATCAAAATCTCTAATATTTGAAAACAAATTTGGCTCAAAAAACATGTGGTCTGTACAACCAGAATCAATCAAAACAAGAACATCCTCCTTCAACAATCTTCCTGTAAGGAATGAAGAATTATCAGCCACTGATAAGTTCTCATTTTCAAGGTTAAGATTACACACTTCATAATCAATCAAGTCCATCTCTTGATCCTCTTTAATTTTAGCCTTCTTTTTGGGGACTTTTTCCACAACAGCTTGTTCTATTGGAACATCCACTGCCACCATAGCAACATTTTCCATGATAAGGTTGACCTCTTTGTCTTCCTTTTCACTTTCCTTGGATTTCTTTCTCTTCTTGGCCTCCTTGCAATCCTTTGCATAGTGCCCCTTCTTCTGACAATTATAACACAAGACCTTTGATAAATCCTTTTTGGCCTTTGCCATCTTCCCAGATTTTCCTTTCTTGCCCACCAGAGCAGTTCCTGTGCTCTCCTTCATCTTGAATTGAAGATCATCCTTTTCAATCCTTCTAAGCACATCCTCTTCTCCTGGAAGGGGATCCAACTGAGATATGATCCTGACCAAGGACACATATTCTTTTGGCAGCTTTTGAAGAATTAAGAGTGACAAACACTCAGGATCCATGTTCAGCCCAGATGACTTGAAATTAGCAATACTAGATCTAGCTTCCCCCACAAATTGTTTACAGTTGCCAAATTTCAACTTAAACAATCTATTGAAAGCAATCCCCTTTTGATGAACAGAGTCACCAGCATACTTTGAATTGAGAATTTTCCACAAAACACTACCCTTCCTCTTCTGTTCCTCCAACAGAGTATCAGCAACACATGTTACATGATTCTCATCCAAGTGTCTAAGAATAAGATGATAGGCCTTCTTCTCCAACTCTGAACTGATCAAAGTATCATCTCCTTTCATAATATCCCCACAACAGATGTTATCCAACTCACTGTCCATAAGGACAGCCCAAGAATTATAGTTCTGACTATTCAAAACTATCTTGGTGGAGCTGGACTCTGGGATATCAGACATCTTGTTGGAAAACTTGAGTTCCTTGAGTTTGTCCAAAGTAAGGTATAAGGGTCTATCTTGCTTGGAAATAATGATGATGATGGTACTGATAATGTGTTACAATTATTGCCAGCAATTAGCTTAGGCAAATGAGCAGTATTTAAAACAAAAGAAATGCTGGAAACTGGATGTCAATATTGGCTAATGGGGCTCTCACAATGGGGCAATATCTTGGATGAATTTGATTGGAATGATGAATGAATGGATGGAAAACAGCAGGGAGAAGAGCTCCTTAAGTACAAAAGAATGGCCTCTTGTGAGCCCATGATACAACAAGCCAAAAGGCAAATTTTCCGCCCCAAAAGAGCTCTACAGGATCTACTGGCCTTGTTACTTGATTTGGACTACATCAGCCTTCATGGCATCAGTCCCTGTACCCTTAAAACCAGCCTATTCCGGTTATTTCTGGTGTTTCCACCTCAATGGGGCTGAACCAACCCCTTAACTGTTCAATCCCCTTGGCTGGTTGTCCGTTACAACCAGCCATGATGACCTCATTGCCTTTTTTACGGGCTGGTTGCCTCATGCAGCCAACCCCTGGCCCCTCAAATGGGCCAGGTGGGACCCAGGGCACACCTGGGTCTGGTCTCAGACTCACATGGGGGGGGTGTGACCAGCAGACATGCTGTCCCCCCCCTCTTTCTCTCAAATCCCTGGTGCGGGCGGTCAAATGCCATCACCAGGGCCCCTGGGGGTCAATATCCCCAGGGCGTTGTCAAGTAAATTGGCCTGGGAGGTGATCAGGTCCCCCCAGGCCCATTGCTCCTCCCCCTTGGTAAAGGGGGGGGGAGAGCGCCCCTTCCCTGCTTGGTTGCCTCAAATGATCAATGGTGGGGGGGTGATGAATTCCCCCCCACCTTCTGGTCGCTACCCTTGCAGCCGGTGCCGCCACCTCCTTGGGCAAGGGGGTGGTCAGGTCCCCCCTGCCCTGACAAACCTCACTGTAGCAGTTGGTTGCTGGCTGGTTCAACCCAGCCAGCTCGCCCCCATCCCCCTCGCAACAGCAAGCAAGGGGAGGGGGAGCGAGCCGGGGCCGCAAGCCCCGGCTCCGTGGCGCTGGTTGCCAAGCCCGACCAGCTGGGCCCGGGCGACAGCCCCGCGTGGGCCGTACCAAGGAACACAGGCGGCCCCAAATGGGCTGCAACATGGGCAGCGGCCCTGGGTGGGCCACAACTTGGGCAGCAGCACCAAGCGGGCCATGACACGGGCGGCGGCCCCAATGGGCCGCCCCAAGCCCAAATCGTGAGAATTACATACTTTGGCAGGCCAGCCCGTCTGGCCAAGTATGTCCAAAATAAAGCTTGGGCCTTTTTATGCCCAAAAAAGCCCATCTGGCTTGGGGGGCCGGTGAGGGCCCGTGTCCCAAAAGACCATAAAAACGTGTTTTGGCGCCCAAATCCCCAAAACCAATAACACCCACATAGGCCCAAGTGGCCCACGTGATTTCCAATGGGCCGTGGAGGCCCATTTTTGCATCCCATTTGGATTACACACTCCTATGCACATTACCTGAGTGCATCCGCATTTTAACAATATTGAGGCCTCCAGACCCCCTGTGGGGTCTATTTGTGGTAAAAGCTTTTGGATAATTCAAATAAGGGCACAATTTGATTAAATTTAATATTTCAAACTGCTATAAGTATCAATTTTTTCCAAGGCATTCAAGTATGAGCTAAGATTTGTAAAAATACTTCAAAAAATTTAAGAAAAAAAAGTAAAATAATAAAATATCAATTTTCCTTGAAAAAATTGAGATTTGGTATTTCAAGCTTGTTTGGGAACCCACAAAAATTAGCCAATTTCTTTCTGAAGCACAGGGGGCATCCACTAAAGCCCCCATGGCACCCCCCCAAATCCCACTTGGAACATATCCAAGCGCAACTTAGGAAGCAGCAAAGTTTGGGTGGGTTGGGCCAAAGTTTTACTAGGCAAACACCCAAGCTAATTGGCCATGCGCACCAAATCAATGATTTGGGGATTTTTTTTTTCCTCAAAAAATTAATAATTGCAACTTTTTCAATTAGAAAAAACAATAGGAACATATTTTGGGTTTAAAGGGTGCAAGCAAAGAGACCAATAGCCAGTGAAAGAGGGGGAAGGGGGAGAGGAGAGAGGGGGAGGGAGCAAAGGGGAGGGATCAAGGGGGAGGAAGCAAGGGGGAGGAAGCAAGGGGGAGGAAGCAAGGGGGAGGAAGCAAGGGGGAGGAAGCAAGGGGGAGGAAGCAAGGGGAAGGAAGCAAGGCAGAGGAAGCAAGGCAGAGGAAGCAAGGGGGAGGAAGCAAAGGGAAGGAAGCAAGGCGGAGGAAGCAAGGCGGAGGAAGCAAGGCGGAGGAAGCAAGGCGGAGGAAGCAAGGCGGAGGAAGCAAGGCGGAGGAAGCAAGGCGGAGGAAGCAAGGCGGAGGAAGCAAGGCGGAGGAAGCAAGGAAAAGGAAGCAAGGCGGAGGAAGCAAGGCGGAGGAAGCCAGTGAGGGGGGGTGCCAACATTGTGGCCCCAGAAAATTGCAACTTGGCTATGTTCCAAGATCTACAGCACAAGCAGATGCATAAATAAAGCCCACTGGGCACTTTGCCAAACAGTACTTGTGAGTGTGCCCATACAAGATTGGAATACCATATAGCCAGTTCAATAAACGTACCACTCTACAAAGCATAAAATTTGATAGAAAAATACTACATATATCTATTCCACAAGGAAAATTCAAATATTTTTAAATATCTCAACAAAAGTTTCATCAAGTGAAAAAATTGAAAATAAAATGTGAAAAGTTAATTTCTTTTCATAATATCTGAAATTTCCAGTGACATTTAAAAAACTTACCACAAAAATCAAAGATAATAGAAAAATTCTCTATATACCTATAAGCTGAGTTTTATAGAAATATTTGGTAATATTCCAAAAAATGATGAATTGAGTAACATAATCAGAATGATGAAATAAAAAATTGATTTCTATGAATACAATTTTTCATTTTAAATAAAATTGAGATATCTTTTAACAAACATAGATTAATATGAAGAAAATTCACATGACCCTATTCCAAGGAAGGAATCCAAATATCATTGAAAATTACCAATTAATCTCCATTAAGTGCATCAGTAATGAAAGAAATATCAAAATTTGATTTTTTCAATTATCAATTTTTTACCTTTAATTTTTTTATTCTTGCAATTTATGGAAAATTTGTGGAAATATTTAAAATTTTTTCATTCTCCTTTGAAATAGATATATGTATCATTTTTTATGATTATTTTTAATGCTTGGTACAAAGTTATTTAAATTCCACCATAAATCTTGAATTTTCTTCAAAGAAGTATTTTTTTGATATTTTTTTTAATTTTTTATGTAGTGGGTGATATTTTTGTTTGCATATTTCAAAATATTTCAATTAACAGCATGAAATAGTTACATTTGGAATTTTTTTTATGTTTTTGTATGTTTGGTACAAATTTATTTATGTTCCCCTGGGTATATCTCACATTTTGCAAGGAAATTGATGGTTTATCATTTTACTTATTTTTCTTACATTGGATGAAATTTTTTTCAAAGTTTCGGCTCATACTTGAATTGCTTGGAATAAATTGATACTTCTAGCATTTTTACATATGGAATTTATTCAATTGGTGTCCAAATTTGGATTCTCCAAAAGCTTTTTCTGCAGAAAGACCCCACAGGGTGCCTTGAGGCCTCAATTTAGTCCCCCAGGGCCTCAATTAATGTTTAAAGGCCTTTAAGGGCCCAAAAATAAATTAAATTGTGTGTTCATCCACTCTAAAAACCACTCTAAATCTTCAAAATGCTGCACACCTTCTGGAATATGGAAATGAAACCAAATGGAATGATCATATTAACAAAACTACTATGATGATTCCAATGCAACCTTTTGGCATCATTTTAGAATTTTTTTTCTATGATGATTCCTTTTGGCCTCATTGGCCTGATATTATTAATTTTTTAGCATTATTATAGACTGGCCCCATACTCTTTTATCTTTTTAATACCAAAACAAATTTCTTTTTACCATGGACAAGATGTTGCCCACTATTATGCAAAGAAGATCACCTTTCTGAATTCTATCTGCTAGCTTTGGAAAGGGAGCCAGGAGAAGGACACCCATGCCTCCACAAAGGGAAAGAAATTTTCATAGAGTGCCACCAGAGAGGTTGCGGATTTCTCACCAGTTCAAATCTAGAGGAGCCAAGATCCACCCTAAGGACCACTGGGTTTTGGGTTCCAAAACAACAGCATCTACTGATTCCTGGACAAATTTTATAATGAAGTAGCTAGAAAAGGGGAAACAGAGCAGGAAAAATTGACATAGGAGATGGTCAATTTCATACCAGTGGAAGAGTGTTTGGAAGATTTGGAGGACATGGAGAGGTATTTGAAAATTCTGACAAGCAATTAGCTTAGTGGCAGGAGGAGCAGTAATTAAACCAAATGAAATTCTGGACACCTTGTGTCTATAAAGGCTAATGGTCTCTCACAATGGGGAAATATGTTGGATAATTGATTGGATGAATTTGAATTGATTAATGCAAAACAGCAGGGAGAAGATCTCCTCAAGTACAAAACATTGGCCTCTTGGGGGCCCATAATACAAGAGGGGAAAATGTAAAATTTACACCCCAAAGGGTCTCTAAATGCTCCATAGGCCATGTTACTTGGTTTGGGCTACATCAGCTCCCATGGCATTTGTCCCTGAACCCTTTTGACCAGACTGTTCTGGTGTGTTTTGGTGTTTCAACCCTCACAGGGCTGAACCAGCCCCTATGCTGTTAAATCCCTGGGCTGGTTTTCCCTTACAACCAGACCTGTTACCTATATATTGTCACTTACCGGCTGGTTGTCTCATGCAACCAGCCCCTGGCCCCACATATGGGCCAGGTGGGACCCAGAACTCATCTGGGTCCAGTCTCAAGCTCACCAATTAAACCAGACACCCCTCCAGGGAGGGTTACTTGGTTCTACTCACACACCAGGGGGGTGGCAGTCCAACAGACATTCTTTCCCCCCCTCTAATCTCACATTCAAGGGGGAGGTGATGAAATACCCCCCCCCCATTGTGGTCTTGTACCACCATTGCCGCCACAACCACATTGGTTGCAGTGGCAGTAGCAACTAAAATTGATGGGGGGTGGTGAGATCCCCCCCTCATTTTTGACAACATAATTTTCCTGGGGAGGTGGTCAAATTCCCCCAGGTTTGTTGCTTCTCCCCCTTGGTAAAGGGGGGGGGAGATGGCTCCTCCTTGGTGGGGGGGGGATCAGTTCCCCCCCCCCCCCCACTGGTTTCCTTGTTGTGACTGGCCTGGTTGCATCATCCCTTCCCTTGGGATGACAGAGGTGAGGGGATGGAGGGTGAATCAACCTCACTCCTCCCCACCACCGCTGCAACCCCCAGCGTAGCCGCGGCAACCAATTGGGGTGGAGAGACTCCAAATTAGTCCCTCTGCCCCCTAAAACAACCTTTCCGGGCTGTTGGGCCCAAAAACGGGCCATGCGCAAGGAACAGAAGCCACAACATGGGCAACGGCCCCAACGGGCCGTCCCTGCCCAAAACCACAAACTGACAGCCTTGGTGGGCCAGCCCAGCTGGCCAAGTGTGTCCAAAATGAACCTTGGGCCCAATAATTCCCATATAAACACATTTTGCTGGGGTGGCCCATCCATCCCAATGGGCCGGAGTACCAAATGACCTATTTCACGTGTTTTAGGCCATTTTCCCCAAATCTGTGACATCCACACAGACCTGTGTGGTTTTCAAATGGGCTGTAAAGGCCTGTATGTGCATTCCATTTGGATAACACCTATAGGTGGCACACACGTAAGTTCCTACGTATTTTAACAAGGTATTGGGGAAGAAATTGCCTAACCATGAAGAATAGAAGAGAATGAGGTTCCAAATGAGGCCCCCTAATATGTGGTGCAGAAAGCCTGACTAGGAAAAGAATAATTCTGTTCCAATGTTTTTTAAACCTTCCAAAATCTTTCCTCTGCAGGTTCTGCTGGTGCCCCATCTTTTTGAAGGATGAAACTGGTATTAGTAGTGATATAATTGGTAAGGCTCCACAAATAAGTAGTGGTTATAAGTAAAATGCTATGCAAAAACTTTGGAAAATCATCTGAAATTTCTGGGTCTTATACTTCTGAAAATCTTTTCTTGTGTATTAAACCTCTCTTTTCTTTATAATTTTTTAATTACTTGTCACCCTCTCATCTGCACTCCCTTTTTATAGTAAATAAAACAATAGTAAAGCACATCCCTGAATTCCCCACATCTGTCTACTCTCAAAAGCCTTCTCACAGTCTTCTTCCATGCCCAAGCAACCTTCCCCATCCCCTTGCAACTTTGAAAACCTCTTTGACTAATTTCCCATTCAAAATTAGACTCCCTTTCTGAATTCCATCTCTGGTATCCTTGAAGATTGTTCTGTGGAAACCTCTCATACAAACCTCTACAATTTCACATCATTCCTTTGGAACATCAAATTCATCCCTGCCATCCCAGAAATTTCCTTTCCAATCTGGTCCCACACTTATTGCTTACTCATCCCTTCTAACTCTTTCTGCCATATTTTTGTCTCCTTTGGGTAATCATTTCCTAGTGTCTTTCCCAACTCTTCAGGCTCTTTTTTTGATAGTTGATGTGTTCTTTTTTTTTCAAAAACTATCAGTTTGCCACATTTGGAAACCAACACAGCTTACTTTCCTTTTTTTTCTGTATTTCATTTTGTTGTCCAAAGTTATATTCCTCTGCCATTTCTGGTTGTGGTCCACTTCCTTGTTTTTTTCTGTAAAACACCCCCACACTTTCAGAAAATTGACCAAACCTAACTGATTATTTATTGTCTCTCCTTTCTCAAAAAGTTAATTACAAACCAGATTGCTTATCTGCTGGTAGTTTAAATCCAACAAAATCAATCCCCAATTAAAATCTCTAATGCTTATTAATTCTGGTATTCTTTCCTTTCATTATAAAATTGATAAAACTATCTTATTTTCTTTTACTACTGAGGATATCCTTAATGAATCTGTTTCCCTACAATTTTCATTTACAGGTGTTGGACAAAAATTATGCATCTGACCAACCTAAAACAGTCAATTTATTTTCAGTCCTGTGTCTCAAGCTAAATCTATTTTTTAAAAAAACATTTATTTACATTTTTTAATGAGGTTGTACATTCCTGCATCTGTACTTCATTTATACAACAATTGAAATTTCAAAAAATATAAAATTTTATTTTTTTAAAAGAATCTTATAAAGCACAAAACTCTCAAAAAACATTCCAGAGGAAAAATAAAATTGAAAAATTCTGCACCATCAATATTTATTTTTCTTGGAAAGAGCGTGAGTGAAGATCAAAAGGAATTATTTTCCTGAAAAAACAATAATTTTGAGAGTTTCTAAAAATAATTCAAATGTGTTTTGATTGATGTTGATTGTTGATTCCGTTGGTAAGATGGTGATGATAATTTTGAGAGAGGTTGGTTGGAAGTCATGGGAACTGCTAAGTAATTTTTATTCAAGCTCTTTATGAATCTGATTCTCATTTTTCCAATTCTTCTACTTTCTGTCAGCTTTGAGGTGCCTTGAGCTGCTTGATTTTATATATTTCTGGGGTCAATGTTGAGTTGTTCTGATTTAAATCACTCTAAAATTTCTTTGAACCATTGCAATTCTAACCTCCTCCAATTTTCGGACCATCTTCATTTTCTGAAACAAACAATCACCCACAGAAAAATAGATATAAAAAAAAACTCATGAATCACAATCAAATATGAAGAACAATATTCCAAAAAAGTCACTCACCATTTTTGTTTCTTGAATCATCAGAAATTGAAATCAAAAAAACAAGTTGTTGGCAAGGTGGCAACTGGACAACTGGAGTGCGAGCCTAAAGATGGGTTTTTGAACAGAAAAATAAAGAAAATCTGGGCTTCTTCTACATTTTTTGAATTTCCTGGGTGTGGTTTCTTTGAAAAACAGTTCCACAACTTTTTCCTACCCACTGTAAATACTTCTTGAAATAAAACTCTGTTTGTAAATTTGTAATTTCCTGTCAAATATATTTTTGGAAATATTAAATTTTCAACCCTACACAACTTGTTCACAACCCAAATTAGGTTTTTTAGCAAGTTTCACAACCAATTTCAGTTTTAAATGGCCGCTGCCAACCCATTTCAGTTGTGGAAGGCGGCTTGCAACCCATTTCAGCTGTGAACGGCAGCCCCCAACCTCATGATAGGTTGTGAGCGGCAAACAACAAAATTTTGGTGAGAAAAAAAAAAGAAAAGAAAATACAAGAAATTAAAAATGAAATAACTATAGATAAATTAATAATTGAACAAAAAATGTAACAAAACAAAACAAAACAAAGACACCAAAAAAAGAAAAAAAAGAAAAAAAATTGAAAAAACAAATCAAATGGAAATTCTTAAAATTTCACTGCTCTAAGGCCATGAATGTGCAGCTCATATCAATAAACAATGAAAAATTTTATGGAACAGC
Organism: Puccinia polysora; assembly: GCA_025617555.3. Classification (NCBI taxonomy): domain Eukaryota; kingdom Fungi; phylum Basidiomycota; class Pucciniomycetes; order Pucciniales; family Pucciniaceae; genus Puccinia; species Puccinia polysora. The sequence goes on from CM062629.1 coordinate 43,718,639, forward strand.
CCCAAAGTAAAAACACAACAAATTAAATAAACAATAGAAGCCTATGGACCAGCTCTAAAGTAAAAATTCCAAAAATTACAAGGTCAACTTGTGTCAAGGGGATCCAATGAGGTGGACTTGTATCAAGCTCACCTCAATGGCCTTGCCCTAAATTCAAAACACAAAAAAAGACTTCTATCAATTCCACCTGAATGGACAGGCCCTAAAGTAAAAACAACAAAAAAAACACATCCAACTTTTGTTAAGCTGATCCAATCACAAGAAGTAAACATACTCCTTATGATGGGATCAGCCCAACACAAATTGAACTGACTTACCAATAGATCTCATTCAAAACACTCAAAATAATTCTTTTAACTCAAAAAACTCAACAAAATGATGTTCAAAATGTTTTAACCCTTTATATCAATATAATTAAAAGATTTGAATCAGAAACCAAACCCAAATGATGAAATTAAAATGATTTTTGTAACTTAGAATACAAAAGAAGTTGATCTTTTAGAGGATCAAACCAAACAGAAGCTTTTTAAGAATTCAAAGAAGCAGGTTTGGAAACAATGGGAAGGATTTTAATCATTTCTCCCTCAATTAAAAGATGAACAGAGTCATTATTGTTGACAAAGCAAAGGAACATAGCATCTGATTGTTCTTTTACAGCCATTTTCATAGGAGTATAAGTACAACATGAATCCAATTAAATGAAACATATTGGTCTTCCATAAGTGTCAGGTATTAATGGGCCCATTTGAACCTTTTGAAGCCATTTTGAAGAGGAAACCTTTTCATTGATGTCATTAACATCAAATCTTTGTTCTATATTTTCAAGGCCTTTAATTCCACCAAGTATCTTTGAATAGAATGTCTTATTTTTCCTCAATGTTTCAATCATTTCCTTTTTTACTTTAAACCAAACATTCTTGTCTTACCCAAGTGATTTAGCAATGACTCTAAATCTGCAATTACCGTCACCAACCATATCCCAAACCTCCCTCAAGAATTTATGTAAGTTCCCAGTTATTTAATTGAGGTATTTCACTTTTGGATCCAAAAATCAAAAACAACTTATAATTGTTTTTGGTTTTGATTACATCAATGAAATGAATACTCAACAAATACAAGCTTCTGGTTGACTTCTCTACTTCCTCCTCTTCTGAGGAAGAGCAAGAAGATTCCAAATGAAGGGAACCTGATTCAATTTTGGTCTCTTCCTCTGAAATATGAAATTGAGATGAAGAGCCTTCCTTGTACTACAGAAAACATCTTCTCATCAGTTCCTCAAACCATAAAAATGAAAACTTAAAAATAAAATAGTCACTATCTTTTGTCTTTATGATTCCCTTCTAACCATTTTTCCTCTTAATTTCTCTTTCAAAGGGTTCAAATTTTCCAATTTCACAACAATTGGATCTCAATTTGGGTTGACTGTGGCTGGACCATAAGAAGTTTGGCTCAAGCCTTGGCTTGGCAATCAAATTAGCTGTATAATTGACCATGGACTTCAAAATCTTCAATCTAACTTGTTGAGGTTGTCCCATAAGAATTGAATTCAACTTTTTAAACAATTGGGATCTGTCAAGCACTGGATCTGTTTCAATCTTACAAAAAGAAAAAAATAATTAATCTGTCAATCCTATAATTGGTAACCTTTAAAAATCCCAAAAAAAAATCTTACTTCACTGGAAGGGGCATATTCTAACCTCCACTGAGGATGAAAATCCCCAGGAAAAATGGATGCTCTTGATGCTAGTATTTCTGCTAAGATGTGGGAACACAGAAAGCCCTTTTTTCTGAATAAGAATTCGAGCACACCTTTCCATCATAGTTTTTCTTTAACTTCTTTAATTGTTCCCCAATGAGTTTAATTGTCTCAATTGACAATTTTTAAACCAAAGGTAAAATTTCTTTTGGAAGAACAGTTCCTAAATCCATTCAAGGGTTTTTAAGTGACACATGCCCTTATTGAATTTAGCTTTTGATTATTCCTTCAAGTTGTTTCCACACATCCAAAATGTTCCCCAAATATCCCGCAAGTAATTGTTTTAAATTAGCATGGGCCCCTTCTACCCAAGACTTTTTTTTATTTCCAAAGTCTGGGTTGAAATGAGTCCACGCTGTTAAAAACTTCTCTTTGATAGGTAGAATGTTTTTTTCCATATACTCAAGCACATCCTTGTTTTCTTTCAAGGAAAACTGTATACAAGTTTCAACATAAGCATTCCCAGAAGAGATGGACAGAAGGAGAAATAAATTTGCCTACTTTGAGTTCTGCATCATTAAATTCTGCCTCCCCTTTGGTTTTAGAGGCCTCTTACCTTGCCCACAGAGTCATAGAACTTTGCCATCCTCCATCCTCATTACTGAAGCAAACTTCAAAATTTTCTTGAATATTTTTAGACAAGTTCCAGGAGCACAACTTTCTGGATGACTCAGGCAAACTATGTTCAATAGCACAAATCAGAGCTTTTCCATTTTCTGTCAAAAAGGCTTTGGGAAGCCTCTTGGGATCATAAGAAAAATCTTTTAATGCATTCAATTACCAATTGTAGAACTCATACGTTCCTTTTGGTATAAAAACAAAATCCTTTGTCAAAAAATTCTTGTTGGCTTTCACTCCTAAAAAATGCAATAGAGGGATTTTGTACCTATTTTTTTTTTGTAAGTACAATTCAACAAAGCAATATGATAGTTTTTTTGAAAAATTTTTATAGAATCAGGATGATCCAAGAACAGGGACTCTAAGTGAACCTGTCAGTCTCCTGGATGCCAATACCCTTGCTATCCTTTAGCTACCAGAGGTGATAGAGTAAATGATAGATATATTATTTAATAAATGCAGCAAAAAAGCGTAAAATATTTGGATTAAGCTTATTGCAAGGTTAAGTGGTTTGGTTATTTTTTATTGTTTTAAATCAATATGAATAAATTGATCATTAAATATTTTTATAGAGGGGCCACAATCATATTGGGGATCTTTAACACCTCTCTTCAGGGATTTCAGTATGAAAACACGTAGTCCTGGTTACTTTGGGCTCTTTAGTTTAAAGAATATTTTACCCAAAGATAATGTGTATATAAAATACAAAGTGGAGTGGCAGGGCCTTGTAGCCAAGCTACCACGACAGAGAAAGGATAATAAAACTTACTGGTATATTATTAAATCCTTTGGGTATCTTTTTGAGACGTTTACTGATGGGTTAAACCTGTATACTGGGGTTATAAGGTTGTTCAGCAGTTTTAATTGATAAAAAGAGGTTGAGGACGGATATTATTGATCAGAAATTGCCATAAATCACTTACTTATCTCTTATAAGTGCTTGATTACCTTGGCACGGTGTCTGGATATGAATATAACTGGGTCTCTGCCCATCAATACCCTCAAAAGAGCTCTTTATTTATAGCTTTTGGAGTCCCAATATTGTCCTTCTGAGGGTTGTGGGTGCTCAAAGGGACGGAAACTAAGGCTAGCAGGGTGACCAGGGGTAGCCTGTCATGTTTTCTTTGTGCTATAGCACGGGTAGCATCTAATTCATCAGGGTATGGGAATTATTCCACTTTATAATAGACATTAGGACGTGTGAATAACACTAATCTGTCCTATTTATGTATTATTTAATTAATTATCCTTAGTAAATGTTCCCAGTTATTTAATAATTATATAAATAGACATTTTTACGGACATCTTGATGTCAGGTAAGTTCTCATTATGTATTATATAACTGGATTAAAAGTCATAATATTGATTTTAGTCCTTATTTTCGAGTTCCAGTTGATTTACTAAGATAATTACTTAAAAATATAAGTCATGTGAATTCATGTAATATTTTTACATCATTAGTTTTCTTAGTATGTCACAATAATATTGATGTCTAGAAATTTTCATAAAAGTATATTAAAGTATTTTAATATATTTTTAAAAGTTGTCATTGTCTTATTTTCGACATTCTTGGTACTTTGAATTATATTAAATAAAAAATACGTATAAGGATTATTTATGTATTTTTATATAATATTATGTATTTTTAGACTGTCTACTATCCACAGGAACATTTATTACATATGTAGAATGTTCCTGTGTAGGTTTTAGCATGTTTACGCGGTACCTGAGCCTCTCAGGCTGCCTGTCACTCTGTCAAACCGTAGTCCTGCGGCTGCATACTTGTCAGAGGCCCGGGGCTGCGTACAAAACCTTGACGGAGTGACAGGGCTATATCTCAGACGCGGGCGGGTGCATTGGCTGCTGCGGGCGGGTTCATTGGCTGCCGCGGGCGGGTTCATTGGCTGCCGCGGCTGCGTGCGGGAATTGTGACAAAACACATTTCCGCCCATAACTCCTAAAATATACACAACACCTCAATTCTGACTGAATTTTAGGTGTGAAACCTATACGTGACAATGTGTGTGAAACATTTAATTGGCCAAAAAGCTCAATAATGGAGCCATAGTATTTTGGTTTTTCTTTCCTTAATTATTTAACAATATAAGGAGTTGGATTTCAAGGGTGGGGTCAGTGAGTGACCCTACCTAATTTTGGGTGGAGAACCCATTTCTGTAATAATATTTATGGTTTTCCTACCCCTTCTTAGTTTAATTGTATTATTATTATTTTTATGTTATTTTTGTTACTTTTGCAGCTTGCTCTGCAATAGTAGCAAGCTGACAGAACCTCTCCAAAGAATTTTGACCTGGAAACCCACTTGGTTTCCTGGAGCATTTTAAATATAAGGTCCAGAACATTTTTCCCATTTAGTTCTGCTTGCTTTACCTTGTTCTTAGCGTTATAGATTGTTCTATTTTCAATTTATTCTCTACCATCAATATTGCTCAATTTCCTTTTAAGCTGAACTGTATTGAGCCCATCTTTTGTGCCTTGCTTAAGTTGATGCAAGGCTTTACCAGAGATTCTTTTCAGTTGATGATTAACTGAGTGCCTTTCAGATGTTTGCTGATTTTTTTGGTCATTTCTAATGGAGACATTCCATGTGGGATCTGCTGCTGTACAACTTGCATGGATCATGAATTGACACCCTATCTTCTTTGTGTGATTTTGCCTTTGTAATTTAGTGAGGCATGGCTCTTCATATACCCCAAATATGTCACATGCTAGATCAACATATTTGTCTTTCTTTGGCTTGAATTTTGTCAATGCGTAGCAATGCTTGGCTGCCCATTTTTGAAAATAAGTCTTGACTTCTTTCCTTCTAGGAGAGTGTCTCATAGGAGTAGGATCAAGGGGTTCTTGCACCTCATAGTTACATTAGTATTTTTCAAGCCAAATCATTCCCAGTGAAATGGAATATGAAATTTGACCCACATGCTTGATTCAATTCCAGTTGTGAAGAAAAATCTTGTCCCTCAATTGTAACTGTAGATGAGGATGAAACTTGGGCTTCCAATTTTTTCTTTTCCAAAACACTACTTAAAACCCTAGAATCCAAGGCTTTGTTAAAAGAAAACTGCAATCAAGTCCATTCAACCCGCCATGTTTAAACCAGGGGGGCTTGGGCTTGCCACTGTTCCCATAAAACAAAAAAATAACATGACAATTTATTATTCAACCCAACTGTTTCAAAAACTCCAATTTTTGCTCACTTTTGGTTTGAGAAAAATCAAATTATCCAACAAGTGAGTGGTGTGTAGGGTTTTGTATCTGAAGAGAACGTTTTGTACCAAGTTCTTTTTTTGGTCAAATAATATTCCCAGATAGCATGCCACATCCTCAAATTTGGGTTTAGGGCACTCAAATGCGGTCCAGGGGCGCCAGGAAAACAGGTGTGACCCCCGCTCACAACTTTTGCATCCCCAAGGGGGTTGTCAACCCCCAATTGCAACCCTTTTTCAGTTGCAATTGGGGATTCCCAAGTTGTGAGCAACTTTTCTTGCTCTTTGTTGAGTTTTGATTTGCCGTTAACGATGCATATTGGTAATGAACAGAAATTCACACCCATTTGCAACCACAGGGTTTTTAATTTAACATTTCCCATATATTTTTTGAGAAAACTATTTTTAAGAAAGTTTTTTCTGTCTTGGTGGGAAAATTCAAGAATTGATTTGAGGATACAAACAGGGCATTATCTTAACCATTCATTTTATCCTGAAAACCTGGTGGGTTTTATGTTTCAGGGACATAATCCATGCACTCTGAAATCCTTAAACTCATGTTATTTTTTAATTATTAATTTTGCATACCTGATGCTGCAATTGTGCAGATTGCATGAAAATATAACTAAAAATATCCATCAATAACTTTAATTTGCCTTAGATTCATTGAAAAATCATTTAAAAATCATTAGAAAAGAAAAAAGGGTTTTTTTCTTCATTCTTGACCCTTATCTGAAAGTATTTTGCTTGATCCTTCAAATTCTTTAAGCGAGGATTATTTCATAAGTATAAAAAATTAGGGTAATGTTAAATTCATGGCTCATTGAGCCGTGTACACGACTCTGTACATGGCTCTTTGGGTTGTGTACACGGCTTACTGGGCTGTGTGGCACCCTACACGGCTCAAATGGGCCGTGTGGCATGCTACAGGGCTCAAATGGGCCGTGTGGCATGTTACAGGGCTCAAATGGGCCGTGTGGCATGCTAAAAACCTCAAATGGGCTGTTTGGCATGCTACACGTCCCATTTGAGTTGTACGGCACGCTAAAAAACTAAAATCGAGTTGTGTAGCCTCCAATAAATAATGAATAACAAATAATAAATAATAAATAATAAATAATAAATAATAAATAATAAATAATAAATAATAAATAATAAATAATAAATAATAAATAATAAATAATAAATAATAAATAATAAATAATAAATAATAAATAATAAATAATAAATAATAAATAATAATAAATAATAAATAATAAATAATAAATAATAAATAATAAATAATAAATAATAAATAATAAATAATAAATAATAAATAATAAATAATAAATAATAAATAATAAATAATAAATAATAAATAATAAATAATAAATAATAAATAATAAATAATAAATAATAAATAATAAATAATAAATAATAAATAATAAATAATAAATAATAAATAATAAATAATAAATAATAAATAATAAATAATAAATAATAAATAATAAATAATAAATAATAAATAATAAATAATAAATAATAAATAATAAATAATAAATAATAAATAATAAATAATAAATAATAAATAATAAATAATAAATAATAAATAATAAATAATAAATAATAAATAATAAATAATAAATAATAAATAATAAATAATAAATAATAAATAATAAATAATAAATAATAAATAATAAATAATAAATAATAAATAATAAATAATAAATAATAAATAATAAATAATAAATAATAAATAATAAATAATAAATAATAAATAATAAATAATAAATAATAAATAATAAATAATAAATAATAAATAATAAATAATAAATAATAAATAATAAATAATAAATAATAAATAATAAATAATAAATAATAAATAATAAATAATAAATAATAAATAATAAATAATAAATAATAAATAATAAATAATAAATAATAAATAATAAATAATAAATAATAAATAATAAATAATAAATAATAAATAATAAATAATAAATAATAAATAATAAATAATAAATAATAAATAATAAATAATAAATAATAAATAATAAATAATAAATAATAAATAATAAATAATAAATAATAAATAATAAATAATAAATAATAAATAATAAATAATAAATAATAAATAATAAATAATAAATAATAAATAATAAATAATAAATAATAAATAATAAATAATAAATAATAAATAATAAATAATAAATAATAAATAATAAATAATAAATAATAAATAATAAATAATAAATAATAAATAATAAATAATAAATAATAAATAATAAATAATAAATAATAAATAATAAATAATAAATAATAAATAATAAATAATAAATAATAAATAATAAATAATAAATAATAAATAATAAATAATAAATAATAAATAATAAATAATAAATAATAAATAATAAATAATAAATAATAAATAATAAATAATAAATAATAAATAATAAATAATAAATAATAAATAATAAATAATAAATAATAAATAATAAATAATAAATAATAAATAATAAATAATAAATAATAAATAATAAATAATAAATAATAAATAATAAATAATAAATAATAAATAATAAATAATAAATAATAAATAATAAATAATAAATAATAAATAATAAATAATAAATAATAAATAATAAATAATAAATAATAAATAATAAATAATAAATAATAAATAATAAATAATAAATAATAAATAATAAATAATAAATAATAAATAATAAATAATAAATAATAAATAATAAATAATAAATAATAAATAATAAATAATAAATAATAAATAATAAATAATAAATAATAAATAATAAATAATAAATAATAAATAATAAATAATAAATAATAAATAATAAATAATAAATAATAAATAATAAATAATAAATAATAAATAATAAATAATAAATAATAAATAATAAATAATAAATAATAAATAATAAATAATAAATAATAAATAATAAATAATAAATAATAAATAATAAATAATAAATAATAAATAATAAATAATAAATAATAAATAATAAATAATAAATAATAAATAATAAATAATAAATAATAAATAATAAATAATAAATAATAAATCATAAATAATAAATCATAAATAATAAATAATAAATAATAAATAATAAATAATAAATAATAAATAATAAATAATAAATAATTAATAATAAATAATTAATAATTAATAATTAATAATTAATAATAAATAATAAATTATAAATTATAAATTATAAATTATAAATTATAAATTATAAATTATAAATTATAAATTATAAATTATGAATTATAAATTATAAATTATAAATTATAAATTATAAATTATAAATTATAAATTATAAATTATAAATTATAAATTATAAATTATAAATTATAAATTATAAATTATAAATTATAAATTATAAATTATAAATTATAAATTATAAATTATAAATTATAAATTATAAACTTTATGGAGTAGTGTATGGGCCCCCACACATTGAGGTGCCCTACACAACTCCCACAGGCCATGTGGGGCCCTACACGGCTCCCACACGCCTGGATCCGTGTACATGGCTCCCACACGACTGGAGCCGTGAATTTAACATCACCCAAAAAATTAATCAAAAAATATTTTTTTGTAATTTCAGAAGGTCTTTTTGCCTCTGAAACTTCAAAATTGGCAAAATTTCCACAAAAAAAGAGATCATTCTCATAATTATTATCATCCATTTTTTACAGAAATTGTGATTCCTTGAATTTTACAGGTCTTTAAAACAGGTAGAAAGTAAATTCAATGTTTGACTCAAGAATTTTTAATGATTATCTCAACCCCCTCAAATTTACCTCAACAGAAAAGTAAAATCATGGAGTGGTGGTTTGGGAATCCCTTGAACCTTTGAAACATAAAATAATATATAGAATTAGTATAAATTGAAAAATTAAAAAATCACATAATTTCTTAAAAATATTCAGAGGAATTGATAATACACAATAATAAACAAAATAATTATAAATTAAAATCAAAAACAAAAAATAGATCAATTTTAATAGAAATTAAATGAAAAACTAAGAAGAAGAAATTAATAACGAAAAATAGTTTGTATAAATAAATATGTATGAATAAATCAGTGAATTATTAGGGTGTATTATATTTAAAAAACCTGCCATTAGAAACCTGCCATTTCTTTTACCAAACCCACCATTTTTAATGGAAGTTTTCTGAAATGCACAGACCCCCTAAATGGAATATTTTGAAATGGTGTTTTTCATGGTAATGGTGGATTTCAAATATCAAATCTGCAATTTATATATCATCATCCATCAGCTATCCATTTCATGAAAAACACCCATCCACACCTCCACCTCAGCAAATCCATACCAATCCCATCTCCATCCCTTCACAGACATCTCATCTCCATTGCTTAACATCTCCGTTTCTTCACATCTTCATTGCTTCACACACATCCAATCATCATCTCATAACCCCACATTACATCACCATGTTTCTCACCATTTCCAATCAAACTTCCTGGAAGCAAGTTGAAAACTCAAAAAAGCTTGCTAAACTTTTTTTTCTTATTTGACTTTGATTCAGACTCTGATTTGGAATCAATTTGGTTAGCTTTGAATTCTATTTCTGAAAAGCAATACATGGTTCCAAGAATACAGACTCTCCGCAACCCTATTTATTAAAGGCCAAAGCTTCATCTCCTCCCCAAGTTGACCTTCCAGCAACTGTTCCAAACCTTTTTTCCTTCATTCATGAAACTTTTTGAGATGATTGAAGACCACTACATCTTTCAGAACAATTCTTGGAATACTTGACACAATCCTGCTACCCAATTTTCTGCTTCTGTTTGTAGATGGGATAAAATGTAAATGAAGAAGCAATTCATTTATTGGAAAATCTATTCTCAGTTGGTTATGGAACAATTGACTTATACACCAAAATATTCATGATTTCTATCCTGTCTTTGCATTACTCAGTCTTTTGTTGGTCACCCCAAGTCAAAAGGAATGATATATCTCAATTAATTGACACAAAAGCCTTTCCTGGTTTCATTGGGTTTTTTCATGGAGCCACTATCCCCTTGATTGAAAAACCCAAGCTAGATGGCAACAACTATTTTTATCAAAAAAAATGCAATTGATTCTTATCTTTTCCAAAACCATTGATAAAAACTTTTTGAGATACTCTGTGGCACTCAAAATTCTTTTTGATAACAACAAGAAGTTCATATCCCTCCATGCTGGCCTTCCAGGTTCTTTTCATGATTTATATGTTTTCAATTCAATGTGGATTTCCCAAAAACCAGAGAAACACTTTGACCAAGATCAATACCTTCTGGCCAATTCAGCTTATGCTGGTTGAAAATATATTGTATGAGCCAATTGGAATGTTTCTTCCAATGCTTTACAAAAAACCAATTTCAACTAGCATCTTTCTCAATAATATTTTTGGATTGAACATGCAATAGTTGTTTTGAAAGGAAGATGAGCCATCTGAAGGGAAATGTGAAAACAGCTCAAAACTCCCAAAGGCATGAAGGTTCTTATCAACTGGATTATCAGTTGTGTAATTCTTCACAACTATTTGGCCAACATCAAAGATGCATGGGAAAAAATATTTGAAGAAAATAGTTGTGATCCTCCTCAATTTATCCCCGTCTCATCTTTTCCCTCATCTTCTGCCATGAGAGAGAGGATTCTACCCCTCACACTTGCTCACTTTGTTAAGTAGAATTTGTTTTTTAATAGTTGAAAATTCCCATCACAGTATTTTTTTTTTTTTTTGGTTTTGTTTGTTTAACCAAGAATCATAGGCTGACTCATAGTTTTTTGTTATTATTATTTTTTGGTGGACCTAGAAAAAACCAAACAGAGCCTCCACATCATACCTCACCACTTACCAAACCACCTGCCTCACCAACTCACTCACCAGTCCACTTCTTCCTCCTCCTTACCAAACCGCTGGAGCACTCCTTCCTCCTCCTCACCATCCACCTTCACTTCAAAGTTCCACCCATTCCTCCTCCTCCTCCTCCTCCTCCTCCTGCTTCTTATCCCAATTCACCAATCAATTGGTGTACTTAAGTGCCCTACCCCCTCCTCCTCCTCCTGCTCCTCCTCCTACTCCTCCTCCTCCTCCTCCTCCTTTGATCAATCAACCCTTTCTCCCAGGTACACCAACACCCCTTCCAACCAAGCAATATCAATCAGTTAAGCCCCTCTCCTCCTCCTGATTTATTTCTTGATTTTTTATTGATTGGCTGATTAGAAATTGATTTCTAATAAATCAATTGATTGATTAGCTATTGATTAAAAATCAATTAGAAATAAATTTTTAATCAATTTATTACCTTCCTCCTCTTTGATCCTTCAATCAATTCATTGGTGATTGATTGCTAATCAATCAATTTACCAATTGATTGGAAATTTATTGCTAATCAATCAATCAACCAATTTTCTTCATTCTCCTCCTCCTCCCTGATCAACCATCCACAAATTGATTGATTTATTGTTTTAGGTTCCCCCCATTGATTAAATTTCCACCCCCCTCCCATCAATCTATTTGCCCCCCCCCCATTGATCAATCCCCCCCCATTGATTGATTTCCCCTCCCCCCCCATCAATCTATTTCCCCCCCCCCCCCCCATTGATCTATCCCCCTCCCCATTGATCAATTCCCCCCCCCCATTGATCAAAACAAATTTCAGTGTCCCCCCCTTCTCCTCCTCTTTAATTTGTGATGCTGATTATTGAACAATCCAACTGAAAATTGTTTCTTTTTGTTAGGATCATTGACTGGTATTTCTTTTCTTTGTTTTTTGATCATCTACCTTGATTATAAGATCAATAATGATGTTTTTCTTGTTGATTCTATGAAATGCAACACACTCTTTGAACCCTTTTCCTTTCTAAAATCACCCTTTTTCTGGACTTCAAATTCTTCTCCCACCACCCTCAAAATGTTATAAAACAAATTTCATCCCTTCTTGATCCTCACCCCAATTGAAGTATATGGTTGGGGGGGGGGCAAGATGGGAGGAGATGGTTTGACAAACATACAGAGGGGTGGGAAGAAAACGGCTTGGCAGAAAAGGAAGGCTCAAATGAGGGATTCTCAGATAACATTGGAAGTGGACAAGGAGGGGATCAATGAAAATTCTTTTTGTCTGTGCAAAAACTAAAACCTTTGGATCTGTATCCTTCCATTGTTTCAAAAAACAAATAACAGTTGAAAACACTCCCCTCAAGAGTTTTAATAGGCCAAAAAGAAGATCAAAAAGTTTGACTTCTTTGCCTCTGTAAAATTAATGGTTCATGATTTATCCAATCTCATGAGTCTCTGGTTGCAATAATAAAATTTTTCCCTTTGAATGAACTCTTCAAGGAAGATAAAAATGATGTCAACTTTTCAACCACTTTCCTTCACCAATAAATAATAATTTCAACACTTTTGTTTCCTGAAGATCTTGGGGTGGAAGAATGTGGGCAATTGGATGGCAAAAATTGACGCACCCTTCTGATTTTTTTTGAACAATATTTGAAGACAGTGGCTATTCAATCTACCCCTCAAGATTAAACTTTCCTCAACCTTAATTCAGAAAAATTCTCTCAAATTTTGGGCCAAATTTTCATAAAATTAGCCATAATGTCCTTTGAATCAAACTGTCAAAAAATGAAGGACAACCACATCCCCTCCTTCTCTTCTTTGGAATTTTGATCCTGCCTCACTCCTTTTGACTGTTCTCCACATATTAATTTTACATCTAATTGCTTCTACAACTCTCCCAATATTTAAAAAGTTGACTTCTCTTCCTATTCCATTTCCTTGTGGTTACAACCAAAAAATTCAATGGAAAAATTATTGAGAACAAGGATGAATATCAAGTATCCAATGGCCAATTTGTGTTTCCTGAATTGGTTTTTGGGATTGATTCCAAAAAAAAAGTTTATTTTCAAATTGTTAGGGAAGCAAACAATTAAAATCCCTGTAAATTTCCTGCTGTGGGACACTTCCACCCATACCAGAATGGCCCTGTCTATGAAAATCAACAAAAGAGCTCAGAATACTTGCAGGGACTTGAAAAATGGCCAAATATATCTTAGGGAAAAAATTTAAATAAAAACAAAAAAAAATTTATTGGTGCAGTTGAAAATAGTCTGAAATGTTGTTGTAATAAAAAAAAATTTAAAAAAAATTCAAATTAAATATATTTACAAGCCCGGAAACTGAGTAATCTGCTGTATTTCCTCAACTTTTCTACTGCTAACAATACATGCCATGAATACCTATAACCTATCTTTTATTTCTATTGCCACTCATTCCCTCTCCTTTTCCAGTTGCTCTTCCAGTCAATCCTTCTCCTTTTCCTCTTTCTGAAAATCCCACTCAGCCTGTTTCAATTTTGACTAAGTATCCAATTTTGTTTCACGAGCCAAACTGTTTCCTTTCTGCTTTTGAAAATCAACAGCCAGTCAGCATGAAAAAAAGGGCTGCATCTTCCAGCAGGTGTAGCACATGGAACTTGTTTTGGTTTGGTTTAAATAATCAATTTTTTTCAAAACAAAATTCAATTAATATACAATAAAATCAAAAAATCAAAAGAAAAGCAGAAAAAGGAAAAAATAAAAAATAAAAAATAAAAAATAAAAAATAAAAAATAAAAAATAAAAAATAAAAAATAAAAAATAAAAAATAAAAAATAAAAAATAAAAAATAAGAAATAAGAAATAAAAAATAAAAAATAAAAAATAAAAAATAAAAAATAAAAAATAAAAAATAAAAAATAAAAAATAAAAAATAAAAAATAAAAAATAAAAAATAAAAAATAAAAAATAAAAAATAAAAAATAAAAAATAAAAAATAAAAAATAAAAAATAAAAAATAAAAAATAAAAAATAAAAAATAAAAAATAAAAAATAAAAAATAAAAAATAAAAAATAAAAAATAAAAAATAAAAAATAAAAAATAAAAAATAAAAAATAAAAAATAAAAAATAAAAAATAAAAAATAAAAAATAAAAAATAAAAAATAAAAAATAAAAAATAAAAAATAAAAAATAAAAAATAAAAAATAAAAAATAAAAAATAAAAAATAAAAAATAAAAAATAAAAAATAAAAAATAAAAAATAAAAAATAAAAAATAAAAAATAAAAAATAAAAAATAAAAAATAAAAAATAAAAAATAAAAAATAAAAAATAAAAAATAAAAAATAAAAAATAAAAAATAAAAAATAAAAAATAAAAAATAAAAAATAAAAAATAAAAAATAAAAAGGACATAAAAATAAGAATAAAAATGCAACCTTTCAAAAGTTTAAAAAAATTCCAATTCAAAAAAAATGTGTGAGAATAAATTTTACAAAAGGTAGAATTATCTTTCATGCCACTGACCCATTTTCCCATGTGGTTAATTGTTTTGAAGCAATCCATTCCATGTTTTTGGAAATTCTTTGGAAATGATCTTCTGAAAAAGAAAAAATTCTCCAAATCAGATCAATACCTACCACTGCAATGAACTTTCTTCATTGAGGGAAAAAAAAAGTCTTCAAATAATAAGTAAATTTCCTTTTCTTTGATAGAATTTACAACATTTGATTCTTTAGCTCAATACCAATCAAAGAAAATCCCAAGTAACATAGCTCTGAACCAAATTTCTCAACAGTGGTAAAGTAAATATGAAAGTGAAATTAAATACATAAATTCCCAATTCTTCTTTTTATGTAAAAACCTTCAATTGAATTCATGCATTACATAAATATGGTGCATGAATCTTCTGGGACCATCCAGAAATCAACTTGATTTTTGACTCCAAAACTAAAACAAAGTCTACACAGGTTCCCCTCACCAACCCAGGTGCTACACCTGCTTGTAGGTGCAGCCTTTTTTTCATGGTGTGTTGACAACCCCACTTTTCATTTTCATATTCAATTTGTGACTTGACTGATTTTTTGAAGGGAATAGCAATGGGCATCATTTCAAAAGCAAAGAGATTTAATCAATGTTCTTACTTGAATCTTGGTCATTAATACTATCTTCAAAGCCCAAAATATTTGAAGTGTTCCTCCTCTTTTGATGAATTTTGGGGTCACAATTTATTGAATTGGAGGCATTTTTCTTTCTATTTGAAGAGGATTTTTGTGCCTGAATTTCATCACTATTATTTTAAGGTGACATGGGAGGCGCCATGTGCTTGAGTTTTTAAGATTCAGAAAAGAATGAGCCTGTTTTTCTACAACATAAATCAGTCAGGATTAACTGGACAGAAAAGACAAGAAATTCCTTCCTGTCATACTGACACCTAACTCAGTCTAACCTCAGCATCTAACCTCAGAAAACCCAATCTAAGCCTCAGGCCTGATCTAATTCCCAAGGAAATTCAACCTCAAGGCTCAGGAGACTTATATATATGTCTCCAGTAACTAGATACCTCAGGATCTTCATGCAGTACATATCTACATATAGTCTAACCCCATACATTATGCAGATAGAGTCCATAGGCTTGCAAATACTTAATCTCCCAGGTCTGCAAATACTCTAACCTTATTAACTCTGTCTAACCCATACTCTTTCATGGTTTATCTTTTTGGAATCCTTATGTACATCCTCTTGCAGATTTTATTACGTACTCTCTCTACATAGTAAATAGTGTCATGAATTCCATGTGCACTGTACATCCTTCAACTGTACTCTCCCAACATAGACAGCCCAGACCTGTAACCTTTCCCCCATGTAGAAGCAGCCTAACCTAATATTGTAGCATACCTGATCAGCCCTCTCTGTTACCTAGACTGTTCCCATGACATCACATATGTAGCCAGAGCCCCAATCACTTGTACCTCTCTTTTAGTCCCAACCTCTTGTCTATTTAAACTGGAATCCTCTTCCTTCTTCCTTATTTTTCCCCAAGAAATCAGTTTACTACTTTGTACTAGGAATCCATCCCAGCAAGTGTCAACAGCACCTTATCTTCAATTCAGTCCTACTCTGTTACTTGTAGCAACTTCCAGTTTCCTTGCCCCAAGCCTACTGAGAGTAGAGTCCCCTCTGTGCCAAGCCTTGCTTGCATTTCAGCAGCCCTTGTGACACTTTCTTCCTTGAGCAGATGTTGATTTTAATGGATATAATGGAATAACTTTCTCCTCATTGGCTAATTTGTTGAGTTCTGCCACCCCAGGAAGAGAGCAATCCAATGAAGTAATTGATGGTTCCAAGGAAGAGTTTGAATCATTTATCAATTCCAATTTAGACATAATTGGAACTGATTGTGTTGGAATATCTACCTTGGGGTCAGATTGGGGCCACTCAAAGGTTTCATAAGGATCATCATTGCTAGGCTGAGCATCCACATCCAAGTCCTCAGAATCAACTGAATTGGATTGTTGGGTGTCAAAAGCAGCTAAAGGGGTGATGTTGGCCTTTTTCCAAATATTTCATCCATTTGAATATGAAAAGGACAAATTGAGTCCAAATTATCTACCACAGAGCCAATTACCTTGGCTTTATTTGATTCCATGATACCAAAGCCAGTGGAGATTGAAATTGAGTGGGCATTTTTTTCCTTGGCTCAATAATTTTTGAATTTCTCCCTCATCTGTTGCGCTGAAAGATCCAGCCTACCTTTTTTTTATTCTTCCTTTCATTGGCCATCAGGTGATAACCATTCACCTAAGAGGATGTATTTTGGCCAACTTGTGTTTCATTGTTGGATCCAAAATAAGTGTCATAGTAGGAGGGAATTTTGAGCCATTTTTCCAGGATGATGTGATAAGCTCTCTTGAGCTGACTTGAGACTTTGGAGGCTGATGGGCAAGAATATTTTGTTGTGAATTTCTTTGGAGATGTTTGCTTTGATTTATTTGATTTTTTTGTAGACTTGTAGGGGGAGATTTTCTGAGGGGCCATTTGGAAAGAGTAAGAGCAATGAAATGATAAGACTAATGGTTTTATCAGGAGAGCAATGGTGGGATGAGAGATGAAGCAATAAGGATAGCAATGAATAGATGAGAGCAATAATGTTATGAGAGTGATGAATTGACAAGAACAATAAAGTGATGAGATTGATGAAGTGACAAGAGCAATGAAGTGATGAGAGTGATGAAGTTATGAGAGTGATGAAGTGACAAGAGAAATAAAGTGATGAGAGTGATCAAGTGACAAGAGCAATAAATCAATGAGATTAATCAAGTTACCAGATCAATAAAGTGATGAAAGTGATCAAGTGATGAGAGGGTTGAATTTTTGAGAGCAATAAAGTTATGAGAGCAATGAATCAGATCTTTCCAATGAGGTTTGAGGTAGAATTTTTCCAATGAGGTTGGAGGTATAATTTTTCCAATGAGGTTGGAGGTAGAAGGAGTTGAGTTTGGAAACTAGGGGTGTATGATTTTTACTGATGTGTGGTTAAGGTGGTGAAATTCTTTAAATACTTTTCTGAAAAACCCCATTTATTTTCAGGTAAATCTGACACGTTGGATGAGAAATAAGTGGTTTTTTTATTTTTAATTGAAGATTTGTTTTGAAACCCGCAATTTAAAAATGGTAGGTTTGTTTAACTCTGATACAACCTTTTTTTTTCTTTATGCCTAATTCCAATTCATTTTTTCATTTTCAAAATCTTTGGAATATGAGTATTCCTCATCTAAAAGAATCTTCAAAAGACATTTTATTACGTCCCCAGCCACCCATTCAAGATTTTTATTTTATTTTGAGGTCAATTTTGAATGGTTGAGATGAATTCAAAAAAATTGCAGATGATATTTTTAATTTTTTTAATGTGGTTTACCAGCCTTTACCCTCCAAGACATCACAAACCTTACTTAACATGTTCTTCAAAAAATGGGAGATATAATTTATTTTTAATTTAATTCAATAGCTTTGTTGAATCTTGAAAGGGAAAAAAACCTTTTCAAATTTCATGAGAAAACATTTTTTAGTATCTTTGTATGCTGATATAATAATTTTGGGTTAAAAGATCCAAAAAGATCCAAGCAAAAATCTTTTAGAGAAGGGTATAAAATAAAGACAAAAGCTGCTTTTCTTTATTTTCTTTTAATTTTTGAAAGACTTTCCTAGGGTTATCAATCAAATTAAAAACCCTGATAAATATTTTTGGGTCTGTTTGTGCATCATTCATTCAAAATTCAAAATCCAAAAAATAGCGTGTTTCTGGATTTTGGGGTGTGGAGATTGTTTTCCTGAAATTTCAAAACTGTTTGAGTTTAATGATTAACGGCATGAGAAAAATAATACCCTATAAATGAAACAAAAAATAAACTATACAATATTTTTAAATGTAAAAATCCCTATGTGAAAAAATCCCATTATTTTTTCTGTTCCACAAAAATACTTCCATAGTTCAACTCAATCTACACTTGCTAGAATTTTTGAATTAAAAGCTTGAAATACAGAAGCAAATATTATGGATTAATAAAATATTTTTTCTGAGAATTTTTATCAGCATTAAAATTAAAAAATTTAAAACAAAATCAGGAGGAAGGTATCTCAATGTCAGAAGAGATCAAAAATATGAAATCAAATGAAATTCAAAAAAATCAAATTATCAAACAAAAAATGAAAAGATTACACAGATTAGAAATTTTGCAATTGATATTTACTTTGAAATTGATTTATACCAGGTCAAAAAGAGTTAAAGTGATGTCACAAATCAGAATAATATCACTTTGGTATTTCAAAATCCTAAGCTGAATGGATAAAAAAAATGGGAAAAAATCAATTTGTGTTTTTACAAAGAAATAGAAGCAACTATAATACATAGGCAATAAAAACTTTTCTTTTTTTATGGAATAAACTCATGTGGCACTAAAATTTATTAAAATGCAGAAAATTGGTTCAAGGTACAAAAAAGAAATGACAAAATTTTGGTTTATTTTACTGTATTTATGAGAAAAATTCAAGTAGTTAATACAAGGGAATTCATTTATTCTGTATCCTAAAGTAAGAAAACAAAGATAAATTAGAAAAAAATCCAATAGTTGTTTCAAAGTTAAGCAAACACGCTCTTCTTTAATACCTGGTTTCAACCCAAATCCGCCATTTCAAACCCACCATTAAAATGCAAAAAAACCCACTTATTTCAGATCAGATGTGTCAAATTTAACATGAAATAAGTGGTTTTTTTCAAGTCAAGTATATAAAGGCCTTCAACAGCTCAACCACACGTCATTCCACATCATCACCCCTGTTTTCAACCTCAAACCTCATTGGAAAAAATTCTACCTCCAACCTCATCCAGAAATTTGATTCATTGCTCTCATCACTTCATCAATCTCATCTCTTCCACTTCATCACTCTCATCCCCTCATCACTTCATCACTCTCACCTTGCTTTATCACTGTCATCACTCAATTTCTTTCATCACATACATCCTCTCATTGCTTCATTGCTTCATAAAATTCTAACTCTCATTGCTTTATTTCTTCATCAATTCATCCCTCTTACTATTTTTAAATGGCCCCTCAGCAAAACTCCCCCTGCAATTCCACTCAACCAAAGCAAACATGCCCCAGGAACTCAGCATTCAATAATCCTCCCCCATCAGCTTCCAAAGGCTCAATTCAGCTCCAGAGAGCTTATCACATCATCCTGGTAAAGTGGCTCAAAATTCTGTCCAACTACAATGCTTTCTTTGGATCCAAAAATGAAACACAAGTTGTCCAAAATCTATCCTCTTAGGTGAATGGTTATCTACTGATGGCCAATAAAATGAATAATAAAACCAAAGTTAGGCTGAATATTTCATCCAAAAGGAGGCAGGAGCAATTCAAGAACTATCAAACCAAGTACAAAAAAGCCCAATCCATGTCAATCTCCACTGGCTTTGGCATCACCAACTCTGATAAAGCCAAAGGAATCACCTTGTTTGTTGATAAGTTGGACTCCATTTGTCCTTTTTATTTTCATATGGATGAAATATTTGGAAAGAAGGCAAACATCACCCCGTTAGCTGCTTTTGAAACTCAAAATTCTCAATCTGTTGAAGCTGAGGACTTGGCTGTGGATCCTCCAGCAACTTTTCCAAAATTTATTGCCTTCATTCATGAAACTTTTGGAGATGATTGAAGACCACCAAATCTTCCAGAACAATTCTCAGAATCTTCAAAATTATTTAGCTATCCAACTGGCTGTTTCTCTTTTTTGATGGGTTAAAATGTAAATGGAGCAGCAATACATTTATTAGAAAATCTATTCTCAGTCAGTTATAGATCCATTGACTTGTACACCAAAAGAGTCATGATTGCTATCCCATCTTTCCATTGCTCAATCCTTTGTTGGCCAACCAAAGAAGAAAGAAAGGAGATATCTCAAGTAATGGAGACTGAAGGATTTCCACCTTGCATTGGTTTTGTTGATGGAAACACTATCCCCTTGAGTCAAGAACCCAAGCTAGATGGCAACCACTATTTTGTTTGGAAAAAAGGCAATTGGTTAATTTACTTTCCAAAGAATTTGATAATACACTGACCAAATATGTTTTATTGGTCTGTATAGATACTCTGTGTCACTTGAACTTGTTTGTGATAACAACAAGAAGTTCCTATCCCTCCATTCTGGCCTTCCAGGTTCTTGTCACAATTCATATGTTTTCAATTGGATTTGGATTTCCCAACAACCAGATAACTACTTTGAGAAACATAAATACCTTTTGGCCAATTCAGCTTATGATAGTGGGAAATATGTGGTTCCAGCATACTGCAATGTTTCATCCAATGATCAAGCCAAAACCAATTTCAACTATCATCTTGACAAATCAAGAGTTTTGATTGAGCATGCCATAGGAATTCTGAAAGGAAGATGGGAAAGCTTAAGGGAGATGCAAAAACAGCTCCAATCTTTCAAAGACATTAATTTCATCATAAACCGGATTATCACTTGTGTAATCCTTTACACCCTTCTTGTCAACATCAAAGATGAATGGGAAGAAATATTTGAGGACAATATTCCCAATCCTCCTCAAGTCATCCTGGTCTCATCTTGTAATCCATCTTCTGCATTGAGATAGTAGATTCTACCACTCACACTGGCTCACTTTGATGAGTAGAATTAAAATTTTAAATAGGTGAAATATCACATCACCAAATTTTTTTGGTTTTGGTGGTTCAAATCCTGGGCTGACTTCTTTTTTTTTTGTTTTTTTTCTTTTTTTTCTTTTTTTGATGGACTTTGACAAAAAACAGAACCATAACTTTTAAACCACACACCTCAACCCACCATACCACTGGTCCAATCCTCCTCCTCATCACAAAACCACCTCACCCCACCAAACCACTGGTCCACACCTCCTTCCTCCTCATCAAACCACCTCACCATCCACCTCCACCTACCTCCAAGTTCACCTGGTCATCCTCCTCCTTATTCTTATTTGCTCAGAACCCCAGGTAAGATCCCCCTCCTCCTCCTTGATTAATTGGAGCTGACCTCCCCCCTCCTCCTCCTTTTAGATATCCTGCTTGTTCCTTGCTAAGTACCTCTGGTAAGCACCCCCCCTCCTCCTCCTCCTCCCCTTCACCCACCCCTTCTGCCCCCTTTGGGCCCTCCTCCTCCTCTTTTGTCCATTGGAAAGCAATTTCTCAATTGCTTGCCAGTCAACCAATCAATACATTGGCAAGAAACCAGATTTTTGCTTGCCGGTGTGGAATTCAAAAGAGTACTTCTCCTTTAATGGTTCCCAAGTTTGGAAGTTATTGATGCCTTGCGTCTGTAAACCCTGAGTGCAACTGTTCACCCTTTGACTGAGAGATAGAGAATTGAGAGTAAAAGATCCTTCCAAAACCTATGAAAAGCCAATGTGATCCTATGTGCTCCCCTCATGATCCTCCAACTGGGTTGAGGGTGTGGCTTAAGTAACCTCCCCCTCAACCCTAACCTAAGTACAACCAGAAACAAGCAAGAATAATGAAATACAACCCCTAAGCACAGAACCCTAGCCCCAACCCTATCCTTCCCATCCCATAATGCACATCCCATATGCCATATCCATCTGTATTGCCCGCCTGCCATTACTTTGACCCTGTTTGTCCTTCTCATGACGCGGCCCTTGCGCGGCGCCCAACTTGGAGCCCCCCACACATGCCCACATCTGCCCAATGCGCCATTCCAGATATCTGAGATATATTTGCGCAATCCAATCCACCTCTTGCAACGCGCAATCCATCCAATCAGATCCAATCCATCCTGCGTCTCCAGATGCTGAGCCCAATTTGAATGCTGCTGAGACCGCAGCGCAACTTACTGTGGCAAAGCCGCACTCATTTTTGAGAGCACTACCCCTGCTGAGCCCGCAACTACTGCTGAGAGCGCAGCGCCCAGCCAATTCCAGCTTGCCTCTGTAAAAGACCACCACATCCCCCCCCCAACTTGAGTTCTGTCCCCAGAGATCCACCACTATCTCACCTGCCCCCAATCATACCACAGCTATCCCACCTTCCCCTCCGCACCCCTTCATCAGACCAAAGAAAGAAAAACACCTCATCCGCCGCTCTCCACCAAACATGTCCTGCACCTACTGCAGCTGGAACAGCCTTTTGTGCCGCATTCTTCTGGGCTGGCATGCCTGTGTCCTGTGCCAAGCCAGACACTGCTGCTGCTCCCTATTGGAGGGGATGCCACGCGACCACCCTCAAGGTTTCCCGCACAAGAGGACCTGTTGCAACTCCTTTGTGATCTTGAGAGACAAGGAGATCTCAACCAATGAGTGCATCCCGCCTGGCTTGCCTTGTAACCGTCCACAACGCGCAGCCCAAAATCCTCCATCATGCAAGAGTCACAACTTGGCTTGCCATTCCCCCGGGATTGAACTCCAAGGCGCCAGGATTTTCCAAACTTTGCAGCCTTCCAGAAAGCCGCCCATGAGTGGGCCACATGGTTAAAAATGAATGTACCAGCAATGGACCCCCAAACTTTCCGGCAACTCCTCCTCCACCACAACCAAGGCTAGCTCCTCCTTCACGGCCACTGCGTCCCCCTACTCCTCCAAGACCAGCTCCTCCCCCGGTTTCATCTCCTCCGCCGCCATCACCATCACCAGTTCCTAGGTCATCACCGGAGCCCGCATGCGTGCCATCTCCTGTGGTGACCAAGTTGTCACCGGAACCCGTGGCCACTGCAACCCCTCCGGCTGCGACTCCCAAGATCCCAGAGATCCCCCTAGTTCCAGCACTTCCAATGGCAAGGTTTGACGCAATGGTGAACAATGCGGACAAACTCCTCTGGAAATTTCTAGCGGTTCCCTACACGCACACTACCATTGCGCAACGCAGGGTCTTGGAAGATTTTCAATCCCTAGCTCCGGCGGCTTGCAAGGACACAGAGGAATTGATGAGGACTTGGCCAATGTAGGTGGATTGCCCCCCCTTTCTCTTCCTTTCTTTTATTCCATCTTGTTTTCATTCCGGCGCCTATGCAAAGATAAGGACTTTTGCCGCGCCATCCTGAGCAGCCTTTGGGCTTTGTGAGACCCTTGAGAGAAATAAGAGCTGCACTTTGAGAGAAACCCGCAAGAGTGAGAAATCTGCGCCACTGAGAGTATCTGGTGAAGGTACCTGGACCTCCCCAGACAAACTGCCACACAGTTCCCCGTACCCATCTACAGAACAGAGACATTACAAAGAAAACCAGCCGCCCATGCACAATCTTGGGAGAGAGAAAGAAAAACAATCTGCCCAAACCCATTTGCACCTTCCATCTAAAGGATAACCAAGAAAACTCAAAAAGAGATTTTTTTTATTATTTTTTTTTTATTTTTTTTTAATTTTTTTTATTTTTATTTATTTATTTTTTTTAACACTGACCTGTTTCCAAGCCCGCGCCTTTGCTCTTTGACCCACATCCCTTCTGTGCCACGCGCTTTCCCAGTTTCCTGAATCATCCGTTGGAAATTGTCCATGCATTTGCTTCCGGAATGCAGGGCTTGTCCTTGTGTTGGAGGACCCAGCTTCACACCATGCCCCTACCTAAAAGAAACCATCCATAGCCAGAAACAATTCCAAATCCAATCCAGAGAGAAGAAAATAAGAAAACAAACATTCTGGGGTGTC
The DNA here is from genome assembly GCA_025617555.3 of Puccinia polysora. NCBI lineage: Eukaryota > Fungi > Basidiomycota > Pucciniomycetes > Pucciniales > Pucciniaceae > Puccinia > Puccinia polysora. The sequence goes on from CM062629.1 coordinate 43,743,256, forward strand.
TAGTTATTCTGGCTGTGAACCGGCTAGAACACCCCCTCACCAAATCCAATCATATCCCCTATTCATCCATTGTTCCCCCCCCCCCAACTTGGCTGCTGTCCCCAGTGGTCTTCAGTTTTTTACTCTGCCGGACGCAAAGCGCGCGTGCAGGCCCATCCTCAGAAGAAGGATTGGCAATATTGTCTCCTTCAATATCTGAACCAGCCATCTTTTCAAATGAAGTTGAGCCTGCGCAAAAATTGTTTCATGTGCAAAGCTGCGGCCTTCCGTTTGAGTGGAGTTCCATCCAATTCTTCCAACTGATAGCTACCTCTGGTAAATCTGGAATTCACATGGAAAGGCTTGTTGCATCAATTAGCAAACAGCTTCCCCCAATGAGTTTCCAGGCTCTGGTTGTAAAGCAGAACCAAGTCCCCCTTCCGCAACAGATCCCAGAGTTTATGCGCGCAGTGCTTGTACCAGTAGCAGACAGACTTTGTGCGGGTTGCATTCAGTCTTCCAGCTGCTTTCTTCAACATCTTGTCCCTTTGAAGGAGTTTCTTGGCGCGGGCCTTGAATAGATCCGTGGCTGTTTTAACCTTCCACCAATCAATACCCAGAAAGGTTTCCAGCTCAATGTCAATTGGCAGCACAGGTTGCTGCCCAAACAGCAGCTTGTACGGAAAATAACCTGTCAATCTCCTCACAAAAATCAGATCTGCAAAAAGATACCAGAAGGGTTTCCTGACACGGCTTATCATCTTTGCTGCACATCTTCACCATTGCATCCTTGATTGGCTGGTGACCGCACTCAATCATCCCTGTGCCTTCTGGATAGTACTCTGTTACTTGCCAAAAATTTGCTCTGCAACTTTGCACCGACTCCGCCAACTGTTCCCGGAACTCCACACCCCCATTGACCGTTACCATCCAAAGTGATCTGTAACGCGCAAACCAATCTTCCTCCAGAAACTGACCAACTTTTTCCGCCAAAAGCTTCACCAGCGGCCGCGCTTCCACCTATCCCAACAAATTGTCCTGCGCAACAAGGAGGTACACAAACTTACCTGCCTTGATGTGCACAACATCCAGAGAAACCCACCCAAACAAGGCGTCCTCTCCAGTGGGGATACCTACTTTGCAAGGTAATGTTGCGCTCCGCTTCTGACATGCTTTGCACAACTGTACCCACTCCTGCACCGCGCGTACCTTCCCCAGCCACCAGAACCTTTCCTGCACCCGCTTCCACGTTTCAAGATTTCCGCAATGGCTGAGATTGTCATGCAGACTTCCCAGAATTACCTCCTGATCCGCCCTTGATGTTCTGACCACAAGTGGTACCGGCGCGCTCCGGCGCCATAGCTGTCCTTCCTGCAGGTAGAAATTTCCCACTCTCCACCAAATCCATCAAACAACCTTGGCTGGTGTTTCATCCGGAAACCAAAGATCCCACAAATACAAACTGAGGACCGCTCACCTCCTGGACTGCTGGAGGGGAAGTTGCACACCTACTTCCACCACCCCTACCTTAAACATTGGGGCCTCCACATCCAATTGTTCCATGCCTTTGTACGGGTCATTGCGCGGGTACCAAGACAGCGCATCCAGCATTGTAAATATCTTCCCTGGAACATGCACCACCGTGAAAGAGAACCACTGAAGGAAAGCAACCCACCTGGTCATAGGCGCGTTTGGAAGCATTGGCAAATTGATCATCCGCGCCAGCACCTCTGCATCCACCAGAAGCATGAAGTGAATCCCCCATAGAAAATTCTGCAACCTCAGCACAATCTTTGTGACCCTACAAAGCTCCAACTTTGGCTGCAAATACCAGCTCTCCATTGGCCTAAATGTAACGGACTCGTAAAGAACCGCCCAATCTTTCCCCTCATCCTCCTGTGTCAGCAATGACCCTAGGCCAAGCTTGCTTGAATCCAGGTCCAACTTAATTCCTCCGGCATCATAAACCAAGTCCTGAAGCACAATATTGTGCCCAACAATGTCCTTGATTTTGTCAAAGGCAGCGTCACAGTTTGAACCCCAGGTCCATTCCACGTCCTTAAGCGTCAATGCCTGAAACGGACTAGCAACCTCCACAAACAGCTCAATGAACATCCGTACATAGCTGCACAATCCCAAGAACTGTAGAATGTGTGATACAGTCTTTGGGGTTGGCCACTCAAGGACTTTGTTGCGTTTCTTTTCCGCAATATGCCTTCCGTTGGAAGCCACCACATGTCCCAGAAACTCCAGCGCGGGTACGCAGACTGCTAACTTTTTCCCTGACACCGTAAGCCCCTCTTCTTCAATCCAGAACAAGATCCTCTCCAGCGTTTGCGCATACTCCCAGACAAATCAGCAAATTTCTGGAGCGTCAATAAGCCTTTCTCCTCTGTAATCCATCTTTGGGCCTTTGATGCCTGTGTTTTTGATGAAAATCTGTACCCCCTCCGGAAGAATGTCCTTCAGAATCCAGGTCATCTGCGCTGGGTAAACCGCAACCAAGTTAGTTGCACCTTGCAACAGCCATGTCAGTTGCATCCTGCCCAATCTGTTTTTGAAGGCAGTCATTGGATGCAAACTCCAATTGAGTTTGTGCTGATTTTATCCACCCATCACATCCAACAGCCCATAGCACACGCGCCCTGCCATAGATTCCAGAAGCTTTTCCACACTCAGAGGTCATCCTGGGTCTTGGATTGTAAACAAATTGAGCCGCTGCAGATTGTGAACAATCTGTAATGACCTCCCATCCTGCTTAACAACCACAAAGATTGGACTTGAGTAACTTGATTTTGATTGCTTGTAAAGGCCCGTCCCCACACACTTGCCCACCAGCTCCAAGAAGGGTCCCCAAACCGCCTGCAGAATTGGAATTAGCTTGATCTGCCAAGGTTTGTGCGGAACCGTTGGAATCAGGTAAGGTTCTCCTTTCTCCCTTTTTAACATTCCCCGCTCTTCAGGTCCAAATGCGAGCGCTCTTTCCCAGATGACCAGTACCAATGTAAGCAAATCCTGTCCTTCTGCGCTTAACCTGCCTGGCAGTCCAAAGTTAAGGGCTGCAACTTGCTTTTCCATAATCCACTCCAATTGAGTTATCCTTCCTGACATCTTCAGCGGGGATTTCCAAGGGTTCCACAGTCAAGGGATTGGTTGCAATGGTCCCTTCAGATCCTGCGACATTGCTTTGTTCCGGCAATGGACCTTTTGCCCAACTGGCTTATACTTCCCAACATTGCACCACGCCATCCACACGCATCCGTTTCCATAGGTCCTAGTCAAAACCAAACCGCATCTTTTGCCTTTTCTCACAAGCGTGGCACAATGATAGTGTTTTTGTGAAGTACCTCCTGGCAATGCACACTGAGGAAAGGAACTTACTTCCAGCGCTTGTGCGTCCTGCGCTTCCTCCCTTCTTCCCAATTGCTCCTCACTGGTTGACTGCCCACACAAGACCGGAGCTTTCTCCATGTGTTTACCTTGGCCGACTAGTCAAAATCCACCTCCGGACCACCCTTGCAAACCAACTCCACGCCGGGGCCCTCCTCCTCCTCTCTTGCCAAATCCTGCATCCACTTCCCTAACCCCTGATTGCATATTGTGGTTTTGAATTGCCCGCTGGGAAAATCTTCCACCATTAATGCTTCCGTCCCCACCTCTGGATCAAGCATCATTTGCGCTTGGAACCCAAACATGAATGGCTGTCCTAAAATAGCCTCCCCGCAATCAACCAATAGAAAAGAAAGTGGTTTATGGACCCTTGCAACCTCAACCTCTTCCTCCTCCACAACCCCATCCATGCAACACACGCTGCCGTTAAGCGTGCATTTCTGCCAAACCAATTTCAGTTCATCAACCATTCTAGATGGAAGGAGGTTCACCATAGAACCACTATCCACCAGCGCCCACACCTTCCTTCCAGAAATCTTCATCAAAACATAAGCCAGTTGAGTTGAAACCAATTTCATCCCCGCCACTCTGCGTCATCCCAAGCCAAGTTCACCTGTTGCACCGTTGGAGGGATCCTATTGTGTCCGCAATCCTTCAGTTCTTGAACCATCTCATCTACTACAACTTGCAACACCGTCGCCAACTCCTTCAAGGTCAAGGGAATATTCATTTCATTCCACATCACCCTGCGCACAATTTCCCCCGCCTTCTTCTTCCCCGCAGAATTCACCAGCCGTCCATCCGTTTCCAGAACGCACGCTATTGGCTTAGGAGCTGCCGGCAGTACCTGTTCCTTGGCATCCAAATCCATCCTTTCCACAGCTGCCAACTCCTCCGTTGCTAACACCCTCACTTCCGCTTCCACACCCAGTGGTTGCCATACCCCAGGACCAGTGAAAATCCCCAGCAAATCTTGAGAAGTTACCGCTGATTCCTGTCCTCCCATGGGAACTTTCTCCATGACAGTTGGATTCCCAGGTTTGGAGGAGATCCGCTTGCCTGTTGGGAACATGAATCCCATTCCCACTGGTCAAACCAATCCTTCCTTGAGGTCCTTTTTCATGTTATTGCACCCTGACTGCCAATTTCCCTTGTCCCCACAGTAATTGCATAACCGCAACGTGGGCGGATTTGATGGCGGAAGCGGTCTCCCAAGGTGAGGAGGTGGATTGCGCAGCCTGGACAACATTTGACTCACAAAGATCCATAAATCCTCCATCAATTCTGTCATCTTGCTAATCTCCACGCTTGTCATTGGTGGTGTTGCCTGAGCCCTTTCCATTTTAAAGGGGCCCGCAACCAGAGCTTGTGTCAGTGCTGCTGGAGTGTGGGAAGCGGACTTATTTGGCCCTGTTGGGAACAACCTTTCTGTGTTGTCCATCAGTTCCTCTAAGTCCAACTTGCTTTCCACCGCGCGACAAATGACAAGGATGTCCAGAAGAAGCGCGATACTCCCATCCAACAACCTCTTTACCAAGTTGTTGTTGTACAGGTGCGGCTGCACGCACCTGCGGAGTGGGGGACTGATTCCTCCCAAAAATGCCCTCTTCATTGCGCCAGTCTGCCCCAATATCACCTTGTTCTTTGCCAGGTAACAATAGATCCAATCAAACATTGCTACACAATCCCCCAATTGCACCCGCGTCCGGACTCTGCCATTTGCGCTTTCTTCTGCCCCGGCTTGCTCAAAGTTGCTTTCCCAAAACCAAGGGTTGTGCCTTCCCCACCGCGCCAAGATTTCTGCCTTCAGTTTTGGCCAATAAAGTTCCTTGTACCCTTACATCTCCTTCACATCCCAAAGCTTCTCTTTGTCCATGATGAAGAGGACAACAAGCCAAGCCTTATCCAAACCTGTTGCACCTTCCGTTTCAGCAATTCCTTTGTATTGCGCGAGGAATTGCTCAACATCCTCAGTGTTGAACCGGATGGGAGGATAGTCCGGCAGCCTGATGCAAACGGGCTTGTGATTGGTGCCATTGTTGGAATGAGGGACACCATATCCTGCCTCTAATGAGGTTTGCTTCCAAGAAGCTGGAGGAGGAGGAGGAGGAAGAGGAGTGGGGGTAATTTTAGATGACCTTGCAACAGTTGATGGGTGGTACTGGGACATTGCGCTTGTTAAGTTCAAGAGACAAGGAACAAAAGATTAATTCCCAGCCATACCCCCAGATGTGGAATTCAAAAGAGGACTTCTCCTTTAATGGTTCCCAATTTTGGAATTTATTGATCCCTTGCATCTGTAAACCCTGAGTGCAAATGTTCACTCTTTGACTGAGAGATAGATAATTGAGAGTAAAAAATCCTTCCAAAACCTATGACAACCCAATGTGATCCTCTGTTCTCCCCTCATGATCCTCCAACCAGGGTGAGGGTGTGGCTTAAGTAACCTCCCCCTCAACCCTAACCTAAGTACAACCAGAAACAAGCAAGAATAATGAAATACAGCCCCTAATCACAGAACCCTAGCCCCAACCCTATCCTTCCCATCCCATAATCCACATCCCATATCCCATATCCATCTGTATTGCCCGCCCGCCATTACGTCCACCTGGTTTGTCCTTCTCATGAAGTGGACCTTGCACCGCGCCCAACTTGGAGCCCCCCGCACATGCCCGCTGTGGAGACTCCATTGGGATTGGGTTAAGTTTAGCAAATAGCTTGCTGGCAGTCACTTGAGGTGGAATTTAGTATTACCACTGCAAATAAGATAGAGGAATACTAAGGGTGGTTTTGAATAGCCTGCCCCTCTGAGTACTATAGTAGTCTCACAACAATAAAAGAAAAGAGAAATGGTGGCTGATTTTCAAATAGAGTTGCTACTATAGTAGTCTCTATCAGACCTAGGATCAATGTATTTAAGCTTGATAAGGAAGAAATGGTGGAACAGATGGGTGACCTGGTGGATAGAAGCTGAGTAAGGGAAGAATCCTTTCTCCATTCTTATCCTTTATATATTCTTTATTTTATTTTATTGGTTACTGATGAATACTCCCTTGATGTTACAGGTGATGTTTGATAAAGTTGAAATGGTTGAGCCTATACTTGACAACTGATGATGATGGTTGATGATGATTGATGATGATGATTATGGATAGGTGATGATGATGATGGATGATGATGATGACTGATGATGATGATGGTAGGTGATGATGATGATGGATGATGATGATGACTGATGATGATGATGGTAGGTGATGTTGATGATTGATGATGGTCAAGGTAGGTGATGATGATGGATGATGATGATGACTGATCATGATGACTGATGATGATGACTGATGATGATGGTAGGTGATGATGTTGACTGATGATGGTGACTGATGATGATGATGGTAGGTGATGATGATGGATGGTGATGATGATGATGACTGATGATGATGATGGTAGGTGATGATGATGATTGAAGATGGTCAAGGTAGGTGATGATGATGATGGACGGTGATGATGGATGTTGATGATGGATGATGATGATGGATGATGTTCAGGTTATGGGTACATGGTGGTGATTTTCAAATTTATGGGGTATTGAGTGAACAATGGTGGTGGTGGATGGTCAAAAGTATGGGTTATTGGGCTGGGTCATGGTCAAAATTATGTGTTGATGATGGTGGATGGCCAAGGATGGTGGTGGTTGATGGTTGATGGTGATGATTGATGTTGATGATGATGGTGATGGTGATGTTTGTTGGTATGGGATATGGGATTGGTGATGGTTGCAGTATGGGTTATGGGATAATGGTTGAGGATGGTAAAAGTATGGGTTAAGGGTGCCTAGGAGGCATGGTGATCCCTGGAGGGGAGGATGGGGGGAACTGATGATTGGGACCTGGATGGGGGAGAGAGGCCCTCTATTTATAGAAAATCCTGCCCTCAGGGCTGCCCCTGAGGGTCTCCCTGGTACAGTGAATACAGTTCATGAGGCATTTTTGCTGGTCAGAGGAGGAGGCTGTGCAGGATCTACATGCATGTACACCCTTGCATGCATTGCTGTGCTGCATAGATACAGGTGCCCCCTGCATAAATTACTTCTGTATAGTGGTGGTTGGTCATTTGTTTGGTCCTTCATGCATTGACTTGCATATATTTCTTCTGTATACAGCCTTTTGTTTGGTGCTGCATGCAGTATCTTGCATATATTAATTGTGTATACTGCTGCAGGTTTGGTGGTGCTGCATGCAGGGTCTTGCATATATTAATTATGTATACTGCTGCAGGTTTGTTTGGTGCTGCATGCAGAGTATTGCATATATTAATTATGTATGGTTTTGCTGTATGTGGTATGTACTTGGAGGCATCCAGGGTATGTCCATGACTTTCACTGGTCTGTGACACCTGGTAGGGGTATGGTTAGTCCAGGGTTGACTTGGGCTGTATCTTCTAAACCATGAGAGATAGAGGGGTACTTTGGCTGAGCAACTAGGGGTTATTTTTGGTTTAGAATCCATTTTTGAGGTATTTTTGATGATTGGAGTCATTTTCATACTAGAAAAGTGAGTCTGATGGCTGTAGGTTAGGTTTTGGAGCACCACACTGCATCCGCCAATGCGCCATTGCAGATATCCAAGATATATCTGTGCAATCCAATCCACCTCTTGCAATGCGCAATCCAATCCATCCTGTGTCCCCAGATGCTGAGCCCAATTTGACTGCTGCTGAGCCCGCAGCGCGACTTTCTGCGGCAAAGCTGCACCCATTGCTGGGAGTGCTACCCCTGCTGAGCGCGCAGCGCACAGCCAATTCCAACTTGTGTCTATGAAAGACCACCACACCAGTTGACCAATCAATTGGTTAGAAAGCAAACAACCTTTGGTTTCTGGTCTGTCAATCAATCAACCAGCAAGCAATTGATTTTTTGCTTTCTAATTGATTGATTGATCAACCTCCCCCTGCCCCTCATCCTTGTCCTCCTGATTTATTGATCAATCAGTTGACCGCCCCCTGCCCCTCATCCTCCTCCTCCTCCTGATCAATTGGAAAGCAATAAATCAATTGCTTGCCAATCAATTGATTGGTTGACCACCCCCTGCCCCTCATCCTCCTCCTCCTTCTCCTTCTCCCTGATCATTAAAAGGTGACTGATTGGGGTTTTTTTTTTGGGTAGGAGAATTTCCAGTATTGTTTTGTTATTTTCTATGTTTGTTGATCATCTAAGTGGTTTATACCAGAGTAATAAATGTTTTTTTTTGATTCAATGCAACGCAATTGGACATCCCACCGCTTTGACCACCCTTCCTTGACTGCCCATTCTTCTCCCACCAAACTCAAAATGTTAAAACCAATGCATTTCCATCTTGATCCTCACCCCAATCAAAGTATATTTATGGGAGGGAAAAATATGGAAGGAGATAGATTGAAAACATACAGAGAAATGGGAAGAAAAGGGCTTTCCAGAGAAGGAGGGCTCAAATGCAGGATTCTGAAATTGCATTCAAAGTGACTGAGGAAAAAATTAATTAAAAAGTTGTTTGGTCTTCACGCAAACTAGGGTTCTTGAACCTGTATCCTTCCATTTTCAAGAAAATTCAAAAACCCACCCTGGAAGAGTTGGAACAGGCCAAACAGAAGATCAAACCAGTCCATTTCTTCAGCTCTGGAAGAGTATATGTTTAAGATAAATTGGATTGTGAGGTTATGGTTGCAATCATCAAATTTGTCCCTTTGAATGAACTATCTGAGCAAGAGAAGAAGGAAATCAACTCAGTAACTACATTCCTTCACCAATCCAAAAGTTTTTTCAACACTGTTGGTCCCTGAAGATCTTGGGGTGGGAAAATGTGGGCAATTGGATGGCAAAAATTGATGCACCCTTCTGAACTATTTGGAAAATATTTGAAGAAAGATGCTGTCAAATCCTCCCCTAAAGAGTATTATTTTTTGAACCTTAGTTCTGAAAAGGTCTCTCAAATATTGGGCCAAATGTTTTGAAAATTAGCCAAACTTGTATTTGATTCCAAACGTGAGGCTATGATGGACAACAATATCCCTTCCTTCCCCTCATTGGAATATGGATCTGACCTCACTCCTTTCAACTGCTCCCCTCACATAACCTTGACCTCAGACTCCCTCTACAACTCTCCCCATATTGAAAAAGTTGATGTTTCCTCCTACTCCTTTTACTGGTGGTCCCAACAAAAAAATTAAATGGACAAATCATCAACAAAAAGGATGAATATCAAGTATCTGACAGCCAATTTGGGTTCCCTGACTTGGGTTTTGGGATTGATTTCAAACAAAAAGACTTTGTCAAAATTGTTTGGGCAGCCAATAAGTACAGGCACTGTACTTTTCCAGCTGTGGAGTTAGCCACTCATACCAGGATGGCCATGTCCATGAAAATCAATAAAAAAACTCAAAACACTAGCAAGGACTTGGCCAGTGTCAAAATATACCTTAGTAAAAAGAATATAAATAAAAAAAATATTTGTTCATTGGTCACCACAAAAAAAGTGGTGGCACTTGCTAGCAAGTGCCATCAAGGAAGCTCTGGTTGAAGCTCTGTCCAATCTCTAGTTGAAGTTATTCCCATTCTCTAGCATTTTTTTGTTTCACAGTGACTCTGCACAATGCACAGCAACTGTGCACAATGCACAGCAACTCTGCACAATGTACAGAAGATGTGTACAATTCACAGCAACTGTGAAAAATGCACAGGACCTGTGCACAAGGCACAGCAACTGTGCAAAATGCGCAGCAACTGTGCATTTTGCACAGTTGTTGTGCATTGTGCACAGTCATTGTGCATTGTGAACAGTCATGGTGGTCCATTGTGCACAGTCCTTGTGCATGGTGCACAGTGACTGTTAACCCTCTGTCATACCTTGCACAACTGCGAACCAACTGAGAGGCAAGGCCTAACCAAAAGGCTATGAGACTGGATGAAAGCCAGTCCACTTCGCAGTTATTATGGTGTCACATACCACCGTGTGACAGTACCCCCAGGTTTAAGGGCACTTCGTCCCAAAGTGTGTATGGCTGGTGGCACTAACCCATGACCTCGCAACATGGAGCCATATTCAGACACACTCCTGAACGCCATAAGGAGCCACCAAGACTTGGGAGTCTTGCTGTTGACAGGCGGAAAACCCAACAATTGTCACAGGAGCAAGCCATCCCAAAACTTGTCCTGATCGCAAATTGAACCCGCAACAGGGTCATCCAGTCTACTGTCATACCTCGCACAACTGCAAACCAACTGAGAGGCAAGGCCTAACCAAAAGGCTATGAGATTGGATGAAAGCCAGTCCACTTTGCAGTTATTACGGTGTCACATACCACCGTGTGACACCCTCCATCATCGATTCTGGAGGTGTTTTAACCCTCCATCATCAATTCTGGAGGGGTTTTAACCCTCCATCATCCATTCTGGAGGGGTTTCAACCCTCCATCATCCATTCTGGAGGGGTTTCAACCCTCCATCATCCATTCTGGAGGGGTTTCAACCCTCCATCATCCATTCTGGAGGGGTTTCAACCCTCCATCATCCATTCTGGAGGGGTTTAACCATCCATCAGGAGGGTTGAAAAGTGATGGCACTTGCTAGCAAGTGCTATCCAGGAAGCTCTGGTTGAAGCTCTGTCCAATCTCTAGTTGAATGCATTTTCATTCTTCAACATGTTTTTGGTTCACAGTGGCTGTGCACAATGCAAAATGCACAGCAACTGTGCAAAATGTACAATGCACAGCAAGTGTGCACAATGCACAGCAACTGTGCACAATTCACACTGACTGTGCACAATGCAGAGTGACTGTGCACAATGCACAGCAACTGTGCACAATGCACAGAAACTGGGCCCAATGCACAGCAACTGGGCCCAATGCACAGCAACTGTGCCCAATGCACAGAAATTGTGCACAATGCACAGCAACTGTGCACAATGCACAGCAACTGTGCACAATGCACAGCAACTGTGCACAATGCAAAGCAACTGTGCACAATACACAGCAACTGTGCACAATGCACAGCAACTGTGCACAATGCACAGCAACTGTGCACAATGCACAGCAACTGTGCAAAATGCACAGCAACTGTGCACAATGCACAGCAACTGTGCATAATGCACAGCAACTGTGCACAATGCACAGCAACTGTGCACAATGCACAGCAACTATGCACAATGCACAGCAACTGTGCACAATGCACAGCAACTGTGCGTTGGAGCTTGGATAAATATTGTGCACAGTCACTGTGCATTGTGCATTGGATCTTGGATAAATAATGTGCACTGTTGCTGTGCATTGTGCACAGTTGCTGTGCATTGTGCACAATTTCTGTGCATTGGGCACAGTTGCTGTGCATTTTGCACAGTTGCTGTGCATTGTGCACAGTTGCTGTGCATTGTGCACAGTTGCTGTGCATTTTGCACAGTTGCTGTGCATTGTGCACAGTTGCTGTCCATTGTGCACAGTTGCTGTCCATTGTGCACAGTTGCTGTGCATTGTGCACAGTTGCTGTCCATTGTGCACAGTTGCTGTGCATTGTGCACAGTTGCTGTCCATTGTGCACAGTTGCTGTGCATTGTGCACAGTTGCTGTCCATTGTGCACAGTTGCTGTCCATTGTGCACAGTTGCTGTGCATTGTGCACAGTTGCTGTCCATTGTGCACAGTTGCTGTGCATTGTGCACAGTTGCTGTGCATTGTGCACAGTTGCTGTGCATTGTGCACAGTTGCTGTGCATTGTGCACAGTTGCTGTGCATTGTGCACAGTTGCTGTGCATTGTGCACAGTTGCTGTGCATTGTGCACAGTTGCTGTGCATTGTGCACAGTTGCTCTGCATTGTGCACAGTTGCTGTGCATTGTGCACAGTTGCTGTGCATTGTGCACAGTTGCTGTGCATTGTGCACAGTTGCTGTGCATTGTGCACAGTTGCTGTGCATTGTGCACAGTTGCTGTGCATTGTGCACAGTTGCTGTGCATTGTGCACAGTTGCTGTGCATTGTGCACAGTTGCTGTGCATTGTGCACAGTTGCTGTGCATTGTGCACAGTTGCTGTGCATTGTGCACAGTTGCTGTGCATTGTGCACAGTTGCTGTGCATTGTGCACAGTTGCTGTGCATTGTGCACAGTTGCTGTGCATTGTGCACAGTTGCTGTGCATTGTGCACAGTTGCTGTGCATTGTGCACAGTTGCTGTGCATTGTGCACAGTTGCTGTGCATTGTGCACAGTTGCTGTGCATTGTGCACAGTTGCTGTGCATTGTGCACAGTTGCTGTGCATTGTGCACAGTTGCTGTGCATTGTGCACAGTTGCTGTGCATTGTGCACAGTTGCTGTGCATTGTGCACAGTTGCTGTGCATTGTGCACAGTTGCTGTGCATTGTGCACAGTTGCTGTGCATTGTGCACAGTCACTATGCATTGTTCATAGTCACTGTTCATTGTGCACAGTCACTATGCATTGTGCACAGTCAGTGACTGTGCATTGGAGCGTCAATAAATTTTGACCTGAGCTTGGTAGGAGCTTGACCTGAGCTTGGCCATACATTGGGCAAGAGCTCTTTGATGGCACTTGCTAGCAAGTGACATGCAGATTTCTGTGGTGGGTGGTGTTAAAAATACGCTCAAATGTTGTTTCAATCAAAAATAATTTCTTTGTTTTTATTTTTAAAATTTTTATCAAAGTAAATATATTTATAAGCCAAGCAATCAAGTGATTTCCTTTATTTCATCTACAGCTCTACTGTTACCAATAAATGTCATGGCTACCAATAAACTATCTTTTTTTTTCTATGGCTAGCCTTTCCCTCTCCTTTTGGAGCCAGTCTTGCTCTCAATTCTTCTTCTTTTCCTCTTTTTGAAACTCCAGCTTGGCCTGTTTGATTTGCCACTCAGCATACAACTTGTGATTATGAGCCAAACTCTCATCTTTCCACTTTTGACAATCCATAGCCAGTTGAAAATCCCACTTCTCCTTTTCAAATTGGAGTTTTTCAGATTCAATTTGTGATTTTACTGCTTTTTGGAGGAGGGGAATAGGAATAAGCTTGATTTAGAAAACAAGGAGAATCAATCAATGAAATGGAATTCATTTTCCCATCTCTCAGAAAAATTTGAATGGAATTTCTGGAATTACTCCAATACATATCACTGAAAATTTATTTAAAGGCTACTGTGATCAAGGACCAAATTTAATAAGAAAAAAAAGGCTAAAAATTAGCAACACAGAGCATATTTAAATTTCTACAGAGCCTCAAAAAAAGAAAATAAAATAAAAAGAAATACCAGGAAAGGTTGAAAACAAGGAATTCACCTTGTGAAATTGGTAGCATGAATATTTTAGAGGCTATTATCCCTCATCAATCACAATTGGAAGAAGTCACAGAGGAAGAATTCAAATTTAATAAACAAAGGCTTTCCAATTATTATTCTGAGATGTGAAACTGACTCAAAGAGTGATGTAATTTTGAAATGGTATCAAAAGTATCAATATATAAAATAATTAATGGTGATAAAATGTTCAGATTACATCCAAAAAATGACAAGGTTTTTTTTGGAGATATTTCCGCATATTTTGGATTAACTGATAAGATGGATATATGTAGCATTTTGTTCCAAATTTGTAATATATTCTGTAAAGAATTTTTTTAAATTCCATCAGAAATATCAGTTTTCATTTGAAAAAATCATTTTTTTTTCTTTTTTCATCAAAATTATTTTACACAATGAATGTTTTGCTGCAAGGTTTCAAAATTCTTAAATCCACCTCATACAATATTGATATGTAGCATTCTACTGTGTAATTATACGTTTTGGATAAGTTCCTTACATTTCACTGGAAATTTCAATTCTCATTTCAAGAAATTCATTTTTTTATATTTAATTTTTTTTTATTGATGAATTTTTTGTGAAATGTTTCAAATTATTCAAATTCTTCTCACTAAATAGGTACGTGTAGCATTTTTTCTATTTTGTCCTATTTTTGTGACAAATTTGTTTGTAAGGCAATCACTCCTGATCATCCACCACCATCAGCCAAGGTGTTCAAGATTAGACTGCTCTGGTATCAATCAAAATCTTGATTATTTCTTGCATGTTTTCTCACTCACCTGATTATCCACCACCATCATCCAAGGATCTCAAGGTTAGGTTGATTTAGGATCCAAATTTTTATCATTTCTTTCATGGTTTCTCACTTACCTGATCATCCACCCCCATCACCTGAGTATTTCAAGTTTAGGCCAATATGGGATCCAAATCTCAATGAGAAGAGAGAATGATTAAGTGAAGGTAGAAAATCTGGCACTATTTCTTTTTACAAGGTTTCTGAGATCTGAGAATATGTGACACCTTTTTGAGAATCCAGCTGATTTTTGTGGTGAAATAGTCGTTAATTGCCTTTAATTCTAAAATCATTAACATGAAATCATAAATCCTCAAATTTTCTTCAAAGTAATTTGTTTTTTGTATTTTTTACAATGAAATGTTTTTAATTGATAATATTTTGGTCAAAATATTTTAAAAAACTTCCCTTTTTTTTAGGTTTTGAAAATTCTTTTAATAAAATATTTGATGGATTTATTACTTTAGTTCAATTTGTGGAAACAAAAAACATTAACTGAATTTGAACAATCAAGATAAGCTAAAAATCAAATATATAAACACAAATAATGGAATAAAAAAATGAAGAAGCAAAAAGTTAACTAAAACTAACTAACAACTGGAAAAAGCACCATGAAAGGTTATGCCTTTTCTTGAAGGAGCTGGAATTGAAACCTTGATTACAAATAAATCAAAATTAGGGAGAACAAAAAAATAATTATTTTTTTTTAAGTAAATCAATCCAATCAAATCAAAAAAAAAGGCAGAACAAGAAGAAGAAGGGGAACATATGCCATTGCTATGGTATGACCTAGGTGCCATTCCATACAGTATAAATTGATTTGAACAAATTTATTTGTTTTATTTGATGGCTTTAAAGCCTTCAAAGCCTTTAAAGTGGTTAGACAAAATTTGTGGGACTTTTTGTCAAAGCACCCACACCTGGGTACTTCAAACAATATAGGTGAATCCCAGGATGTCTTGATTATAGTTTTGAACAAACCAACTTTTGGCTCCCCCTCCAGTTGACCAATTTCCACATTTCCACCAACTTGACTTTTTGATTTCAATGTCTGACTACTCAATTGATTCAAACAACAAACGTGCTAAGTAATGTCTTTTGAAAACTCACCATTCATCCTTTATTCTGATTCATGAGTTCCCTTTTTGATGTATAATTTTCTTTGGGACATCAGTTGTTTCAGAAGATCAAGAGGATCAAACCAATGAAAGAGGGTTCAATTGCGATGATTGGATTCAATTTTGGAACAATGTGAACCACCTCTGCTCCAATGCAACCTCAAACCAATATAAACTCAAACATCTCAAGGCACCTCAAAGTGGAAAAAGAGAAGAGAACTTGATCAATACGGGAATCAGATACATAAGAAAGCTTTAATGAACATTTTTTATTGTTTTCCATGACTTTTTAACTACCTCTCTCAAGATTATCATCACCATCTTACCAAGGCACTCAAAAATTGACATCAATCATAATTTTTTTGAATTGTTTTGATGAACTCTTGATTTGAATGTTTCTTTCATGAGAATCATTTATTCCAACCCTCAATCACCCCCTTATCAAGAAGGGAAAATATCAAGGGTACAGAATTATTAGATTATTTGATCAATTTATTTTTCCCTCCATCATGTTTTTTGAGTGTTTTGTGCTTGTTCAATTTTGTGTTCATCTTGTATCCACAGTTCTTTGATGAGAGGTCCCTTCAATATAAAAGGACCCCTCATCCCCCCCTCATTTTTATTCATTCACATTGACATACACATTCATTCACTTTTTTATCTTGTCAATCAATATTACTAGTTTTTTATCATCAAATAATCTACCAACCAAACCGCTAATTGCAATACTCTCATTCAAAACACTCAATATAATGATGTTAACTAAAAACACTCAACATAATGATGTTTAAAATGTGATAATCCTTTATATTAATAGAACTTGTTAGCTGCATTAGAATTAAAATTTATATGAAACCCAATGATGAAATGAAGTCAAAGTCTATAATCTCTATAACCTAGAATACATTTTCAGTTGATTTTTGAGATGATCAACCCAACAAGAGGCTTTTTTAGAAATCAAGGAATGTGGTTTTGCTACAATGGGCTGGATTGGAATCATTTCACCCTCAAGTACTAATAGAACCCAGTGGTTATTATTTTCAAAGGAAATGAACATTGGATCTGATTGATCAGTAACACCATTTTTCATTAGAGTATAAGTATCACATGACTTTAATGAAATGAAACATATAGGTCTGCAATATGTGTCTGCTATGATTTGACCCATATCTAATTTAGCCAGCCATTTTGAGGAGGGAATCCTTTCATTGATGTATTCAACATGAAGTCTTTGTTTAATCTTTTAAACCTCCTTTGCACCACCAAGCATCTTAAAGGAGCATGCTTTATTTTTCTCTAATGTTTCAATCATTTCCTTCCTAACTTTAAACCAACCATGTTATTCATAACCAAGGGTTTTAGCAATGACTCTAAATCTGCAATTCCCATCTCCATTGGATCCCAAACCTCACCAAAGAACTTATGGTATTTCTTGGTTATTTGATGGAGGTATTTCACGTTTGGTTCCTATCATTAAAACTAACTTAGTATTCATTTCTTTAATTGGATCAATGAAATGAATACTCACCAAAGATGAGCTTCTGGTTGAGCTTTGCTGCATGTTCTCTTCCTCTGAAGAGGATTCTGATTCCAAATTAAGTGATCCTGATTCACTTTCAGTCTCTTCCTCTGAACTATGAAATTCAGATTCAGATTCTGCCAAATTTGACTAACAATTCATCATTAGTTAGTAACTAAGTTCATTAAACCAAAAAAATGAACATATCCCAAAAGAAAAGACTTACAATCTTTTGTCTTTTCTTGTTTGGAGACCTTCTATTTCTTTTTTCCCCCTTGAGTTTTTTTTCAACAAGCTCAAACCAAGATGGTTCTTCCCGGGTATCTGTCAATTTTGGAATGCCCCTACTTGATTGTAAGATTTTAGGTTCAATTCTTGGCTTCAATCAATATTTTGTAATCTTCTGAATGATATACTTCAATAGTTTGCTTTGCTCATGATCTGGAGTTTCCAAGCTCATTCCATTGACTTTTTCACATAAATGAGTAATGCTTAGCATTTCATCAACATTGCACTGGAAAAATTCAAAAGGATCAACCATTAGTGAATTAGGATTCATTAATCACATATTGATTTGAACAATCCAACTTAAGCCAACTTACAGATTTAGAACTGCAAGGGTCATAGTCCAACCTTGACTGAGGATGAACATCTTTGGACACCACAGATCCTCTGAATGGTAGATGGTGTGGAAAGAATAAAGTTTATCCCCCTATAATTGTCCCAAGGTTTGGAAGTTAATGGTTCCCTGCGTTTGAAAGGAGATGGGGATGCCCAGAGTTGCACTTGAAATGAGAGATAGAAATAAGGAGATAAAAATATAAAGAAAAGTAGAGAGAGAGTGAAATCGCTAATCCTTCAATCCTAAGAACTTTCCACCTGGATGTGTATCCGGTATGAGTTCCTTTAATCTCCTGGTGAGATGAGTGATCCAATCCAATGATGTGATGGTCTGATTCCCTTCATGCATGCCATGCCTCCCCTCCTCCTTTCCGGAGATGAGAGTGAGGATAAGTCCTCCCTCTCAACCCTAACCTAAGTACACGCGCAAATAACAGTATGACAACAAAACAGAAAACAATCCCAAGACAGAAACCCTAGCCTCCTCTCCCCACCTCCTCTGTACCAAACTCCCCCCAACGTCCGTACGCCGTTCTGTCCATCCGGTTCGTCCTTCTCATGAGGGGGTCCTCACACCACGCCCTACTCAGAGCCCCCTGCGCCTGTCCGTAGCCGTTTGTCCGTGCCCGTTGTGGGTGTCCGGTAATATCCGGCATGATCCGCGTGCTTGCACGCACGCTCCATCCGTTCCTTTACAGCCCGCGGATTGCTCCGCCCCTACGTATCCAAACCGGCGCGCCCGCAAACCTAGTCAAATGCACTACCTTCCAAATCCGATCTCCGGGGCGGATTGCCGCCCACGCCGCATTTGATGCTGAGCCTGACCCGTCCACTAGGTGCGGAGCCAAACAGCGGCTGCTGCTGAGCACTCCGCATACCCTAATGCTGAGCCCGCAGCCGCAACATAGTTCCCAATCCGTGTCTATAAATTGACACCACATCCAACCCCCAACTTGAGTTCTGTCCCCAGAAGTCTTCCATTGCTTCACCATACCACTACCCCCGCTACTTCCACTCCCACTACCATCTTCCCCCGTCTTCCTTCTGCTCCATTGCCATCATGCTCCCATGCAAGTTCTGCGCCCGGAACGGGCACGCGTGTTTGATTGTCCCTGGTTGACGCGCCTTTATTGCTTGCCGTCGCGGCCACAGTTGCTGCTTGCTTAGTGACAGCATGCCCCGAGCTCCCCCCCAATCCAGCTCTTGCCCCAGGCCGCGCAAGAGGGCTTGTCCGGACCCGTTTGTGGTTTTGGACAACGACTCAATCTTGGAAGGCTCATGGACACCCCCCAGTTCACCTCCATCCCGCTGCCCCCAAGCTCCGTCACCCCCCACCTTGCACGTGAGCCGCGACTTGGCATCACCTCTCCGCCGGGCCAGACCTCCGCAACGGGGCAAATACAAAACCTTGGAGGAATGGCGCGAGGCAACCCGCACTTGGGCCGCCTCTGTTAGCGTGAACCAAATGGTACCGGACCCAAGGCTTTTTGGAAGACCCGCGGCCGCGCCAGCACCCTCTCCTCCTTCTCCACAACCGCCACCAGCAGCCTTGTATGAGAGGCCTGCAACCCCTGACGTCCCTCCGCCTCCGTCACCCATTGTTGTCCCATAATCACCTCCAGCTGGACCAAGCCCCCCTGTTGGTTCCCCGGAGGCCCCATCTTCACTGGCCGCTCCTCCCCCCAGCCCTCCCAAGATCCTGGAAATTCCAATTGTAATGGCACTCCCAGCGGCTGGCTTCAAGGTTTTGGCGGAAAGGTTGACCACGATGCTTCAAGATTTCCTCCCAATCCCCGGCACTCAATCCTCAGAGTCCCGGCGCGAGCTCCTGGCGTCCTTCCGGGCCTTACTGGCATCATTGAGGGCGGAAATGGAGGAAATGATGAAGATGGCTTAGGCACATCGCCCCCCCTTTCCCCTTCTTCCCTTTCTTTCCTCCTTTTCTTCTTTTTTGTTTTACCGCGCTTCCCTTTTCATTAAGAAAATACACGTATCCGCGCAAGGTCCTAACCTTCTGAGAAAAAGTGCGCAACCGCGCTTTGTGAGAGTGAGCTTGAGATTGAGGTCCACGTCCGCGCGCTGTGGTGTCATATTTATAACCCCGGATCGAGAGCTGCATCGCAGGCTGCGTGCTCAGCAGTTGGGTAGGTCGGGCTCAGCATCTGGCGTGCGCGCGGTCTCAGCAGTGCCTGCTGCGGGCTCAGCAGCAGTCGCGGCGGGCTCAGCAGTAGGGGCTGCGGGGCTCAGCACCAGGTATGGGTCGGGCCTACCTCAGGCGGCGCCGGACTGCGACCCGCCCGGAAGAAGCGGACCAAGTGATGGAGCCGGCCCGACCAAGCTTGCGGGTGGCTAGTCCGGAAGGCAAGGGTGGGGCTATCATGGGCTATACGCGCTGGGGAGGCCCGCGCGGGCATAAGCGTGGGCCAACCCGCATATCGCGGGATTCGCAGACGGCGCGGACGGAAACATGGGGGCTCCAAGTAGGGCGCGGCGGAGGGCCGCGCCATGAGAAGGACAAACAGGGCTACATTAATACCGAAGGGTGCGGGTGATGGCGAGGGATGGAGGGATAGGGTTGGGCTAGGGTTCTGCGGCTTAGGGTTGTATTTCATCACTCGTTCTTGTTGTTTGTGGTTGTACTTAGGCTAGGGTTGAGGGGGGGACTTAAGACCTCACCCTCAACTCTGGGTTGGGGAGGATCATCATGTTACGGATTGGGGAAGGAAGGAATTTCATCATAGCATCACTCTCTCTTCTTAAAAACTCATTGCGCCCAATCATCTTACAGACGCTAGACCAATAATTTCCGGAACTCAGGACAACTTGCAAAGGTAACTCTTCTTAAGTTTCCACATCTGGGGGTCTGGCCGGGAAATCACCTTTTGTCTCAGTCTCTCAAAGATAGCGTACGCGATGTTGCCAACAACTACTCCAGGATCAACCAATCCGCCCCCATTTCCCCCCCGGGCGGGAGTGGGCGGACCGACACCTCCCCCACCTCCAACCACTCAGACCGGCGGCTTTGCCCCCCCTCGTTCGGAGCCTTTGGAGGCGGCCGAGGCCCCACGGCGGGTATGGCTTAGGCCGCAGAAATTCCCCCATCTTTGGTTTGACACTGCCAATATTGGGCGTTTTCTTGCGAGGTTCGAGGATATCGCGGACTCCGAAAACGCGACGAGCGAGGACAAGGTCCGCACCATCGTTCTCTTCATCACGGACAAAAGTAAGCTGTGGGATGTGGAGGATATGGCAGGTTATGAGGCTCGGGACTGGATTAGGCTCCGGGGCAAGATGATGGCGAGGTGGGGGAAGCGAGAACCCCTCTTTTGGGAAACGGATTTTGAGCGGGCGGCGGCGGATGCAATCTGGCAAGGTGGGGTGCGGACGCGGAATGATTTGTCCAAGTATAAATCTCTGTTCGACCGTATCTATAGTTATTTAGCAAAGAACCAGGTGGTGGCGGGTCAGACGGGGGCGATGAAACGGGCGTTCTTGGGCGGGCTCGCGCCACAAGTTTGCGCGCGGGTTCAGCGGCACCTCTTTGAGCACGGGATGGTATCGCGGTTGGTGGACCAGAGTTTTATCCTTCTCCCGGACCTGAGGGCGATCAACGGGGCGGTAGAGAGCAAGATTGATCTGGAGGAACTGATCGAGGACACGGCTAGGGCGTTCCCGTCAGCCTCGAAGAGACCAGCGGCTTCCTCAGCCCCGCCTCCAGCGCAGGAACTACACGCGGGCCCATCCACAACGAGTCGGCCGGGTACGATGGAGGTACCGGTGAATGAAATGACGGACATGCTGAAGGATCTGCGGATACTCCTCAATTGGGTAACGGCGCAGCCCGCGGCCCAGCCAACAATCCAGTCAATGGCTCCGCCCCCGCCCCCTTGGCGCGATGAGCTGCCCCACGTGGGGGGGGTCCTTGGCCTGGTAGTGGACCCTTGGGAGGGTTGTCCGCCCAAATCTGTACATATTGTGGCGACAGGAGACATTTGAGGTCAGGTTGCGCGGAGTTGACCAGGGATATGGACGAGGGATTGGTCCGCGCGTCCAGATCGACTTTCATATTTCCAACGGGTGAGCCGGTAAGTCTCGGGCCCAACCACCCGTCCCCATTGGACCAGGTCAGGACAAGAGCGCAGTCTGCAGGGGCCGCTCGGGTGTTGCTTGGGATTGTCACCGGGCCCGGCACGTGGCGAGCTCCGCGAGTGGAGGCAGAGGTTAGGGCGTTGGCGGCGGACAAGCGAATCTTATCAGAGAAGATGGAGGTATACGTGAAGGAGCGGCTGGCGACTCAAGCCCCGAAGACTGGTGCGCCAGGACCGTCGGGCGACACGCCGTCGGCCGGCTCCAGAGGAAGAAGGAAGGCCGCAGAAGTGGTGCGGCAGGTGATGGGGAGCAAGATGCCAATTCCTCTCACGCTACGGGAGCTGGCCGCGGTCTCTCCGGTGTTCGTTGAAGAGATGGTGCAGGCGCGGCAGGGTTCCGGCAACGGTGCAGCGCGTGAACGCGGGGGAGGAGGGGGGGAACGCGAGCCGTGCCCACCCAAGGCTGTGTCGGTCCCGCTTGCCTACGTCTCGATGAAGATTGCGGATTGGAAGGTGTGGGCGATGGTGGACAGCGGGTCGATGGTTAACTTGCTCCCGTTGAAATTGGTAGACGAGTTGGGGTTGGTCCGGAGGAAGTGCGCCATGGGATTGCGGGCGCTCAACGGTGGAGAGTGTTGGGTGGACAGGGTGGTGGAAGGAGAAGAGGTGGAGGTTGCAAAGGTCCGTAAGCTGCTGTCATTCCTTTTGGTGGAGTGCAGTGACGCGATTTTGGGTCGACCGTTTATGTTTGGGTTCCAGGCCCGGATGGCGTTCAACGAGGAGGAAGGGACGGAGGCGCTGATGGTAGAGGACGCGTCCGGGGCCAAGTTTGAGACAACGATCTCCGACCACGGGAAAGGGAAGTGGGTGCGGTCGGCGGCGGCTGGCGAGGAGACGGAATCCGACGGGGGGAACGGCTGCAAGGGCCACCTCACGGGGGATTTTGCCTAGTGGACCGCGGCAACTGCGCGGGACAGGCTCCGGTCTCGCGCGGGCGGCTGACTATGGAGGAGCAGGGGGTGGAGGGAAGCGCGCGGAGGGCGCGGGCGGCAGAAGTAAGTTCTTTTCCTCGGTATGCGTCACCGGGAGGTACCGCGTTTCAAAAACCCTACCATAGTGCCACGCTCGTGAGCAAAGGCAAAAGCCGCGGGTTGATTGTTGCCAGGATCCATGACGACAACAACAGACGCGTGCGGATGGTTAGGTGTAACGCGGGGCGGTATAAGCCTGTGGCGCGAAAGGTCCGGCCTCGGAACGAACCAATGCCGCAGGGGCTGAACGGGCCCCTGAGACCGATCATCTGGTCTTGGGATCCCTGGGTAAGTCCATTGAAGACATCGGGGTGGGTAACCCGGTCAGCGCGGATCACGGATGAAAGGATTGAGGCGCTTAACTTTGGGCTGGCGGGGTGGTTGAGTGCGGAGGAAAAGGATTTGCTGGCATTGGTGTTGGTGCTTCGCAAGAAGGCCCTTGCCTTTGGGCCGGACAAGCGCGGATTGTTGAAAAGAGGAATTGGCGACCCCTACGTAATCCCCACGGTGCCGCACAAACCCTGGCAAATCAAGCCAATTCCGATTCCCCGGTCCGTACGGGAGCCCTTTCTGGAGCTGGTTTGGGAGCGCGTTAGAACGGGTTTGTACAAGCAGTCCACATTGAGCTACTCTAGCCCGATCTTTGCGGTGGTTAAGCAGGACGGGAAGTTGCTGAGGATTGTCCATGACCTGCAGCGGCTGAATTCATTCACCATCCGGGACGCGGGATTGCCGCCGCGGGTGGACAAATTCTTGGAATCGATGGCGGGGCACGCGTGTTACGGACTGGTTGATGTGATGGGGGGTACAATCAGCGGGAGCTCCACCCCAAATTGCGGCCGTTGACCGCATTCAAAACAGGGCTGGGACGATTGCAGTTGACGCGGCTGCCGCAGGGCGCGACAAACTCGGTGGCAGTTTACCAGGCTCAGATGACATGGATACTACGGGACGACATCCCGGAGGGGGCTCTGATCTTCATTGACAATGCGGGGATCAAGGGGCCAAAGACGGACTACGGGGGTGCGGTGTTGGAGGAAGCCCCAAGGATTTGCCGCTTCATCTGGGAATACGCAAGAACGTTGGAGCGGATCTTGTTGCGAATTGAGGAGGCGGGGCTTACAGTGTCAGGGAGTAAGTTGGTGGTTTGCGTTCCGGCGCTGGAGGTGCTGGGACACGTGGTGGGCGCCAACGGCCAAAGGATCGGGGAGAAGAAACGGAATAAAGTCCTTGAATGGCCGACTCCACGGACGCCTTTGCATATTCTCCAGTTTTTGGGGCTGTGCAGCTACGTCCGCATGTTCATTGAGCGGTTTGCGGAGGTGGCGAGTCCGCTGCGGGCACTTACGCGTAAGGGTGTGGCGTGGGAGTGGACGGCGGGGTTTGATGCTGCCTTTGCAAAGCTCAAGGAGATTTTGGGGTGCAACATTGTCCTCCGGGACCTCAACTATGAATTGGGAGGGATCTGCCTGGCCGTCAACTCTAGCGAACTCGGCGCGGGAGGCGTTCTGACGCAGGAGGAGGATGGTAAGGATAGGCCGGTTCTTTATGAATCCGTGACCTTCACCGCGACGGAAAGTTGGTATTTGCAACCAAAGTTTGAACTGTGCGGGGTCACCAAGATCGTGCAAAGGCTGCAGCATTTGCTTTGGGGGGTTAATTTTGAACTCTTGGTGGACGCGGAGGCTCTGGCGCGGATGATCAATTCGCCAACGCTGCCGAACGCCCCAATGACTAGGTGGGTCGCGTTCCTTCGACTCTTTGCCTTTAGTGTGGTTCATGTCCCAGGGAAGGCGTTCACAATGCCCGACGCGCTGTTGCGGTACCCGCGCGAGGATCCGTTTGAAGGGGCGGAACACTTGGACGTGGAATCTCTGGTTATCCGAGTGGGCATGATGGAGACGGAGGTTGCTCTTCCGCTGCAGCAGTCCGGGTGTTACGCGATGTTGTGCTTCTTTCTGCAGGGTCTCCGATTTCCAGAAGGTACGTCAGAAACGGTAATTTGGTGGGCAAAACGGCGGACGACCAACTTCTATTTGCAGGAGGGGCAACTATGGCGGAGGTGCACCCCCGTGCCCCTGGTGGTCGCGACATTGAGGAGGGACCAGGAAGTGATTCTGCGGTGTCTTCACGATGACCTTGGGCATCGAGGCAAGATTGAAACGCGGCGGCGGGTGAAAGAGAGGTTCTGGTGGCCGGGGGTGGTACGCGCGGTGCGCGAGTGGGTGAAGTCATGCAAGGCTTGTCAGAGGCGGAGTTCTAGGCTCCCGAGGGAGGTGGGTCACCCTACGGGGGAGGACGCCTTGTTCAGACGGGTCTCCCTTGACGTGGTTCACATCAAGGCGGGGAAGTTCGCGTACCTGCTGGTTGCGCGGGACAACTTGTCGGGTTGGGTTGAGGCGCGTCCGCTGGTCAAGCTGTCGGCGGAAAGGGTTGCCCAGTTTTTGGAGGAAGATTGGTTCGCACGGTATGGTTCGCTCCAACTGGTCACCGTTGACGGGGGCGCGGAGTTCCGAGGCTGCTTGATGGGGTTAGTTCAGAGCTGCGGGGCTAAGTTCAGGCGGGTCACGGAGTACTACCCCGAGGGTGCCGGGATGATTGAACGCGGCCACCAGCCGATCAAGGACGCGCTGGTGAAGATGTGTGGCAAAGACGGGAAGCGGTGGCAGGAGACCCTTCCGGTGGTCCTCTTTGCAGACAGGATATCGGTCAAGCACTCGACGGGCTACTTGCCTTATGAACTCCTCTACGGACAGCGCCCGGTCCTTCCGGTGGACATCAAGCTGGAGACTTTCTTGGGCATCAATTGGTGGAAGGTGAAGACCTCCGCGGAGCTTGTGGAGGCGCGCACCAAACAGCTTCTCCGGCAGGACGAGACCCTGGCAAAGGCCGCGGATAGGTTGCGAAAGACCAGGACGGCGTCGGTCAGCTACTGGGACAAGCGCTGTTCCCATTGTCTCTGGGATCCATTGCGGAAGGGGGACTTAGTGTTGCTGTACAACCGTAGTTTGGAGTCTCAGTGGGGTAAGCTTTTCGCCAACCAATGGAATGGCCCCTTCCGCGTGGCATCCAAGTTTGAAGGCGGGAGTTATCAACTCAAGGAATTGGATGGGGCACCGCTCAAACGGAAGGCAGCGGCTTCGCACGTGAAGTGCTTCTTTGCACGCGGCTCCACCTCCTTTGACAAGACGGCTGGCAATGGCGCGGACGCGCGGGACAAACCTGAGGGTCCAGAGTCAATGGGCGGGTCGGGTTTGTCGGTTGAGGAGGAGCCCGCGCTTGACGCGCCGCCCCGGAGGAGTGAAAGGCTACGAGTCGCTGGGGAAAGTCGTCAAGTCAAAGGGGGGCGCAAGTAGGGCAAAAACCTGATTTGGTGAGGGGGTGTTCTAGCCGGTTCACAGCCGGGATGACTAGACACCCCAGAATGTCTGTTTTCCTATTTCTTGTGTAAACTGGTTTTGCAAATTGGTACTGATGTTGGCTATGTTTGGTTTTTTTTAGGGACGCGGGCGCGGCGCAAGCCAGGCCCGTGAACGCAAGGATGAGCCCCGCGGATGGGCACGCGGGACGAGGAGCGGAGGCCCCAGGTATAAAAAAAAAGAAAAGAAAAAAAGAAAAGAAAAAAAAAAAAAGAAAAAAAAAGAAAAGAAAAAGAAAAGAAAAAGAAAAGAAAAAGAAAAGAAAAAAGAAAAAAAAAAGAAAAAAAAAAGAAAAAAAAAAGAAAAAAAAAAGAAAAAAAAAAGAAAAAAAAAAGAAAAAAAAAAGAAAAAAAAAAGAAAAAAAAAAGAAAAAAAAAAGAAAAAAAAAAAGAAAAAAAAAAGAAAAAAAAAAGAAAAAAAAAAGAAAAAAAAAAAGAAAAAAAAAATATATATATATATATAGTAATCTTTTTCTTTAAGGTTTGGATCTTTTTCTCTGTTTTTCTCTCAACCTGTAGTCTTGTGTATGAAGTAATGGGTGCGGATTATGGGTGGAACACGCGCGGGACGAGTCTGATTTGGTAAGGGGGTGTTCTAGCCGGTTCACAGCTGGAACAGCTAGACACCCCAGAGTGTTCGTTTCCCTTATGTTCTCTTCCTCTCTCTTGGATAACGGTGTGCGCGCGCTGGTGAAGGGTTGTTTTGTTTATTGCAGGGTGGGTACAGGGAACTGTGTGGCAGTTTGGCTGGGGCGGACCAGGTACCTTCCGGAAAACTTCGTTGGCTCAGTGCACGGGCGGGGCGCGGATCTCAATTTTGTCTCAATCTCACTCTCACTCATAACGCACGTACGCGGAATTCTCTCAAGGCTCTCACAAAATGGCGCCGCAAAAGTCTTTCTTTGCAAAAAAAGGGCGCAGAATAGGAACTATATGAAAAAAAAAATTATAATAATAATAATAATAGTAGGAAAGGGGGGGCGATCCGTCTAAGTCAAGCGTATCCTCATCATATCCTCCGCGTCTGCGCGAGCCGCCGCAACCAGGGTTCGCAAGGCCGCCAAGAGTTCCCGACGGTCATCAGTGGTGTGGGCTCAAGGGACCGCCAGGAATCGCCGGAGTAGCCCATCCGCGTCGTCCGCCATTGCATTGAACCTCGCAAGCGGGAGAGCCGGGAGGACAGGAATTTCCGGAATCTCGGGCGGGTTGGGGGGAGGCGGGACCGGGGAGAAGGCAGCCTCCGGGGGACCATCTGGACCGCTCGGACCGACAGGAGGCAACGAGGGGATAACAATGGGTGACGCGGGCGGTTGAGGGGTGCCTCGTGGGGTCGGGGGCCTCTTGTCCGAGTCCAACGAGTGATAGGAGGCCGGAGGAGGGGTCGGGCTTGGGGCCGGAGCTGGAGGAGCCGGAGCTGGATGAGGAGCGGGAGCCGGAGGAGGACCAGGGGCACGACGCCGGAGAATCTTGTCAAGGCGCGGGTCCCTCGCGCCTTGTGTCACTCAAACCCGGTCCGCCCAGAATTGCATGGCCGCTCGGAACGCCGCAAAGTTTGGGTAATCCTCCTTGCGGGGAGGTCCAGCGCAACGGTAGGGAGAGGTGGAGTTGCGGTTTGAGTTTGGGGAGGGACGGCCAGGGGGCAATCCAGGAGGGGTCCACGAGTGCTCCAAGACCGAGTCATTGTCCGAAACCACGAACAAGTCCGGACGGGCCCTCTTGCGCGGCCGGGGACAAGAGCCGGATGCGGGTGGAGGGCGTGGCATACCCTCCCCCAACGAGCAGCGGCGGTGACCGCGACGGCAGGAACTGCAGGCACGTCAACCAGGGACGATTGTGCAGACTAGCCCGTTCCGGGCACAGTAATCGCAGGGGATCATGGCAATGGCGGGGAGCGGAGGACGAGCGCGGCTAAGACGGCTAGGGTAGGGGTGGACTGGGGGAGGGGGTGGAAGTGGTTTGGTAGGTGCGGCAGGGGCAAGGTGGTGATGGAAGGACCTCTGGGGACAGAACTCAACTTGGGGGGGATGTGGTGTTGTATTTATAACCCCGGATTGAGAGCTGCGTTGCGGGCTGCGCGCTCAGCAGTTGGGTAGGTCGGGCTCAGCATCTGGCGTGTGCGCGGTCTCAGCAGTGCCTGCTGCGGGCTCAGCACCAGGTATGGGTCGGGCCTACCTCAGGCGGCGCCGGACCGCGACCCGCCCGGAAGAAGCGGACCAAGTGATGGAGCCGGCCCGACCAAGCTCGCGGGTGGCTAGTCCGGAAGGCAAGGGCGGGGCTATCATGGGCTATACGCGCTGGGGAGGCCCGCGCGGGCATAAGCGTGGGCCGACCCGCGGATTGCGGGATTCGCAGACGGCGCGGACGGAAACACGGGGGGCTCCAAGTAGGGCGTGGCGGAGGGCCGGGCCATGAGAAGGACGAACCGGGCTACGTTAATACCGAAGGGCGCGGGTGATGGCAAGGGATGGAGGGATAGGGTTGGGCTAGGGTTCTGCGGCTTAGGGTTGTATTTCATCACTCGTTCTTGTTGTTTGTGGTTGTACTTAGGCTAGGGTTGAGGGGGGGACTTAAGACCTCACCCTCAACTCCGGGTTGGGGAGGATCATCATGTTACGGATTGGGGAAGGAAGGAATTTCATCATATCATCACTCTCTCTTCTTAAAAACTCATTGCGCCCAATCATCTTACAGACGCTAGACCAATAATTTCCGGAACTCAGGACAACTTGCGAAGGTAACTCTTCTTAATTTTCCACAGCGCTTTGCTTTGTGAGCAACTTTAAGTGACCAACCGCTCCAAAAGAGGCACCTGGACCGCCCCATACAAACTGCCACACAGTTCCCTGTACCCTTCCTGTAACAAACACAACAACCAAACACCAGCGCACGCCCCCGTAAGGGAAGAGAGAGAGGGAGAGTAAGAGAACGGACATTCTGGGGTGTCTAGTTGTCCTGGCTGTGAACCGGCTAGAGCACCCCCTCACCAAATCAAGCTTAGTCCCATACCAACCACCCATCCTCGAGATATCCTGAGAGAAAAGAAAAAGAGAGAAAAAGAAACCAACAGAGAAGAAAAATAGAAAAGAACACTTTTTTTTTGCGCAACGCCCGTAGACCGCCCGCAAATTGCTCTTTGTCCCGCTTCCCCCATCTGCGGGATTTTCCTTGCGTCCTGGTTCCGCAGGGCTTGTCCTTGCGTTTACGGACCCGGCTTTGTGCCGCGCCCGCGTTTCCTGCAAAAACCCCAATCCAGCAAAGACCCCACAATCCAGATAAG